>CM068586.1:7468452-8668452 GCA_035048485.1 Pteria penguin | reverse complement strand
GGAGGTATAGGCAATGGGCATTAGTGAGGAGGTATAGATCCTGGGCATTAGTGAGGAGGCATAAGTTGTCGCAATATACATATGCTGCATTAAATTCATGTATATGTGTGCATGTTATAATATTTCTTGCAATGTGTTGTCACAATATCATATTCATATTAATCATGACATTTTACTAATAGTTACTAAGGTATGACATTATGGCGGGTTTGTCCGGTTAGCTGGGGAGTCTTTCTCCTTCATGGCACATAAAAACTCGTGTTAAGTAAACTGTGTTTGACTATTAATTTACTTCAATGTAAATTTAACTTTACCGGATTGGTTAATTAATTCATTGACATTTTTACGTCACTCTACGATTTTTTCACGTATATGGCGACGGCGTCTGTCTGATGCATTGCACCGAAATTTATACCGTTGCAATGACCTACCCGAAGCAGTAAAGTATCTTTCACGGAAGGCGTGACACGGAACCTCGGGTTTTACTGTCTTATCCGAAAGAGCCGAAGCCACTCGACCACAAGCCGGACAGACCGGCTTACAAACTGACTGGTGATATTGTCTTCATTGTACAATTCGTAATCTTACGACGCAGTGTCACTGTTTAATTTGTTTCTTGATATACACTGACCGGAATATGACAGATAAAACCTTCTAAGTAGTGAACGGCTTTGCTGATAAGGTGTAAATATTATTTCTTGATACTTACATCACAGTAACATCGTCTATGGTGGGTGTCTCTCTCTCTTCACAAGTAGTGAACGGCTTTGCTGATTAGGTGTAAATATTATTTCTTGATACTTACATCACAGTAACATCGTCTATGGTGGGTGTCTCTCTCTCTTCACAAGTAGTGAACGGCTTTGCTGATTAGGTGTAAATATTATTTCTTGATACTTACATCACAGTAACATCGTTTATGGTGGGTGTCTCTCTCTTCACAAGTAGGACAGAAGCAATAATGCTTCCGATCATTTACATAGTAGAATGTATTTTCTCTAGTGCAGTCTCTGTCGTGCCTACAAGTCTGTGTCAAAAAAAGTATCAAAACAGAGTACGAAAGACAATGATGAAAATCTGTGTTGCACATACCAATATTTCAAGTGTAATATTATACCTATTGCATTCTGTGTTACACATACCAATATCACAATTGTAATATTTTACCTATTGCTTTCTGTGTTACACATACCAATATTACAAATGTAATATTTCACTAAAAGCTGTCTGTGTAAAACATACAATTATCACACGAGTATCTTAGATAATCGACAGTACACAATCTTACTTTAACAGTCAAATGGTTTGACTCTAAGTAAAAGAGAAAACAGAAGACATCTGACAAAGCATTATGACACAAATCACCAAGGACATGCACACAAAAAATGATAACAGTAGAATATACACAGAACGACATTACAAAAATATTCGATTGCGATGCGATTACGATACCGACTTAGAACGGTCAATTGAAGTAACGACATTACTCAATTGGTGTGGTTAACCGGTTTACGGGCGCTCACCTTCACACTCACCGCAAAAGCACTATCAAAGGACACACATTTAAAAATCTATAAATAATCCTCCATATAGAGAAAAATGATCAATAGGTTACTCAAGGTGAGAGGTCTTAAAAATTTATTGCACACCAAAATGTTATAGAATAATATGTTGCTATTAAAAATTAAAAAATGCAACGCTCAAGTAAAAGTCTGCATTGGGTTGTAGATGGACCCAATACACGAACTATGGCTTTAGCGATGATCTCGGGGTCATACTGTCAATGTCGAAGTTTTAGAACCAGCTGATATGAAATTATCGGAACCTTTGACCCTTGTTAGTTTGTACAGCAGATCACCGTCGAAATTTGGATGGGAAATTCCGCTAGATACATATTGTTGAAAAGTAAGGTTTCCAAATTTAGATAAAATGTCTGAATAAGATCTATAGAATTTACCCAAAGTTTTTCGAAGTTTATGATATCATAACCCTAAGTAAGAAGTTTAAAAGTAAGAGAATATTTGCGTGCAACTATAAAACATTAGTGCAGGCTCTTAGCAAACCGAACCAATTGACTAATATATATACCATATGATGGGAGTCTGGGGACATCACCATCTAGATGAGGGGAATTTACAATAGGAAATCCAAAATCATCACGTTTACCAACCATGTATTGGCTCCGAAAACTGCATAAAAGTCCATATAAATCACGTTTCATATCTAATTCTAGCCACTGCTCTACTACGGTATTATCGAAACATATTACGTCTGCTCTAAGTGTATAAAAGATCATATTATCAAATATTGTTATGTCGCATTTCATACTAGTAACATCAATTACTTTTGGTCAATTAAAAATTCTCATGAAGTTATAGACAAACTTCTTTCACTAAAATTCAAACCGACTCAAATTTCTACATTTGATTTTTCTACACTTTATACATCTCTGCCTCATGATTTGATTAAAAGCAAGTTGCTGTCTCTTATACAATGGTGTTTTCACAGAGAATCTAAAACTTACATATTTACTTCCAATAACTCCGGATTCTTTTCCAACAAACAATATACTTCATATAAATACTGGACTTGCAAGGAATTATGTAAAGCACTAGATTTTCTCATGAATAATATTTTTGTGCAATTTGATGGCAAGATATATCAACAAATAGTTGGGATTCCTATGGGTACTAACTGCGCTCCTCTGATTGCAGATTTATTTCTTTATTGTTATGAGAGGGATTTTATGGTTTCTATTCAAAAATCAAAACGTTTCTACCTCATTGACAAATTTAATCATACTTGCAGATATCTGGATGACATTTTGGTTATCGACAACCCTGAATTCGAACAGTTTATATCAGAAATATATCCACCAGAGCTCAAATTGAATAAAGCTAATCACAAGCTCAGAAAAACATTCGGCAAAATCTTCAGATCTTATTCAGAACTTCTATCTAAATTTGGAAATATTTCTTTTCAACACTATGTATCCAATGGAATTTCCCATCCTAATTTGTACGGTGATCTCGTATATAAACTAAGGAAAGTAAAGGGCTCCGATAACGTTATTTTATCAGGTAATAAAATAGTCAAACGTCTTCTAAATAGACAATATGATATTGAGATCATCAAAAAGACAATCGTCTTGTATTTGGCTCCTTTTGCAGACTTTTACTTGAACGTTGCACGCTGACTAACAGGGCGGTGGGGACTATATGACGGGCCTTGTCCAGACCTCTTTCAGAGGAGACATGGTCCTGAACCTCGTCCTCTCTGACTGTTAGTCGAGACTCCTACAGATCTAGGGTCTTAGCTCGCTTTCAGAACCGGCAGAGCATGGTTTATCATGTTGATGTCGCATATATTTTTATATCATTATGTGTTTTACAATACCTTACGTGTTTATATTTTAATGACCTCTCAATATGCGATACCTGTTGACCCTTATTCTTTACATAGAGGATTATTTATAAATTTTTAAATGTAAGTCCTTTGATTGTTCTGCTGTTACGGTGAGTGGTAAGGTGGGCCCGTAAACCGGTTAACCACACCATTTGTTTGGCTTTTGTCAAATTAAATGACCGTCCTAAGTCGGTATCGTAATTTCACTACAATCAAATATTTTTGTAATGTGTTATATGTGCTAGTATATTATTTATATTCATGTATTGTATAGCTCCATGGAGACTTCTGACACATAACTGAGCCAGTAACTCCTCTTTTTTCTTTCATATATGTTGGTATGAATAATGTTGTTAATAATCTTAATATCTAAGTCCAAAAAGGTGCTTCCTGGTTGGAAGTATTGGCTTTGTTTAATTGAAGTTCAGATGGAGAAATGTCAGTGATATAGTTTTCATACTCAGGGGTTATCGATAACTAAAATATCATCAAGGTATCTAGAGGTGTCATTGAACTTATCAATAAGTCGATACTTCTAGAATTTTGAATATAAAGCATGATGTCTCTCTCATAACAGTATAGAAATAAATCTGCTATAAGGGGAGCGCAGTTAGAACCTTTAGGAATCCCAATAATCTGTTAAGTCTTGCCATTAAAATGTCTATAGATATTATCCATAAAAACGTGATGGCATGACACAACTCAGCCCAAAATTTATAATTATCATATTGTTTGTTAGAGAAAAATCCAGATGTAACAGAAGTACAGATGTATGATTTAGACTCTCTTTTGAAACACCAGCGTATGAAATACAACAATTCGGTTTTGATTAAGTCATGAGGTAAAGATGTATATAGTGTCGAAAAATCAAAAGTAGAAACGTTATTAGCCTCATGATTTCTCAAACGGAATTTTTCAATGACTTCGTTAGAACTTTTGATGGATGAAAATTAATTAATAATAATTATAACAATATACAAATATGTGTACGGCGCCCTATATCGAGTTGCTTTAAGACGCTTTACAATGTTGAGCAAAACACATAAAGTATAAAAAGATACCTTATATTGACTTCTGTACTGTACTGGTAACCAAAGTAAGTTTACGAGTACAGGAGTAATATGCTCTGATCTTCGTGTTTGCGTGATTAGACGACCTGCTGTATTTTGGATTTTCTGCAATCTGACTATCAATGACTTGTTGATGCCATATAAGACCGCATTGCTGTAGTCAAGTCTTGATGTCACATGCGCATTTATTAGAGAATATTGCACGTATCATCTGTGATGTAACTGCGGATTCGACCGATGTTCCGTATGTGCATAACACTTGCGCGAAACGGCATTGACTTGCTTTTCCATTGAAAGCGTGCGATCAAAGTATACTTCCAGGTTTTTCACTGCTGAAGCCTCGTTGACAACCACCAAAGGATAGATTATGCGCTTGGTGTTTTCGAGCGAACACTATTAACTCTGTTTTGTCTTGAATGAGTTTCAATAGATTGATGCTCATCCATTCCCTGATATCAAAGTGGCACATTATGAGTTTAGATGAAACTTCGTTAATTGACTTTACTGTTACTAAAGACGGCATTACAGGTACTTGATAACATGGTTTTTAACTGCAGTAAGAGCGGAAGTAATATGTTTAGAAAGCACAGTTGTAGAGCAATGACTAGAATTTGATTTAAAACGTGATTTATATGGATTTTTGTGTAGTTTGGGTAGCCAATACATTGTTGGAAGATCATTTTTATCAATACTTTAATTGAAGTCACACATAGACTTGACTGGTATGTAATGTGGTTGTTTGAATAAATGGGGATTAATTGTAAAACTATCGATGCGAATATCGATAAATTTTAAGATTTCACTTTTCCAGTCATTCAAGCAATGTATTTTACACCTTCTTTTTTATAACATCGTTTACTATAAGTGTTTTATACTTCTTCAACAATATCCCGGCATTTGGTAATATCTATCCTGGAAAGTAATTTATACTTTGGCCCTTTATTGAAAAATGAAAGTAAATGTTTGTCCGAAATACAATTAAGATCACCTGTAACAATACGGCCCGCAGGCTGATAAATGAATTTAGAATTATTGCATGAACAGGAAGATGGAATAGAGTCAAGAGAGTTAAGGTTAGATGTTACTGCATTGTAATTGAATATAAGATTTCTTATTAGATTTTTTGTACTGACAGCAAATCAGTGGTGGTTCAAGATTCTCGAAATACTGAGGAATTTTAAATTTGACTCTATGATCACGAAAAATATTAGAAATATTAAGCAGATCTAAACCTTTATTTACAAATTTAATTTTGATAAATTGCGATGTAGGAGGAAGCGATGGTATACGTGGCACAAGTTTGTTATATTAAAGTAAAAAACGAAGAAGTACCGAAGGGTAAACCATATTTCATAGTCCATGGAATTAAAGGGACCATATCGTGTTTAGTGTCTTATTCAAACAAATGCAAACCCCTATAAAATCGAGGTGAGACCAGGTGCCCGGGAGGTGTAAGCGTCCCCTGGTTGCATGAAATACCCGTCGCAAAAGTCCTGCAACAACCTTTCAAGTCGAGAAGGCAAATACACAAACATACACGCATTAAAACACGAAAGAGACAGGAACACGAAGTCAAATTTTTCCCATTCAAGGCAAGAAATGCTGCCTGCCTGAAATTCTATAATCATTTTAAGTCTAAATCAATCCGAATAGCGTAAACGTAATAGAACAGCCTCATCCAGGATAGGTTTTAATCTGGTGACCGGAATAGATGATAAAGCATGTAGAAATTCGTGACGACCGTTATTTTTGGCAATCCGCAGTAGATCGTCCAATGACCTATTTAACCTACCATGTCTTCTGCGGTTGCCATTATGGTGACGACCGTGCAACCCGTGTTTCCTCTTAACGTCTGGTCTTAGTGAAAATATATTGATATTGTGATGGTAAGAGGAAATGTTACCTTATTGAAAAATTTGGTCATTGAGACCAAGGGGATATAGGGTTTGTAGATGTTTATTCCAATAAAGTTCAGCAACTAAACGTCGTTTTTTTTCATTTCAGATTTATTTTCATAGTTCATAATCTTGACACATATGCAAAGGGAGTCCACGAGTATCCCACAAGTTCTACAAAAACGATATCCGTAGCTATATTACTCTTTGACAAATCCTAAACAGATTACCCATTGAACAAATAAGTCCTGCAACGTTTACAAACAGACGAAAAGAAATATTAAAAGAACTTTATGTGAAAGAGAAAGAGTAAATACAGAATACATCTGACACAAATTACCAAGGATATGCACACAAAACATGATAATAGTAAAATATACACAGTAAAAAGCCATTATAAAATGCAATGTCACTCTCAGTTGGTGAAGTTAACCGATTTACGGGCACCCATCTTCCCACTCACCGCAAAAAAAAAAAAAAAAAAAACAAAAAAAAAAACAGCACAATCAAAGGACACACATTTGAAAATTTTAATTAATCCTCCATAAAGAGAACAAGTCTCAACATGTTTCTCGAGACGAGAGGTCATAAAAAGTTTTACATACGAAACTTTTATATAATAATATGTTGCCATCAAAAATATTTAAGGTTATATCAACATAAGTAAAACGTGCTCTGCCAGTCTGTAAGTGAGCTCAGACACTTGATTAACAGGACTCCCAACCAACAGTCAGAGGGATCGAGGATCAGGACCTTGTCTCCTCTGAAAAGTTTTGGACAAGGCCCGTCATAGAGTTATCAGGTTACTTTTAAATCTTTTCTTTACTTCTATCTGTTCTATACCTCATGATATTTCTATTCAAGAATCACAATATATATACTGAAAATATTTAGACTGCTAACTAAAACAAATTGCTAAAATGTAACTGTAACAAGGAATTGTAATAGGACAAAATAAACAACCAAGAAGTACCGAAAGTTTAATCACATCTCGAAGTCCATGGAATCAAATGACGATATCGTATACTATGTCAAATTCAGACAAATGCCAACCCCAATTAAATTATGGAATTGAGGTGAGACAAGGTTCTCGGGAGGAGTAAGCGTAATGAATTAAATGTAAGAATTCATACTTATAACTGGTGTAGCCAGCATTGGACAATAAAAACATTATTGTTCTATTAATTGATAAAACATGATGGTACATAAAGAAATTCCTTAAATGGAAAGGCCATTCACTATCTATAAGACCAACTTTGCTGAAGTCCACAGTTAAATATAAAACTCTGCCAGGAAGCTTTGACTTACCTGTTAAGAAAAGCAGTATAGATAATTCACTGATAGAACAGTAGATCTGACTTACCGTTCTTGAGAAATTGTATGGATAATTAACTGATAGAACAATAGATTTTACCTTCCAAAGAGACTCTAGATTACCTATTGACAGAACAGTGGATTTGACATACATGTCCACAGAGACTTTATCGATAAATATAGGACAATAGCTTTGCCTTAACTATATAGAGAGACCATGGACAATCTACTGATAGAATAATAAATTTGACTTAACTACTTAGAGAGACTCTGTGCATAATACAGTGATAAAACAGTAGAGCTGACATACCTGTTTGAGGAGAATGTATGGATAATTTATTGAGAAAACAGTAAATGTGACTTACCTGTGTCTAGATTCTATGTGGATAATTTACTGACATAACAGTAGATTGACGTACTTGAGAGACTGAGTTGATGATTCGTTGATGGAACAATAGATTTGCCTTAACTGTCTAGAGAGATTCTATTTGACATACCAGTCTAGAGATAGTGTGTCGATAATTCGTTGATAAAGCAGTAGGATTCGCTTACCTGTCTATTCAGTCTATGTAGAAAAATTAGTGATAGAATTGTTGCTTTGGCTTACCTGTCAGGAGAGAGAGTGTGGATAATTCAATGATAAACAGCGTATTTGACTTACTGTGTGTGGACTATTGATGAAGAGAACAATAGATTTTACTTACTTGTCTAGAGGAAATGGGGAAGGGGGGGGGGCCGCAAATGACTGAAGGAAATGAATTTACTTATCTGTTTCCTGAAATTGTGTATACAGTAATTTACTTTTGAAACAGTATATTCTACTTAACCGACTAGAGAGATTGTGTTGATATCTAATTGAGAGGAAAAAAAAAATAAAGGTTTGACTTAACTGTTTTGAGAAACTGTCCGGATAATTCACTGAGAATATAGTAAATTTGACTAACCCGTCTTGTGAGACTGAGAGTATAGTAAATTTGACTTATCTGATCTGTTGAGAGAGACTCTTTGTATAGGTCACTGATAGAACAGTAGATTTGACATATTTGTTTAGACTGTTGATAATTCACCAATAAAACAGTAAGTCTGACTACCCTGTCTAGAGATACAGCACAGATAATTCACTTTTAGAGGATTAAGATATCCCTGTTCCGGGAGACTATAGATAATAGAAACCTTATATTTAATTACAATGCAGTCACATCTAATCTTAATTCTTTTGACTCTATTCCATCGTCCTGTTCATGCTTTAATTCTAAATTCATTTATCAGTCTGCTGGCCATATTGTTACAAGTGATCTTTTTTTTTTGTATTTCGGATTAAAAATTCTACGTTCACTTTTTAATAAAGGGCCAAAGTATAGATTACTTTCCAGGATAGATTTTTCCAAATGCCGGAATATTGTTGAAGAAGCATTAAACACTTTTTTGGGGGGTAAAATGGTGAAAAAAAGAAGGTGTAAAAATACATGCTTTGAATGACTAGAAAAATGAAATCTTAAAAATTATCGATATTCGAATTAATAATTTTACAATTAATCCCTATTTATTCAAACAGCCACAATATATAACAGTCCGATCTAAAAAAAGAAATTGGCTGATTTGCATAATACTTATGTACATGCTGACAAAACAGCTAACAATATTATCATTGTTTGAAAAATATATTATATTACAGTTTTTAAAACTGAATTAAACGCTTCTTGTACATATGCTGAAACCCCATTGTTTAAAGACAAGTTCCGATCCGACAATTGTAAAGCTATGTGTAACGTCAATTACTTTTGGTCTATCAAAAATTCTAACGAATTCATTGAAAAATTCCGTCTGAGAAATTTTAAGGCAAATAACGTTTCTACTTTTGATTTTTCGACACTATATACCTCTCTACCTCAATACTTAATAAAAAACAAATTGTTGTCTCTCATACGCTGGTGTTTCAACAGAGAGTCTAATAAATATAGAACATATGTATAAATCATACATCTGTACTTCTGTTACATCTCAATTTTCTCAACAAACAATATGATATTCATAAATACTGGACTTGTACTGAGTTGTGTAATGCCATCACAGTTTGATGGATAATATTTATGTACAACTTAATGGCAAGACTTATCAACAGATTATTGGGATTCCAATGGGCACTAACTGCGCTCCCCTTATAGCAGACTTATTTCTATACAGTTATGAGAGAGACTTTATGGATTCTGTTTAAACATTTAAACGTTTCGACCTTATTGATAAGTTCAATGTCACCTCTAGATATCTTGATGATATTTTAGTTATCGATAACCATGAGTTTGAAAACTATATTAGTGACATTTAACCATCTAACTTCAATTAAACAAAGCCAATACTTCCAACGAGTAAACACCTTTTTTGGACTTAAATATTAAAATGATTAACAACAATATTCATACCATTATATATGATTAACGTGACGACTTTGGACTTCCTATTGTAAATTTCCCTTATTTAGATGGTGATGTCCCCCGACTCCCATCATATGGTATATATATATATAAGTCAATTTGTTCGGTTCGCTAGAGCCTGCACTAATGTTTTGGATTTTCACGCAAAAATTTCTCAGATTACTATTAACTTCTTTCTCAGGGTTATAGAAGTCATAAACTTCGAAAAACTGTTGGTAAATTTTACAGATGTTATTCAGACATTTTATCTAAATTTGGAAATGTTACTTTTCAACAATCCGTATCCAGCGGAATGTCCCATCCCAATTTCTATGGTGATTTATTGTACAAACTAAGAAGGGTCATAGAGTTCAAAAATTAATAAACGCCTTCGACATCGACAATATGAGCCCGAGATCATCGCTAAGACCGTAGTTCTTGTATTGGGTCCCTCTACAACCCAATGCAGACTTTTGCTTAAGCGTTGCACGCTGACTAACACGGCGATGGGGACTCCTCCCCACTGACTGTTAGTCGGGACTCCTATTGATCAACGATCTGAGCTAGGCTTACAGACGGGCATAGCACGATTTACTTATATTGATATCACCTTACATATTTTTGATAGCAACATATTATTCTATAAACTGTTCGTGTGTAATAAAATTTTTATGACCTCTCTTCTTGAGAAACCTGCTGATCCTTGTTCTCTATATGGAGGATTATTTATAAATTTTTAAATATGTGTCCTTTGATTGTGCTGCTTTTGCGGTGAGTGGGAAGGTGGACGCCCGGAAATCGGTTAACCACACCAATTGAATGACGTTTGTTACTTCAATTGACCGTCCTAAGTCGGTATCGTAACCGCAGCTCAATCGAATATTTTTGTAATGTCGTTTTTCGGTGTTTATTCTATTATTATCATGTTTTGTGTGCATCTCCTCGGTGATTTTTCATACAGCTTTGTCAGATGTCTTAATTTTTCTCTTTCACATCCATGTATATATACAGTGCTGAATTATATTTGTTTCGTCTGTATGTGAGGCATTCATGGCGGGTGTGGCTAACCAAAGGAAAGAAACACTCCTCCCCGGCACCTGCTCTCACCTCTGTATCTCAGGGTGCCGTGAATGTCCACTGTGTTACTTTATTGATAGTGCCAGTCATGCGACATCTGTTACTTTCGTAGTTTACATTACCTTCTAGAGACTAAGTGAATAATAGATTTGACTTACCTGTCTAGATAGACTGTGTGGATGATCATGAATGTAGTCTTCTGAATTAATGTATATCCCTGTAAAGTATGGCATAACTTTGGGTTTTCTCTCATTTGAACATGATGTAAGAAACTTACTTGAAAAGAAACATGCAAATAATTTAATGACAAAAAAAAAAAAAAAAAACAAAAAAAAAAAAAAAAAAAAAACAAAAAAAACAACAACAAAAAAAAAAAAAAAAAAAAAATAGTAAATAAAGGTAGAAATACATGCACTGAAGTATATTTTGCCTGTCTGAATGATTTTCTCAAATATTCAATATGTCAACATTTGCTATTTTGCATTATAAGATTTATATTTTATTTATCCCGCATTTAAGGATTTATATCATAATGAAATAAATAATACATTTCAGGATTTATATCATAATCAAATACATCAAAGTTATCGTTATATATATATAAATGAAGTCCGTGTCAAAAAGTCACAAGTTGTAGGCATGAGATACAGTTGCTGATTTCTGATGATAGGAATACGCATTCCCTCCTGCTCGAATTTCACATTGAATTGAGAGCAATCTTCTGTTTCAGCAACATCCGTAACATCTGGGCACCATACTCTCTACAATTAAACGTTTCGATCTTGCACCGGGTTAAGTCGAGTTATGTGCACGACTTCATTCCCAGTTATGTCATACCGATGGTACCAAGAGAAGTGCATAAGTGACAGCCATATGTTATGATTTGAGTATTAATTCTCAAAAACAGGTGAATACAGGTCTACAAGACATGTTCGAGTTTTCAGCAACATCCAGTTCGGCATGTGTGAAAAAAAAAAGAACCCCGATAAACTTATCCGACTCAGCTATATGATTCAAGTCACCAGGGAAATGCACTGTTAAAAATGTAATAATTTGGAAAAAGAAAAATATAAGAACATCACAAAAACTTTCGATCAATGTAGAATTGCGATACCGACTTACGACGGTCATTTGATTTGACAGTGGTTAACAGATAAGTAGTAAACAATACAAGTTTTGGCGCCGTCAGATATACTTGTGATAAAAAGAGACATCTCTTTTGGCTTCATCATTAAACTATAGTCCTTGTTAAACTGTGTGTATTGTAGTAGAACAGTATCACACCATCTTGATCATGAGTTTGACCTATTCGATTCAGACTACGATTATACCGGTATCACTCCTTATAACTGCAAGTTGTAGTGGCTCACATAATTCTATGGAATCCCTGCGGTTGTGACTGTTCTTTATGGGTTGGGCACTTCTTCATGATACCTGATTCTACTTCTGGGTCAACCAGGGGTCTATGACAGTTCATTTCTATATCTTATATTGTATTATAGATCTAGATGTTCCGTATTTTCTACTTTTCGGTACTCTACTTGTAGAGATATCGATTCCAACCGCGCATTACATCTGATTAGTGTTAACAGTGTGACAGAGTTGTAAATCGTTTAATTTGGAGCTAAATCTCGTGGTCCAATCTTATGACAGTATGGTAGAGAATGAAGGTTTGTTGTTCAAAGCAGTGAAGTCAATGTAATGGAGTATATACAAAAATGTGATATCCTTAAATGAACTAGATAGATAAATCACTTACTGTTACAATACACTCTAGAACATGTGTCTGTAAAACGTAAAACAAAATAATTTGAATGGATTTGTACCTTTATCTCTTACATATATCGGCGTATATGTCATAAAATAGAACTAGTTTAACATTATTAAGATAAAAAGTGATAAAAATAACAATAAATATAAGAACAAATGCGTACCTGTACCATATGAGTATTAACTTACAATTTAGCAATTTAGGGCTAAAATAAGATCGTAGTATTTCTAGAAGATATCTTAATGTTAAAGATGATTGTAATCAAACTTTATCAACTGTATCAAAAAAGAATTTTAGATTGTTGCTATTTCATAACTCAAGTTTTACAGTTTTTGGAACCACCGAATTTCGTAAGAAAACATTTATCAGATTTTCAATGGTATTAAGAACGTCTTACATCTTACCATTCTTTATAATAAGCAATACTTACAGAAGAGAATGAATACTAAAAATAGCCGTGAAGCCATAGTCCTGGCCCAAATATGAAGTATCAAGGTAACAGATTTGTGAAGGCCACATACAATGGCTCAATCCTACACGACCTCAATATTGAAAGGTCATAGAGGACCACTGGTATAATTCATAATGTTGGCAAGTACTTTGTGACACATGTAAAGACTTAATCGTTGACGACGGATCATTGTATGAAGTGTCGAAAAAATCAAATGACATGATGGAATGAATTTATCGAAAATTTCGGACTTCACATATTTTATCTTTAAAACTCCATATTTTATTAATATCGACATTGGAGTACACACTAGTTTTAAAAGACCATATCTAATTTCTGACAAAAATTATAATAAACTCGATAGTAACAGATTTTGTGGAGAATTTAGAGGAGTAGGCAAGAAAATGTTGTTTGGGGGTGGGGTGGGGCGGGGGTGTTCTAGGAATTCAACACAAATTAGGCTAGTCTAAATGTAACTCATCAAACGTAGTGAAAACAAACGCAGTGAGAACGTACGTAGTGAGAACATACGTAGTGAGAACGTACGTACTGAGAATATAGGCAATGAGAACATACATGGTGAGAATAAACGTAGTGAAAACGAACGTAGTGAGAACGCACGGAGTGAGAATAAACGTAGTGAGAACGTTGTGAGAACATACAAATAGTGAGAACAAACGAAGTGAGAATATACGCAGTGAGAAAGTACGCGGTGAAAATATACTTGGTGAAAACAAACGTAGTTAGAACATACGTAGTGAGAACGAACGTAATGAGAACATACGTAGTGAGAACATACGTGGTGAGAACAAACGTTGTGAGAGCATACGTGGTGAGAAACGTAGTGAGAAGATACATAGTGAGAACGTACGTAGTGAGAATATATGCATTGAGAACGTACGTGGTGAGAATATACTTAGTAATAACGAAGTGAGAACATACGTAGTGAGGACACACGAAGTGAGAATATACGTAGTAAGAACATACAAGTAGTGAGAACGTTTGCGGTGAGAATATACGTGGTGAGAACAAAGGTAAAAAGAACATACGTAGTGAGAACGTACGTAGTGAGTACATACGTAGTGAGAACGTACGTAGTGAGAACATACGTAGTGAGAAGATACAGTGAGAACGTACGTAGTGAGAATATATGCAGTGAGAACGTACGTAGTCGCAGTGAGAACGTTCATAGTGAGAACATACGTAGTGAGGACGTACGTAGAGAGAACGTATGTAGAGAGAACATACGTAATGAGAACAAACGTAATAAGATCTTACGCAGAGAGAACGTACCCAGAGAGAACGTACGTAGTGAGAACGTAGAGTGGTGATAATATACGTATTGGGAACGTAGTGAGAACAAATGTAGTGAGAGCATACAGTTGTGAGAACGTACACAGTGAGAAGAAACGTAGTGAGAACATACGTAGTAAGAACATACGTAGTCGCAGTGAGAACATACATAGTGAGAACATACTTAGTGAGATTGTGCGTGGTAAGAATGTACGTAGTAAGAGCGCACGGTTTCCTGGAGCCAAATTTAACCCTAACACGTGTAAGAAATCTTAGTTATAAACGTATAATTAGTCCAGGTTTTGTCTGCTAGTGTAATGATAAGGTATTATTGGAGAAATATAAGCTCGCATCATGGTTTTTGAAAAGAGCTTGGAACCTGGTAATTATCATCAACATTATTATTATCTTTTTCATTTTATATTATATATGAACCCGCATTCTAACTTCAACTTATTTCAAACTAGTAAATGTAAAATCCCCTTGCATATTGTTATGACATGCCTGTTGAATACAATATCATCTTTAATGGAAATTTGACCCAAAAAAAGAGTCAAAGTTAATTCACTTGCAATTAAATTAGCTAGTATCCGTTTTATGACATTTATGTCAATATATTGCCGAATACGTTAAAATTATGCTAGGCTTCTATTCTATTATGCATCGTATTGTGCTGTGTCATTGTTTGTACTGTCATTAAGGTATACTGTAGTTAGGGGAAAAGTTGACCCGTAAATGGTTAACCCTATGAACTGAGTGACATCTGCCATCTCAACTGTCCGGCGGTACCGCAACTGCATTATTTTTTCAATGTCTTTGCGTGCTTATCTTTTTTGCTGTTATTGGACACCTGGGAAATAGACCCGCCATCATGGACCAGATGTATCCTGTTTGGATTTCTAGATCCACCATTAAATTGTTAAACATACAGATGCCACATGATATTTATTTACAGCTGTATGAATGCAGTGTGTTCACTATGTTTATATATCTATGCCATGCTGTAAGAACAAGGATATTATAAGGATATTATAACCACTAGACCGGCGTCACTGCTGGTGGACTGATAGTCCCCGAGGGCACCATAAGTCTAGTTTTCAGTGCTTTTGTACTGACGGTTTACATTTCAGAGCTTTTGTACAGGCATGAGATATATACTTAAAATATTCCGTTATGGAATAATACAAATCCCTCTAAACGTGAGGAGTATCTCACTCATGCATAGCTCTGTCCTTAGGTTGATTCTTTGGTTTACTTTTTGGTCATTTTGGTTATAACACCGCTCTTCAAATATTTATATAATAGGAGAATTCCAACCATTCGCCATGAGAATTTCTGATGAGACATAAGTTGTCGAAATGCGCATCTGGTGCACAAATTTAGAGGGTATATATGTTTTATATTTATTATATCCACTAAACCGGTGTCACTGTTGGTGGACTGATAGTTCCCGAGGACATCATAAGTCTAGTTTTCAGTGCTTTGTACTGACGTTCTACATTTCAGTGTCATTGTACTGACATGAGATACATACTTAAAATTTTCCGTCATGAAATTATACAAATCACTCTAAGAGTAAGGAGTATCTCCCTTATGCATAACTCTGTCCTTAGGTTGATTCTTTGGTTCACTTTTTCGGTCATTTTTGGTTTTAAAAGTGCTCTTCAAAATATTTATGTAATATGAAAATTCCAACCATTCGACCATGAGCTTCACTGAAGAGACATAATTTGTCGAAATGCGCATCTAGTGCACAAAATTAGAAGGTATATATGTTTTACATTTATTATAATCACTAGACCGGCGCCATTGCTGGTGGACTGATAGTTCCCGAGGGCATCATAAGTCTATTATTCAGTGCTTTTGTACTGACGTTCTACATTTCAGTGCCCTTGTACTGACATGAAATATATACTTAAAATTTTCCGTCATGAAATTATACAAATCACTCTAAAAGTAAGGAGTATCTCCCTCATGCATAGCTCTGTCCTTAGATGGATTCTTTGGTTAACTTTTTCGGTCATTTTTGGTTTTAATACTGCTCTTCAAATATTTATGTAATATGAAAATTCCAACCATTCGGCCATGAGCATCACTGAAGTGACATACGTTGTCGAAATGCGCATCTGGTGCACAAAATTAGAAGGTATATATGTTTCATATTCATTATAACCACTAGACCGGTGTCACTGCTGGTGGACTGATAGTTCCCGAGGGCATCATAAGTCTATTTTTCAGTGTTTTTTACTGACGTTCTACATTTCAGTGCCCTTGTACTGACATGAGATACATACCTAAAATTTTCCGTCATGAAATTATACAAATCACTCTAAAAGTAAGGAGTATCTCCCTCATGCATAGCTCTGACCCTAGATTGATTCTTTAGTTCACTTTTTCGGCCATTTTAGTTTTAAAAGTACTCTTCAAATATTTGTATAATATGAGAATTCCAACCATTCGGCCATGAGCATCACTGAAGAGACATACGTTGTCGAAATGCGCATCTGGTGCACAAAATTAGATGGGATATCTGTTTTGTATTTATTATAACCACTAGACCGGTGTCACTGCTGGTGGACTGATAGTTCCCTAGGGCATCATGAATCTAGTTTTCAGTGCTTTTGTACTGACGGTCTACATTTCAGTGCCCTTGTACTGACATGAAATATATACTTAAAATTTTCCGTCATGAAATTATACAAATCACTCTAAAAGTAAGGAGTATCTCCTTCATGCATAGCTCTGTCCTTAGGTTGATTCTTTGGTTCACTTTTTCGGTCATTTTTGGTTTTAATACTGCTCTTCAAATATTTATGTAATATGAAAATTCCAACCATTCGGCCATGAGCATCACTGAAGAGACATACGTTGTCGAAATGTGCATCTGGTGCACAAAATTAGATGGGATATCTGTTTTATATTTATTATAACCACTAGACCGGTGTCACTGCTGGTGGACTGATAGTTCCCTAGGGCATCATGAATCTAGTTTTCAGTGCTTTTGTACTGACGGTCTACATTTCAGTGCCCTTGTACTGACATGAAATATATACTTAAAATTTTCCGTCATGAAATTATACAAATCACTCTAAAAGTAAGGAGTATCTCACTCATGCATAGCTCTGTCCTTATGTTGATTCTTTGGTTCACTTTTTCGGTCATTTTTGGTTTTAATACTGCTCGAATATTTATATAATATGAAAATTCCAACCATTCGGCCATGAGCATCTCTGAAGAGACATAAGTTGTCGAAATGCACATTTGGTGCACAAAATTAGTTTTATATTTAATATAGTTCTATATTATTCATGATGTTATTAGAAATTGGCGAATTCGAAATAGATTTTAATATTGGTATTTCATAAAGCATTGAATGAGCATTACCGTCTTTATATTATCATATGCTTGTTAATTGTTGATGTATTTATCATACAATTCTTACAAGTATTTATTGACGACAAATAATGTCCAAAAAAAAAAAAAAATTCCAGGATAACAAGGAAATAAATTTTCCATATTCAAAGATTTACAAAATAATTGATCGAACACGAACAAATTTGCCACCAACCCCCGCCTCAACGCAGAATAAAATAGTCGTCACCTAAGGCAATTTTCATATAAATATTCGTAAAAATATGTAAGTTATAATGGAGACATGAAAAATGCGATGTACCTCAAAGTAAAAAAAAAAAAAAGAAAAATACTGGAGGGGAGGGTAAACCATATCTCATATTCAATGAAATAATATGAGGTGACAGTGGGTAATGCCGATAAAAATGAAAGTTTGTTAGTTGTGCGTACCATAAATGCCCAAAATATAGAGACTCACAAAATATAAACACTGTGAACATCAGATAAATATATGTTTGGCAGGTTTTCGAAAGGTGAATAAAATAAATCATCTCTTTATACGTTTACTTTCCCATCCATATAATGGACGTCAGTCATGCAGTTTTTTCAACTGCTACATGTAAAGATGATGGATAAATCCAAACCGCAAGTCCAAAAATCAGGAAACCAACGGACATACAAAATCAGTGAAAATGAAAAACAAATGGAAAATAACAAAATATGTCTACTTGAAGAGCATATGTGAACCCCTATGATGGAGTGAGATCAGGTGCCCGGGGAGAGTGAGCACCTCCTGCTTGCTAGAAACACCCGTCACATATACCCAGTAGAAAGAGTCAAATCGTGTAAATTCCATATGTATTTATATATGGAGAAGTCGAAGTAGGTAACCTTCTAGTATAGAAGGTGTCAAATCTGTGTAAAATGATCGGAATCGGTCTCAGTCCAGAATTTCATTTAAAAGTCTGGATAACGAGATCTCATGTGGAGTAATAAGAGTCTCGTAACGACCGTAGAACTTCCTCAGTGACGTTGCTAGTCTAGCACATATATAAAACTGGTTGAGCAGCTTAACTGAAAGTCGCCTAGCCCTCAGAACAAAGTCAATGTAATTTGAACATGCTCTGGAATATTGTAGATGTCCTGAGATGTAGGTCGTTGACTAGTTTTGTTGTGCAAGGGACACTAGCAAGTGAAGAAGTTCTATCATCAACACGAGGCTTTAATACAATACATTATATCCTTATCTAGAAAGTTGAATGATATTCTGAATGGAAAACTCCGACTGTGACGTCTTCCATAATTCTGCATCTGTATGTGAAATAATAAAGAAAAAAAAAAACTCTAAACAAACAACACGTATCCACCATGAATTGCTTTTATTTGATACGAGTTTGCATGAGTTTATTCGACATTAGAACTTATTTCTATGAACTTTCAGTGCATACACAACAACGGATTTCAATGCAGAGATATGTGACGTTTTCTTCCATTGTAAAGTGTCTCATTTTTTGGAGGTTTAATATCAGCGTTACAGCCGTCTGTGGTGCAACAGAAATGGCATGCATAATTTCCAGATGAAGGGATGTTTCCATAACTAACACATTGGTCTTTGTCCGATGATAGCTGAAGCCAATCGCGCAGGCACGTATGGTGGTCTACACATCTAGAGGAAGAAAAAAATTAGCTGTCAGCAGTAATGCAAAATACGAAAGTAACTGGTGTCACATGACTATGGCACTAACAACAATGTACCACAGTGGACATTCACGGACCCCTGAAATTCAGAGGTGAGACCAGGTGCCCGGGAGGAGTGAGCGTTCCCTGTTTGGCTAGCCACACCCATCGCGAATGTCATTACACACAGACGAAACAATAATAATTCAACACTGTATATATGAATGAATGTGAACAAACACTGTATAGAAAGTGTCAAAGCCACATAACATCAGGAAAAAGGTATAATAACACTTAAGTCAACAAAAAGGAATGGAAGATTGAGGCCTAAGGTAACAATCATATAACAAGATCAAACTTTGTGGATCGGAAGCATATATCGATAACTAATACCTTATAAGTGATGCTTAAGGCCCAAAAATTGATAGTTTAAAATATTTTAAGGTACTCTAATACCACACATAACTGAAAGACGATATTAATCGTAGGCTGTGCTATGCATAAAGAAGATACTCCTTAATTCTCATGTAATTTACAAATTTTTAACATACCAAGTTTTAAACTATATATCGTGTTTGAAGCATTAAGATTGGGCTAGCCTGATTTTCGGAAACTGACAGTTAATGCGTAGCCATATCGAAGAGAACAAGGTTCTCCGCTACTGTAATCAAAAGTGTATATAGTGGAAGACATACTTATCACACGAATAATTTTATGTTTCAAACATCAAATATATGTATACATGTTTGTAAATATATGTATTGCTTTAATCCTTGTAGTTTTGTATCATAATTTTATTTAGATTTTTAATTTTGCACACTTTTACACTTTGTGCTATTTTCAGTCCTTGATACACCTTACTCCTTTAAAATATAGAAGAATGAGGTTTAGATGCATCATGGAATATTAAATTCAAAATCTGATGCATTGTAATCGACATAGTACTACCAAAATATATCCCGAAGGATACTTATCATAGTGACCTTGAAAGGTAGAAGCTTAAAACAAGTATGTAGGAAAAGTTTCTCAATTGACTATGCAGAGATGAAAACAAGTGCATAGGAAAAGTCTCCTGATTGGCAAGATAGAAGTGAGAATAGGGGCATAGGAGAAGTCCCCTGCTTGGTAAGGCAGAGGTGAGAACAGGGGCATAGGAGAAGTCCCCTGCTTGGTAAGGCAGAGGTGAGAACAGGGGCAAAGGTGAAGTCCCCTGCTTGGTAAGGCAGAGGTGAGAACAGGGGCATAGGAGAAATCTCCTGCTTGGTAAGGCAGAGGTGAGAACAGGGGCATAGGAGAAATCCCCTGCTTGGTAAGGCAGAGGTGAGAACAGGGGCATAGGAGAAATCCCCTGCTTGGTAAGGCAGAGCTGAGAACAGGGGCATAGAAGAAGTCCCCTGTTTGTTAAGGCAGAGGTGAGAACAAGTGAATAGAATTTCTGTATTTGACTAGGCAGAAGTGAGAACATGCGCATAGGAGAAGTCCCCTGTCTGGTTAGGCAGAAGTGAGAGCAGGTGCATAGAAGTTCTGTATTTGACTAGGCAGAATTAGTGAGAACAGGTGCATAGGAGAAATTCTCAATTTGACTAGGCAGAGGTGAGAACAGGTGCATAGGAGAAGAAGTAAGAAGTTATCTATTTTATCTATATCAGAAATGAGATCAGGTGCATAGACAGAGTTCTCATTCGACTAGGCAGAAGTGAGAACAGGTGCATAGGAGAACTCCCCTGTCCGGGTAGGCAGAAGTGAGAACAAGTGCATAGAAGTTCTCTTTTTGACTAGGCAGGAATGACAACAGGTACATAGGAGAAGTCCCCTATTTGGCTAGGCAGAGGTGAGAACAGGTGCATAGGAGAAGTCTAATGTAAAGAATAAACTTCTCTTAAAGAATCAAAATTCAATTCAAGTTGTAAAAATTGTTAGTTTGTGACTTTCATACAAAAGGTAAAGCGTTTGCATAGCTAGACTTTCATACAAAGGTAAACAATTCGTATAATTCGCTTTTAATTTATGAACTAGCAACCCTAGCTCTTGAATTTGAATACCTCTTGTACACATCTACGTTGCCATCAGTGTGATGAACGTCAGTCATACAATATTCTCCACTGTTGCATGATATTGGTGTCAGGAAATGTGGATCTTTGACTTCTCTAGTTGTGCAGGGAAAACCGTTATCTTTGTCTCCACATACATAGCAACCTAGGGAAATTTAATGATTGATTCATTTCAAGCGTATGCTGTTACAATGTTAATATTGTGTCTTTCACACTGTTGAAGTCATAACGCTTGGCCACGGTTGACAATCATCGAGTTTTTGATAAAAGGGGTGAAACCAGGGTCATGTTTTAAGAAAGTGATAAAACGTTACGACAGAACCTGAATTATGGTTTTTATATATTGAATCATTCAAATGCTAGTAACAAATTATTTCGTAAAAACAGATGTATTATTGTTGCCAAGTCCTACAAAGAAGTTGTAAAAGTGAAATATTTCAATATATTATAGTACAATGAATTCTTCAACGCAGTCGACAGCATAGTAATATAAGGCATCCTATACATGTGTTGCAATATACTTTACTATCTAATAACTATGTAATTTTAATAAGCCAAAGTGATTAACATTTGTATACTTTAATCGACAATGATTAAGGTATTAAAATAAAAGCTTTTGTAAACTAACTTATTGTTGGTGCTGTCGGCTTTGATGTCGCTGTTGTTGGTTTTGGGGTGGTCGTAGTTGGTTTTGGAGTGGTCGTTGTTGGTTTTGGGGTGGTCGTAGTTGGTTTTGGGGTGGTCGTAGGCTTAGCCTTCAAATTAACAATTTTAATATAACAAAATAATGTCTCCCATAATTTTGAATGATTTAGTTCGCGTTTCTCCGTGGCGAGTTTTCTCATACAGCTTTTGCCTCTTTCAGTTCTCTCATATTACTTCGTATAACTGCCTTCTAATCACTAAAACAATTAGATCTGGTGCATATTCAATTATCATTTCATTACGATTAACGAATACCAAAAAAGGAAAAATAATATTTGGCGGTACGTCATTATGAGAAAGAATGTCTAATGCGTATGCGTATTAGTCCGAAATATCAGTTTCAAGCAGAAAAGTTCGGTCTTACACCTCATCATAATAGGAATAAACTGAATTTGTGAAAAATCAAAACTTTTGTTACATATATTTCCCTTAGAAATCATTTATCTTCAAAGTATGATGTCGCCACATCACAAAGATACTATTAAAGGTCTGTATCTGTATTTTCTAATATTTTCTCTCCAAATTGCTCGGTCTGATACCATATCCGTTTATAATCCAGTCTGTGTTAATTGTATGTCCCGTAAATGTTTTGTATTAGCAGAACTCTTCTGTGTTGCGTACGTATACGTCTTGTTTTAAAGCAACACATCAGATGTCCAGGTGAATTAGCTCATTATGTTGTTTTCCAAGAAGTCGACTGGTAGTTTGGTGTATGGCCATATGTAATTTTTGTACGTGTATGTTCTATGATGAATTACAAACTTAGTGTTTTATAAAACCAGTTAAAGTTTCACGTTAAGTAACGTGTACTCCTAAATTAGAACGCGTAAAATCAATATCACATATTAGACAAACCATTAAATACTTTATCTGTAGAGATGAGGATTACTGAATAGATTACTCACAAAGTAAAAAATGAAGAAGTACCGAAGGATAAACCATATCTCATAGTCCATGGAATAAGATACGAAAATAACTGGTGTCGCATGACTATAGCACTAACATTAATTTACCACATTGGACATTCACGGACCCCTGAATTCAGAAGTAAGACCAAGTGCCCGGGAGGAGAGAGCGTCTCCTGTTTAGCTAGCCACATCCACAGTGAATGCCCTGATATGCATACAATATAATTTAGCACTGTATATATATACATGAATGTGAACGAACTCTGTGTGAAAAGTGTCACAGCCACATAACATCAGGAAAAAAGGTATAATAAGTCAAACCCTCCGTGGGGAACTTTTTAAACAGTTCCACAACCATAAAATCGAGGTGAGACCAGGTGCTCGGGAGGAGTAAGCGTCCCCTGGTTACATGCAACACTCGTCCCAAAAGTCCTGCAACAGCCTCTCAAGTCGAGGAGGAAAATACATAAATATACATACATGAACACACGAAGGAGACAAAAGAGAAAACAGAAGCCATCTGACAAAGCTGTATGACACAAATCACCCAGGATGTGCACATAAAATATTGATAATAGTAGAATATACACGGAAAAACATTACAAAAATATTCGATTGTGCTGCGGTTACGATACCGACTTAGGACGGTCAATTGAAGAAACAAACGTCACTCAATTGGTGTGGTTAACAGGTTTACACAAAGTCAAATTTTCCCATTCAAGGCAAGAAATGCTTTCTGCCTGAAATTCCGGTGTCGGAAACGCAGGTGAAGAAATGTCTGTACATATATACGTATTATGTCAAATCAAGTACCGTCAAAGAGTAAGATGGTTATTTTGTATAACGAATTGTGACTTCAGTCTACATTAGCCTAGGTTAGACGTCCGTTTCATGCCGAGGGCAGACCACAAATAACTTACTCAGGTAATACTGATTTTCCAGTAGTTACATTATACTGTTATGAGGGTCATTTATTTATATAATTGTTTTTTGTTTGTTTATATTATTGAATGTTCTATGAAGAACTAGAAAGTTCTGTAATTGTATGGTATATAACTTGTTTTCTTCAAAAATGATTTGTGAATGTTGTTGCAAGTTCTTATGAAACTAAATGTTTTATATTGGAAATCACTTGAACGTTGTAGAAACTAGAAATATCTAGAAACCAAGAAAATGTATATAAGGCATGGACTCTGGCATTTCGGAAGCACTGCACTTCATTACCCCTCTACGTATATACTGGGGATTAATCGTGTTTATTGACTGCTTGAATTGGATTTATTGAACTGTGAACTTATACAATGGACACTATTCATGTTATAAACAGTGGATGTAACACGGACTTCAGCCTTCCAGAATTGCCACCTACGTACACCTTCATCGAACTTTGTAGCTGTTAGCATTATCTGTAACTGAGTTATTTTTGTCAATTTGTAAATAAATTGTTAACTTTCGAAATCTTTGTGATTTTGGTTGGCTTTACCAAAGGGTTTATTTCTGACCGTAACAATACAGATATTTTTATATGAAATATCAAACCCAACAATTTGACCACAAGCATATTGGAATGCATGATTATGGTTGGTGGTCAGTTTTAAAATCAGTTATATCTCGTCGAATAATTAAAGGTCTGAAAGTTATTTGACGTTGTTGATTTATGAAAAAGCTGCGGTTGCTAATTAACAATAATTTCTCCTATTTTTCTTTAAATCTATATTAACCACAATCTGAATATTAAACTCCTAAAAAACAACGTTAGAAATCACTTCCTTCAGGAATTGAAATTTTGTTATAACAGAGACATATATACATGTTTTAAAAGAAAAAAGAGGAGTTACTGGCTCAGTTATGTGAAGTCACCATGGAGCTATACAATACATGAATATAAATAATATACTAGAACATATAACACATTACAAAAATATTTGATTGTACTGCAATTACGATACCGACTTAGGACGGTCATTTAATTTGACAAAAGTCAAACAAATGGTGTGGTTAACCGGTTTACGGGCCCACCTTCCCACTCACCGTAACAGCAGAACAATCAAAGGACGTACATTTAAAAATCTATAAATAATCCTCCATGTAAAGAACAAGGGTCAACAGGTATCGCATATTGAGAGGTCATAAAAATATAAACACGTAAGGTATTGTAAAACACATAATGTTATAAAAATATATGCGACATCAACATGATAAACTGTGCTCTGCCAGTCTGAAAGCGAGCTAAGACCCTAGACCTATAGGAGTCCCGACTAACAGTCAGAGGGGACGAGGTTCAGGACCATGTCTCTTCTGGGAGAAGTTTTGAGAAGGCCCGTCATATAGTCCCCACCGCCCTGTTAGTCAGCGTGCAACGTTCAAGTAAAAGTCTGCATAAGGCTGTAGAGGGGCCAAATACAAGACCTATACTCTTTTTGATGATCTCAATGTCATATTGTCTATTTAGAAGACGTTTGACTATTTTATTACATGATAAAATAACGTTATCGGAGCCTTTTACTTTCCTTAGTTTATATACGAGATCACCGTAAAAATTGGGATGGGAAATTCCATTGGATACATACTGTTGAAAAGAAATATTTCCAAATTTAGATAGAAGTTCTGAATAAGATCTGAAGAATTTGACGAATGTTTTTCTTAGCTTGTGATATCTGTAACCCTGAGTTAAAAGTTTAGTAGTAATTTGTAAATTTCGTTTATGAAAGTCCAAAACATTACACACGCTAATCATCTTGTCATTCGGCAACTACCTTGACACTACTATACAATCTGTTATCTTGAAATTGATAATATTTCACTTTTTTAGATCAATATCGCAATTTCCTGACCAAGTAATATGACATAAGTTCTGGCCTAATATCTCAATCGGAGATATTTACACCCTCAACCCATAGAATATTACTTATATCCAAATTTTTTGTTTAAAATTGAGACCTCATCAAAAAGAAGACGTATGACCAGGCTGTATGAGATAAATCACGAAGGATACAAGAAACATGATACTAGTTTAATAAACACACACAAACATTTACAAAAATGTTTTAGAATTACAGATCATCATAGGACAGTCAATAGATTCTTAATGCAAAATACTAAAGTAACTGGTGTCACATGACTATGGCACTAACAACAATGTACCACAGTGGACATTCACGGACCCCTGAAATTCAGAGGTGAGACCAGGTGCCCGGGAGGAGTGAGCGTCCCCTGTTTGGCTAGCCACACCCGCCGCGAATGCCCTTACACACAGACGAAACAACAATAATTCAACACTGTATATATAAAAGAATGTGAACAAATACTGTATAGAAAGTGTTAAAGCCACATAACATCAGGAAAAAGGTATAATAACACTTAAGTCAAACCCTCCGCGGGGAACTTTTTCACGAGCTATTACTTAAAAAATGAAAATATTACTTCATTGATGCGGATAACCAATTTCCGGTACTCTCTGTCCCAGTCATAGCAAAAGCAGCATAATCAAAGGACATGCATTTAAAGACATAAATTATCCTTCATATAGAGAACAGGGACCAGATGCTTTGTCAAGACGAGAGGTCATAATATTTTTAAAACAACGTTTTGTAGAATGTTATGCTAGTATTCAAAGTATATTGAAAACGACATCAGCAATAGTCAACCGTGTCCTGCCTATCTGATCCTTGGTCGGTAAGATTTCCGACTTACAGTCAGAAAGAATAAGTTTCAGTACTTCTAAAATGTTGGGCAAGACCCGTCATACAGTCCTGTTGGTCAGCCAGCAAGCAATGCGCAAGATGAAGTCTGAATAAGGCTGTAGAGGGGCCCAATATAAGATGCATGGTCTTTGCGATGATCTCGGGTACATTAAAAATACAAATAATGGATTATGCAGAAGCATACTCACAGAATGATCGCAGACACAGTTACCATTCTGACAAACTCGCATGTAATCTGTTGTACACAAAAAGGTCCCAAAGGCATAGGTATTCCGTGCTGTGCAATCAGTTGCCACAGCACACTTTGCTAGAAAACAGCATTTAAAACATATTAAAAACATTATACGTTCTAATATTATATTCATAAGATTAGATAATACATTAAAAATACTGTGTCCTAAATACTGAGGAAACCATAGTCAAAGCTATAACTTTACTTGCCGTTCAGCATGAATGTTATATTTAGAAAACACATCCATTATAAATTTTGTTTCAGTTTTCATTTGCAATCGATTGCATATGTAACATAATTTTAGTCTCAAAGAGAAAAAAGAAGACATCTGACAAAGCTGTATGACACAAATCACCTAGGATATGCACACAAAACATGATAATAGTAGAATATACACAGAAAAACATTACAAAAATATTTAATTGTGCTGCGGTCACGATACCGACTTCGGACGGTCAACTGAAGTAACATATGCCACTCAATTGGTGTGGTTAACCGGTTTACGGGTGCCCATCTTAAAAATTTTATATTTCTGTGCAACTAAATGAAAAACATAAAAGGTCTGGCATTTGTTCTATTACCTAGATTACAATTCTTTCCAGTAAAGCCAGATTGACACAAACAGTTGTAATCGTTGATACCATCTGTGCAATGCCCGTTTATACAGGGATGTGACGCACACTCGTCTATATCTATAAAATATAACGTTTCTCATATTTTAATGGCCAAATAAGTAGAGTACTAGATATTCGCTAATTTTTACTTTGAAAGTCATAGCAAACATTTCTAAATAAAATATACTAGGCGTGTAATGAGAATGGCTGGTGAGAACTGTTTAATGCCTATTTATATATAAAAGGGAAAATACAAGTGGCGACACCTTAAGTGGATATCCATAACGAAAATCTTCTGAAAGAAATACTAATGGTGACATCTATAAATGATGTAAATCTGTATACATTACAAATGCAATGCTGGATTATTTACGATAGAAAACTAATATTTTTATATATGTAGAATACATGAGAATTTGTGTGTGTGTGTGTGTGTGTGTGTGTGTGTGTGTGTGTGTGTGTGTGTGTGTGTGTGTGTGTGTAAACGCAAAGTTGAAAAAGAAAGTAAGTTGGTGTATGTAAACTGAAATTCGAAATGATTAAACGATGATATTGTTGTTTCATGTAGTCACAAAAATGGTCATGATTGTTTTATCGTAAACGTGGCGTGGGAGAAATTTTCGTGTTTTTAACAATTACACATAATAATTGCAAAAATAACCCCCGCGCGATATAAAATCAACTCTGACCTCCTTGGACACTTCATATACCAAGAAATAACAAGTAAAATACGAAACAAAAAAGAGGAGTTACCGGCTCAGTTATGTGGCAGAACAAGTGTCAAATGACTATGGCACTAACAACAATGTACCATGGTGGATATTCACGGCTGAAATTCAGAGGTGAGACCAGGTGCCCGGAGGAGGCTACAAAATATATATGTGTTTCAACTTCCACCCTTTGAGAAAATAGGGTCGGTAGGTAGGAATTTCTTTTTGTTTTTTTGTTTTTTTTTTTTTTGTTTTTTTGTTTTGTTTTGTTTGTTTTTTTTTTTTATTGTTTTTTTTTTTAATTTTTGTTTTTTTTTTATTTTTTTATTTTTTTTTTGTTTTTTTTTTTTTGGTATTTTTGTTTGTTTGTTTTTTTTTTTTTTTTGTTTTTCAGGTTTTTTTCTTTTCCGGTTTCTTTCTTCCGTCTTGCTGGCCAGTAGGACATGCCTTAATAATGTAGACCCTGCTTATATTGACTACTAATTAAACATGCATTGATTCATTGTCCTCATGACTAGACGATATGATGCCAAAAATGTTAACCACATCCCTGACAGTTAAACTAAGCAGGACCTCATGTTCATTCTTAATCGCTGTCTTTACCAAAAACTTCATATGACGATTCATGGTATGAAGTTTTTTCTTGCCATAATTTCTATGCCTTTAAAGTAATCGAAAGTTTTTTAACGCAAACAGAAAGGTAAAAAATGTGATGGTGATTTTAGTGTATGGTTTAAAATAATCAAAAGATAAAGTTAATATTTAGTAATAGGAAAAGTCCATTTTCGCTCATTTAACATGGACAACATGTCTAGAATTAAATGAGAAGTAGTATGAGGTAAAGAGAACATGTACAGTGAGGTGCAGTCCTAACATAACATTAAGTTCACGTCGCGTTAACGTGAAGTTTGCTTTCCTCGTGCGCTCAGGACTACTGAGCACACGCGTTTGCGTTAACGCAGATTTCCACGTGAACTTAATTTCGAGACTGCGTGAACGCGATTGACTGCCGCGTTAACGCGCTTGACTGCCGCGTGAACGCGTTTGACAGCCACGTTCGCTTGCTTGCAACTTAAAACTTTATTAAGATGTTCATATAGATGGATATGAAGGAGAAAAGATATATACCTTGTGTATTTAAATATAAAAACACATTAATGTGTAAGTAAAATATTTAGAATTGAATAAAACCCTTCCGAGGATATTTTTAAAAATATTGAACGCAATTTCCTAACATTGACTTTAATTAAATTTATTCTTAATTTAGGAAAATAATAATAATAATAATAATAATGATGATGATAATAATAATAATAATAATAATAATAATAATAATAATAATAATAATAACGAAATGAAAATTAATAAAGATAATAATAATGATGATAATTATTGTATTCATGAATTATTGAAAACAGCTTTATGAGAAATAATAATAATAAATACATAAATAAGAAACACATGTAAATAAATGAGATATAAATGAATCAACAAATATGAAATAGATACATAAACTAATTAAAGATAAATGATTAAATGAAATTAGAAAGTAATCATGCCAGTATAAACTGACGACGTTTTTTCATAAATACCTTATTGCATGTTTACGCGATAATTTCCTTCGTTGTAATACATATAAAATCCTCAATGCGGGATGTCATTTTAATATAACATTTAAAACCCGTTTTTACGGCGACATTCGCGGTAATTTAATTAGATCCATTTTATTTTCTCCATCCGTACTGCATAGAGAATTAGAAATATAGAAATGTGAACGTGCGACTGGACCGAGCGCACGCGGGAATAAATCGCGTTAACGCGAATTCCCTCCTGCGTTAACGCGAGAAGCGCACGCGCGTCCGGTCGAGCAGTCCTAGCACGTGTGCTAAAGCAGTCCTCGTGACCGCTTTTCGCGTTAACGTGCATGTTATGTTAGGACTGCACCCATCTGTATTTAGTGACAATTTAACTCTGATAAGTAATCACATTTTACCTACAGACAAAATCATCATATGGATCGTGTCAATTTTACCGTGAAGTATTGTTTACATTTAACAGCGAGATACAAACAGCGTTTCTGTTTATCATTTCATACGTTCTCTTTGTTTAAAATGCCCTGCGTTTTAAGGAGGAAAGAGGCGTCTGCAAAAAATTTAGAAAACTTGAGGTCTAAGAATTTCTCAGCTGTGAAATGTAACTATTCTTATTTTCTTTTTTTAACTCTATACACTGATATTCATTGAAATAAACTACAAGAAAAACGCTTTACTTGAACGTCACACTTATTCCCTTTGCAGTGTGGAGCTCGTAAAACAGTTCCCCGCGGAGGGTTTGACATAAGTGTTATTATACTCCTTTTTCCTGATGTTATGTGGCTGTGACACTTTCTACACAGTGTTTGTTCACATTCATGTATATATACAGTGCTGAATTATCTGTATGTCAGGGCATTCAGGGCGGGTATGTCTAACCAAATAGGAGACGCTCACTCCTCCCGGGCACCTGGTCTCACCTCTGAATTTCAGGGGTCCGTGAATGTCCATTGGGGTACATTGTTGTTAGTGCCATTGTCATGTGACACCAGTTATTTTCGTATTTTAATAGTGATAACTAGTTCTTCACCAGAAAGGTTTTTGTAGATATGACTATATTGTGTTTGGTCTATTCAGATTCATATTTTTATTTGAAACTGTGATTCAAAGTTTAAATATTCTAAAGATGGAATTGAAACATGTTGAACTTTTTGAGAACTTTTTATTGGACAATATGTCCCAACAAACCATTGGTATTTATATTACCAATAATTATGCACCTTTACTGGCCGATTTCTTCCTTTGTTTGCTCGAAGCTGAATGTTTACAAAATTTAATGTGTCAACATAAAAAAGGCAGCTGGCAAAAACCTTCAATTTCACATTAAGATATGCTGCCTATAAAGAATAAAACAATTGATACATAAGTTCACTCAATTATCATACCAAACTCGAAATCATGCATACTGCAGAGTCTAGTCCCTGCGTCTCGTAGTTAGATCAATATTGAAGAAGTACCCAACCGTTAATCATTCTCAAAGTCCAAGGACAGATACAAAATCGGGTAAGTTTCAAAAAGGAACTGTTGTGAACCCCGAAATCTTTTATTAGCCAAGACGTTAAACTTTTTACTTCAATGTATGATAAACGTGACTATTTCAATTGTTTTATTGATAACTTACCATATACGCTCAGTAATATGCCTTTATCACCTACATGTATGCGTGATGTCGATGTCTTAACTGATCCGATATGCTAGAGATTCTTCAGACTATGATTCTTTCAAGCTACTGAGTGAAAAGTTAATATCACCAGTATTCGCAAAACCATGTATGTAGTCTATATTCAACATATTTTGAGGTTGTTATAAAGAACTTTCTTATACTAACTTTAAGGATTACATACATGAAATCTATCACCATGAACTTGAGAATAAAAGAGACAACCGAGAGCAATAAGTCCGCTTCGTATCTGGATATATTTTAAAATTTCAACAATAATGGTCATTTGAACACGTCTCTGTATGACAAACGTGACGATTTTAACTTCCAAATAACTTACTTTCCGCTTCTTTGCAGCAATATCCCGTCCTCACCTGCCTATGGAGTATTTATATCTCAACTTATAAGGTATGCAAGAGCCTGTTCTCTATACGACGGTTTTATTCCAAGGGCCAAACGACTGGCCACTAAGTTGCTCATGCAGGGATATGTTAAAGAACGTCTGAAATCGTCACTGAGGAAGTTCTACGGTCGCTATGGGGATCTTGTACGAAAATATGATGTGCCTCTTTCTAGAATGATTGATAATATTCTGGAATGCGACTAAATGACCTGTTCAGTGAAGACCAAATATGACTTTATATACCAGTTTTTACTTTTGTATGTACAATTAGGAAACCAAAACTCTTGATTTGACATGTTTCTTAAAAACTGCTGTGACGGGTGATGCATGCAAACAGGAGACACTTACTCTCCCCGGGCACCTGGTCTCACCTCGGAAGTTTTTAGTATTTCGGGGTTCACAACAGTTCCTTTTTGACACTTACACGATTTTGTATCTGTCCTTGGACTTTGAGAATGATTAATGGTTATGGTACTTCTTCGATATTGATTGTACTTATAAGAAATCATTATCTATAATGTTGAATTTCTTATTTGATTATAGTCCTTGTTAAACCGTTTGTGCTGTGATATCACAATGTCACAAATATTTACTTATGACTTTTAAGCAATTATGACTACGGTAACCTACATGCCACATCATATGACCACGAGCTATACTAGCTCAATTAACCTTATTGCACTGCAGCGGATGTGACTGGTCAACAAGGGTATGCTTACTCCTCCATGGCACCTGATCCCACTTTTTGTTCTTCCAAGGGTCCATGTTAGTCAATATCTCCGTTTTCAACTAGTGTAAAGGATGTTTCATCGACTGTCGCTTGGTATCTTAGCATGTACTTGTGACGTCCATATATTTATTTCTTTTGCTGTATTGCCTTGTGGTATCCATACATTTCTTCCTGATGTTGTATTGATATATGAGTGGCCCTCATCTGCTTAATTTTCAGTTATCTACCTTTTGTTACTGAGTAGCAGGCATGAAAGGCTTTAGGTTAACAACATCAAAACTACTTCTGATGTATTGATTTCAGAGGGAAAAACTTAAAACTCAAATTATACTATTTTTGTATTCCATTTCCCTTCAAACTAGTTTTTACTTGATATAGCATTCTACTCTGCTTTATAAACGCCAGGGTGTTTGATCAAAGATAATGTTAATCAATTCCTGTGAGGAGACACAATCAATTATTTTTTAATGATATTTGTATGCCATACGTTCATACAGTTGAACTCTGTATTATCATCATACGATGTCTTAGGACCTGTATTTTACAGTCCTTTATTCAATAAGCACAAAACATATGTGTTTGAGGAGGATGTCCGAAATGGGCTCAATTATATATATATATTATGTGTGTGTGTGTGTGTGTGTGTGTGTGTGTGTATTTTTGGGTTTAGATGTTTGTATTTTTGTGTTTGGGGGGGGGGTGTTTAAAGCAGTAGTATTTGCTTCTTACCTGTTCCGCAGTTTTGACCTGTAAAGCCTGGCGGACAAATACATTTGTAGCTGTTGATGTCGTCAGTACATGTAGCCCCGTTAAGGCAAGGTGAAGAACTGCATTGATACACTCCTAATATATATAAGAAACAATATGCAACTATAGAATGAACTATTGATATGAATCATGTATAGTTCTGCTCTGTTGCTGTGTAAAACAAGTAATACATGATAAGTACATGATGAATGTGTACAGTTATTATCACTGTGTCATACATTGCCAGCATTTTTACATCTATTATATACGTCACGAGTTTTATAGCTATACATTACATAAACCATAAGCTTGTATGCTATAAACGAAATGTTGCATTACGTGTCTGACAGTTCTTTCCCGTGAAGTCGTCTTGACATGCACATGAGTAACCGTTGATACCGTCAGTGCAGTTACCATACATACATGGACTCGATGCGCATTCATCTATGTCTACAATATAATTAAGATAATTGTTAATCTCCAAGTTGAAGCTAATCTTCGCGTTATGAAAAGATGCTCTCAGAGTGATATGAGTTAACGCATCTTAAGTAAGCATGACAAAATGCAGTAAATGTGTTTGCATTAACCTGATGAATGCCAATTCTGATGTGTCCTACTTTTGTTTCCCAATGATAATTACAATAATGATGATTATGCCTATACGTTATTATCTTATTACACAAGTATTAGACAACATAATCATATTTATCCTCATCTGTTTCTCTTGAAATCATGTCATTCTCATTTTGTCATTGTGACTTTTTTTTTGTATCGTCTAAATGTTTTGGCACTCATACATTTTGTCATTGTGTCTTTTTATATTTACATCGTCTATATATGCTTTGGCATTCATCTCATTTAGTTTGTCTTTGTGTCTTTGTATTTTTGTATTGTCTATATAATTTTGCATTCGTGACTGATGTGCCAATCAAAGCAAGTCTAATTTTCCCGTGTGTCTTACCGCAAGAGTTTTGAGGACCATGAATGACCTGCTTAGTGTGATGTGATGGTCATATTGATATTTCACAGTGTGTGTCACAGTGTTATTCTTTATAATTTCTTCCTTTTTATTTTATTAAATTCTAGAAGTCCAATTATGTATCATCTCCATTAATGAATCCCACCATAAGTCTCAGCTGATATGTTGTTATAATGTTTATTATAGTCACTGAGTCGATGTCGCTGGTGATGAACTGTTATTCTCCGAGGGTGTCTTCAGTCCAGTTTTCAGGACCTATGTATTTACTCGAAATAAATACTTAAAATTACATGAGTGATAAAAGTTAGTAAAGTGTTCTGATACTAATGAGTACCTCCCTCATGTATAGCTCTGTCTTTAGATGGGATATTTGGATCTCACTTTTAGTTTAGGGCAATTTGGTTTTGCAATGTTAATATCTTTATTATATGTTCTGCTTCAGTGGAAATATTTAAGAAGAATGTTTTGTATCCCTGAATGATCAAAGCATCAATACACGTGCGTCATTAAGCGAGTGAATGCGGACTGTTATTAAACAGAATAATACTGTATCAAAATACCGGTTTGACATGTCTTTCCAGTAAAGCCAGGATGACAAGAGCATGTGTAACTATCTATACCATCAGTACAGTTCCCAACAATACACGGGAGAGACGCACAATCGTCAATATCTGCAAAAGAAATGTTGATTAAATATATGAAGACAATAAATCTGTATGAAAGCATACATTGGTATGAAGACCAGTATTGATGATGCAAATCACACTTTCCGTGTTTTATTATCATTGCTTTTGAAGAATACGGTAAACAGAGTGTGATTTCTTTTTACAGTACAAGTCTCTTCTTTTTTTTTTTTCTTTATGTTTTACTTAAAGACATGTAATAAATACCTGTTTGGCAGTTGCGTCCAGTAAATCCAGCAAGACAATTGCATGAATAATTATTATTACCATCAATACATTGTCCATGAAGACACGGTAAGGATGCACATTCATTGATATCTGGAATTAAAATAAAAGACAAAACCTCGTTGTATCTAAACATTTTCGTTCGCTCGGCCTTTATCTCATGTTAGCCAGATGGACAATGAATCGTATATATCGATCGCTTTTGTTATGATCTTGTTGCTGACTCACCTTGTGAAGGATTTAACGACAACTTTTGAAAATGAATGGTTTATACTTTGGAAAAATTGCAAAACATTTTTTTTTATCTTGTATTATTTTGTGTTTGTTTAATCTTTGTTTAAAAGTTCTGGGCCGAAGGTTTGACTTAACTATTACTATACACCTTTTCCTGGAGTTATGTGGTAGTGGCACTTTCTACACAGTGTTTGTTCACATTCATGTATATCTACAGTGCTGAATTATATTTGTTTCTTCTGTATGTAAGGGCACTCATGACAAGTGTAGCTAACCAAGCAGGAGACGGTTACTTCTCCCGGGCTCTTGGTCTCACCTCTTAATGTCAGGGTCCGTGAATGTCCACTGTGGTACATTGTTGTTAGTGCCATTGTCCTGTAGACACCAGTTACTTTCGTATTTCATTTACTTACAAGGATCTCATACTATTGTGTACTAGTGAGGTTGCTTCATCGTTACATTTATGTAAATGGCGAAGAAGTACTGAGTTAAAAAGTCCTTGAAGCACATGGACTAGAAGTGATGGGGCATTATTTCTACACAAAGAATTACATAAAACAACATGGAAGTCTCCGGCTGGAAGAACGGTATACCACATAGACCATGTCATCGTGAAAAGTAGCATAAGAACACCGTACTAGACACCAAGGTGGTGGGAGAAAGAGATGTATTCAGTGACCATTATCTAGTGAGGACCAAGATGAGGATGAAGTTGGCAAAAACAAATCATAAAAAACCAAACAAACAAAAAACAAACAAACAAAACGAAAAAAAAATAATAATAATAAATAAAAGAAGAGAGATTTGATGGAAAGAAATTGAATAGTGATAAGACCACGAAGCGTTTCAATGTAGAGGTTAGAAACAGATGCTGTTGTTCTGGAGGTGGAACATGACAAAATGGTGGAAGTGCACAGGGTAGCTGCGAAAGAAATCATAGAAAAACCATTGATCAAAGAAGGAAAATGGAAGAAAGTAGATGTAAGGAAGATTAAAGGAACCCAGAAAATACAAAAGTAGACTGAAATAGAGACTGAAGATGGAATACACCGAGGAGAATAGAAAAAGTTATGAGGAGTGCTGCATAGGACAAGAAAACTGGGTGGAAGAGAAGGCAGAAGCTGTAGACAAAGGGAGGAGTAAAGAGTTGTATACCATCACGAAGATGCTGATTGGTGAGAAGAGGAGATAAAGAGTTTGGGGTGAAAGACAAACAAGGTGTGCTAAGAAAAGAGAGTAACAACCCAAATGATCCCATCACAGAGAATGAAATAGAATATGTAGAGGACATAAATACGTGTAGATGGCGCGTATGGGGAAGTAAGACTAGTATTTTAAAAAACGAGAAGTGGGAAAACTGCAGATGTAGATCAGGTAGGGCCAGAGCTATTGAAATCAGACAGGATAGCATCAGTATCCGGACTTGTAGACTTATATAATAAGATATAATGGGAAGCAGAAACATGGTCAAAGTCATGGAAAGAAGGACTCATTGTAAAACTATTGAAGAGGGGATACTTGAGAGACTGTAACAAGTGGTTTGCAGTGACTTTGTTATCACTAATCAGTAAAACCGTCAGCCGAATGATCATAGAAAAGATTACGAAAAGAGTAGACAGGACACTTAGGAAGGGCAAGCAGATTTTAGACCAGAAAGAGGAACTACAGACTAGATATTTATCCTGAGGAACATTCTAGAACAAGCAAATGAATTTTAGAGCACCCATATACACTTGTTTTTCATTATTATTATTATTTTACTTTTTTCTTTTTGAGAAGAATCATTCGATTTGGATCGTAATGAAGAGCTATATTATCCTAGACAATCAATGCAGAGGAAAATACAAGAGATTTGAGTGTGCAGTCATCAAAGAAAATGAAACCGGGATGTGTGATGTCTAGTTTTCTCTTTCTTCTTGCAGTAGACTGGTCAATGAAGAAAACAAGTGGCGGAGTGAGGAAAAGAGAAAACTGAAGACATCTGACAAATGTAAAGATGATGGATAAATCCAAACCATAAGTCTAAAAATCATGAAACCAGAATAACAAAAATCACCAAGGACATGCACACAAAACATGATACCGTATAGCGGCTTATTTCTGCGATTTCATCAGAAAATTGGCTGAATTTATTTCTTCGGGTTTGATTACTGCGATCAAACGATCACTTGTAATTTATTTCTGCGGTACCTAGTAAGTATTGTGTGACGGACATTAGTAGGCGATCAGACAAAGTGACAAAGTGATTACCAGTTATCGCTCTATATTGTGAAATAATAATAAAAAAGTATTAAACAAACATTTTATTCAGAAACTTAACTTCGGAGAGAGCGACCGCATTTGCTATTTTCAATTCCCGTCACTTTACTTAAGTCAAGTTGTAGCTTTCGTGACGGTAACGTTTCCTTGTATTTTACTCGCATGTATCTCATCGTACTTACACATAAGTTCGGAAACTGTTCTTTAAAGCACTTAACGGTGGACACAGGACCGTTTCCTAAACAAAATTTCCTTATACCCACGCGATCACTCTATGAAAACACAGTCTATTTCGTGCGTTGTTTTCTGATTGCGACGAACACAGAACTACTGAAACACATGCATTTGTTTGCCTTAAAGTAGTAGGAACCAGTGCCTGTAGTAACTCGGGTTCATTGTCAGCGGGTACAACATCTTTCTTTTTAAAGTAACGCAAAATACTCATAGTGTCCTCTGTCCAGTATCCGAACACTAAATGGCCGAAACAACTATATAGTCAGTTCACTAACTGTCAAGGTAGGCGATATCTAGCGAATTCTTCTCTAAGACCAGGGTCGGGCGCCATCTACTGAGAAAATACTTAAGTCATAATTTTTCAGAGTCTTCTGTCCAACAATGAATTCATTACTAGAATTTGGATTTTATTGAGTTTTGTTCTATCGATAATTTTAATTAAAACATTCTGCATGACAATTTATTTGAACGTTTGATAATGGAATAAATCAAAATGAAATAAATGACATAAGTATTTTCTCAGTTTACGGCGCCGCACCCAGGTGAATTACAACTATATCGATCGATATACACGTACACAGATAGCCTCTAGTAATATCAACATGCACGAACGCGCAGGTTCAAATTATCTCTGTAAAAGTATTTAAGATATTTAATTCTGCGGTTACTGACTTAGACCGGAGAAATAAAGTCCCCGCAGAAATTACCAGCTATACGGTAATAGTAGAATATACACTGAAAAAGGACATTACAAAAATATTCGATTGTGCTGCGTTTACGATACCGACTTAGGACGATCAGTTGAAGTAACGAACGTCATTCAATTGGTGTGGTTTACCGGTTTACGGGTAGCCCCCTTCCAACTCACCGCAAAATCAGCACAATAAAAGCACACACATTGAAAAATTATAAATAATCCTCATTATAAAGAACGAGGATCAACAGGTTTCTCAATAAAAGAGGTCATAAAAATACTATTTCACACGAAAAATTTATAGAATAATATGTTGTCATCAAAAATATGTAAGACAACATAAGTAAACCGTGCTGTGCCCGTCTGTAAGCCAAGCTCAGATCCTTGATCAATACGAATGCCGACTAACAGTCAGAGGGGACGAGGCCCGTCATAGAGTCCCTACCGCCGTGTAAGTCAACGTGCAACGCTTAAGCAAACGTCTGCATTGGGTTGTAGAGGGACCCAATACAAGAACTATGGTCTTAGCGATGATCTCGGGGTCATACTGTCGATGTCGAAGGCGTTTAATAATTCTAGAGCCCGCCGATATTAACCTTTGACCCTTTGACCCTCCTCAGTTTGTAACCTAGATCACCGTAGACATTTGGAAGGGATATTCCGCTGGATACGTATTGTTGAAAAGTAACATTAGCAAATTAAGATAAAATGTCTGAATCAAATCTGTAACATTTATCAAAAGTTTTTTCGAAGTGTATGATATCTATAAACCTGAATAAGATGTTTAAAAGTAATATGAGAATTTTTTACGTGAAAATCCAAAACATTACCGTCTAGATAAGGGAAATTTACAATAGGAAATCCAAAGTCGTCACGTTTTCATATATGCTTTGGATTTATCCATCATCTTTACATTGGTATGAATATTGTTGTTAACAATTTTAATACTTAAGTCCAAAAAGGTGTTTCCTGTTGGAAGTATTGGCTTTGTTTAGTTGAAGTTCAGATGGATAAATGTCAGCAAGATAGTTTTCAAACTAGGAAGAAAAGTTACTGACTCAGCTGTATGAAAGAAGTCACCACGGAAATATACAGTATATAATGATATGAAAAAAACCTAAGAACATTACAAAAATATTGGATTATATTGCTTTTACGATACCGACTTAGAACGGTAATTTGATATGACAATAGTGTGGTTCACTGGTTTACGGGCTCACCTTCCCACTCACCACTAATCAAAGTACACACATTTGAAAATATAAATATTTTTCAACAAAGGAATCAAGAATCAACAAGTATCTGAATTTGAGAGGTCATAAAATATTTAAACACGTATAGTAATGCAGAAAATCATCATGGTATCAAAAATATATAAAGCAACATCTAAATGAGGAAACAGTGCTCTATCGGTCTGCAAGGGAGCTCAGACGCTTGATCTGTAGGAGTCCCGTCTCCTCTGAATGAGGTTTCAAGGCCCGCCAATTATCCCCACCGCAAGTAAAAGTCTGTATAAGGGTGTAGAGGGTCCCAATATAAGACTTATAGTCTTTCGGATGATCTCCGGACGTTATTGTTTATGACGAGGGCGTTTCATAATTTTGGAACCCAACGAAAGAAATTTGTAGGAAATTTTGACCCTCCGTTAGTTTGCATATAAGATTACCGTAGAAACTGGGATGGGAAATTTCATTGGAAATATATTTTGTTGAAAAGTGATATTTCCGAAAGTAGATCTAAAGAATTTGCCGAATGTATTTCTAATCTGAAGACCTTAATTTTACTGCTGAAATTGTGTTGATGTCTTCCACATTCCAGGACCTGAGTGAAAAGACCACGAAAATGATTGAAAGGACGTTAATAGTAGGACTGAAAGTAAACGCTAAGAAATGTAAAACGCTGACGATGGAGTTCAGCAGGAATTAAGACAATATTATAGTCAACAATGAGTCAGCAGAGGGTGTGAAAGTGTTCCTATACTTGGGTGCGACAATAAACAAGGAAGGAGGAGACAAAGACATAAAAGCAGATTATAGAAGGCAAAGGGAGCATTCCTCAGATTCAGCAGAATCTGGAACACCAGACAAATAATGTGAAATAAAAAAGATACATCTATTTTAGACCTTAATAAGACCTGTACTACTGTATGGAAGTGAGACTTCGACGATAAATAGAAAGATGAAGAACTCATAGAAACATTTCAAACAAAGTGCTTGGAAAAAACCTGTGAATAAGTTGGCAGCAGAGATTTTCATACAAAGGAGTATAAGAAACTTCTGGACTGAACAACATCAGCTGGGAGATCAGGAGGAGAAGGTGGAACTGGCTTGGACACATTCTTAGGAGGGAAGGAACAAATGACTGCAAGACAGCACTTGGGCGGCAGACTGAAGGAAAAAGAGCAAGGGAAAAGCATAAGACCACATGGAGGAGAGCAGAAGAAAAAGAGAGAAACACAGCTGGATGGGCAAGCTGGAATGCAGCCGAAGTAGCAGGGACAGAAAGAAATGGAAAGATAGAGTGGTGGCCATATGCGCCTTCTAGGTTGGAGAAAATTAAGTTCAAGTTAAGGATGTCCACAGAATAAAAAGCCTCATTGTGTATAATGTAATATTCAGACTAATGCGATTAAAGTAAATTGAGAACAGGTGCAAGGGAGGAGTAAGCGCCCACACAAGTGAACCGTTTATGCAACTTGCTGTCGATAGACATATGAAGCATCATTTACGAATTATCTAGTAAATTATTGAAAGAATGATCTCAAACGTCCACTAAAATTTAGGGTTTTAAGTTTTAGAATTGTAATAATACCTGTATGACAATCTTTCCCAGTAAAGCCGGAATGACAAGAACACGTATAGTTGTTGATACCATCTATACAGCTCCCGTTACCACATGGCATAGGTGCACAGTCGTCAATGTCTTTAAAATATATCAATTGGATTATGAATATCAACTGACATTAAATAAAATATATCAAAATAAAAGATTATTTTATCTTACTACATACATAATACTACTATATTCAAGCAGGAGAAAACAACAAACAAAACCCCAAAATATCATTCAAAAGCTCTTACTTGTCTGACAATTTTGACCAGTATAACCAGTGATACACGAACAGTTATAGCTGTTAATGCCGTCGATACATGTTCCTCCATATTGGCACGGGTTTGATGCACATTCATCTATCTCTATACATAATGAAATACCAGAACTGTCTGTTATTAGTGTCAAAATAACTCAGTAATTGACTTGTTATTCAAACGTCGTATTTGAAACATTCAGTTTTTAATAAAGGGTAACAAAATATCAGCTTCCAAAATTCATTTCATCTCTGACTATAATAATGTTATGAGAAGATACAAGGGAAAGCGCGGATTAACATTTTTGTGGAGACGACGATTAGAGATCATTCTTATTGTGAAACGAACCCTTCAACAAAAGTTGACAGGAAATGTTATTAAGAAAAGAGTATTTATCGGAAAAGGCTAAAATAAAATTAGAATGACTAGAATTTAAAGACAATCTTAGTGTGTAAGTTCATTTTCAAAATTAGTTTGTCTCACAGATATTTTCAAACTCCAGATTTTGAGCTTGGATTTTCACTGACGAGAAACAAAATAGTTGAAGTACGTATTTTGACACACACAATCACTGTTGATATAAGTATTTTTCATATTTATGATTACCGGTCAATCGATATTGTTGCATGCAGATTGTGATTTGCTATGCGTATAGATCTTTCTTCGGTACTTATTATGCTACACCAATAGTTTTGATAACCACTGTCTCTACTTTGAACATAACAGAAGAGCTATATCTTGTCAATACGTGCTCATATAATTCAACATTTTATGCACATATTTTATGTCGATATACATGTATATAAAAGCTTAAAGGACAAGAGAAAGTATTATACATAAACGGTGGAGATTCAGCAGTGTCGTCACAACTATTACACAGATACAGATAGGGAAGAACACAAAAACAAAACAACTAAAACAAAAGAACTATTACACATATACAGATAGGGAAGAACACAAAAACAAAACAACTATTACACATATACAGATAGGGAGGAACACAAAAACAAAACAACTATTACACATATACAGATAGGGAAGAACACAAAAACAAAACAACTATTACACATATACAGATAGGGAAGAACACAAAAACAAAACAACTATTACACATATACAGATAGGGAAGAACACAAAAACAAAACAACTATTACACATATACAGATAGGGAAGAACACAAAAACAAAACAACTATTACACATATACAGATAGGGCAGAACACAAAAACAAAACAACTATTACACATATACGGATAGGGAAGAACACAAAAATAAAACAACTATTACACATATATAGATAGGGAAGAACACAAAAACAAAACAACTACATCTACATACAAAGCACTATACAATATAAAGTAATAATTATAGATTACGAGCTATAATAAATAATATCTATATATAAGTATATATAAGTAATATAATAACTATAAGAATATATATATATACATGTGTATGTGTATGTATAATTAATGAATAAGACCATATTAATCATACTCAACATAACGGTTGTCGATTTGAATGGCACAGTGCAACGAAACATTCATTTTGTAAAGAGAATATATATAATGTCTATATGTAACCACGAACTCTTCTCAGGTACAATAACAGACGACGATAAAATTCAAAACAAGCAAATAATATGAATAACTGCAGTTATTGAGGACTGTAGCGTCATCAGGTAATAATTTAATTTAATTGCCTGTATAACGCCTATAAAATAACACTGGCAAAATTTCGTTTATATCTGTATAGACAGAAAAATTTTGTCTATACGCGTATAGACAATGTCACTCGATTTATACATAATCGGAGCCACACGTAAACAAACGCATCGGTTCGATCTAATAATAGATCAATATATCGAAAGATTTCCGATATTTAAAAGAAATCGGGTTCTATCTAAATGGATCAAGAAGATACACAATTCTCCGTTTTTTTTTTTTTTTTTTTTTTTTGATTTTCTTTCATAATTATCCCTCTATCTCATAGATAAAGTATCTCAATTATTGACTATATATCAATTATCGGATTTTTTCAATCTCTCTATCCCTCATCTGTCGCTTCCTTCGTCTGCTAATGCAGTACACATAATTCGTCTGCTTTTTATACTCTTTCTCAAAATGGCAACTGACGACAATCAAGACTCTTTGTCACATTTCCAAATTGGTATCGTTGATGAAATATTCTTTTCTGGTGACCAAGTAGATGACAATGAATGGAAAGAACATTATGATAAGATATTTCAATCTAACTTTGATGAGTTATTCTCGGATGATTTTGTTTTGGACGGAATCAACGCCAGTACAACAAACGACTTGGCAGTAAAGGAAATGAACGATGCTCCTAATATCACCAATCCTCCAATTCTTGAGCCTCAACCAAGCACTGCAACTTCAAGTAGATCTAGATTCAAAACACTTACTGAGACTGAACTTGACAGCTTAGAGTCTAAGCGCCAGTCAACCTCAACTAAAAGAAACACAATGGACACAATGGGGTGTGAAAGTTTTTCAAGGTACAGAACATTTTTTTTTGCAATGCTCGGAAAAACGCATGTATTCCTCCAATGATCAAAGTTGTCCAGTGAAATCTCTCCGCGAAATGATGTTACGCACTGAAGATGGAGCTATAGCACTTTTTAATCACTGCGTAAAAGAAGCTTTTTCAGCACCAAGGTCTGTGGAGAAGTGGTTCACAAAAACACCTGTGAAGCAATATCAATTTTCCACCTTCATGAAGGACATCAGCAAGAATGCAGGATGCACAAAATATTACACAGCCCATTGCCTTAGAACAACCAGTATTCAAGCTTTAAGCGATGCAGGGCATGAGCTTCGCCATATCATGCTTCTAACAGGCCACAAGAATGAAGCTTCCATCAGGTCCTACAACAGAGATTGCTCTGATAAACAAAAACAAAGTCTGAGTAACACTTTGAGTAAGATCACTCGAGTCTGAAGTTCCTCTGTCGTCGGCATCAACGGCAATGGCCACAGTCCCAATATCCAGAACAAATCACATTGCATCGATGAGTGAAATGGATCCACAACCTGTTTCCCCCTTCTAGATGGCATCTAACAACATTCTTTCGTCTGGCTTGATGGCAAATTCTACCTTTCAACAATGTGCCTTCCACTTCCACGTTCATCAATGACTGAACTATTGACTTATTACTTATGCTCATTGCGGGGCCGTCATCTATCGCCTTTCTGATTGGTTAATGTAAAATTTATGCGCGAAACTTTGAATTAATCTATTTCAAATAAAAATTTCGTTCTTGAAATGAAACACGATTTGTTTTTCAATATTTGTAATTAAATTATAAGAAATGACTGTAATAAATTTTCTGTCTATCGAAGGATTCGCGGATTATATAGTTTGTGCATCTGTTTTTCGTCTATACATCGATAGACAGAAAATTTATTACAGTCATTTCTTAATTAATCTTAATGTCCAATAGCAATGCATATACTGAACCTGTTTCACATGATGTCCCTGTGTACCCCTGTGTACAGAAACACAGAATCCTCCCCTCCGTTGATGACACACATGTTCCATTGTGACATGTAGAAGGTTTGCACACATCATCTTTATTGAAATCAAAATACATTTACTGGTGTAACTATCACTAATTAAGTGACATAATAATTGATTATGATTATTTATGAGACATTTCTTAAGTTGAACAAGTTTTATGTCAATGATTTAACGTGCTATACAAATAATGTTGTCTGCATATAGAATATTTAGATTCTAGTATATACACAGTATATCATGAAGGATAATCTAACCAGCACCAGATAATGAAAACAATAACTTGAGCATATGATTCCGGTAAATAATCAAATGAAGACAAATGCAAGTTGTATGAAGTTTAAGTCAGGGACGCAATGATGATTAAAAGAAAGGAATATGTTTGTGAAATCAACAACTCTAAGAATTTCATCAAGTATCTATAACTAAAGAGCGCTCTTGAAATGGACACAGTTTCTGGTAAATCCTGTTCTCTGTTCGATAACATTTTTGTGGTACTTGGTTGAAAAGTTTACCAACAAATAATTGGCATTCCAAAGGGTATAATCTGTAATTCACTGACAGACAGACAGACAGACAGACAGACAGACAGACAGATAGATAGATAGATATATAGATAGATAGGGGAACTTTCCGACAAAATCCTCACCTCAGCAAGGTATATGTACGTAGTAGACTCACAACGTCACTACGGAAGTTGTATGGTCGATACGATTGATTGATTGATTATTGTTTTATGTCAATCCACAACTATATCACGTATATCGTGACAGAATCTGCCTGATCGTATAGAAGGTTATACTTTTGCTACCCTCCCAAGCAATGAGGAATCTTTATGTGCCACGCCTATTGTGAAACAGGAACTCGGTTTTGACTGTCTCATCCGAAAGACAGGACACTGATGCATCCATGGCGGGATTCGAACATGGGCCTCCTGGTCACGAGTCGAGCTCGTCAACCACTGGGCTACACCGTCTTTCTATGGTAGGAGATCTCGTTCCTGTTTGGGTGTTAAGTTGTGCTCCCTAGTAGATGTTCTTTGCTTACTTTTCTGTATGTTCTTGATTTTATGACAAACGTGAAGATTTTAACTTCCATATCACAAAGTTTCTCTTACTGAGTAGCAAGATCCCGTCCCGTCCGCGCCTAACCATATGATTCTGATTTTCACAACTTATATATTTTGTCATACAACACTCTTTTTACACGAGTGTTTCATTTTGAGGGCCAGGTTACTAGCTAATAAACTTTTCACACAGGGCTACGAAGGGAATGCATGAAATCTTCACCGAGGAAATTCTATGGTCAGAATACTACTGGACGTGCAAGATGGTCATCTTACGCACCCTTAATATACTAACTGCCCACGAAACAGAACTTGGATCCACCAAGGGTTACGGGCAGGTATGTATCAATATGACGTTAACAGAATGATATTATGATCTTAATTTGCTTGTACTTAGATAAACAATAAAATATCCATTACAACAGTAAGTACCGTTCATAAAAATAAGGCTCATTTCGTATATAAGCCTGAACCGTTACTACCTGGTTAGATTCACCAGATACACTTTTCTAGCATGTAAGGTTATTTGTAACTGTAACTTTGGTTACTTACGACGGTGATTTTCCACCTTTATTTGGATCTACCCATTGATCTATTTCCTTATTCTAAGCAACTGACTGCATTCTTGTTTCTACTATACGTTTGTCTAATTTTTAAAGATTCTTATTTAGGTAATTGATTCATTTAATGCTTTGGGTTAAATCATATTATCTTATATATTTAGCAGTATTATCACTCTGCATAGCAATATTGGTTGTGGTCATTATAATCATCGAGTGTTACTTCGTTATTTGTTGAATTATTATTGATTTAATTGTATCGTGCAGCCGACACATGCATATTGAACCAGCCATCCTCTTACAGACAGTATGATGTCTCCTTTTCCATGGTATTCTAGAACTGTGACATCCTTTTACCGATCTGACAAATTACCCATATCACTTTGCTATTGAGCACAAGATGTGTCTACGGAACATTTGACACAAGTGAGAAATGTTAGGCGACACTCGCTCCTTACAATGATTTTTTTTTTTATTTTGACTTTGAGTGCTCTTTCAGATGTATACTATGTATGTTATTCGGTTTATTAAGTTAGTCTTATCCATCAGGTTATCCTCCATGATATTAGGCTAACGATACCCTCGGCTATCGTTAGGTGACACTCTATTTACCTTGGCATACATATTTGTTGATACCGTCAATGCAAGTTCCTTGTAAACACGGAGATGATGCACACTCATCTATGTCTGGAAAAAGTAGTAGAATTACTATAATATAACGAATAAACTTTAGAAAATAACCATCTATATGATTTCCCAAGCAAATCAGAATTATATTAAGATTAACTTCGATAAATATTTCCATAGAAATAAAATTCATCGTATGATTTATATATTAATATAATATAATTAAAAGGATAAAATTGTATTAAACAATAGAAACGTTGTCTATTTTCGAAGAACTTTAACAACTGTAACATTTGTTTTTGACCATTCAACAAATTTAATCACAATCAAGGCGTCTATGTAACTATAGAGAAAACGTATCAAATCCATATTTGACAACGTATGATACTTACCATTAATAATATTTAGGTAAGAGTATATCGACAGTATACAAAGATAATTGCGTACACTGGTTCTGGATATTCATTAATACTATATAGCATTCAAGATACATGCATTGTATATCAGTATTAAATATTCAGGTTATTGATACATGTAAGTGGTAAAGTGGGCGCCTGTAAAGCGGTTAACCACATCAATTGAGTGACGTTTGTTACCGTCCTAAATCGGTATCGTAACCGCAGTACAATCGAATATTTTTGTAATGTCGATTTTCAGTGTATATTCTATTATTGTCATGTTTTGTGTGCATGTCTTGGTGATTTTTTTCAAACAGATTTGTCAGATGTCTTCAGTTTTCTAATGCAATAAATACAAATGGATATTTCTCCCTAAATCTTTACAAACTTTCTACTAAATATCAAAGTCTATTTTAATACATAGTCGTTCCTTCAATTTTCTTTTCGAACTAGAATCCTTTCTTTATCTTCATTAAAACCGAAAAGATACAAGAAGTGCTGAATTGTGCAACAGAGAGCAAAGAAAAACACAGAACAATATATACATTAAATTGAGGTAAAGATTTTTTCATTTAATAGAATCTAGGTCGTTTGCGGACTGCAATAGATAAAAATGATGTTTAAAACAATTAATTCTGTTACCTGTTTCACAGTTCTTGCCAGTAAAACCCGGAAGACACATGCAAGAGTAATTATTGATTTCATCATGGCATATTCCTCCATGGTGACAAGGTGATGATAGACATTCATTTAACTCTGGATAATTCAGAACAGAAATATAATACTGTAGTGACATCAAATAAAATGCAAACATATAGATATTCCGAAGTATAAACAGTACCACCATTCATGTGCACACTGGTAACAGGGAGTCTCAACCATTTATAGTTTTAAAAGTAAGTCATCTCCAACATTAGCAACAACTTGTAGTAATAATTCACATAAGTATGACCTATCACAAAAATGTACAATTGATAATTATTAAACTATCGAAATTCCTTACACCAGGTGTTTGTCAAATCTCACAAAGATGTATTTTATTTTTAGATTTGTCAAGCTCTTAATTTTAATTCACTGAAAATGGGAGTTATGTTTAAGTTTGATACTCTTTGCGGGAATAACATGCCTTCTCCATCCTTAAACACTGCATTCTAGCATATTATAGCATTCGTGACTGCCACTAGGGGATTAAAACATCGATAACGTACATACATTGGGACTTGTGATATTTCCCACTGGAAAATTATCGTGCACAGTACACCTTTTCTACCTAGCTCCCCAGTCACAATTACATGTAAATATTAGTTCAAATACGGAAGACAATAATAAGCATTTGCAAAACGTCATGATCATAGTATTTTCGTGTAAGTTTAAGTATTAGTTTTGCCTGATGCCTATAATTTGTAAAAATAATAAGATATCCGTGCATGAGGGAGGGCGCCAACATGTATATATTTTCTAAAAGCGTGGGAAGTTGTTGGAGAATTGAATGAAACCTTACAGTAGTATGTAGAAGAGCTCATTTTTCGTGAATTAAAAGAATGCAATGAATTAGGAAATGAAGTATGTAAAATAAATCAGACTGTATACATTCTAATTGTCCTTCTAATTGTCCTCCTAATTGTCCGAAAACATTCGGCAAATTCTTCAGATCTTATTCAGAACTTCTATTTAAATTTGGAAATATTTCTTTTCAACACTATGTATCCAATAGAATTTCCCATCCGAAATTTTACGGTGATCTCGTATATAAACTAAGGAAAGTAAAAGGCTCCGATAACGTTATTTTATTATGTAATAAGATAGTCAAACGTCTTCTAAATAGACAATATGACATTGAGATCATCAGAAAGACTATAGATCTTGTATTTGGCCCCTCTACAGCCTTATGCAGACTTTTACTTGAACATTGGCGTGGGGACTATATGACGGGCCTTGTCCAAACCTCTTTCAGAGGAGACATGGTCCTGAACCTCGTCCCCTCTGACTGTTAGTCGGGTCTCCTACAGATCTAGTGCCTTAGCTCGCTTTCAGACTGGCAGAGCACGGTTTATCATGTTGATGTCGCATATATTTTCATATTATTATGTGTTTTACAATACTTTACGTATTTATATATTTTTATGACCTCTCAATGTGCGATACCTGTTGACCCTTGTTCTTTACATGGAGGATTATTTATAAATTTTCAAATGTACGTCCTTTGATTGTTCTGCTGTTACGGTGAGTGGGAAGGTGGGCCCGTAAACCGGTTAACCACACCATTTGTTTGGCTTTTGTCAAAATAAATGACCGTCCTAAGTCGGTATCGTAATTACACTACAATCAAATATTTTTGTTATGTGTTATATGTGCTAGTGTATTCTTTATATTCATGTATTGTATAGCTCCATGGTGACTTCTGCCACATAACTGAGCCGGTAACTCCTCTTTTTTCTTTTGTATATAGTTTGTAACGTTTGTAAAATCCTCGACTATTTATATGAATAGAGACATCATTATATGATACAATATTTTTGTCCCATCATTAACATAGCTTTCTAACACGGTTACATTTTATATAATTCTTACAATTTCGAAGTAAAATGCTAAACAGATACAATTATTATAAGACTATACATTCTTTGTATAAGTCAGAGATATCCTACTTTCAAACTTCATCTTAATAAGATTGTTTCCCCTTCATAGCAATACTTAAAAATGTATTTGCATTTGGTGAATAATCCCTATTATCATCATTTCTATTATCCTTAATTAAGAGAAAAGTTCCTAAACCTCATCCCTTCTGACTAGTAGTAGTGGCTTCTACAGATCAGGGATCTTAGCTCGCTTTTAGGCACAGTTCGCTAAAGTTCATGTAATTCAATATTTTTGATAGTTTTATATATTCCATTATGATATTGATAGTGAGAAGGTTGGTCCATAAACTGGTTAATCACACCTGTTGAGTGATGATTGTCACTTTAATTGACCTTCCAAAGTCAGTACCACAAAGGCATTACAATACAATACACCCTTTCACTGTTACTGCGGGACTAACATTTTGGTTTTTAAATGATTATGTTTCCCATAAAAATTTTGACGTCATAATAAAACCAAAAACATCTCTGCCCTCAAATTCACTTATTCCCTTTACAGTTCCCCGTTTTTTCTATTTTATTTATTTATTTTTAGTATATATGTGCTTAATCTATTACCTACAGACAGCTTAGTCCGATAACATTCTTTTTTCTTTTTCATTTCTTTTATGCACTAAGATTGATTATTCAGTAATTATGGTAGGAAAATTTAGTAAACAAAGACACGTGCGCAGCAACAATGTTCTCTATCTGAATTATTGTAATAGAACATGTATTTTATCATTGTAGATGCTTTTTAGCATTAATTGTATATGTATATGCATTTAATGAAAGTTGGTCAAAATCAATTAATATTGTAACTGGCTAACTGTCGTATATTAGGGATACTGCTGCTCTGTACGAAATCGAGGTACCAACAAAACAACAGACGTGTAATAGATTTTACCAGGGTATCTGTTAAACTTAATGCATATTACAATACATGACAAAATTAAGATACTGGGTGGAATTACAATATTGACCATAAATTACTATACCTTTTGGGAAATCCGGATCAGTGATATTAATGATTAACAATATATACAATGAATAGTGAAATCAGTTGACGATAATAAATCGAAAGTAAAGAAATGAGATGCAAAGATTTACATGGACCAATAACTGTAAGTATTTATTGTTGCATTAGAATTCTCTTTAAATTGCCATTGATGAAGGAAAATGTGTTATATGGAATCTTCGCTCTTAATGTCAGATATGTGTCAAAAAGACATTCACACAAAACAAATTGCAACACTTGGTCTCACATCAGTTTAATTGGGGTTTGCATTTGTCTGAATATCACATTATACATAATACTGTCTTTTATGCCAGGGACTTTGAGATGTAGTTAACCATTCGATACTTCTTTCTTACACTGTTATGTAGGATATTTCTATTCTAATGGCAGTGATGCTCTAGGTTATAGCCTTATAGTCGATGTTTAACATTCCTCATATTGTATGTACATTTGCTATCATTAGAATTTTGTTTTTATGTTACCAACGATATTCATTGTGTTATCATGAATGAATGAGCAGGATCACACAGAATGCATAAATGAATATTGACTTTGATTTGTACAAGGTAAATACATGGACTTCACCTATTTCACAGTATGATCCAATGTATCCTGCTCTACAGATGCAGATATAATTTCCGTCAGTTGAGGCCAAGCATGATCCTTCTTTACAGGATGATGACGTACAAACATTATCTTTAATGAACAAGAAGAATATTGTCATAACTATACAAAATTCTGTTTCAATAAAATGCTTAGAACCCTAGCAGAAATCAAATAGAAATATAGAGAACTAGACCTGGATTATATTCAAGACGTGACACCTTACTGTTAATCCAGTACTAATCACTACTCTGCCAACCTGGCGCTTTACACAAACATAATGCTGTTGCTGAACAATATATGCCCCCAATGGTACTCACCACTGATATTGCGATTTATTTTTAAAGTTCATAGTCAAAAGAGATAAAGTGGATGTCTATTCACTGAACAGGAAAAACTTGATATGTTACATATCACACTGAGGATCGGAGCCAAAACTATTTTCATTCCATTTTTGAAAAGGTTCAGAGAAAATAATCAGAGTAAAAAATCTGCTACTACAAGCAGTGTCAAACTTTATCTGTGCTTCATTTTATAAACAATTTTATCTAAATATATTCAAGGATGACAGCAGAAAAATTCTTTCGTGACAAACGAGTTTCATTTTATTGTTGTGTGTGGAGGTGGAAGAAGGGGTGCTTAACCGTGTAATCAAATCAACAATTCATAATGCTCTGAAATTCTAAAGTATTACATCATTCAATTCAGATAAAAAATGTAAGTTGTAATATACATGCATAAATCAAATATTGAAGCAAGCAGATGATTTACTGATTATAATTTTCTAAATATATAAATATGTGGAGTAGTGCATTATGACCCAAATTCGATGTGTTACATTTACATTGCTTTATTCTAACAACACTACTTTATGTGACACCACATTTCAGAGATGAAAATTTTAGCCTGAAATAGAGGACTTTGAAAATTGCGTTTACTTTTGATGTCACACATTTTCCCACTGTATCCAGGAATACACACGCATGTCGAATCTCCAGAAAGTGCTGTATTACAAAGACCGTGAATGCATGTGGCATTTGAACAAGTATCTAAATGAAAAGCAAATGATGATAAATAGATATGTTTAAAAGTGCTTACAATATGAAGGTCCTTTATCAATATTACAAGTAAATGTACATGTATATCCATTTAGATGCATTCATTTTATCCTTTTATCATTAACATTGTACATATTGAATTTTATTACACTTTTTGTTGTAATTGTTGAATTTTATTACACTATTTATTGTAATTATTGAATTTTATAACACTTTTTATTGCAGACATTACTGGGCATTACCATCAATGACACCAGATGAAATTGTTGTATGTATTATCGAATATTAGTTTCAGTAAATATATCGTTTTAGGAATGATTTATAATCTGGGAAACAGTCTCAATTATATAACACACACCTGGTTTGGCAGTTGTAGTTTTCATGTTATTAAGGCTGTTCTGAAATTATGATATGAAGTATTCATTAATTATTATATTATATTATTATATGTTCTAGTATATTATTTATATTCATGTATTGTATAGCTCTATGGTGACTTCTCCCACATAACTGAGCCAGTAACTCCTCCTTTTTCTTTAAGGACAATATTAACTTTTGGTCTTATTACTATTACATTTATTTTTGTGATAGTTCTATGATTTCTGTTTTGTAAAAACAATAAAAGTAATGTGATGTTAACATATCAACAAATATTCACATTTTACCAATATGTGCCCATAATTACTTCTAATAAATATGATGGTTTTACCTCTAAAAATATTTATTGAATTACGGGTGATTAGATGATCGAAATTTCCATTATGTCACTTTTAAAGCCGTTTCCACAGTGAGAAACTATCTAATCATATAACTAATCACAACTTAATGAAAAGAATGTTTTTATGCAGTACGATTTCACTTTGTTGTACTCATGAATTTGATCAATAAATTCGGTTTATTTGTATCTTTTTACTATTATCATGTTTTACGTACATGTCCTTGGTGACTTGTGCTCTACAGCCTGGTCAAATGTCTTCTCTCTCTCTTTCTTTGTTTTGTTTTGTTGTTTTCTTTTTAGGGGAAGGGGGAGCGGTTTATTTGATTAATTTTTTTCATTTATTTTCATCTTATTTAACTTAATTGTTTGGGAGGCGTGGGGGTTGGACATATTGCAGGGGGTTGATTAATAATATATCAGCAATAGTTCATTTTTGTTCTATGAAAATTGATTTTTGGCATCAACTGAGGGTGTGGCTACCCAATAGGAAACTTTAATTTCTCCTTCACCAAGTTGTTGCACTTCTTGTTTTGGTTTAGTGATATGTTGTTGTTAGTCCTAAAGTGACGTTCTATCAGTTGCTTATGTATTTCAGTTTCAAACCACCATTCAGAACAGCATTCAGAGTAGTGGTAAGTGAATGCAAAAGATATGATAAAAAGTAACATTCTTTCGAAAAATACCTGCAACTCCGCCGATTAATTTACTACGGCGACCCGTGATTATAGAATTCGAATAGATTATATGTTATCACAATTAATATTCGTGAAAAGTACTTTCATATTTTACAATGCCTTACTTTATACAAATTTTCATTGTATTCAAAATCATTTTTGATATATGATATATACTAGAAAAATAAAAATAAATGAAGACATTGATTTCAGGAATGGATGAATATTAACAACATTGATTCATGTCAATTAAGTAGAATCAGACAAACAGAGATAACTCAGGTACGAAAATAAAATAGTAGTGTTCCGTCGGAATATCCATAGGTCCCCAAACAAAAGGGAAACAGGTAATTTACTATTAGTGGGGGTTGTTGTGTTCAAGCTAACATTGCTCGTATTTCAGTTTTCGTTAAGAAAAGTCTTACTTGCCTCATCTGTACAAACACATGTGGAATCAATACAATGTATACTGTCAACAGCACAGTCCTGCACTTTGCCAGTACATTCCTCCTTTAAATTACACGACCCATTCACTGCGAGTTATTTGGAGATGAAAAAAATATATCAATAAAGCATATTAATTGCAAAAATAGTACGCTTTGGGTAGAAATTCAACTTAAACTATCAGAGTTATCTAACATTCCAATTCAAATAATAAATAATACATGTGTATTAGTTTTATGCTTTAGTTATACTGTTACCAATTAATGTGTAACGAGGTATACTATATCCTTATGGCTTCACGGCAGGTTTGATCGGTCAGCAGGAGATGCTTTCTACTCCATGTCACCTGATTGCCAATATCTCTATTTTGTCTAGTATAAATATGTTCCTTATTGACTACTGCTTGTTATTTTAGTATTGTACTTGGCGGGAGTGGCTACCCATTCATTACACATTTACTCCTGAATGGGCACCTGGTTTCACTTCTGAATTTCAGGTGTCCGTGAATGTCGAATGTGGTACATTTTTGTTCGTGTCATAGTCACTTGACACCAGTTACTTTCATATTTTGCATTAATGTCACACTTATTCCCTTTGTAACGTGTAGCTCGTAGAAAAGTCCCCCCCCCCTCGCGGAGGGTTTGACCTAAGTGTTAATGTATTTTTATATATTATGTGGCGATGGCACTTTCTAGACAGTGTTAATTCACATTTATTTATATGTACATTTGTACATTGCTGAGTTAAATTTGTTTCCTATGTATGTTAGGGTATTAATGGCGGGTGTGTCTTGCCAAGCAGGAGACGCTTATCCCTCCCGGGCACCTGGTTTCAGCTATGAATTTCAGGGATTCGTGAATGTCCACCGTGGTAGGTTCTATAAATGTTTCGTGTATAAAAATAATTATGACCTCTCTTCTTGAGAAACCTGCTGATCCTTGTCTTCTATATGGAGGATTAATTATAAATTTTCATGTGTCATACAACTTTGTCAGATGTCTTCCGTTTCCTCTCTTGAAACATTGGAGGATATCATAAGAATTAAACAATTCTCTTCTTTATTTCAATTATTAAAGAAAATCAAATGTATTACATTAATAATTACCTGGAGGGGGATTTGTCTGAAAAGAAAATAGATAAAAGTATATCATTCGTATATGTTTTGACTCATAATTATAACAAAAAATCGATAGGCTATTTTGATTCGTGTAGTTTCAACCATCATATGGAATGTATTCATACAGACAATGAAGCCGCTGTCATGTCTTTCGGATGAGACAGTAAAAACCGAGGCCCCGTGTCGTGGTATGCATGGCACGTTAAAGATCCCTCACTGCTTCGGGTGGGTCCGTTGCAAAGGTCAAAATTTGTATGCCCCGCATCAGGCAGATGCCGTCACCATATACGTGAAATATTCGTGGTGTTACGTTAAACAAAATAAAAAGACGCTACAATGTAAATACCTTTTTGCGTTATCTAAAGTACGGAGATAACTTGCACAACTTACAATAACGTACAGATAAAAAGTGAAGGCTAGTCGTCAGTAAGTAGTAAGCGTCTACTATATGTCAAGTAACCCCCTCCCCCAACTATAAATACCCCAAACTAGACATTTACAAAACAACCACAAACATTCTGGAATTAATCACATTGTTTTGAGAATTTTTTTATTATAGTTTTGTGGTATTAATCTTGTTATATTCCAATTATAAACAGAAATTTATCGTTCTTATTCAACATATATACCATAACATAATTTCTTAATTTTTATCATTTTCCCATTAACATTTCATTAACAAATTATAAAACATCAAACTGAGCTAAATTATTGCACACATACCGATGTGGTGCATATACATTTACTTTCTCTGCAATGCATGTGACTTGCGGTACAGTTGTGTATTTTGCCACTACAATCCACTTCTGTGACGCATCTAATATCTTAAAGACATTTTAAAGAAGTGATAGTTTAAAAGTGTACTCAAGCATTAAAAGGAAATTGATATCTCTTTTTTGTTCTTAGTTATCTTTTTAGTTTCTATATGCATCCTTAAGACTTAAGTTATATATTTCTAGTATATAAATCAAACTCTTTAACGTTATGAATTCGAATAGTGGCGCATTTCGCACGTTTAACACAACTTTCCTCAAGGTTTATTTCAAGATATTCGTATAGATGATTTATTTTGTAATCACAACCCAGTGATTACAATATCCAGAGAAATAAAAAAGGATTTGGTGAAGTATTCCTACAATTGGGCTTTTGAAGCAAGTAAGCAAGTCGTAATTAAGTGTAGCTAATCAGAGGTAAAAAGCCGAATATAACTTGGATATATAAAGAAGAGGAAAATGCGACCTTAAATAGATCGAGGAGAGAATAGAGATATATTCATTTAACTATGTATCATGCATCGATACTATACTTGTTGTTGGTTCCTTTAGAGACATTGGGATGTGTTCTAACTTACCTGTAAACATATAAGAAAATATTTGTTGACATGTCAAATAATATATAATTTCTCTTTCCTTAGATAAATTCTTTGGTTCACTTTTCGGTCATTTTGGTTTCAACACTGCTCAACAAATCTGAATACGATTACAACTACATATATGGATTTTAGAGTTCGAAGATGGATAGATAAGGAAACTAAAGCTATTGGCAAGTCGATAAAGTACTGTATTCTTTCGTGACATCCATCGGTAATAATTTCACCGAATTTTAACCCTTCATATTTATTACTGTAACAGTTCTGTCTAAATGAAATCGAGATCAGATAACTGGGATGAGAAATATATACCTTCGCAAATGATTCCGTATCTATTATCCTGGTCACTACAGTGTACGTCCTCCATTAAAATATCACAATTATCTAATAGTGCCATGCATTCATCTTTGTTGTGGGTGTGATGGTTGTCATGAGTCCATTGAACAAAATTGGAATTCGACCCGTCATTGTGTACATAATTATGATTTCTGTACAATTTGTCTATATAGTAACCGTCCAAGGAATGCCAGATGGTAAAAATACTAAAACGATAAATTCGTGCATGTAGCACTTTGCATATACTTTATTTATGTTAAATGCTTTTTAAAATATGGTTGACACTTTATTAAATATCGGCAGTATTGAAAATATGAAAAGAAGGGGAGTGTTTAAGTACGGTTAGACTTAAATATCGTCATGTATCTCCATTCTATTTTCCTTACAAACTAATACACAATTGATATCTCCAGTGACATCAATATTGGCCGACGTGCTTCATTCAACAGTACATCTTTAAGATACTATTTTCATTATTAAACTAGATGCACACTGGGGAATCTGTATTTGTAATTTGATCGGTTTTATCGCGTAATTAATATTATAACAATTTCACCATTGTAACGCTGTACATTTACTTTCCACATCACTGAGCATTCATTCAGAGCGTAATTCAAAATGAATGGAAGAGATGCTCATTTTTTATAGCTAGCTGTCTCAGCTGAAGGACAACAAACTAAAATACTAATTACAGTACTTCAGGTAAATGGCATGTTGATGTTTTAAGTTTATGTTTGTAATTCCGAATACATAAATTTCTTATTAAATCAAAAGTTATGGATATTTTGAAAATACCTATAATATTGTAATATTATACTGTTGAAACGTTGAATGAACATTAAGCCAAATTCATATTTCTCGAAAATGAAATATGAGAGTGAGAGACGACAGTAACAAAATTTATATCTTGACACCTATGAAAATTATTAAGATTGTTATGTGTAATGGGGACGAAACTGGTGCTATGTAAGTACACCAATCACAGCAATTTGCCTCGGTAGATATACCTGGACACCAGAATGTAAGAGGTGAGGACAGGTACTCTGAGGGGATCTGTTGTTTGACTACCCATACGTCTCCAGACTGGAGTTACCTGCTCTTGCTTACTATCGCTTCGCGATATTTTAAAGTCTAGACAGCATTGCCAGTCTAATGCCTTCCATGAATCTGGAAGTCAGATACGATAGATATGTAGTCCATCAGACCCCTGCAACCCCCTTCCCCTTAGTCGGAAACTTTTACCCAAAAGAGGTCATTTTCGACCACACTTAGAGCTACAACCTCCCTTTCCGAAACGAATAGTGCAAAACATTAGTCGAGGATGGCTGCAACCCCCCTTTTCTAGATCCGCCTATGTAGTCCATATGTGTGCAATAAAAATTAAATGTAATGATCTGACCTTAATACATAATCGTAATCTAACTTGCCTAATATCTACGGGCTTGCGGAAAAGTAATAGATAATAACTTCCATATAATCATATAATTTCATAAGATTTCTTCATGGACGAGGGAATCTATTCTCGAGCTGGTGAAATTAGTTTCATACAAAATTGTTATTGAGGGGAAGAACTTGAAACCTGTGAAGCTGACACCTTCTCTCATTTATTGTAGGGGTTTAAATAAGTTGTTATGTGCATATTATTGCCACATTGAAGCATATTTATTTATTTGGTTTTTTTTTGTTTTTTTTTGTTTTTTTTGTTTTTTTTGTTTTTTTTTTTTTGTTTTTCTAACATTATTGCTGGAATTTTAATCTTAGAAATCAGAATAATGGTATTCCAACTTTAATGTTTAAAACTCCAACCTTGAAGTTGAAAATCTAACTTTTTTCTACTATGTTTACTTTGTTGCATGTCCTTGGTGATTTTTGTCATACAGCTTTGCCAGGTGTCTTCAGTTTTCTCTTTTATATGCATTACACACACATCTTTATATGTAGAAATAAATTCTAAGGAATATTTTATGCAATTTTCGAGCATAGAAATGTATGAATTTTATCTTTATTTCAATAGTAATAATAATAATAATAAAAATAATAATAATAATAAAAATAATAATAATAATAATAATAATAATAATAATAATAATAATAATAATAATAATAATAATAATAATAATAATTTCCAAGATTTAAATTGAAATTACCGAGATATACCTTCTATGATTGATAACAGCGTTTTGAACAGCTTTCAGTTTCCTCTCGTCATCTATCCTTACAAGCTGCATGCCATGGCTCTGACATGTATTAATAGCCGTACGAAATGAATGGGTAGTAATGTCAAAGATATGGAAATCATCTGTAATATTAGACTTCAGTTCAAGATTCTTGAATTATTTTTATAATGATGGAAATGATGTAAAATATAACACCAATCATAGTACATACAAATATATTGCAAAACGTTCGTATATCAATTAAAAATGAACTTTCCTTTCTTGTTTTAATATAAATGAGAAATTATGAGGCACAAAATTTTATATTGATGTTGAATACATTTCTATCTTTGATGTCTAGAATAAAACTTTTTACCAGAACTCGCCGAAAAATGCATCGATGTCTGTGTCTGTGATAAAATAAAAACTGTCTATATAAAAACAACATATGATACACATAATGAAGTGGGTATGCTTCACTTATATAGAATACTATGCGTACTCTACAAAAAAGCATTATAGTCGTTGAAAATAAATATATGTGAAAAATTTCATTAAGTCGATTTTTGAAAAGGGAATTAAATATGAATTCATGGATTGCGATTCCCAACTCCGGCAAAGCCAACCGAGTATGACAATAATAGAATAATAGACATGAATAACAAACACACATACAATATAAATGTATAACGTCGAGTAATGTGCTATTATAAATTATACTACGGTTTTATTCACAAAAACCAATTTCTATTTTTTTTTTTATTTGAAATATTTGCCATGCATTATTTCTGAGAATTATTTTATTTTATTCTGAAATTGGAAATTATTTGAAGTGCGTTATCGAATAAACACACACATTTACAAGCATTTAATGGTTCTATTCTGTTTCTCATAGATTAATAAAATTCATTTACCAATAACGGCATCATACAGTTGGGTGCAGTCCTAACCTTACATTCAAGTGCACTTGACGAGTGCACTTCAAGTTTAGTTTTTCGTCCTGAAAACCAGTCATAAAGTCTAGTCAGCTGCACTTGATATCAAGTTTACTATCACGTGACACCAAGTTTACTTTTCAGGTTTGTTTATTACAATTATCCAGTTTCGTATAACACGATAGAAATAATTGTCTTATTATGTACAATTGCATATTTTATATAAAAATCGTTTTAATAGAAAAAATTTAGTGAATGTACATGTGTATAGAAAGTAAACTAAATTTGAAGTGCACTTGGAGTAAACTTGGGTTCAAGTTTAGTACTAAACTTGGGAAAAGTTTACTACTAAACTTTATTTCAGGTTTACTCTGTTGTCGCCAAGTAAACTTGAAAAGCAGTCATAAAGTTAACTTGAAGTGCACTTTATGTAGGTTAGGACTGCACCTAACTGTATATGAGCATTTCACTAATGTATAAAACTTAATCAAGTATGCCAGAGCTGAGTGAGCATTTCATGAATATTACGTAGAGGTAACACATATAGCAAGGCTTCAATATTTGTGCTACTTTACTTTATTACTTTTTACAACCCTACTTATTTTCTGGACAATTGTTACAACCCCACGCCCAAATAAATAAAATAGAATTAGAAATTCTAATGAAATGTTGATATAGATATCATGCTTTTAAATTCAACTTTCACTTTTTTCATGCATCATTCATTTATTCATCTATTCATTTATTTTTCTTCTTTTCCCTTTATCTAACAATACTATTTTGAATATGCAAAGTGCTGAGAAAATCAGCAGTAGTCAATGAGGAACATCCACTTTGCTATGAAAAATAGAAATATAGGCTATCACAGAACCCTAGAGGAACCTGAGACGGGATCATGTGTCATGGAAGGGTAAACATCCCCTGCTGAACAGTCACTCTCGCCGTTGAAACCATAGTATTATGCGAGCTAGCATAGCTCGTAGTCATATTAAGCTGCTACAGTATAATTATAGTCGCAATCGGTAAAAAGTCAAAATTTATCAAATAATATGTTGCTATCAAAAATATGAAAGGAGACATCAACATAAGTAAACCGTGCTCTGCCCTTCTGTAAGCGAACTCAGATCATTGATCAATAATATGGTGTGATAATGTTTTATCAAGACATAGACCATGGCTACAATCAAATAAGGAAATCAACATGTCAGACAAAGATTTATGATAAGCGTAAAAAGTAGACTTCGAACGTATTTCTTTTTATTTATTTATTTATTTATTATATCCTATTGATATTATTTTTTCACTCTGTATCTTGCGTTTGCCCTTACACATTTCACCCAGTAGTAAACATAAGATTAAAATTTGACTACTCTATTAGTTTTATCACCATTTCCGAAATAATTTCATGGAAGCAGGACTAACTTGCCACGTCCGATTGAATTTATTTACATTATATTGTATATATTTAATACTAATAAATGTAAAAATGATGGATAAATCCAAACTGTAAGTCCGAAAATCATGAAACAAGAGGACATACAAAATCAGTGAAAATGAAAACCAAGTATAAAATAACGAAAAATAGCGACATTCGTTATATATATCCAGTAGAAAGAGTCAAATCGTGTAAATTCCATATATATTTATATATGGAGAAGTCAAGGTAAGTAACCTTCTAGTATAGAAGGTGGCAAATCTATGTATATGATCGGAATCGGTCTCAGTCCAGAATATCATTTAAAAGTCTCGATAACGATATACCATATTGAGTAATAAGAGTCTCGTAACGACCATAGAACTTCCTCAGTGACGTTGTTAGTCTAGCATATATATAACCCTTGTTTAGTAGCTTATCTGAAAGTCGCTTTGCCCTCAGAACAAAGTCATTTTAATTTGAACATGCTCTGGAACAACGTATTAACTGAGATATGAATGCGCCGTATGCAAGCAATGATGGAATGTTGCTACTTATAAAAAGGAAAGTTTGTGATAGCGAAATCGAAATCGTCACATTTGTCATAGAGTGAGGTATTCAATTGACCATTAGTGTCCAAAGACAACATAATATCTAAATATGAAGTAGAATTACTACTTTCTGTGGTTTCTTTGACTTCCAGTTCACTTGGATAGATGATGATAAGGTAATCCGCGAATGAAAGATTATTAATTGAAAGCAAGTCATCTATATATCTGTAAGTGAAATTAAAGCCAAGATCCAATTGTTTCTTTCCTTGCGAAAGCAAAGACTGAATGAATTCAGCTTCGTATGAGTAAAGGAATATATCAGCCAGAGGCGGGGCACATTTAGTGCCCATTGGAATGCCGACAATTTGTTCAAAAACCTTTCTTCCAAACACCACAAAAGTGTTATCGATAAGAAAGTTCAACATTTGGATGACATCTGTTTCAGTATATTTATTTTTGGAATTCGAATTTTCCCTAACAAAGTAAGATTTACCATCAATGTTAAACAACGAAGGTTTAAAAATCTTGTCATTGCTTAATTTTCGTTGATGTACATTAAAGGTACTATTCGTCATGTATATATTTAGTACATCTCTGGTTTTGGTCTGTGTCGGTTCGATGTATTTGAATTAACGTCACATTGAATCATCTGTTACAGTAAAGTATAATATATCTTAATCTGATTAAATCTACTGAATAAACAAAGAGTAAATACCAAAAAGATTCGCAGTATAATCTAATTTTATGTAGGTCGTGCAACAAACCCTCATCATTGATCTTAACGAAGTACTGATTAATGCCAATAGTCATTGATGTATTCTGAGCAGGGTTGTGAAAGAGAAATTGTGTTTAACCATCCAGTCTTAGAAATGTAACGATTATCTTTAAATAATCTACAGTTTTAATTCATTATAGGTTTAAGTGATCTACAGTTTTAAATTACTTGGCCACAAAAATGTATCATCAAAGAATCAATAAATGCATACATACATTGCAGACACACAATGAATTATTGCAAGAACGACAACTGTGGCAGTGGAATTTCAGGAAATCGATATGATAATAGGTATTGTCGCTCGTACAGTCGTTATCATCTCCGCATGACTGCAAGATAATAATTATAAATTATATGAATAATAGCTAAATCTGTATGTCATTTACAGTGAGGTGAAGTCCTAACATAACATTATATTAGCGACTTGTTAACGTAAAGTATGCTTTTCTCATGTGCTCAGGGTTGCGTTAACACAAATTTCCAAGTGAACTTAATTTCGAGACCGCGTTAACACACTTGATTGCCGAGTGAACGCGCTTGACAGCCACGATCGCTTGCTTACAACTTATATTAACATATAAATATAGAAGGATTTGATGGAGGATCGCAATAGACATTGTAAATTTAAATATAAAAACATAAATGTGTAAATAAAATGTTCATAATTAAAACATTACATATTAAGGGATGAATTTTAATAATATTGAACGTAATTTCCATACTTCGAATACCATGAAATTTCTGATTATTTCATAATATAATATCGTTGATTCGTTGATGATGATAATAATAATAATAATAATGATAATAATAATAATAACCATAAGGATGATTAAAATATTCATAGATTATAAAAAACATAGATAAATTAAACTTAACATTAATAAGTACATAAATGAATAAATACGAAATAAATACATGAATGTATTAATTAAAATAAAACATAAATAAGAAATGAATTCATAGATAAATTTTGATTAATCAAGAAAATAATATTTTAATTATGCTAGTTTATTTATAGTATAAACTAAAGAAAGTATCACATGAATACCTTCTTGCAGGTCTACGCGGTAATTTCCTTTGTAATATTACATATGAAACCCTGAATTCAGGGTGTCATTCTAAAACTATATTTAATTCTCGTATATATGGCGACATTCTCGGTTATATAATTATATCTATTTTGTTTCCTCCATCCGTACCGATGCATAGAAACAATTCCAAATGTAAGCATGTGAAGGTGCGACTGGACCGAGTGCACGCGGGAATTAATCACGTTAACGCAAATTTTCTCCCGCGTTAACGCGAGAAGCGCATGAGAGTCAGGTCGAGCAGCATTTACACGTGTGTTAAAACAGTCCTGTGACCGCTTTTTGCGTTAGCACGTATGTTATGTTATGACTGCACCATTCAATTACAAAACAATTAATATATACAAAGTATACACCATCTCTATAATTATGTAGATAATAATATTCACTTCTGACACCATGTAATGTTCTCTATTGTTTCATTAATCTATCATTACTATCTATCTATCTATCTATCTATCTATCTATCTATCTATCTATCTATCTATCTATCTAACTATATATATATATATATTAATTATTATACTCACATGAGCTGAAGAGCTGTGATGTATTTGCCCTTCACCTGAAAAACATTTTTAAAGAAAAACATTTTTAAACTGAAGACCTCTGACATAACTCTATGACAAAAATCAACAAAGACATGCACATAAAACATGGTAATAGTAGAATATAAACGGAAAAACGACATAACAGAAATATGTGATTGCGTTGCGGTTACGATACCGACTTAGGACGGTCAATTGAAGTAACAAACGTAATTTAATCGGTGTGTTTAATAACATAAAATACAAGAAAATATTGTCTAATTTTGATTGTGCTGATTTTGCAGTGAGTGGGAAGGTGGCGCCCTTAAACCGGTTGACCACACCAATTGAGTGACGTTTGTTAACAACAATATTCATACCAATTGATGTGACGTTTTATTAACAACAATATTCATACCAACATATATGATAAACGTGATGACATTGGATTTCCTATTGTAAATTTCCCTTATCTAAATGGTGATGTCCCCAGACTCCCATCATATGGTATTTATATTAGTCAATCGATTCGGTTTGCTAGATCCTGCACTAACGTTTTGAATTTTCACGAAAACAAATCTCAGATTACTCCTAAACTCCTTACTCAGGGTTATAGATATCATAAACTTTTGGTAAATTTTATAGATCTTATTCAGACATTTTATCTAAATTCGGAAATGTTACTTTTCAACAATATGTATTTAGAGGAATTTCCCTTCCCAATTTCTACGGTGATCTAGTGTACAAACTAAGGAGGGTTAAAGGTTCCGATAATTTCATATCGGCTGGTTCTAAAGTTATTAAACGCCTTCGACATCGACAGTATGACACTGAGATCATCGCTAAGGCCATAGGTTTTTTAGCGTTGCACGCTGACTAACAGGGCGGTGGGGACTTGTCCAAACTTCTTCAGAGGAGACAAGGTCCTGATCCTCGTCCCCTCTGACTGTTAGTCGGGACTCCTATTGATCAAGGATCTGAACTCGCTTACAGACGGGCATAGCACGGTTTACTTATGTTGATGTCTACTTACATATTTTTAATAGCAACATATTATTCTATGATTGTTTCGTGTGTAGTAAATGTTTAGGACCTTTCTCTTTGAGAAACCTGTTGTTCCTTGTTCTCTATATGAAGGATTATTTATAAAATGTCCTTTGATTGTGCTGCTTTTACGGTGAGTTTGAAGGTGGGCGCCCGTAAACCGGTTAACAACACCAATTGAGTGACATTTGTTACTTCAATTGACCGTCCCAAGTAGGTATCATAACCGCAGCACAATCGAATATTTTCGTAATGTCGTTCCGTGTATATTCTGCTGTTGTCATTTGTGTGTGTGTGTGTGTGTGTGTGTGTGTGTGTGTGTGTGTGTGTGTGTGTGTGTGTGTGTGTGTGTGTGTGTTTGTGTGTGTAGGTGTGTGTGTGTGTGTGTGCAGGTCCTTGGTGATTTGTGTCATACAGCTTTGTCAGATGTCTTCTGTTTTCTCTGTTTGTTCTGCTGTTACGGTGAGTGGGAAGGTGGGCCCGTAAACCGGTTAACCAAACCATTTGTTTGGCTTTTGTCAAATTAAATGACCGTCCTAAGTCGGTATCGTAATTGCACTACAATCAAATATTTTTGTAATGTGTTAAATGTTCTATTATATTATTTATATTCATGTATTGTATAGCTCCATGGTGACTTCTGCCACATAACTGAGTCGGTAACTCCTCTTTTTTCCTTTATTATTATTATTTTGTGTGTGTGTGTGTGTGTGCAGGTCCTTGGTGATTTGTGTGATACAGCTTTGTATGATGTCTTCTGTTTTTTTTTTTTTTTTTTTTGTTTTTTTTTTTTTGTTTTTTGTTTTTTTTTTGTTTTTGCTTTTGTTTTTTTTTTTTTTCAATATTTATTTATATATAACACAACAAAAGTTACAGACACGTTACATTAGACAAGTATAGAACAACGACAAAACAAGAAAATTATATGTGGATAACTACAGTGTAAATAGATGGTACTGTGAAGAACAATTCACAGAGTAGATAATATGCTTTTGATGACACCTGCATATGCTTGCATGTCACTAGTATTTGATATGATATTTAAAAGCAAAAACATCGAATTTTTTAAATTAGTCCTTAAAGCATTTTCATTTTCAATCATGTTATGAAATCTGCAGTACATTTTATATTTATATATCTTAAAAGCAATTAATGAAATCAAGTTGTTAAAGAATTTTATCTTTCCGTTCTCCTCAAAATAGAATCCTACCATTTTATTTGTTTTTAACAAAACAATAATATTCCTCCAGATTGTTGTAACATTTTGACAATCAAATAGATGTTTAGTATTCTCTATTTCATTTTCACAAGTATTGCATTTATCATTTATTTTAATCTCACATTTGTATAAAAAGGAATTATTACAGAGAATGTTGTTTAAAAGCTTGTAATTAAATTCAGATAACTCTTTATCGAACATTGACATAATTTTACTTTTATATATTTTATGCCAAGAGTTTTTATCTATATTGAATTCTCGCGATGTATATGATTGATAGCAAGGCCTCTGAAATTTTAGCAATATAGATTTTCATAGAAATATTTACATTTTTTATTTTTGATTTGCTCGAAACCTAACTTAAAACTGAAAGAGTATACTTTGTGTATATTTGTATACTTGCAATTAGACAGATCAAAACGTTTAAGAGTATTTTTAAAGATACTTTTTAAGATTTTATATTCACATAACCAGTTTGCTTTATTTACCAAAATCTGTGAAAAGTAATCTACTGTTTTATAAACACCATTATCATCCAGCAAATCTTTGACATACAGTATATTACTTTTTATCCAGCTCGAAAAACATACTGTTTTGCCTTTGTTTCTAAATAATTCATTATTCCATATAGGTTGAGTTACAAAATTACCATTTGAGAAGTTTTCTATTTGCAAAACCTTTTTGCATTCATTAAAACTGAGAAAAATCTGTCGGTAGAATAAAGGTATTTTATGTATAATTTCGAAATCTTGTAGTTTTCTCTCAGATGTTATCAAATTCAATAGTAACACAAAGGTTACTCCGAAAATGATATAATAAACTTTTTTATTAAAAATTCTTTGAATCCAAGACGCTTTAATTGCTTTCAGTTTAGTTTCAATATCTGTTATCCCAGTGCCCCCATCTTCAATTTTTCCAATTAAAGTATGTCTTTTAATTCTGTCAGTTTTATTCCATATGAACTTTAATATGCAACTTTGTATTTTTTCTTATAATGTCATTACCAGGAATAGGTAACACAGAAGCAACATAAATAAATCTAGAAATTGCTAAACTATTAACAATACATGTTTTACCAAATATAGTAAGTTTTCTTTTTTTTTCCAATATTCAAAGAGTTTTTCCATTTCATTATAAAAATTCAATCCAATTCTGATTGTAGCATTCCTCTTTTTCGTGACCGATATAAATCCCAAAGCATTTAACTGATCTTTTAGTTACATTTATTCCAAAACAGGTTTTCTTATTCATCCTTTAAATTTCCCAGTAAAATGCATTGCGTTTTATTTAAATTGATTTTTGAACCTGCATGGCAGCATAATTGATTAACAGTTTCAATGGCGTTATTTAGCGAATTTTCGTCTTTTAGCACTAAAATTAAGTCATCTGCGTGTTGTATATTTTTTATTTCTAAATCTATATTTGGGAAAGATATCCCTTGAATATGATTATTTTTTTATTATTATTATTTTTAAAGCTAGTACTTCAGCTACAAATAAGTATAAAATCGCTGAAATTGGACATCCCTGTCGTATGCCTCTTGACATTTTAGTTGATTTAGAAAATCAACCATTATTCTTAAGTTTAAAAATAGGATTTTTATACAATATCTTAATCCATGTTATAAAATTACTACCAAAATTGAACCTTTATAATACATTAAACAAAAAATTCCATTCGACTTTTTCAAAATCTATAAAAAGTAAGAAACCATCTTCACACATATCATTACAGTAATCAACAACATCTAAAATTAGTCTAGCGTTTTCACCGATATAACGACCTTTTATATAGGCTGATTGTTCTTTGCCTATAAGATTATCAATAATTTTTTGTAATCTTTTTGCAAAAATAAAGGCTATGATTTTATAATCAGTGTTAGTTAGACTCAGGGGTCTATAATTTTTCAAATTGGTTTTATCTCCTTTTTGAATAGCAAAGTAATAATTGCTAAACGTTGTGAAAAACTCATTTCTTGTTTATCAAAAATACTCAAGATTACATCATAGAACATTTTTTCTATGCATGACCAAAAACATTGATAGAATTCACATGGCAAACCATCAGAGCCCGGTGATTTGTTTTTCTTCATATCAAACACAGCGTCTTTACATTCTTTCATACATGGAATTTCTTCATAATATTCTGATTTTCATTTAAGACAGGAACATCTACACTTGCAAGATAGTCATCAATCAATTTAGAATCTATGTATTTACTTGTATATAAATTTTCATAAAAATGACACATTTCATTTAAAATACCAATATTATCATTTACAATATTGACATCCTCGGCTTGCAATTCTTTTATCACATTATTACATTGATGCTGTTTTTCTAAACTTAAGAAAAATTTAGTATTTGTTTCTCCCTCTGTAATATATTTGGCCTTTGATCGAATGTGTGCGCCTTTGGCTTTATTATCATAAATCTGATCTAATTCACTTTCTAAAAATCGTTTTCTATTTAGTTTAAAAGGGATTTCTGGTGAAATTTCCATTAGTTCAATTTCTTTCTCGATTTTATTTATTTGTTGTTTAATTTTACATTGTGTTCTCTAATCATAATTAATAGAAAATCCCTTTACCTTTTCTTTAAAAGTTTCCCATTTCGATACAGGATCTCTGTTTTATAAAGAGTTCAAAATATCTCTTATCCCACTTTTATAATTTCCATCATCTAGATACAGTGAGGTGCAGTCCTAATATAACATTATGTTAACGTCGCGTTAACGTGAAGTTTGCTTTCCTCGTGCGCTCAGTACTGCTGAGCACACGCGTTTGCGTTAACGCAGATTTCCACGTGAACTTAATTTCCAGACCGCGTGAACGCGCTTGACTGCCGCGTTAACGCGCTTGACTGCCGCGTGAACGTGCTTGACAGCCACGTTCGCTTGCTTACAACTTAAAACTTATATTAACATGTTCATATGGAAGGATAGGAGAATCGATATATACGTTGTATATTTAAAAAGAAAAACTTATTATTGTGTAAGTAAAATATTTAGAATTAAATTAAACCCTTCCGAGTTAAGGGATGAATTTTAGAAATATTGAACGCAATTTCCGAACATTGACTTTAATGAAATTAATTCTTATTTTAGGAAAATGATAATAATAATGATAATAATAATAATAATAATAATAATAATAATAATAATAATAATAATAATAATAATAATAATAGTAATAATAATTAAATTATAGTGAAATAAAAATTAAAAAAGATAATAATAATGATGATATTGTATTCATATAATGTAGAAAATAGCTTAATTAAAAAAAATAATAATAAATACATAAATAGGAAATACGTGATAATACAAAAATAAATTAGTTATAAATGAATAAACAAATAAGAAATAAATACATAAATAAACCAATTAGAAACAAATAAATAACTGAAATTAGAAAGTAATCATGCTAGTATAAACTGACGAGGTTTTTTCATAAATACCTTATTGCATGTCTACGCGATAAGTTCCTTTGTTATATTACATATGAAATCCTTAATGCAGGATGTCATTTTAACATTTCATTAAATACACGTTTTTATGGCGACACTCGCGGTATCTTGATCTGATCCATTTTATTTTCTACATCCGTACTGCATAGAGAATTACAAATATAGACATGTGAACGTGCGACTGGACCGAGCGCACGCGGGAATAAATCGCGTTCACGCGAATTCCCTACCGCGTTAACGCGAGGAGCGCACGCGCGTCCGGTCGAGCAGTCCTAGCACGTGTGCAAGAGCAGTCCTCGCGACCGCTTTTTGCGTTAACGTGTATGTTATGTTAGGACTGCACCCATCTGTAGGATACATTCAACTTCCAGTAACCAGAACCTCTTTTTAAACAATTCAATTTAATATCAAACTTGAAGTATCTATGATGACTAATTCTACATCCATTATTATGCGTTCCTGGTATTTTTCTTAAAAACAAATCTAGGGTCTTAGCTCGCTTTCAGACTGGCAGAGCACGGTTTATCATGTTGATGTCGCATATATTTTTATACCATTATGTGTTTTACAATACCTTACGTGTTTATATTTTTATGACCTCTCAATATGCGATACCTGTTGACCCTTGTTCTTTCCATGGAGGATTATTTATAAATTTTTAAATGTACGTCCTTTGATTGTTCTGCTGTTACGGTGAGTGGGAAGGTGGGCCCGTAAACCGGTTAACCACACCATTTGTTTGGCTTTTGTCAAATTAAATGACCGTCCTAAGTCGGTATCGTAATTGTACTACAATCAAATATTTTTGTAATGTGTTATATGTTCTAGTATATTATTTATATCCATGTATTGTATAGCTCCATGGTGACTTCTGCCACATAACTGAGCCAGTAACTCCTCTTTTTTCTTAAAGTCAAGGATTTAATATCCTCTGTAATGTTTGAACACGTAATATTATATTATCTGAATCACACCAAGTATAACCATGTAGATTATTATATTTCTTATGTAAAGAATGACCAATCATAAACCGCGTTAAGGAGTACACTTGTCTGAGCGATGGGTCTTCTCAATAAGGTCAAAACGTTTCAAAGTTGGAATAGAATACATGAAATCCCTCTCTTAACAATATGAAAATCAATCTGCTATAAGTTGGGGGACACAGTTAATGCACATAGAAATCTCAATAAGCTATTGATAAATCTTGTCATTAAGTTGCAGATAAAAATCTATTGGTATTACAAAATTCAATACAAGTCCACTATACATAATTATCATATTGTTTGTTTGAGAAAAATCCATACGTTTTGTATTAGGTATTATACAAAATTTTCCAGCATTGTTTATATTGCAATTAACGGAGCGCTGGGGCCATTTTTCGGACCTTGTCTAAACCTTTTTATTTGATTAAATCGCTTTTGTGCTGAATGGTAAAATAGACCCGTAAACCACTAAACCCTGTCACTCGATTGGCAGTGGTATCTCTATTATAGATAATACCCGCTGGTACTGTAGGTCCATCGGCATCGTGGCAATAAGTAATATCCCCTGGTATTGTCGTTACACTGGCGTTGACATCGTTATGATAGGTAATACCCGCTATTACAAACCAAACATACATGCATTGTCTATAGTGAGGTTTTTTTTCTGATAAACAGGTAGTCCATAAAAAGAACTTTTACATTGGAAAATCCAAAAATAACAAATGACTAATACAGGGAGGCGTATGAAAAGACTCAAATAGATTTTTGCAGCGGTCGATCACAAAGTTTACAGAACTTTATAGTTTCTAGAAAGCAATAACTGAGTATGTCACTCAGTATGGGTTAACCTATCGTTATAAAGTTATACAGACATTATCTCTGTGTATTACCTATACCAGCAGGTACTACTTGGTACAATGCTGCTGTCGATGGAAGGACAGTCCACTGGGTATTACCATATTACCTATTATTACTGTACGGCTGCCGATGGACGCACAATACCAGCGGGTACTACCTATTATTACAGTACGGCTGCCAACGGACGGACTCACAATAGCAGCAGGTACTACCTAATATTACGATACGGCTGCCAGTGGATTCACGATACCAGTGGGTACTACCTATTATTACGACTGGTTGTTGGTTGGTTGATTGGTGTTTTACGTTGCTTTCAACAATTTTTCAGTTATATCGCGACATGGAAGCAGGAGGTAACCAACCTCTTAAACATAGTGGCGCAACCCGGGAATCGAACCCGTATCGTCGGCACCGCAAGCCAAGCGCTTAACCACTACACCAAGGCTCTCCCCTTATCATTACGGTGAAGCTGCCAGTGGACTCACAATATCAGCGGGTACTACCTATTTTTACGGTACGGCTGCCAATGGACTCTCAATGTCAACGGGACTACCTATTATTACGGTGCGGCTGCCAGTGGACTCACAATATCAGCGGGTACTATCTATTATTACGGTATGGCTGCCAGTGGACTCACAGTATCAGCGGGTACTATCTATTATTACGGTACGGCTGCCAGTGGACTCACAATGTCAGCAGGTACTACTTATTATTACGGTACGGCTGCCAGTGGACTCACAATATCAGCGGGTACTATCTATTATTACGCTACGGCTGCCAGTGGACTCACAATATCAGCGGGTACTACCTATTATTACGGTACGGCTGCCAGTGGACTCACAATATCAGCGGGTACTATCTATTATTACGGTACGGCTGCCAGTGGACTCACAATGTCAGCAGGTACTACCTATTATTACGGTACGGCTGCCAGTGGACTAACAAATATTTATTTATAAATTTTTAAATGTACGTCCTTTGATTGTTCTGCTGTTACGGTGAGTGGGAAGGTGGGCCCGTAAACCGGTTAACCACACCATTTGTTTGGCTTATCTCAAATTAAATGACCGTCCTTAGTCGGTATCGTAATTGCACTACAATCAAATATTTTTGTAATGTGTTATATGTTCTAGTATATTATTTATATCCATGTATTGTATAGCTCCATGGTGACTTCTGCCACATAACTGAGCCAGTAACTCCTCTTTTTTCTTTCACAATGCCAAGGGGTACTACCTATTATTACGGTACGGCTGCCAGTGGACTCACAGTATCAAGGGGTACTACCGATTATTACGGTACGGCTGCCAGTGGACTCTTAATGCCAAAGGGTACTACATATTATTACGGTTCGGCTGCCAGTGGACTCACAATATCAAGGGGTACTACCTATTATTACGGTTCGGCTAGACATACGGGTGTTATCTCTGAATGTCTTGATGCCAATGGACTGATGGAGTAGCAAAAGATGTCGCTGCTGGTACAAATGACATCGGGTATAATTGGGCCAGTTTTCAAAAATACATGTAAATGCTTCAAGACTTCTATGACAAATTAATTACCAAAATTCAAGTGCCGTGTCCTGAAATGTTAAGAATCATGTTCATTATGCATACTCTAATTTACATATATTGTCGCAAAGTACATCATTTGCTTAAAATTCATGTTGATGAAATCCAATCCAACGCAGTATGATGAATAAACATAGCATTTACATATTCTCATTGCAGTAGGCCTTGCTTATTTTGAATGTATGGGCAGACATATACATACATAGATATACATACATATAGTAAAACAAACTTGACGTTAACCAAGAAAATATCAAAAAGAATATTTACTGTTGTCATTTATATGTACAACTTCACTATGGACTCTACTTCCTCCTCCGCCACCACCTCCTCCATGATTGTGCATATGCTGGCCCAACACCAAATGTATCACTATCAAAAAGACATAATCTGTTACATTTTTCAAGAAGTGTATTATACTACAGAAACATATTCTGTACGTTAAAGGAAAGACACGAATGAGTTACTTACAATAAACTTACGATTCCACTTTTGGTTCTGCCAGAAGTCAGTGATTGTCAATATTTACGATAATCTTACAATTCCACTTCTGGTTCTACCAAAAGTCCATGATATTGTCCACATTTACGATAATCTTACAATTCCACTTATGGTTCTGCCAGAAATCAGTGATATTGTCCACATTTACGATAATCTTACAATTCCACTTATGGTTCTGCCAGAAATCAGTGATATTGTCCACATTTACGATAATCTTACAATTCCACTTATGGTTCTGCCAGAAATCAGTGATATTGTCCACATTTACGATAATCTTACAATTCCACTTATGGTTCTGCCAGAAATCAGTGATATTGTCCAAATTTACGATAATCTTACAATTCCACTTCTGGTTCTGCCAGTAGTCCGTAATATTGTCCACATTTATGATAATCTTACAACACCTCTGGTTCTGTCTAAAGCCCATGATTGTTTATCTTTTCTGTTCTGTCATGTATGATAGATATTCCTTTTTACTACCGTTGCTCGTCTACTTACAATCACTTTTAAATTGCAATTCGTGAAAAGATTTATCTATCTGTTCCCGAATCTTTAGAACATATTCTTGATAAATATTTATATAGATATTGATATCCAAGTGAAGAATTTATTTGTATGTAATTCATTATTAAATATTTGCCATCGTAATTTATAGCACATTTTTATTCTAAGGAGCAGGTATTTGAAAAAGAACTATAGATGTCCGATATTTAAAGGCATATTAAAACATCCCACATTCGGACACCTGGTCTCATCACATTTGGGATTCTCAATTGTTCTTGATGAAACTATAGCGGCCTAATGTCGAGTGCTTTAACTGGACTTTGAACACCAGCCATCGATTGGATTATGTATGAACAGGACATCGTCATTATATCTGTAAGTGAAACTGAACACTGATGCTAACGGTTTCTTTCCTGTAGAAGGCAATGAGTGAATAATTCTACCTCGTATGAGCATAAAAAGATGTCAGCCATGTAAGGTGCGCAACTGATAACAATTTGAATGCCAACTATCTGCTGGAAAACTTTTCCCGTAAAACCCACGGAAAGATTGTCCACAAGAAACTCAACATCCCAACGACACCGCTCTCAGTGTGTTCGTTACAAGAATTAGAGTGGTGCCGCTTGTTCCCTCTGGATCCGGTGCCATAACCTAAGAAAATACTTAAGTCATAATTTCAAATTCTTCTGTTGAACAATGAATTAATAACCTGGATTTGGATTTTCTTGGGTTTTATTCTATCTATAATTAGAATTTAACCATTTTGCACGACAATTAATTTGAACGTTTGACAACGGAATTAATTGAAATGAAATAATTGACTTAAGTATATTGTTACAGTCAGAATAAACTCTTTTGTAAAGCCAACAAAAATCACGAAGATTCTATAAAATTTAACAATTTATTTACAAATTAAAAAAAAAATAACAAAATTACAGATAATGCTTACAACTACAAAGTCCGAAGAAGGTATATATAGGTAGCAAATTCCGGAACGCTGAAATCTGTATTACATCCACTGTTTATAACATGAGTAAAATATCCAGTGTATAATTTCAGTTCAATAAATCCAATTCAAGCAGTCGGTAAACACGATAAATTCCCAGTAAATACGTAGAAAGTTAATGTAATGAAGTGCTACCGAAATTCCAGATTCCATGCCTTATATAAATTTCATAGTTTCTAGATATTTCTAGTTTCTACAATGTTCAAGTAATTTCCAATACAGAAACATCTAGATTCAAAACAACTTTCAAGAAAATTCACAAATCACTATGGAAGTAAACAAGTTATACAACATACAATTACAGAACTTTCTAGTTCTTAATAGAACATTCAATAATATAAACAAACAAAAAATATATGACCCTCATAACACCTCCCTCCTTAAAAAAGTTTGTATGCCAATGAAAACTTAAATCACAAACATATGTACATCTGCATAATGCACAATCAATAAAAATGCTTCACTTGCTGACATGACATGGGTCTAACCCACTCTTGACAAAACATCAGCAATCACATTGTCTTTGCCTTTTATATGATTTACAATTATATTATACTCTTGTAACAACAAACTCCACCTTGTCAGTCTTTGATTTTTGTTTGACATTTTGTTTAAGAAGGTTAGAGGATTGTGTTCTGTGAATACAAGGATTGAGTGTACAGTGATGCTAAGATAAACATCAAAATGTTCTAAAGCTGACAACAATGCAAAACATTCTTTTTCAATTGTAGAATAATTTCGTTGACATTTGCTAAGTTTCTTTGAAAAATAACAAACAGTTCTATTTGTGCATTGTGCATCACCCTCTTAAAACAAAACAGCTCCAACTCCTACATCACTAGCGTCCACAGTAAGTTTAAACTGCTTAGTAAAATCTGGAGCAGAGAGAACTGGGCTACTGATCAAAAGAAACTTGACTTTTTGAAAGATTTATTACAGTTCTCAGTCCATTCAAACTTTATATTTGCTATGAAGTGGACTTACAACTGTGTAAAAATTTGGACAAAACTTTCTATAAAATCCCACCGTGCCCAAAACTCTCATTAACTCTTTCTTATTTGTAGGAGCTGGAAATTTTACTATAGCCTCTACCTTAGCCATGATAGGTTTTACTTGTCCTTGACCTACTTGATGACCTAAATACTCTACAGTAGCATGACAAAACTCACTCTTAGCAAGATTAACAGTCAAATTTGCTTTTGAAAGGCGGTTGAACAAATCATGTATGATTCTTAAATGTTCCTCCGATGTCGAGCTGTAAATAATGACGTCATCAATGTCAGCTTTACATCTTTCTAGATCCTGAGTTAGGAAGTGAATCATCCTTTGAAATGTAGCTGGAGCGTTTTTCGTTCCAAACGGCATGACTTTATCCTGGAACAATCCATTAGGAGTAACGAATGCGGAAATTTCTTTGGCTCTCTCTCTCTCTCTCTCTCTCTCTGTGTTAAGGGCACTTGCCAATAACCCTTTAACAAGTCAAATTTACTTACATATTTAGCACTGCCAATTTTATCAATACAGTCATCAATTCTGGGGATTGGATACGAGTCTGTTTTTGTTACAGCATTTACTTTTCGAAAGTCCGTACACAAACGGTAAGAGCCATCTGGTTTAGGAACCAAAACACAAGGAGAGCTCCAGTTACTCTTGCTAGATTCAATGAGATCATTCTCTAACATGTATTTCACTTCATCTCTCAAGAACTGCAATTTGATTGGATTTAAACGGTATGGATGCTGTTTAATCGGCAACGCATCTCCAACATTCACATCATGACAAGCTGCATTTGTTTTTGACGGAATATCCGGAAATAGGCTTGAATTTTCATAAATCAAAGTTTTCATTTTGTCTTTTGTCTGCTTCTGTAGATGATCCAATTTTGTGTCCAACGATGACAAAAATCTCAGAATTTTTCAAACGTACACTTTGGTTAAAATCACTTTTAACAAAATCTACACTGACATTAGTTTCTTCATCATAATCTACAGAGGCATTGTTAAAATAGGCTAAGGTAGACACAGATTTTACAAGATTTTGATCATTTCTTTCAACATATTCTTTTAACATGTTCACATGACATACCCTTTGACTTTTCTTCAACCTGGTGTTTTAACAACATAATTTAAATCACTAATTTTACTCTCTACTTCATATGGACCAAACAATCAAGCTTGTAAAGGATGACCACCAGGAAGAGGTAATAATACAAGAACTTTGTCACCTGGCTTAAATGTTCTACTCCTGGCATTCTTATCATTCCAAACCTTCATTTTTCTTTGTGAACTTTTCAAATTTTCTTGAGCAATTTTACTTACATTGTACAATCGTTCTTTAAAACTACATATATAGTCCAAAAGATTCATGTCAGTAGTCTCAGCCAACCATTTTTCTTTCAATAATTTTAAAGGTCCCCTAACTGTGTGACCAAACGCCAACTCAAAGGGACTAAATCCAAGGGATCCTGAGCTGCTTCACGGACAGCAAACAAAAGTAGGTGGACTCCCTCATCCCAGTCTTATTCATACTGAAAACAAAATGTTCTGATCATGGTTTTAAGGGTTTGATGGAAACGTTGAAGAGCCCCCTGAGATTCAGGATAGTAGGTAATAGACTTATATTGTTTTATTCCTAACTCATACATAACCTGCTGAAATAAGTTAGACATGAAATTGGAGCCTTGATCCGACTAAATAGCCTTGGGCGCACCTACAAAACTGAAAAACTTGGTAAGGGCCTTCACTAATGTTTTTGCCTTAATATTTCTAAAGGGGATTGCTTAAGGAAAGCGTGTTGATGTACACATAATGGTAAGTAAATACACATTTCCTGACTTGGTTCTAGGAAGAGGCCCTACACAGTCAACTAACACCCGACTAAATGGCTCCTCAAAAGCTGGGATAGGCTGCAGGGGAGCAGATGGGATTGTTTGATTTGGCTTACCAATCATCTGACAAACATGACATGACTTACAATATTTCGACACGTCACTTCTCGATATGGGCCAATAAAAATGTGTAATAATCTTACTACAAGTCTTATTAACACCTAAATGAACAACTAAGGGTGTGTCATGGGCCAAGCTCATCACATCCCACCTATACACCACTGGCACCACTATCTGGTGAATGACTCGCCACTCCTCATCTGGAGATGCATCTGGAGGTTGCCACTTCCGCATTAAGATACCGTCCCTCAGGTAAAAGCATTCTGGGACATTGTCCGCCTCATCTGGTGGAAGAGCCCTCTTACTGAGCTGGATGATATCTGGATCCTTATGGCTTAAAGTATCTTGACCTTTGTTGAGCTGCAGAGGTTTGTTAGGAAGGGAACCATCATTTAAGTTCACAGGCGGGGTCACGTGATCGGTAGAGACAACAATGAACGTGTAAATTGTCGCTCTTCCGTTTTAATCAAATTGTGGGTGTTTTTCTGGATAGATCGGATTTAAAGTTAGATATTTTGATGTGGATACATCTCTGCTTGTGAGGTTTGTTTAGTTTTACATTTCAAATGAAGATGCCGAGTTTTAAAGCAAAGGAAATTTCGAAACAAAAAACTTGTGACAAAAACTCGCCTAAAACGTCGCCTTCGAAGGAAGTGAACACGGTTCACGCACTAAATGGCATACAAGAAACTTTACATACTATTATTGCACGTCTAGATAGATACGAAACTGTAATCAAAAGTGTGGAAGAAATAAAAAAAAATTTGGAGTGAAGACGGCATTGACCATAGATTGAAGTACACCTCCGAACAAGCGGAGTATAGTGCTGCAGAAATAACGGATATTCAGTCAGAAAATTTACAGTTTCGCAGCTGTTGTAGTCAGAATGGATAACAAAATTAATATTATGGACAGAGAAATAGTTGATTTAAAAGGCCGGTCAATGCGTGATAACATTTTGATCCACAATTTTCCTTACTCGCCATATGAGGATCTGACAAAAACCGTGCCGGAGGCCATCAAAAACCAGCTTGGCATCTATGTTGAGTTCATGCGAATCCATCGTAATGGCAGAGGACCAATACATTCCAACAAGCCCGTTACAATTACAGGAAAATTAGCGGACGGAAACAAAAAACCAGGATATTCTTAGTGCACAAAAGGCCAAGAAACAATCAAAAGTGCATTTACCATTCTTTATAACCCCCCAAGAACCAACCAGTATAATAGAAGAGCGTAAAAGATTATATGAGATTTCAGATGTATATAGAAGCCAAAACATCAATACGAGGGTAACAAAAAATAAAATCATCCTGCCAAACGGACACCAACATGAGGATCAAGTGCTACTTCTATCGAATGCGGAAATTTTACAATTCAACGAGACAGATTTCGCAGAGAATGACATGACAGAGACAGTAGCTCTGGGTCAAGTAGGAAATGAAATGAGTGTGTTTTTCGCATTCGGTGGTACCGTTGCATCTGCAGAAGATGTGAAAAATGTATATAAAAAGGTGTGCTGTCACCCAGACTCCGCTAGTTCCCACCACAGAATCCTCATACACCGATATCTAGATTCAAACAGAAAACTATGGGAAAACTACCATGACGACGGAGAACATGGTGCAGGACGAAGGCTACTTAAATATATGCGTGAAAATGATATTATGAACACTGCTATCGTTGTGACCAGATGGCATGGGGAGAAACACATAGGATACGAGCGATTCAAAATTATGAAAAACTTGGTATGTGACATTGCAAATTCGCTATACAATTAAGACGTGCAGATATTAACAAACATTTCAACAGTGTTTAAAAGTATTATACAGACACTTTCGATTTTAGTAAGATAATTAAATCATAAAAGAATACATTAACTCGATAAACTTTCCGGGATTTTTTTTTATCTCCGTAATAGGTTTGCTATAGTACAGTATTTGTATCACATCTGGTTATATTTACATATAGGTAAAAAAAAAGTAATTCCATTTCCCATAGGGTCCCATGTTAAATTACCAAACTTCCAGCAAGATTTATACAACATCCTACACTTTAGCTATATATAATCCACATATCAAAATGTTTGTCAGACCCTCCTCTATCAGAATTTCAATAGTTTACCATAGGTTATCCACCTTAATTTCAAGAAAATTATGCTGGAAGGGGGCACCCCCCCCCCAAAAAAAATTCAAATGTAAACAACCACCCCTTTTTAGGTCATACAATTTTTAACATTAGCGAAATGAGATAAAAAAATTCATGATTTTACAGCAGAATCAATCTTTATTTATAGATAGATAAAATAATTTCATCCAATCACAGCTCCCGATACATTGAAATCGTAGTCCCTCTCTCCCTACACCACATCAGCCAATCACGGCTCTCGTTAATTACTGTTCTTTGACCCGTATAACAGCATGATCATGTCAGTGTATGGCAAAAGACAGTTTGTAATTATAATTTACTAGAATAACTGTCACATTATAATATCAGAGTATATGTACACTAAGTAGATATTTTAAAAGCAGTTGATTCCGTAAGATCCTTATTGAAAATTAATATAAATGAATGACTAGAGTAAAACGCAACGACTATTTACATGTTATAACAACATTGAATACAGATCTACATTACAAGTCAAATGGTAATTTCTCTAAATTAAATTTATCAATAAAGGCTTCGATCTACTTAACATTTCTAATATTTTCCGTGATCATAGAGTCACATCTAAAATCCCCCAATATTTTGAGAATTTAGAACCTCCACTTCTTTGTTACCAGTACAAAAAGCCTATAAGAAATCTTATTTTAAATTATAATAAAGTTACATCTAACCCTGATGTTTCAGACTGTATTCCTTCGTCGTGTTCTTGTGAAAATTGTAAATATGTTTATAAACCGGCAGGTCATATTATTACTGGTGACCTAAACGGTATTTCGGACAAGAAATTATTATTACACATTATGTGTTTTACAATACCTTACGTGTTTATATTTTTATGACCTCTCAATATGCGATACCTGTTGACCCTTGTTCTTTACATGGAGGATTATTTATAAATTTTTAAATGTACGTCCTTTGATTGTTCTGCTGTTACGGTGAGTGGGAAGGTGGGTCCGTAAACCGGTTAACCACACCATTTGTTTGGCTTTTGTCAAATTAAATGACCGTCCTAAGTCGGTATCGTAATTGCACTACAATCAAATATTTTTGTAATGTGTTATATGTTCTAGTATATTATTTATATTCATGTATTTTATAGCTCCATGGTTATTTCTGCCACATAACTGAGCCAGTAACTCCTCTTTTTTCTTTCAGTACTGGATTATAATTATACCTGATGATATTCTACAATAGTCACTGTATATCAGCATATCAGTCCCTGATGTTACCATATTAATTGTATGTTAAATATGTATAGTACGTCTGCAGTCATCTACAGATGAAACTGTCTGTCTGTCTATCAGTCCGTCCACAGCTTATTTTGTGAAATCATCTGCCGATCTTTCAGTCAATCCATCTGTCAACCATATTAACTATGCTTGAAAGCATACATGTATGTAGTACCCAGCATTCACCTGTACCATCTGTATGTCTGTCTGTCAGTCCACAGACAGTTTATTTGGTGAAACCCTCTGTCGGTCAGTCTATATGTCAGTCATATTTAACATATTAACTGTAATTGATAATACACAAATATGTAGTACCTGACACTCCCATATTGGTGAAACCATCTGTCTGTTTTGTCAGTCCATCCTATCAGTTTATATGGTGAAACCATTTGTCGATCGGTTGGTCAGTCCATCTGTCAGTTCACCCACTTAGATCAATTTGGACTCATCTCAGACTCAGCCATCCTTTAAAATTTTTACTTTGAATTTGGTAGATGAATCTGTTCGGGGGTTAATCAGACTGTGTTTGTTTGTTGTCGCCATCGACCTAGTGTTATGAGTTATTGTCCTTTGCTGAGATCTGTGTGGACCGGTTGTGGACCAATTGTATTCCTTTAGCAATAATCTCAGAAGGTTGTTTATATATGTATTTATCTATCTGTTAATTTGTTTATTTATTGATTGATTTATTATTTATATAATTGTGTACATTTATCTATTTATTAAATTATATATTTGTATGAGAGAAAATGTTGATATACATGATATATGCATATTTGTGATATAAAGCCATGCTTGATTTGTATCATGATACTTGAGTAAGTAAAAGTACATAGTCAGACATATACATTCTTATGTATAACATGTGACATGTATGCAAGTGCTTTTGCATTCTTGGGTTTTGTTTAAATATATATACCACTATACGTAAATATGTGATTCCAGATAAATATTTAATATATTTATCATTTTATTGTATACCCCACTATTGCATTGATTGAAATGGGACAAATTACACAATATTATCTATCGACACTGTGATGATGATAATTATTCCTCAATCTTTTCTTTGGGATACCTTATTTTCTATATTCGTATATGATGTTAATACATATATGTCATTTAAGTGTGGACCTGTCATCTTGTGGCTTTCATATACAAATATAAGATAAACCAGTAGATTATTGATAATAACTGCTTTTTATTATAATAATTTTGAAAAGGTTACTGATATGTATATCTACAGTATAAATAAAGATATATTGATAATTGGTACATGCCTATAAGTATTAGCTAAGGCTAATTAGGATATAATGTATTACAGTATAAACATCATTCTCAATGTTGTCACACTTTAATAATATATATTTGTGCTTATGTACATGAATACTTAAGATAGTTATGTGGGTTTTTGTGTATATGTGAATACTGTGTGTGTAAATGTATATCATTTAGCATAATCTTTGGTAGATAAACAAAACATAATTGTTATTTATAAAAATAATTCTTAAGAGATTTATTGTCTTTCAGTGTATTTACTTAATTATTTGACAAAACCTTTAAATATAAACATTGTTTTACATACATAATTTGTAATATCTTTAGATTGTAAAGGTATGTATATATGAAAAATAATAATGTTTCAAGTTATAGAATTCCTGTAATGCATATGAAATACTTGCATCTTTTTATAAATTTTATCACATTGTTTTTATGTAAATGATATACATGTATTTAGTTGTATTGAAATAAATCATAAAAAAAAAGTTTTCAGGCAACTTGTTGTCATGGCTCTGAACAAAAAAATGTATCACTGATGCCAATGTCAGCTGCAAGGTCCGAACCATCTGGGGTCGACAATTGACTTTCAGTTTCCCTCTGCTGCTTCTTTGCCATAGCCCTTGTTACAGCACAGGACGGGTATAAATCCAGGTCCTCAGGAACTGTCTCATCAACTGGCAAAACTTTTTCACTAACAATTGGATCCGCCAGCACTTTGCCGCCAGCTAGATCGCTGCCTAGCAACATGGAAACACCCTGGACTGGAATAGTAGGCCGTACACCTACGATAACTAGTCCAGTGATTAAATCTGATTTCAGATAAACTTTATGAAGGTGAACATTAATGAAGCCTAGCTCCACACCCTGTAACAAAACCGAACTACCAACAGAAGTCTGCCCAGACAGAGGTAAATCACCCTCTAACAACAAAGTCTGGGCAGCACCAGTATCTCGTAAAATCTTAACAGACCGCTAGACCCACTAAGTGAAACAAATCCCTCAGACAAAAAGGGCTTATAATCCTCCATAAAATCAATAGAACTGGACTTAGGACCCTGAACATCAGGTTTTTCACAACTATCTTAAATAAGGGGTTTCTTATCATCTTTCACAGCAGCACAAGCATGAGGAATCTTTTCCTTAAACTCATTCTTCCTCTTAAGTTTAAAGCAATCACTTATATGATGACCCTTCTTCTTACAATAAACACAAGTAAGAGTTGAACCTACAGAACTATCAGACTTCTTACTAGAACTAGACTGGAGAGTTGACTAAGCACTGTCTTTCTTTGACTACTTTCAACACCTGGACCTTTTTCATTGTTACTTATACTCAGAGATTTTGACGAAAAACATTTTTTATGAGTGAGAGCATAAGTATCTGATAATACAGCTGCTTCATTTAAAGTATGTACACCTTTATCATCTAGATGAGTTCTCAAATCTTGAGGAACACATTGCCTAAATTCTTCTACTAACATCAGTTCTCTCAAATTTTTAAAATTTGAATTAATTTTCTTTGATCTTAACCATTGTTCAAACAAATCCTCTTTTTCTCTAGCAAATTCTACATAAGTTTGATTATCAAATTTCTTGTAATTTCTAAATTTTTGCCTGTTAGCCTCAGGTACTTATTCATATTTCAAAATAACATCTTTCACCTTAGTATAGTCAGAACTATCAGCCACAGTAAGTGCTGAATGAACTTCAGCGGCCTTACCAATGAGTATACTTTGTAACATTGTAGACCAAACTGCATGAGGCCATTTTAAATTTTCACCAACTTTCTCAAATTGTGGAAAAAAATTTCGACAGATTTCTCAATAAATTTTGGTACCACTCTAATATTTTAGCAGCATCCCATTCTGATTTTTGATGGCCAGGTAAAATTTCTGCTTTTTGAACTGATGCTTCTTTCATTTTCAACTCATGTTCTAACTTAATTTTCTCAAAATCCATTTGTCTATCTTTTTCTCTTTTTCTTTCTTGTCTTTCTCTTTCAAGTTTCTTTAACTCTAATTGTTTTTCTCTTTCACGTTTCTCTAATTCTGTATTACATCCACTGTTTATAACATGAATAAAGTATCCAGTGTATAATTTCACAGTTCAATAAATCCAATTCAAGCAGTCGGTAAACACGATATATCCCAAGTATATACGTAGAAAGGTAATGTAATGCAGTGCTACCGAAATGCCAGAGTCCATGCCTTATATACATTTCATAGTTTCTAGATATTTCTAGTTTCTACAATGTTCAAGTAATTTCCAATATAGAAACATCTAGATTCAAAAGAACTTTCAAGAAAATTCACAAATCACTATGGAAGTAAAAAAGTTATATAACATACAATTACAGAACTTTCTAGTTCTTAATACAACATTCAATAATATAAACAAACAAACAAACAAAAAATATATGACCCTCATAACAATATTCTCATTTTATGGCGCTGAACCCGGACTGTCAGTCAGGACTTCGATGGAACAAAGACATTACCTCACTTTCAGAAGAGCATAGCACACTAGACTCAAATTGACGGCAGTTTTATATTTTGGATAGTATATTTCACCCACTATACATTTCTTGTGTGTATGTTTAAGACCTTTCAAATTAGGTAGCCCGTTGGTCTTTGGTCTATATTATATTTTTAAATATGTTTCCTTCAATTGTTCTGTCGTTGTGGTGAGTGGGAAGGTGAATCCGTAAATCGGTTAAACATACCAATTGTATAACTAGCGTTATTTTAATTGACCGTCCTAATTGTCCTTAGTCGGTGCCTTAACTGTATTACAATTGAAGTTTTGTGATGTCTTTCTATGTCTTTATCGTTTCTTTTTCATCTGTGGTGACTGTTTGCATACGGCTGAGTCATATGTCTTTATGCTCTCTTCACAAAACGAGGTAGCCACATTCACGGCTCCCCTTTCTGTTGACAAAGGAATTGTGCATGAGGAAAGCCAATCTCCATTTAAGTGCATGAGGAAAGCCTATCTGCATCTAAGTGCATGAGGGAAGCCTATCTGTATGTAAGTGAATCAGGAAAGCTTATCTGCATTTAAGTGCATGAGGAACCAATCTGCATTTAAGTGCATGAGGAAAGTCAATCTGCATGTAAGTGCATGAAGAAAGCCAATCTGCATTTAAGTGCATGAAGAAAACCAATCTGCATTTAAGTGCATGAGGGAAGCCAATCTGCATGTAAGTGCATGAGGAAAGCCAATCTGCATTTAAGTGCATGAGAAAAGCCAATGTGCATATAAGTGCATGAGGAAAGTTAATCTGCATTCAAGTGCATGAGGAAAGCCAATCTGCATGTAAGTGCATGAGAAAATCCACTCTGCGTGTAAGTGCATGAGGAAAGCCAATCTGCATTTAAGTGCATTGTAAAGAATAGAAGGAGAGGTTCCAAAATGAATAAATGAATAAAAAAAAACCCATTTATGTCTGTTGCGTAATCGTAAATCGATATTCTAGAAATGTACTATGTCCGACAAACTTTGTGAACATTTCATAAACCCAAACGTACTGTATATATAGAGAACAACTCCAGTTATACTCAATCAAGATGAGATGGACGAATGAATTGAAATAACGATCTGAAAAAATGAACCTTAATGTATATGCATTGAAAAGAAGTAATATCGCTTACGCTACGTACCCAGCTTATGAAAATACTCAAAACCATAATGTAATTTGATTTGCCTGTCTATTTTTAATGACCCAAAAATGCACCAGTTATTGAGCACTAACAGCGTCAGAAATCTACGTAAATTGGGTAAAATTACCCTTGATGCATGTAGTCTTATCTCGTTAATCATTTTACTGTGCTTCATTTTAAATTACAATATATTTATTTTCATTTTATCTACTTACATCTATTTATTTTAATTTTATCTACTTACATGTATTTATTTTAATTTTCATTTTATTTGTGTTTTATTAGGCAAATCTATAATATATAAATGTATAACATAAATTTATATGTGAATTTCGATCTCGAAAGAAATAAGAGGAGTTACTGTCGAAGTAAAATATTTGAAATGATAAGTGACGTTTCTGCGCATGTTTTTTTTTTTTATTATTATTATTATTATTACTTTCAATACATTGTTATGTGTAAATCATGTTATTCTGTGTAAATCATGTTTTTATGTGTACATAATGTTTTATGTGTAAATCATAAACTGAAAAAATACAATGCCGCATAAGATTTGAGATGGCATGTTAATCTTTTCTTGTGGTATGTGTTGATCTTAGCATTTTGTATTCAACATACATGATTTTAAATATACGTTATTCTTTGTATTCAACACATAATTATGGTTCGTAAATAGATGTATATGTTTGCATCTATACATCTATTATGCTGTATTCATAGTGAGTAAGGCCGGGTACATTCTAACTAAAGTTTAATACTCTGAAAGTTTTTATCTTAAACCATCGAAATAATTATCAATTTATTAGAACTGTTTCCCTACACTTATTCATTTTGTGTGAAATGTTGTCAAAATTATTTACTGTTGTGTAAATATTTTTACAGACCTTCATCATTCATTAATGTCCGGGTTGTTTAATGATCTTGACCATCGTTTTTGAAGTCACCGAAATGCCAATAAATGACATCAACGTAAAAGAGTGAGAGGAATCAAATTGTAGCCATTTTGTGGAGAATATGCCACATGCATTTCACGTTTTACTGGCTAGATTCATAACATAAGTGCCTTGATATTCAGGAAGGCAGGTAAAACATTCATAGGCGGATCTAGAATTTTTTTAAAAGAGGCCGGGAGGAGGTTGCAATCTCCCATGGCAAATGTTTTGCACTATCGGTCTGAAAGGGGGGGGGGGGGGGGTTCAGTCCTGAAAATGGTCGAAATGACCTTTTTGGGGTAAAATTTTCCGACCAAAGCAGGGGGTTCCCCCTTTAAATCCGCCAATGACATTAAAGAGCTACACAAAAATATGAGGGAACACACACGGAATTGCTTTGCCTTGAAATATGAATTCAATGTCATTTGACATCTATAACAATTCTAATCCTTAAGCACATCTATGGGTGAAGGATGTGATAGATCTTTGCTGGATGAGAACATGTCTTCAGACTCCTAAAAGATGACAGTAATCAAGAAGTGTCTATTTCCAAGTGGGTTTTTCCACATATTATTCAAAAGGAAGTCCCATTTAAATAATTTACCAAAGCAATTTACAAAAGATTAAGACAGGATATGAAAAAATTGCATTTTCCTCAGACTATTTTCATATTTACTGAACCTATACACCATTTTCTTCGGAATTATAATCTTGGCTTTTTTTTTTTTTTTGTCTCCATAACTGAATCTAGTGCATATCCTAATTGATAATATTTCATTGTGTTCATTGTTATTTTGTTCAAACCAATACGATATTCAAGTTCTCATGCGTAAACATGTGCATATATAGTGAAGTTAGGATATTCGTACAGACTCACCAAATATAGTGAAAAAGATCCACATCTTAATCCACATTTTCAATTCAGACTACTACTTGGTACGACTTTGCCAAATAGTAGGTCAGATTGTGACCAAGATTTCTTGATAAAGTCCAGTTTATTATCGTGCATGGCTTACACGATCCTTCATAAGGCCATTCCGCATTGTGATAATTTATATAATATCTTACAATCATCTTTCAGTACAGACTGAACATTAAGACTACAGACAGTCCCTTGTCTCCAGAGATAAACAATTTCTCGATGTCGAAGGGAAGTCTGAAGTATAATATACATCCTCTCGTGTATACATGATGGAAAATATGAAAAGACAGGATAAAAGGCCAAATGGGCACATATTGCTCATCTGAGCACAATTTTCTCATTCACAAATAACTGTACAGAAGAAATAGAAGAAGAGGAAGAAGAAGAAGAAGAAGAAGAAGAAGAAGAAGAAGAAGAAGAAGAAGAAGAAGAAGAAAAAGAAGAAGAAGAAGAAAGAAGAAAGAAAAAATGAAAGAAAACAAAACAGTAACAAAACAAAAAGGCAAATACATATATGTTTTAGTTTATTGTGTTATTGATATATGACTAAACTTGCCTCTGTCTAAAGCGGAAGACATTTGATTAAGATGTATGGCAGATGTCACCAAGGAGATGTTGATAACAAGTAATGAAATATAGTTAAAATATATAATTAATGCATAATAAGCAACCTATAGGAGGATAATCGAAGAAATTGCTCGAATATAGGTAAACATGACCAAGTTAAAAAAAAACACGTCCTCCCACCACCCCCCCCCCCCCCCGAAAAAAAAAGACCCCACAATGATGATGATGATGATGATGGTGATGATGATGACGTCGACGACGATTATTATTATATTATTATCATCATCATCATTATTATTATTATTATTTTCATTATTATTATTATTATTATTATTATTATTATTATTATTATTATTATTATTATTATTATCATCATCATCTTAATCATCAGTATAAATAAGTAAATAAATAAAACAAAACAAACAAAATTAATAAATAAATACATTCAAGTGATATTGTCCTCAATTCTACTGATTTTTCAATTATCAAATATTTATGTAGGTACATTAAAGAATCTTTTGAATTCAGAAAACAAATGTTATCACAAAGTGATGTTTCATAACTCTGTTTTATTTCTTAAACTTAAATACATTGTATATTTGATAATTATTAGATTAGAAAATCTGTACTGCATTCACGTTTTAAAATGAAATTATCAATTCACCTTTTTTCTATTATGACTTTGAAATTGTCATTACATAGAGACTAAGTTGGAACTTCTTCGTTGTTTACTTTTATTTTTCTACTTCTCTTTCTGGCGATTGATGCATTGAACAGAAATTAAGACAGACCCACTTGAGGCAGTTACATTTCTTTCGCCTGCAATGGCTGCCGTGACACGGAATTTTGGGTTTTCATTGTCTCATTCTGGAGAAAAAGTTGCTTCAACAACTGGTTGAACTTGAAGCCGAGACTTTTTGGTCACGAGCCAAGAATCTTACAGACTTAGTTACACCAGGAAAAAGATAAACTGTTCAACACAGGACTTCACAAACTTCTTTGGTCTTACAACAGTTTAGCCCTTATTTCAGAGAGTCAATTAAACGTTCAATAGTCATTCATATGGTGTGGTCACACCACCACTCTTTTTTCGGGGACGGCCAATAACAAATGCATACATTTAAATACTTACGCTTCTATTTAAAAAAGCACAGAACAGCCAACTCGTCAATTTACTGAAGTATGAAGGAGTCCATACTAAAAGTCGGAGAAGACAAAGAAAATAACACTTTCTCCTTTCAAGAGCATTGCACAATGCGTGTCAGTCTCCTCCAAACGGACTGAGTGCAACACTTTGTGTAAGGCTGTTTACATGGGCTCAAATTATGACCTTTAAGCTTGTGCCAAGTCAATGAAAAATGCAAACAGAAAGTTATTTTCGAGGATAACATGGCACTTGTCTATTTAAAATCTTATTATAGCTGAACTCATAATGCGAAAATATACATGTTATACTACCCCACAAAACGAAGTCAGTTACTCCAAGAGATGAAAATCAACAATTAATATTTAATAATAGTCAACCATTACTTACACGAACTGATTCTGATTCTATGTTTTCAACAACCATACAAGTTAGACCCTATCAGCGATAGGTATATTGTCTCATGCTCAAATCAAGGAAAAGGGCCCCGATTATCGAAATACGTTTTACATGTAATTGTCTATCACATCTGCATTTATGGAAAGAAATTCTGTTTTTCAGCAACTGTTGTCAGAAAGAAAAAACTCGTTTCTTTTGTATTCCTCGTTGTAGATATTAATTCACGATAAAAACCTCATATAGCATATATTGACCTAGTTTTGATTAAACAGATTACAAAGTCTACGCTGTTTGACCTCCTGATACCAGTCCTGGATTATAACTATCTAATATGGTTTCTAGACGTTTCGTCCACAGGATCGGTCGTCCCCAGATGATCCGTCCCCAGATCATTCGTCCACTATTTTATTCGTCCACAATGTAATTATATATTTAGATCTATTATTTAGTTAAGTGTTAGGTATAGATTTAGAAATTCTTATGACAAAGATGAATTTGAAATATGATATTAATGACATATACAGTAGAGTAATAGTTTTAAAAAGCATAATATTTTCAAACTTGGTCTTATCATTATATTTATTTGGAAATTCGTTGATATTAACTACATAATGAATATTAGTATGAAAATAAGTATTAAATAGATGATTGTTAAATAGGTTATGTGATGATAGTTGATGATAATAAGGAAGAAGCGCAAATCATCGAAATGAAGAATGTTGATGATGATTACTTAATAGGTTATGTGATGTAAAGATGATGGATAAATCCAAAGCACAAGTCCAAAAATCATAAAACCAGAGGACATACAAAATCAGTGAAAATGAAAAACAAATGGAAAATAACAAAATATGTCTACTTGAAGAGCATATGTGAACCCCTGTGATGGAGTGAGATCAGGTGCCCGGGGAGAGTGAGCATCTCCTGCTTGCTAGCAACACCCGTCACATATACCCAGTAGAAAGAGTCAGATCGTGTAAATTCCATATGTATTTATATATGGAGAAGTCGAAGTAGGTAACCTTCTAGTATAGAAGGTGTCAAATCTGTGTAAAATGATCGGAATCGGTCTCAGTCCAGAATATCATTTAAAAGTCTGGATAACGAGATATCATATGGAGTAATAAGAGTCTCGTAACGACCATAGAATTTCCTCAGTGACGTTGCTAGTCTGGCAATGTTGATGATAGTTGATGATAATTACGGACAAGCGCATACCATCGACATGAAGAATGTTGATGATGATTACTTAATAGGTCATGGGAAGATAGGTGATGATAATCTATTGTATCTAAGGATGTGATATAATACGAAATTTGTACATCAAGGTGAATACCTTTTACCAAAAGATAAAATCAAAGTGATGTTGTTTGTTACACAAGCCATGTCAAAATGATAAAAAGGCATTGCTGTCACTGCTCATTATCACATTCGCTATGTCTTCTCGATGTGTACTGTGTCTTACGGTTATCCGACCTAGGCAACACGCTCTTGAATGCGACTCTTGTCTCCAATGGCAACACAGACTAGATCCATCAGCCATTTGTCCAACTATTTACCATCCCTGCCTTCATCCAGAAAGATAACTGCCTGAAGCAGATACCCCTACTATTTGTTTTGATGTCACGGCGTCAGAAGAAGGATGATGATGCAGTAAGTATACTTATGTTAGATAGTAAATTAATAAATAGATAAAATCTACGTATATAAATTAAAAAGATTTCTAAGATAAACTAACCAGTTATATAATGTGATGCATAAATCAATTGTAGTTTAGAATTTTATCAATCATACAATACTACATGTGTATTTCTCTTTGTTTATCTGCGAATCTTTCTTCCAGATTCCTGTAATAAATTGTTTAAATTTATCAAATCAGGTATTCAGTCACATCAACCAGCTTGTACCAAACCGACGCGTAGAAGCCTTTACCCTGGACTTTGAAGCTGCAGCATGGAGATCAATTCAGGATACCTACCCAGGCACATCTATTCGAGGTTGTTCATTCCACTGGTACCAAGCAGTAATGAGGAAAGTTGCAGCCATTGGACTGAAGACAACATACGACCAGAGAAATATCACTCACATCATCAGACAGATTCTCACTCTTCCACTACTTCCTGCGACCCACATCGTGCTAACTTTTCAAAACCTGAGATAGACCATTACCTCTCCCAAACTATTGGAACTACTAGACTACATCAACTCAACCTGACTCAACAACTCAGTATGGAGTGTGCAACAGTGGAGCGTGCGTACCAATAATGATACAGAAGGTAATATAACCATCTATTCATATAATAATTAATATTTTATCTTATCTTCATCTTGAATCTCAATACATGTATTAAACAAAATATAAATAAAGTTATTCCAAAATAAATTCATTATTATCATTATTTTTTTTCTCCTTTTGTGTTTCGGTTTGGCATCGAAAATTTATTCGGCGATCGGGCGGTGACAACCTCCATTTCTACAGACTCGTACCTGCACGGAAACGAAAAGCTGAGACCGTGGACATCACTGCGACCCTCGTATATGAACAACAACTCACCCGCTACCAGAGACAGACCTATAGGAGGGTGCAACAGAATGTAAAGATGATGGATAAATCCAAACCAAATCCAAGTCTAAAAATTATAACAGAGGATATACAAAACCAGTGAAAATGAAAAACAAGTGGAAAATAACAAAATATGTCTACTCGAAGAGCATATGTGAACCCCTGTGATGGAGTGAGATCAGGTGCCCGGGGAGAGTGAGCATCTCCTGCTTGCTAGCAACACCCGTCACATATACCCAGTAGAAAGAGTCAAATCGTGTAAATTCCATATGTATTTATATATGGAGAAGTCAAAGTAGGTAACCTTCTAGTATAGAAGGTGTCAAATCTGTGCAAAATGATCGGAATCGGTCTCAGTCCAGAATATCATTTAAAAGTCTGGATAACGAGATATCATATGGAGTAATAAGAGTCTCGTAACAACCGTAGAACTTCGTCAGTGACGTTGCTAGTCTAGCACATATATAACCCTGGTTGAGCAGCTTAACTGAAAGTCGCCTAGCCCTCAGAACAAAGTCATTGTAATTTGAACATGCTCTGGAATAACGTATTAACTGAGATATGAATACGCCGTATGCGGGCGATGATGGAATGTTGCTACTTATGAAAGGAAAGTTTGTGATAGCGAAACTGAAATCGTCACGTTTGTCATAGAGTGAGGTGTTCAATTGACCATTGATGTCGAAAGACAACATAATATCTAAATACGAAGTAGAATTACTACTTTCTGTGGTTTCTTTTAGTTTCGATTAATAGCCGTACGTGCAAATATTGGTTGAATAATAAAATAATTGATTGTTTTCAATTCTAAATTGAAATGTCAAAAAGAATTCGTTTGTCAACATCTCCTGACGACGAAAGGGAAACTGATTGGTCTAAATGCTTTTTATGTCAGATAGACAAAGATGAAGCATTGATGTAACCCTCCGATCCTTTGGACCAAAGCAAATCGGGTTATACCCTGCTTGCAAAGAATATGCCCGAGTTCAAATGCTTGAATGAAATGCCAATCCATGTAGACATTCGACGCATTGATGATGGCCAGGGCATTGATGCAACTTTAGTAAAGAATAATGCAAAGTACCATCATTCTTGCAGAATAATGTTCAGCAATACAAAACTACAAAGGACGAGAAAAAGGAGATCTGTTGAGATTGAAGTCGAAAGTGGTTCATCAAATTTCATCAGAAAGAAAGAGTTCGAAGCAGATGGAGAAGCCACTTATTGCAAAGTGCTTTTATGTGAAGACGAAGGTAACATATCAGACATGAGAGAGGCAATGACCATGCAGCTGAATGAAAGACTAAACCGATGCGTAATAACATTACAAGATGAAAAACTGCTTTGCAAAATTAAGTTCAGGTGATGTAGCACAAGAGTTTAAATATCATCCAAAATGTTTGACAGCACTGTATAACAAAGAAAGAAAGGCACTACGGGACTATGAAATGTCAGTGGAAAAAGGAAACTGCGAGTATGGTGATGAACTTGCATTTGCAGAACTGATTACACACATAGTAGAATCACAAAGAGCTAATCCGGGAGGTATTGTTTTCAGACTTGAATTTGGAATTACTAGTCCTTTCGTTTATACGATCATATCGGGAAAGTGATTTTCGTCTCTACATTGAAAGTCTTTCAGCTCTTATTCCCTATTTTTTATTTTTTGCCCTTGATCATATGAACTATGCCAGATGGCTGCCTATTCACATTCGGGACATGTTATCTCTTGAAAAACTACATCCTGATGTCTATGACGGATTTCAAAAAGGTAACTTTTCCGTAAAGAAAACAGAGAAAAGGTTTTCATGCATTGCTATTGATCAAGTACATGAGCAGAATAATGCACTTGTAAAAGGTGATGGTGGCGCAATCGGCTTTGACAGAAGATGCTTCAGCTCTTAAGAAGTGGATGATAGCTGGATTAGAGATCAGCAGATTGGCTGAAGAGTTTTCAAAAGCAAATGGTAATGTAAAAGTGAGACATTTAAAGCACCATGAAGAAACTCATTCTGCTCAAAAACAATTCTTTGAAAAAGTCCGTAAGCTTGTGGCAGTATTTGAGGAAATGGGAAATCCATTTGACGAAGAGTCAAAAGATCTGTATGCTATTGATTCCAAAGATGTTGCAGAGCGCAATGTTTCCGAATCGCTTCAGAAACTATTAGAAGTTGGTCTACACCAGTATGATCTTTTCATAAAACGTATTAATGATACTGAAATGTCTGGATTCTATTATCCCATCACGAAGAATAAATTTCCTTTGTTTGGTTCCAAATCGAAGTTAAACTCTATTGCCACAAAAAAACAAAGGTAGCTAGTTTGAAAGGTGAATGCAGCTTGTTCTCAAGATTATTCATTTCTTGCCAAAGTAGACAATGTGATTTGGAAGACTTCTTCAGACACGAAAATCAGAAGTTTCCACCATCAATATCACAGAATGGAAATCTGAATTTTGATACAAAGTCACAACTTATGCCAATATTAGAAAGTAATGTACAAATTCCCGTAGCTGCACCACCTGCAGACACTCTCATAATCGATGGAGTTGCTTTGGTTGACTCGAAGCAACCAGGACTATGTAAAACATTTGATGAGTATGCCAATGATGTGATTTTGCCTTATGTAGAACACTGTGGACATCATCACCGGAGGATATATATTGTTTATGACGAATACCATGAGGATAGTTTGAAAGGCGAAACTAGACGCAAACGAGGATCGGGTGAAAGAAGAAAAGTAACTTCAAACAGTAGACCACCAAAGTCTTGGAACATATTCTTAAGATGTGATGAAAATAAAAGTGAACTTTTTCGTTTCCTTGCTGAAAACTGTCTGGGCTGAAGTGTGAAACACACATAATTGCGACTCGAGAGGACCATGTTGTAACAAACAACGATGTTGATGTTTCAAATATATCACCGTGTAATCACGAAGAAGCAGACACCAGAATGTTTCTCCATGCAAAAGATGCAGGGGATAAAGGAAGTGAGAGTGTTATGTTGGTGAGTTCGGATACAGATGTTGTTGTCCTAGGTGTCTCAATGTTTGATCAATTAAATATTGACAGGTTCTGGGTTACATTTGGCAAAGGATAGGACCTAAGATGGATCCCTTTACACGACATATCAAACTCTCTGGGACCAAGAACTAGATCACTGCCATTTTTTCACGCCTTTTCCGGTTGTGATAGAGTCTCTGCATTTGTCGGTAAAGGGAAGAAATCATGTTGCCAGGCTTGGAATGTATATCAGGAGGCAACGGAGCTTTTAAGTATGTTAAGCGTCCCTATAGAAAAAATATCTTCCGAAAACATGACGATCATTGAAAAATTTTTTATTGTGATGTATGATCGGTCAAGTTCAACTAACAAACTTGACGAAGCAAGACTTGATTTGTGCGCACGAAAACAAAAACCATACAGTGCCATACCACCATCCCGGGCAGCTTTAGTTGAACATGTAAAACGAGCTCTTCTGCAAGCAGGCCATATTTGGGGTCAATGCCTTAATCGGATGATAAAATTGCCTTCACCAGATGCATGGGGTTGGATGAAAAAGGATGGTGTATGGGTACCGTATTGGACTAGCTTGCAACCTATAGCGGCATCCTGTCAAGAACTTGCAAAATGCGGATGCAAAAAGAATTGTTCTGGGAACTGCAAGTGATATAGATCAGGTTTACCATGCACAGCACTTTGTAGTTGTACTTGTGACGGGATTTGAGTCGATAAACTGTCAAAATAAGTAATTAAATGCAAAGCTTGCGCATACGCAGTCCATAATTTACTCCAAATGTAGTTTAAAGTATTTACAGGTTGATTTTCGGTCAGATCTTAACCCCTCACCGTTCCAGATATGTTTCAATATAACCATTAGACCATACTATATATACAGGCAAGCGAATATTCGCCGCTATATTTAGAATTTGGCGGCCATCTTGAAAATACCAAAATTTTCGTGCCACGCGGTGTAATATGAACAAGTACATACTAAAGAAGTATCATGCCAAGTTTGTTGCTGGTATCATCAAAAGAACTATTTTGTCAGGTTCCCGCCCCACTATATGTATTATATTATATTGTAATGTGATATGCTTCCTATATATGTACTGTGAATATTTCATTGATGACAATGATTATTTATAATGTATGTATTTAAAATATATACTGTTGATACTAATAAATAAATGAATTTTGATTACATATTTTGTCATCCTTCCTGAACAATGACAGACATTGCGGATATATCATGTGCATGTATACAATACAAGAAATCGCCTTACAAATAAAGTTGGGGTATCCGATCATCAAATTTATTCAAAGTTAAGATAATTCTTTTTTCGTTCTATCTTTCAAAGTACATTTTTACGAACCCTTTTTGTTAAATGTTAATTTGATGTGCTATTAATTCACAGTGGACATATTAATTATTATATTACATTAATGACATAATTGGTTGTTTGAACGGCAATTATCACCTGTTTATGTGATTACTATGTCATTCATTGTGGACGAATCATCTGGGGACGAATCATCTGGGGACGATCTTAACAATGGACGAAGCCAGTGGACGAAGTATTTTGTGGACGAAACGTCCTGTTACCATTTTATATAACCTGTGAAATGACGTCGGATGCCAGACAAAACCAGTTATCAGGTCATATCCTGCTAACTCAGTTTAAGTATAGATTTGCTTCAAAACTGAACCAGTTTCTTTTTATGGTCTATCATAGAGACTCATAGTGACGTCTGGTGTGGTTAACAAATGAAAATTTTGATTTTTCTTTTTCTTTTTCACTTCTTTGATTGACTGATTCAGACATTTTTCATTGCCATGTATAAGTAAAAACAACACTCAATATCTTCTTTCTGGTGTTAAATAAATTGGAACCGTATTTGCAATATTCCAGGCAATCATGCAGCTTTATGCATAAATAAGGTAGGGTTATCTTTCTTATCAACGCCTGCATTTCATGTAAGGAACTCTTTAGTTCGGAGAAATACAAGTTTTGCGAGCCGGGTACGCCTCTAATCTTCCCGTTATAATATATATATATATATATATATATATATATATATATATATATATATAAAGCACAAAGACACTACAGTTAACAAGGCACCCTATATTTCACTTATATTCGTTCCCCGTCTGGGACTCGAACCCACGACCTATGGTACCGAATCACCTAGCTGTCATGCATCCGACCCTCCAACCGACTGAGCTACCCGAGCTCCACAAAAATGGAGCTTTAATAGCCAATCATTAGCTAATCGCATGCATGACAACACGGCCGCGGAAAGTGAAGGAATTTACCCGACGTAAACGCAGGCGGATCCCCTGAGAGGATACATCACTGAAAGAGAAATAAACATATAAAGCACAAATAGAATCAGTGAAACACCTGGGAGTACTATGGACCTTGGATCTCCGAAGAAATACCTGTAGACAGCTAGGTGATTCGGTACCATAGGTCGTGGGTTCGAGTCCCAGACGGGGAACGAATATAAGTGAAATATAGGGTGCCTTGTTAACTGTAGTGTCTTTGTGCTTTATATGTTTGTCTAATTTGTCTTTTTTTCTACAGGTATTTCTTCGGAGATCCAAGGTCCATAGTACTCCCAGGTGTTTCACTGATTCTATTTGTGCTTTATATATATATATAAATATATATATATATATATATATTTATTTATTTATTTATTTATTTAATTCCAGTTGATTATCTCGATTCATCACTTTGAAGAATGAACGGAAACCAATATACATATGTAACAGACATACAGACAAACGACCAAAAGCGATATTATATGTTTCATATTTACTAGAGGCTGCTAAAGCACTTTCATAATGTCCGATAATCATAATGTCCGATAATTTATGCATTTTACATGTATAAAATAATAAGAACCACGTCAACGTTGTCGCTTAATTTTTCTATTTTTATTATGAGACAGCGTGGCTGCTGGATACCGGTTATGTTAAGTTTAGGGTCACTTGTATAAAGGTGTGTTCTGTAACATTACTTTTACTGGGCGGAAAAGTAATAGATAGGAAGTTTAGGAGCTTGCATCTATCTTATTAGAAAGAGTTTGGTGATTTTTATTTATAAACCTTATACATTATCATTGTAGCAACGGACTCAATAATAAACTAGATTTCACATTTTTTTATCCAAAGTAATAGTTAATATTGCTTTAAGCCAGTCAGTGCTGGCCAACCTAACCAAACTTCAAAATTCATACACCTCATGAAAATGAAGTTTTATAATACGCAAAACCGTGATTACTGATTGACCAACAGGTGCCAAGCGCTCAAGAAAGATATGTGTGTGTGTGAGTGTGCGTGTGTGTTTGTGTGTGTGTGTGTGTGGGGGGGGGGGGTGTTCTCTTACTATACTATCAGAAACCCCACGCCCTTTCTTACGAGCTTTGCCCCTGTACCTGATCCGTTAGAGGACACCGTTGTACTCTACAGTTTACAGTCGAACCCGGAACCTCTCGAACAAGAGTCGAGCACCTTATCCACTAGGCTACATCGACTCCATACTAAATACAAACACCAACTTTCACTCCAATATCTCAAAGCATAACTGAAAACTTTCGGCAAAAATGGCCTTGAATGGACAGCACCCTAACAATACGTCTTCCGTTTTTGAAAGCATATACCAATGATTTTAGCCTGCAGCTGGGGATAGAAAAACAACGTCAGTTAGGAGAGAAAGGTGCTCGAGAACTTCGTCTGTACAAAAAACTGGAAAGGCTTTTTCTTCACGCTGAGCAAAAATTCATTAAAAAAAATGTGTGTGTGTGTGTGTGTGTGTGGGGAGGGGGGGGGGGTTAAACCTAGAAATTCATATACATATCCATTATTAATCTCGCCGCCCGTTTCTGAAGTTTGTAAATTCTCTAATTCTGTCTTCGAAGCAGTCCCCCACAAAGTAAGACAGTAATCAATTACTGGAAGAATGTATGCATTATAATATGATTTTCTTATGGGAAGTGGCAGATATTTCTTAATTCTCCCTAATAAAGCTATTGAAGAAACGTTGCTACAGACATAATCAATGTGTTTATTATAGTTTAAGGCGCTGTCGATATGAACACCCAATAATTTGTCATGTTTCATATTTTCTAAGTGTTCATTATTTATTGTCAGTTTAAAGTCATTCTTACATGAGGCTGCATTTTTATTTGCTCCAATTAACATTGTTTTTGTTTTGTTTTCGTTTATAATCACTTTATTTTGCAGGGGGCGTCCAAGTGCTCCGACACTTTTTACTCCGACAATTTTAACTACGACACTTTTTACTCCGACGCTTTTAATTCCGACACTTTTTATTACGACACTTCTAACTCTTTTACATATTTTACTCCGACATAAGGTAATTGCTACGTGTGTAAATCATGCACTGAAAAAGCACTATAGTATTTTTACGTGCTTTTACTATAACTTTAAGACCACATATTACAATGCCTAGCTTAAAAATCCAAAATTATCATCATTATTGTAATAATGTTATTGACATGTGTTTTTCGACAACACAGTAACCGTGCGTTTCTTTTTTACATGTACGTGCTTGACACAAGTTACCCATTTAAGAACATTTCATCAACGTTTGTGAAAGTGCTGTTAGAATAAAATTGATCTAACGTAATTTTTCAAGCGCGTTATCACGAAGATGCGTTATTGCACAAACGTGCCACCACGTAACAACAGCAAAGCAGCGCGATAGGCCCTATCACACATGGTGTTTGATTTGTCAGTAACCCGAGTAGGAGATGTAATAACTTGTGTAAGATCAAAGAGCATTAACGCATTTATCCAAAATTGCGAACGATGCATTGCTAGGAGATTTGCTGCGGACTCCAGTTAAAGGTTATTGCGGCTTTATCTATAGCACAATGTATCCATTAACCGTCCGTTTGGAGGCAAAGTGAAATAATCGTGCAAAAAAAAGATGGATTAAATGGGTAAACAGTAACAAAGTGTATATATACAAAAAGAAGAGACTCTCCCCGATCGATCGGTACCAGGTTTTTGTCAAATCGTGCAAAATTAGCGGAGATATCGAAGTTTGATGTTGGTCACCCCTGTGATACGAGTCTTCCCTTTTACCTATTGACCTATTACTAGTCTATTATGGATTAGGTCTTGGGAATTTCTCTAGTCTATTATGGATTAGGTCTTGGGAATTTCTCAATGTAAGGTCACCCCTGTGATTGACTACTGCGCAAAGGAATTGATTCTAATGTATTTGAAAATAACATTATTTTAAAAAATCGTTATATAAAGGACGCCCTAAAATTAATTAATAGATTGTAATGGTCCAAGTTATATCTATTTTGATTACATTAATGCTCATGTTAAGATGCAAACAAGAGTTCTACAAGGCAATGCTAAATAGGCATAGTTTAATGGGGGTTTATGTCTTATGAATAACTAGCTATTATTACACGTGAACGGAATCAACCAGCAATAAATACACCCAATTACTACGCATGTTTTTAAGTTATATTTTCTATCTCCTTCGATCCTCCGTTTTAGCGTCAATCTTGTCATGACATATCGCATGAAAAGATTTCGTTCCGAAAACACAAATGTACACGAGTTGCAACAAAATTTCATATGGATGCAACTAGTTATACCCTTATCTACCATATAAATAGGAAAAACGATCCAATCCAATCAGTGGAATGTTTTGCTCGGAAATTTGCTATAATCGAAAACGGAGATACGAATTCGTACTATTTCAAGAGCTAATTGATGCACGGCAAGTTAAAGAATACACTGTATATATTATTACACCAAGTTTGGAAACATTGTGGCAACTCCCTTTTCGAGTTATACAAACTAGTTAATGTTCAGTTAAAATAAACTGAGCGTTACCACTGCTAAGGGTACATTGTGCTGATCAAGAATTTTGAAGATGATATCAGAAATTCTTCGGCACTTTATTTTTCAGCGGCGTAGTATGGCCTGTCGGTAGCGAAAGTCACTGTCTGCCAAATTTAGGTTGATCCAATCGAGTGCGGCTCAAGAGCCGACTCAAAAATTCGATAAGGCAGGTTTATCTTGCATGATCTCTAGACCACAAATTTCATTCCTCTTAAGCACATGATTGATTGATTGATTTTTGTTTTACGTCACACCACGAATATTTCACGTGTATGGTGACGGCATCTGCCTGATGCGGAGCATACAAATTTTGACCTTTGCAACGGACCCACCCGAAGCAGGGAGGGATCTTTAACGTGCCATGCATACCACGACACGGGGCCTCGGTTTTTACCGTCTCATCCGAAAGACATGACACCGACACGACCAGAGTGGGACTCGCACCCCGGCCTCCCGATCAGGAGTCCGACGCAATACCACTAAGCACAATCATGTGCGAATCTTCCAGCAAAATGATAATAATAATAACAACGATAATGAGGAAACGCTAAAACGGCATTTAACACGCCCAATTTAATTATCCTTGGTGTTAAAGGAAGTAGAACTTAATATCAGATCTAATTGTAGTAAATTTAGATTATCTTTGATACTGGTAAAATAGTTCAGTTTTCTTCTTCAATTGTTGATGGATAAATTCATCTTCACACATCCATCATTTCCATATTGCCATCCCCTTCCCCCTTTCATAAATACACCAACTAAAGCTGTATTAAATTTTCACAAGACGTGAAAAATCCTGTTCAATATTGCACATCATCTTTATAATATAATCTTTCTTTGTGCCATGTTTCTTTAAAATCCACCATAGGGTTTAGGAGTTGTGAAGACAAGCAATTTTGCTTAGAAAAATCCAAGTCCAAGAGTCATAACTCCTGTAAATTGTTTTGGAGATCATTCCCCTTACCATACAAACATCTTCATATGGTGTTCTTTCTTTGTATCACATTTTATCAAAATCTCCAAAGGGTTTCTGAAGTGTTGTGAAGACAAGGTATTTTGCATAGAAAAATCTAGGAAACATTATATCCAAGGGCCATTACTCTTGTGAAAATTTTAGGACAGCAGTTCCCTTCTATTTTGTACATATTCATAGGGTGTTCATTCTTTGTACCATGTTTGATCAAAATCCCCCAAGGGTTCAGAAGAAGTGTCAAAGACAAGAAAATAAAAGTCAAAGGGCCATAATTCCTATAAATGCTTTGGGATATCATACCCCTCTCAATATACCTAGATTAGTGTTCTTTCTTTGTGCCAAGTTACATCAAAATCCCCAGGAGGGTTTAGGAGGAGATGTTAAGACGACATGGTGTGGATAGATAGATGACAGTATACATTCACATTTTTGTGCAGGCATATAAAAATGGGATTTGTATTACATATACAGAAAATGTGATTCACAAACAAATATGCATTTACACACACTCACACCCACAATGCAATTATATGTCTTTCACTATCCACGCTCAATCTTTCACTATGATTAAAAACAAAAAGCAATTAGGCTTTTTTTACCACTTTAATTTTTATGTCATAGATATTCAGTAAACTTGACCTTTTTCAAAGGTCAATATGAAACTAGATCACACATATGATTAATAAAAGAAGATAATGTGCTGAGACTTGTTAATCTAATCTTACAATGATTCTATGTATGACATAATGTTAATGAACCATCTGTGAAATGAAAAATCACAAAGTATACAATATCATTGTGATTAGTTAAAACAAAGACAACCAGGACAATGCACTTAATTAATGATAAAATATGACATCACATGACAATAACATTTATATTTTGTTATAAATGCCAAACTAAACAAGAACACAGAAAATAGTAGAACACTATTTCTGAGTTGTTGAGTGAAATACTATTTTGTGCAACAAGGTCATTCTATTACATTTTGCAGGAATGCATCCCTTGCCGATAGTGTTTGTTCGCAAGTTGAAAAATCCATTTCCTCACAATACTTAAAATGGATTGCATAAATATTTGTAAAGATGGTATTACAAACCTGCTCAATTAGTGACAACCACGATAACAAAAGTATGAAAATTTTGTCATTATTTATTAATTAACAAACTTTACATTTAAACATTGCAGTCAATCATGGAGGCAAGATGTGGACATAAGTTCATATGAAGTATAGTCAGCTGTAAATAATTGAAAACAATGAACAGAAATAAAATGACTTTCACTCATAAACTGCTCCAACCTGAACTACCTTGTTCTTTTTCGATAATCGAAGAAACTTTATAGTATACACAAAGTAATGAGAAAAATATTAAAGTGCCTTAATCATAGATTCTCATCCTGACCCAAAATCATTCAAAATATTCCTCACAGTACTATGATTTAAATGTCTTCAAAAGACATATAATAAGCCTTTCATATAAAGTTAATTTAAAAGCTAAAACTATCCCAATGGGAAAAATAACTCTTGGTGTCCCTGTAGTCATGCATCAACAAATACGGTCATAAGCTCAGAGTGACTATGGCGATATGACCTTGAAGCAAGGTCATGGCATACCTCTGTGTAATGGGTAACAAGCATAACATCCCATGTGTGAAATATTATAACTCTAAGACAAAATGCTGTAGAATTAGAGTCTAGAAAATCTTTTAATGATACAAAATCTTGTGACTTTTAATTTGACCCTGAAACAACTGGAACGGTGTAACAAAGTTCAGTCCAATATCTAAAAAAAGATGTGTGAAAAAGTCCCAAGTCTGGAGTACTATGAACTAACAAGGATTTACAGTATTTATTACTATAGAAATCATATAATGTCATATATACTTCACTTGACTATTTGTTGCTTTTGAAAGCTCTATAATATATGAGGAAAAACAGCATTTTGATAGAGATATTAAAGATGAAACTAATATTGAAAAAAAGAAATTTTAATAAATCAAGAGAGTTACAAAGCATGTGGACAATTTCATTACTCTCTTTTTTACTTGTGCTTTCCCATTACAATCAAACAAAACACAGGACTTCATTGGGTAATAATGTAATTAAAAATCAACAAAATGAGAAATCAATGTAATGAGAAATAGTGGGGTGAAGCACAATTATGATGATGGGACAAACACAAGGACGGCAAGTCACTCTCAGCACTATATCTATTAAGATACAAATGATGCTGAACAATAAAATATTTAAATTAGCACATAAACAGAAGATAGAATATAGGAAAGCATTTATTAACAGTTGAAGTGTATGTGTTTGTTTGACAAACATATGATATATTTATATTAAAAAAAGCAATTATTTTTACTGTATAACAGAAAGCACTCTATTTCCTGGACAGCATATCACAATTAATGTCATTACACACAGTAACTTTGCTTCTCTTGTTGGAATTCATTACAATTTTTATCAGCTAACATAAAATTACATGTACTATATTCCACAGAAATTAAAAAAGAAAAAACAATGATTTAGCAAAAAATACAGTTTTCAATTCTTTAATAAAAGAATCTTATTATATACAGCCTTTATTTTCTATTCCGTCCTCGTCTAGCTTTTTGTTGCCGTCCAGTATTTGTTCTGCCGGGTTTGGCTTTCGTTGCTTCCTGTTCTATCTTATCTTCAGCTTCACTATTATCTTCATCCAATTTGACAGCATTATCTTCTTCGTTTACTTCAGACCTATTCTTCTCTTCACTCTGCATATCAGTGTCTTCTTGTTCAACAGAATTATCTGTTTGTGCTTTCTCTTCTGACAATGGCTCTACTGTTTCCTCTGGCTGTTCAGCTTGTATTTCACATTTCCCAAAAGATTGCATGCTGTCACTTTTAGTGGGTATTTCTTGTGTTGCCTGTGGAATCTCTTCTGGAATAAGCAGATCCTTCCTTTCTTTCTTCTTGAGAAGTTGTTCCTAAAATAAAATCCTGCTTTTACGTAAGGCAAAATACAAGAAAAAAAAGACCTTGTCGCAAAGCATTTGGAAAATTGCAGAAAAATTACTGCTGCAAGAGAGACAACTTGAATCTAGTATAACGCCCCGCAATTCTGTTGGGGAGAGGATATACAAAGAATTGGTAGTCTTGGTGATATAGTGCAGTAAATTGCTATGGCAGATCTCTGTTATCATTCATCTCCATTATGCCTGGGAATAGTGTATAAAGCATACATGCACTCGGTGAGCTTTGATCTTTTGACCTGAGAATCAATAGGGGGTCATCTACTACTTTATAACCTACTCACATATGAAATATCATCACTATCGAGCAAAGACTTTTTTAAGATATCAGGCGAACAACGATTGTATAAAGTAATGCTTCTCACTCAGCGACCTAAGACCTTTTGACCTGAATATCGATAGAGGTCATACATGACTCATAACCAACCCACATATGAAATATCATCACTATCAAGCAAACAGTTCTCAAGATGTTGGACCGACAACATGTGGTCTACTCATTGACAGACCTTCCTATATATTGAAAGCAATATGCCCCCATCTTCGAAGGAATGCATTACAAAATGAGGTGAAGGTTTATTTTAGTCATCAATTAATGCTGTTACTTCGAATTATATGAAGAAACCTTTCATATTCAAGCTAGACTGGGAGACAAAATGATTATAATAGACAAAATGATTATAATTCACACTTGTTAATCATCAATCCCATGTTAACATTCAATTTAATCAACCATGAAAGTAAAGCAACATTACATAACAATACTAATTATCATCAATTATTTAAATCTTACTAGGTTACAATACCTGATATTTTGCTTTGTGTGGTTGAGACATACAGTGGGTGACTTTAGCTGCAGTTTCGTTGTTGTAAAACTTATGGCACAGCTTACAGAAGTATCCAGACACTTGTATTACATAACTTTGTCCTACAAATGATATACAAAATGTACATAGGAATAAGTATATGAATTTTAATAATGTAGTGTACCCATGAAGTATGGTGCTAACTTCTGAAACATGGTGACCAGACATTCAGATATCACTATTCTAGAACTGAAGTATACAACAATACATTTAGTAACTATTCATTTTACTTCTATTAAGATGAACAAGATTCTTTTAGGCACAATTAAATAGAGCTTTCACAGATGATTGTATGAACAGTGATCTCATTAGCTCACTTTAAAATGTATGTACAGAGAGGTTATGCAGAAACATACCAACTGCTTCATTAACATCAACATCTTCTTGTTGAGTTGTAGAGAGCTGGGACTTTTCTTCCTGCTTTAAATTCTCCACTATGTTTACATTCTCTTTTAATGATTTACCGCTGGTTTCCTCCTCATGTGTCGTTTGTGCCTCAATGTGAGCTTGCAAAGCCTCAATATCCTGAACAAAGGAGATAGCTCTTTTTTTTAAATATGCTGTGAGTTTTCCAGTAGGTAAAATAAGAGATTCACTCTCACTATATTACAAAATAAATGTGAAGATGATAGATAACTGTACATGAAGTTTAGAAGACACAAAACCACGAATACAAGTACACAGGAAAACATTAACTTTAATCTTTGACCTTGAAAATCAAAATGTATCTTCTATAGTGTCCCAGAATCATTTCAGAGGTAAACACAAAGGAAGGAAGAAAGTACATTCATTATGCAAAATCTATATGCACAAGGTGTATGACGGATCTTTAGAATTCATTCTATAAACATGATGATACAAGGGGAGGGAGACTCTTCATAATTTACATGTAAACATGTATATAACATAAATATGTTCTCTATGCAGCAAGTTCCTATTTATATGTGTATAAAATAACATAAATAATTTATGGTAATATGTTCTGATGTCTGTTTCTCAAAGTATTGAGAATATATAACTATGAATTAAATCTGCAACAGCAATGCATTTAACTATTTCTACAGTTTGAAACTATCTAAAATCAAATATTTTCACTACTGTTTTATCCTGAAAAGAGTACCTCAACTGCCAAAAGACATTTCTAATTATATGTTTTCATTGTTATCTGTCTTTGCCCTGAATTTTCTAGGTCAGAGAAGATACACTTTCAATTTATAGACTCTGTTTCGATTTGTCATCAAACTGAATATTTCTACTGATTGACTACACATGCTTCTATTCATATCATTGGTTTATTTTCAGGCAATAATCATGACATGTCACCATGTCCTTTTCATAGGGCACTGGGCCTTTTTTCTATGCGCCATGCCCTTATTTGCTCTAGTTTTTGTTTCTATAAGATTGATCATCATTTATACAGAATGAGGACGTTAAAGCAGCTGTGCCACATGCATGTTACAAATATTGCTTGAAATATGCTTTCTTTAGACATTTTGGAAAGGTATGCCATTCAAACAACATTGCAGTGTTACCCAAGAATGATGTTTGACTCAGTAAATATCACTCATATTCTATGTATTGTCAACTTCTTTCACAGATTAATTGATCAACATTATCTCCAAAGGAACAATGCACATCTTTACATGAATCATCAACAAGTTCTGACCAGTTATCTGATTGGCAAGGTAGTAAATTTGATCTAATTCTGAGCTACAAATAGTGAACTAGAACTGTCCAATCCAGACAGAAATTCTGCTGGATACATTTTGTTGAAAAGTCACATTTCCGAATTTAGATAAACTGTCTGAATAAGATCCGTAAAATTTTCCAAAAGTTTTTCAAAGTTTTTGATATCTATAACTCTGAGTAAAAAGTTTAAAAGTAATCTGAGAATTTTTTGACATCAAAAATGCACTCCTAATTGACATGAATTACAAAATAACCCATAAAATCCTAAAATCTTCATTTTCAGGGTTTTAAAAAATAGAATGTTGTTTTTAAAGTTGTCAATTTGAAAGTTTGCATTGAATGCAAGAGGCAGACTTATTGTAGTGGTTACGTGCAGGAAATGATCAGGCTTGATTCCAAGAATGCACCACTACAATTAAGAGAATGGTTACCTCAGGTTACCATGTCACGATATGAATGAAAATTTTTTGAAATGACATAAAACACTAATCAGTCCATCAACACTAAAATCTTGATAGCACATATATATAAATGATGCGTAAACAATTATTTCTGAAACGTATTAAAATGTATTTCAATTTTCAGAGTTAGTGAAATATATCTTTTATGTGCCCTTTTTGAATCCTAGATTTAAAACATGTACTAACCATGCTGTCATCTTCAAAGCCAACTTCATCCAAGGTTACTAAATCTCCTAGGTCATCTGGAATTTCATCTCTATCTCGATGGTGATGCTCACGACTTCTGTTTCTATGGCTATCCTGATTTGAGTGCTAGAACATGAGAAACGACTGTAAATTTACCAGAAAAGAGCCGAGAATTACAATGAGGAGAACAAATCTTTCAGCTTTATGATTTTAGAACTCATGACATTAAATCATAGGACAGCGTTACCTTGGATTATTTGAGCATGCATAAATACAAAGAGAAATCATAAAGTTTATAGAACAAGGTATATGTATATACTGCAGCAGCAGATCAAACACTATATTATTGAATATCAAAGCAGTCCCCATTTACCTCTATACACTTCACCCACTTTTCTATATGACTTATTATACCTTTTAAATTAGAGGTCTTCATTGTGGTCAAGGGAAACCCTGGAAGTATCACTCTCCCTAGCTGTCTTACAAGCCTTAATTCAGTGATCACTCATGATGAAGGACTATACACTCATCACGAGGGTCTACACACTCATCACGGGGGTCTACACACTCATCATGATGGTTTATACACTCATCAAGGGGGTCTACACACTCATCATCATGACCATGAGGGTCTACACACTCATCACAGGGGTCAACATACTCGTCATGAGAGTCTACACACTCATCATGAGGTCTATACACTCATCATAAGGGTCTACACACTCCTCACGGAGGTCTACACACTCATCATGAGGGTCTACACACTCATCATGAGAGTCTAGACACTCATCACGGGGGTCTAGTCACTCATCATGGGGTCTACACAATTATCAAGGGGGTCTACACACTCATCATGAGGGTCTACACACTCATCAAGGAGTCTACACACTCATCAAGGGGGTCTACACACTCATCACGGGGTCTACGCACTCATCATGGGGGTCTACACACTCATCACGGGGTCTACACACTCATCACGGGGTCTACACACTCATCATGAGGGTCTACACATTCATCACGGGGTCTAAACACTCATCACAGGGTCCACACACTCATCATGGGGGTCTACACACTTATCACGGGGTCAACACACTTATCACGGGGGTCTAGACACTCATCAATAAGGATTATACTGAAATCATCATTTACTTTTCTAATGGTATCAACCACTGACCCAAGAATGACTCGTCTGCCAGTCAGTTAAGTTTAAGTTCAGATAACCGATTTGCCATTGCTCAATAGGAAGAAAGATTATCACAATACACCTAAGTCATTCCTGAGTGAAAATCTTTGGTATTTGATACTACTTTTATGAAGAACTTACTACTGCACTATACTCATAATTTTGTATTTATCACTGCTTGATAATAAATGACTCAGAATGACTTGGAAGATAACATAAATATGATATGACAAGTAAACTTCATATGTTAGAACGATTGGAATGTTGTGTTGCTTTGATATGTAAAGAAATTTGTATTACACTTGGCTGAATATCAGTTCTATAAACCTCTTGACTGTCCCTGAAGATATTCAAAAGAAGCATAGTTGAAACCAGCTTATGTAAAATGTACACTCATGTTTCAGATGCATTTTTAAGATGGTGGATACAACTGTTTTCAATGATGTTAATTGATTATCATGCCTTTCTGATTTTCCTTTCTCACTCTTACAAAGTAGATCAAATCCATGTGGAATATGATGAAAAAGTTTTGAAAGTAAAATTCTGGTTATTAGTGGTACCCACAATCTTCAAAATGTTAAGATGAGAAAAAAGTAGTACCTGAATTCCACCTCTTTGTCCCAAGTTTCGAGGTGAGCGGAAATTAGAAAAGTTTCCACTTCTATTTTGAAAAGATGCCCATGGCTTGTTGAGAGAGAAAGATGTTTACAGAATAAGTAAATATAGGTAAGGAAAGAAGATAAATTCTACAATCTGCAATAGCAAACAAGATGATGACAAAAAGTAAGAAATCCAATATGCTCACCTGATAATGAACATATTATGAAATAGGAAAAATCAAAAGACAAGACAGAAACTCATATCTTTTGAAAATGGTAATATCCTATTAAGTACGGTATAATTTATGAACTATTCATTTTTTCTAATACAAGTTTCATAATCTTTTGATAAAAATTTACACAAATTTTAATTACCCTGATTTATAAACAAAGCAACTAATAATAAACTTCAGCCTATGGTGTGATTGACAGAATACACCCAGAATCTAAAGTGCAATTTCTTAAGTTAAATGAATTTATTTCATTATTTACACTGCACACAGTTAGCATAATTAAGGAAGATAAGAGTGCAATAAGTCAAACGAATTCTAATAAATTATATTTGTTTCATCAATTTTCATAGGCTAAGACAAGACATGTATAACAACAATATACAGATCAATCCTCAAATTCTATTCTCCTATATTCACAGAGTTATTCTCATATTTACTGCAAAATGATCAGCCTGTCACCCACAGGGGGTGGAAGATAAGCTACACGACCTATTTCGCACTCAATGTTATCATGACATCATAAGCAAACACGACATACGTCAACGTCAAGCAACTTAATTTTTGTTCATTTTCCAACAAAACGGAAGGGAAAATGACAAATTTAAGGACAAATTATTGAATGGGAGAAAAATAATCTACCGCTATTGTCCAGTGGTGACAGAGAAATCAACTAACCCGAGTGTCAAATTAGCTTAGTCCATGCCTTGGTTGATTTCTCTGTCACCACCGTACAATAGCGGTAGATTCTATTAATCTTTTTTAATGTATTGCTTTAATAATTTTGAAGTTTTAGATTCTTATGTATCCAATGAATTTGTTTACAGATTTTTAATAGTTATATAAGTGATGTCAACATGATAAACATTTACTTAGTTTTTGAAACTTTTCATCTCAGCTCAACTACTTTGTTTATTATAAAGGTACTCCAATACAGCGATTGCAGTTGGGAAATACTGTTGTCCTGGCACTTTTCTTACACTCCCAACAAGTCTGTATCAACCTGTATTACTATGGTGTACTATTTAGAAACAATCAAATATGGTATGTTGATTCCTTTATTTGAAAATGAGAGTCCTGACAAGAGTAGCAGAGAACAAATACAGAAACCTCCTATCCAAAACAATTGAAATCATTAACAAATGGTTCATATCCTGCAACTCCCTCCAGTAATTCCTTATTATACCTTTATCTCAAGAATAAATGACAGATTTTACCATCTTCAGACAAAGGTATTGATATAATGACAGAAGGTTTTACTACCACTTACCCTCCTTTCTCTAGGTCTTCTATATCCATCTCCATCCCCATCAGAGCCTCTTCTGAAATATTATATTTTATCAACTTCAGTTTCATTTATAAGACAGTACTCAACACAGTTCTAAAAGTAGAACTAATAAGATAGTACTCAACAAATATCTCACACCAGAACTAATAAGACGGTACTCAACACATGTTTCAAACTAGAATCAATAAGATAGTACTCAACACAGGTCTAAAACTAGAACTAATAAACAAGAGGCCCAAGTGGGCCTATATCGCTCACCTGAGTACCTATATTATCAGTCATGCATGAAGGAAGAATTCATTTATTTTTGCATTAATGTGACTAAGTCAACACAGATGTTGAAAATATGTCAAATTTTATTTCAGGCTAGAATAAAAAAACAACACTTTTTTGCACATCCATTCAGGTGATTTTGATATTAAGCATTTCCTTTGTCTCTGCAAGAAGTCATTCAGGGCAACAAGTTAGTCATTTTCTTTAGGTGGGGCCTTTTGTTGACTGATTTCAAGTCTGGGTCATGAACAACAATTGTTTCAAATATTGTCCAGATCTAACTTAAAATTGCCTAATTTCATATGTTGAGTGTTGAGAAACATCTAAAAACTTATTTAGATGTGTAAAGAAATGAAAAAAAAATTTTGACCACAGCTGGATTTGAACCGCTACTCTCCATATTTCAATTACCAAGTGGTATATGTACTATTGTGAGAACTGCTTTTTAGACATGGTGGCATTATCTGTTAACCAATTTGGATGAAATTTACCAAATTGATAGAGGACTTTTAGTACTTCATGTATTCCATGTTTCATTAAAATCTTTCATGTGGTATAACAGCAGAAGTGAAAAATGTGAATGAATTGTTCCTATACACCCTCATTTGGAAGTCTTAAAAAATTCATAGAAAATCCAAAAATTGAGATATTGACAAAATTCTTTCAAAGTAACAATCCTTACCATAATTATGATCACAATAGTCCATAAGAAATCATCATTATCAATTTACTAGGAAATATGACACTTTTTTCTGCATTGAATCACCAAGTCCAAAGAAATGTCGAAAAAAATTCTAAAATTTGATTTTGGAAGGGAACCAAAATGACAATACATCTTCACTCATCCCTCTAGATCATTTCTATGCATTCTGTTTGTCTCTGTATACAGCCCGTATGAAAAAGAATATTGTTAAACGAGGGAACTCTTTTGTGACCTACTCTTGACTATGGTGGCGCCACCTGTAAAGAGGTCTGGACGAAAAGAACAGAATTTGAAGAGGATCATAAGTGACTTATTTCTACCAAAATTTATTAAAATCCTTCAAACAGTTTTGTAGAAAAAGTTGAAAATGTGAAAAATGGCCAACCCCCCCCCCCCCCCCTTTTTTTTTTGGAAGTCTTAAACGTAAAATTCCTAATTTCATATTTTGAGTGTTGAGAAACATCTAAAAACTTATTTAGATGTGTAAAAAAAAAAAAAAATTTTTTTGACCACAGCTGGATTTGAACCGCTACTCTCCATATTTCAATTACCAAGTGGTATATGTACCATTGTGAGACCTACTTTTAGACATGGTGGCATTATCTGTTAACCAATTTGGATGATCCGCACAAAAAACAAAACCTTTGAAAAGGACTATGAGTACTTGCATCCTACCCAGTTTTATCACAATCCTTCAAGTTGTTCTGTAGATCAAGTTGAAGATATGAAAAATTGTCCCCCCCCCCCCCCCCCCCTTTTCTTGGAAGTCTTAAAAAATTCATAAAAAATTCAAAAATCGAGATATTGAAAAAATTCCTTCACACCAGCATTCCTTACCATAGAAATGATTAAATGAAACCAAATGAATGCATCAATGTTTACTAAAAGAAAATAATAACTCTTTAATGCATTAAAATAACAAAGTCCAAAATAAAAATGAAAAAACGTCAAAAATTTGATTTCGGAATGGAACCAAAAATATCAACACTTCTTCCCATATGCCTCTATCTCATTCCTATGCAGTCGGTTTGTCGCTGTATGCACCCGATCTGAATAAGAAGTTTGTCAAAGGAGGGTACCCTCTGTGACCTACTTTTGTCTGTGGTGGTGCCACCTGTTCATGGATCCTGACAAAGATGACCACATTTGTCGGGGACCTTGAGTATTTGATGCATGCCAAGTTTCATTGAATTCCAGCAAGTGGTTCCGAAGAAAAAGTTCAAACTGTGAAATGTTTACACCAATTATCCCACCCCCCCTTTTTCTTGAAAGTCTTAAAAAATTCATAAAAAATCCAAAACATAAAATATTGAAAAATTTTCTTCGCAGTAGTATTTCTTACCATCAAAATGATCAAATTAAACCAAATTAATGCATCAATGTTTACTAAAAGAAAAAAATACCTCTTTTCTGCATTAAAATTACCAAGTACAAAAAAACGTCAAAAAAACGTCAAAAATTTGATTTCGGAATGGAACCAAAAATAACAACACTTCTTCACACATCCCTCTAGATCATTCCTATGCATTTGGTTTGTCTCTGTATGCCCCCGGTCTGAAGAAGAAGTTTGTCAAAGGAGGGTACCCTCTTTGACCTACTTTTGCCTGTGGTGGCGCCACCTGTTGATGAATCTGGACGAAAAACAACAACACTTGTAGGGGACCATGAGTACTACATGCTTATCAAGTTTCATCAAATTCTGTTCAGTGGTTCTGGAGAAGAAGTCGAAAATGTGAAAAGTTAACGACGGACGACAGACGACGGACGGACGACGGACGACGATTGATCACAATAGCTCACTTGAGCCTTTGGCTCAGGTGAGCTAAAAAGTACTCAACACAGGTCTCAAACTAGAACTTATATGAATCTGAATCATAGATCAAGTTCCATCAATAAACAGCAGAGATATAACCCTGACACTATTTCAAACTAAAGTACTACATTGTATTGTGATCTTGAGAATGCAGACATGACCTCAGTTCAAGGTCATAAAATATCATAAAACAACCTTTGGTGATGGTGAATATTTGCATGAAGTTTGATCAAGATCAATTTGTGAATAACAGACACATATTTACAAGCTTACACAACTCTGAAATACAGCCATCACCTTGGGTCAAAGTCATGAAATGCAGCCATCACCTTGGGTCAAAGTTATGAAATGCTCTTGGATTATGGTAAGAAATTTTGTGAAATACATTCGAGATTGAATTGTAAATAGTAGAAATATAGCTTACGCTACTAATAACTATGTGACACTTAAGTTCAGAGATGGAAATTAAGAGTTACCTGTTTAATGAATGTGATTAAAAATAGAGTTGTGAAGTGGGGGATATCTGACTAACCAACACTTCAGAAAGTCACAATCAATATTAATCTATGTACAGCATTGTACTGCTCATTTTTTTTTCTTGAAACTGCATGAGAAAAACAGGAAAAACGAGAAATCACTTAAGTAGTATGGCTGGATTGCAAAGCAAATTCAAAACAAGGTAAAGGTCACTAGGTCAAAAGTCTTGGTATCAACTAAAAGCACTGGTCATAAAGAATATGTGTTAAGTATCAAAGCTCATATGCTATTGATTCAAAAGATATAGTCAAAATTTGAGCTTTTTAAAAAAGGTCAAAGTCCAAGGTCAAGGTCACTAGATCAAAAGTCATAGCGTAATTTAAAAGCTTTGATCATAAGAAACCTATGTGTCAAGTACAGTTGTCGAAGTTGACGGAACCAGAGCAAATTTTCAACTTATCCAGAATTTGAGATAAACGTCAGCTGTTTACATAACATCATTTTCTATTATTCTTATTAACATATCAATATACATGTATTGTTTACCTTTTATTCTTTCATATATTGGTTTATGTAATGCATACTTCTACCAACTTAATTCTAACTTTATCCATCACCTAAATGGCAAGCTTATAAATGAAGAAAAATTTTCAAAAAATCATATTATCAGCTCTTTATATTTTTAATTCATGTAATACTTAACAAGCTGCAAAAATGATACCAACCTATAATCTGCCCTAAATGAAGATGTTTTTACTTATGAGAGATAAGCATATTTTAAAATAACAAGTGCCGATGTATTCCAATTATCATATCATCGTTGATCAAGGTGAAATGGCTTCATGGTCAAGCATACAGCCAATACCATACATGCACTGGGATAATTGGTTGTTTGCATTTCTTCTACCTTTATTGCCGTGTTGACTCATTCATTTTGTACAAAAAATGACACTTCGAGATAACGAATTTAATATATATAGAAAATGAATTTTGGAGACTGCAAAATGCCTTTGATATAAACAGAATTTTGACTTAACCGAAGTAAAATTGTCAAGAAATTAAAGGAAAAAATTTGGAACTTGAACTTGACTTTGAGATAAATGGAATTTCGACTTAGCGACTATGAGAGTTTCAACTATTATGTTTATACTCCTCTTAGTTGCTGAGATTTTGTTTCAACCAGAAACTTAACCAAAATGTTGACAACAACAAACAAGCATCCGGACAGATAGGCATCGTCAATCTATAGACCAGAATTGTTTTGCAATCCAGCCAACAAATCCATGACTACATGCATTTTGTACCTTTGATCTCCTTCAATTTTACGTAAATGTTCTTCTGCTTTCATTCTAGCTTGAATCTGTACTGCATTTTGTTTGGTAAGGTTAAACAGAGATGCCATTTTATTACGATGTTTACCTCCCTTCATGTGATTGGCAAAGCCCTTAATAGAATAAAGGTATGAATTGAAGTAATGCATACAAATTGTCAGCTCTTCAATATCCTGAATTCATGGGAGTAGAGGTCTTTAGTTACTGAGTAGGTTAATGCCTTGGAACTTGCTGCTACCTCTCTTCAAATCTAGGTTTCATCCACATTAAGAGATAAGTAGAAAGACATAAGGGGGTCTACTGCAAAGGTCTAAATTACTGTGCATTGCATCAGGCATATGCTGTCAACATTTACGGAATGTTTTTCTTTTTTGGAGGCATCGAGGTATGCCTGCAGTCCATCTTTGAAAAAAAATTATGTGTAGCACAAAGTATTCTTTTTTTTCATAATTTGAACCTAGTGGTCTTGTGGTTACCCTTATTTGTATGTTGAAATCATACTTTCAAGGGGGTGTTCAAATGATTAAAGAGCTTCACATCCGCTTGTCTGTCAGTTAGAAGCTGAGAAGTAGAACTCAGTTCAACTCCGATTTTCTATAAACTCATGTGCTTTAACTTTTATTCTTTGGTTTGATTCTGAAGAATTAGGTTATTTGTCATAATTTTGTAGACAAGAGGATCTCAGAATAATATATTACATGCCCGTATTCTTTCGCTGTGACGTGGCAAACATATATGTTGTGCCAGGTGACAGTGACAGCAAACATTGGAAACTATTGCCTTACTAACTTGCATATAAGGAAAATGCAGTCGATATGTAAATATATATGTAATAGTAAACTTGATAATAAACAAGAATCATTGAAACAAACAAAAACTTATCTATGTATGTGATCAAACTGATGGAGAGGTACACAGCAATTATAATACTTTGGATTTTCAATATTCCATCAAGGTGTTTAAGGTTGCATATTAGTATCTGACCAGATTTCTCAAATATGTCAATGAATATGTCATAGAATTATATTTTCTATCAAACAGAATTAATCATGTCCTTCTAAATATTGATCAATATCTAAGTAATACCTCTGCAATAGAAAAGATATATTGTGCTCAAGATCCTTGGTATATTGTGAATTATAATCTATATGGGTCTATCTGCTATAATACAATTTTCACACCAAACAGTAATGGTGCAATATAAAATATTCAGACCTGGTGATCTCTGCATTCCACATTACAAGCATGGCAATAGTAGTTTGTCTTCTGCTTCTGTGGGGAATCCTCCTCCCCCTTATCCATCTGTAAACAATAAAATACTCATCACCTTTATGTCATGCTTTCCATGAACAGTTTATTGATTCTAAGGCTTTTTTTTTATTTTAATAAATGTAAATCTGTCATTTGTATAAACATACTGTACATGTACTTATTTTAGTGGGATTCATATTTTAGCGCAATTAGCGCTGTCCAAAGTGCGCTAATTCATGACTACGCTAATATAAAGTACATGAGATGATAGAATTAAATTGGCACTTCAATTTTTAACTCTATAGATATGCCTATCAAATAAGTATCAGGAACAAATTCATCATTTATTTTGATAAAGCATAAAGAGGACACAAGTAACGATCGATTAAAGATGTTTGTATTACTGGACACTGTCAATATGATTATCATAAAACCAACACAAGAATTATAAAAACGTGGTTTGAAGTTTAGGAATTAATCCCCCACTATGCACATCGCTTCCACAATACCGTCTAATTCGTAATTATAGGCAAAGAGCGGTCAACAATACAAGTAATTTAATCTCATATCAACTTATGAAAACAATGGTTCATCCGTAAAACGTAAGAATGGCATTTTGTTTTCTATATGTCTTTCTTTAAAAAAATTATTACTTATCATTATAACTAGTTGTTTTGCTTTCAATGATATGGTAGGTTATTGGATAAACATGAATGAAATGAGGTTGTATTTGATTCACTGCATATACTGTGAGTAAGGTAATTGACCCGACGCTTGTCATCCAAGCCAATCAACGGTTTAACAACTCCAGCTACATGTACTCATTAATTATGTCCAATGGCAAATGTGCATACCAGCCGATTCGATAGTCGCACGTGTGGCATATATTTCAATTCCTCGTAAGTAAGATACTTAACCACACTATTTTTTACCTAAAAACTGTTTTGAATGCGCTGATTTAATGGATAAATTACGCTAATCGAACATGACAAATGCGCCAATTCATGACTACGCTAAAATACTACCGACCCCTCTTTCGAGCATTTTGCCCTAAAATGTGATTGCGCTAATATATGTACACATACAGTATATATAAGATGGTTTTTATGACTAAACCATGCTTCAAGAGAAATGTTTCATACTTGATAATGTCTTAATACAAGTGCATGATCACATTACATTCTGTTACTTACACAGAATTGAGATCCAAATTATTTTAATTTTATAAAATCCTATCTGAAGCAGATTCTAAAGAAGGTAACAGATGGAACAAAGGCCATTTATAGAATATAACAATTTTAGATACGAACACTGTGTATTTCATCTTCCAACAAAAGAGCTAGAAATGCTGGTAAACAAAGACAGCACATATTATGACAATTTAGCCCCTGTGATGTGTTATCAAAAACTGGCTTCAATTAATTTATTACAGAGTTTGGTATGAGCCCCTGATGAAAGAAAAAAGAGGAGTTACCGGCTCAGTTATGTGGCAGAAGTCACCATGGAGCTATACAATACATGAATATAAATAATATAATAGAACATTTAACACATTACAAAAATATTTGATTGTAGTGCAATTACGATACCGCCTTAGGACGGTCATTTAATTTGACAAAAGCCAAACAAATGGTGTGGTTAACCAGTTTACGGGCCCACCTTCCCACTCACCGTAACAGCAGAACAATCAAAAGACGTACATTTAAAAATTTATCAATAATCCTCCATGTAAAGAACAAGGGTCAACAGGTATCGCATATTGAGAGGTCATAAAAATATAAACACGCAAGGTATTGTAAAACACATAATGGTATAAAAATATATGCGACATCAACATGATAAACCATGCTCTGCCAGTCTGAAAGCAAGCTAAGACCCTAGATCTGTAGGAGTCCCGACTAACAGTCAGAGGGGACGAGGTTCAGGACCATGTCTCCTCTGAAAGAGGTTTGGACAAGGCCCGTCATATAGTCCCCACCGCCCTGTTAGTCAGCGTGCAACGTTCAAGTAAAAGTCTGCATAAGGCTGTAGAGGGGCCAAATACAAGACCTATAGTCTTTTTGATGATCTCAATATCATATTGTCTATTTAGGAGACGTTTGACTATTTTATTACATGATAAAATAACATTATCGGAGCCTTTTACTTTCCTTAGTTTATATACGAGATCACCGTAAAAATTAGGATGGGAAATTCCATTGGATACATACTGTTGAAAAGAAATATTTCCAAATTTAGATAGAAGTTCTGAATAAGATCTGAAGAATTTGCCGAATGTTTTTCTTAGCTTGTGATATCTGTAACCCTGAGTTAAATGTTTAGTAGTAATTTGTAAATTTCGTTTATGAAAGTCCAAAACATCGGTGCAGCCTCTGACAAATCGAACTAATTGAGATATATAGATACCATATGATGGGAGTCGAGGGACATCGCCATCCAAGTAAGTAATACAAATGTATTCTGTACACGAAAATACTGAAATGAGAAAGTATTGTGCAGATTGTGACCAAAGCTCAACAATGGAAGTGTTAACATTTCTCCATGCTTAAGTTTGAGCTAAAATAACCGCAAGTTAAAATTAAAGCACAAAACTGAATACGTAAGTGCAACTTTTAAGAATGAAAAGATAGATATAAAGGTACCTATCTTGTTCTTGCAGTAACATGTTGTGAATCAATTATAAAACTAGATGTTTGTCCATGAAATGTACTAATACCCTGCCTCCGCAAAAACAAATTTGGAATAGGATAAAGTGTACATATTGTACTTGTTATGGTTGATAATTCATGACTTACAATGTGTGTGTAAAATATGAATCCTTTGTCTCATATATTCAGGGATGATTCTAGGCTTTTTCAAATAGGTCCCCTAAGCTACAGAATTGGGAATTTTTTTTTTCTGAATTAAAAATAAAACAGCCTCCATTGCACTTGCGTGCGAAGCTATGTCCGATACTAGGAAACATAAATCTATGCATATCCATAAGTTACGATGGTTAGTAAAACGCAAGATTCTCGTAGGTTATGTTTACGTCTACGTTTGGACTTACGACCTTTAGTAAGACTAGGTCCAGTATCGGCAGAAAGCTATAACTTAGATTGCTACTGTTGTCAAGAGTTGGAACCAAGATATGAAACAGATACGTATACGTAAAATTCCGGACTTTTTTTTTAACAAAAAAAAAAAAGTGGGGCTGCTCGAAAAATTTAGGGCTGATCATAAGGTATAGAAGAATCATCCCTGATATTATAAGAGAAATCTGCTTTCTTAACCAAATTATTATTGCAAGATCAAAGTTTAAGGTCAACGTCACTAGGTCAAATGACTTGGTATCAAAATATAGAACTTGTTATGGTGAATGTATGTGTGTGACATATGAAAGCCCTATCCCTTAAACTGTAAAAGAGATCTGTTTTCAGAACTTATTCAGGGTTCTCAATAAGTGTAGAAGTAGCAGGTGAAAGTGAAGAAAGAAGGGACTGGCACATGCCAGCACCGAAGGGCTTGTACATGCCAGCGCCGAAGACAAGAGTCTTCTGGGGGTATATGGGGGCATGCTCTCTTAGAAAGTTTTTGAAATTTGAAAGGCGCTGGGAGACATTTTATGGCTTTCTAGCACTAAAAAAAGGCATCAAAATGATCAGGAAAATTTATTTGTAGAAAACTATTTCCCTACATCATTAAATTTTGGATGATTACAAACTTTGTTCTCTACATAAACTTGCTAAATAAGCAGCACAGTTGATGAAACTACATAATTATCACACATTTTATTATCTGATTAATTTGCAAGATTGTGTCACTGATGTTACTCAAGTCAGTGTTCTAGATCATGGTTCATATAGAAACATAAAACTCAAAACCCAAGCCTTTTTCAGGACTTTCCAGGACTATGGGTCACTTTTCTAGCTTTTCTAGGTCTAACTTTGTATGAAAACTAACATAAACAAGAGCAATGCCAACGTAGCATATCCCTCCACCCCTGGTTATTTTTGTAACATTAGAGGTTATCTACTCCTTATAATCACCCACAAACGAAATTTTTCCATTCAAAAGTTTGTGTCTAATGAATAACAAATATGTCACTTGTCTTCATTTAATTCAGACATCAGTATTAACTGACACAAAACAAAATGAAAATAAATATGCCAAAGTTAGATATCCTAATTATAACTTAAATTATTAACTTGACCTAGATATTCTAAAGATGTATCTGTATACCAAATATCAATTAAATATATCTATCCATTCATGACATAATGAGCGGAAACTGCTAATTCTGAGAAATTTCTTAAGTCCAAGGAGTATAACTCTAACAAAAATTATTGAACCATAACTAAATTTGAACTTGACCTAAATATCCTTTAGATGTATCTGTATATCACATATCAATTCAATATCTTTATTGGTTCCAGAGATAATGTGCGGAAACTGCTAATTTTAAGAAATTTCTTAGGTCCAAGGGGAATAACTCTGACAAAAATTATTGAACCGTAACCAAATTAAAAATTGACCTAGATATTCTTAAGATGTATCTGTATGCAAAATATCAATTCAATATCTCTATCTGTTCCTGAGATAATGAGTGGAAACTGCTAATTTTAGGAAATTTTCTAAGTCTAAGGAGGATAATTATGACAAAAACTACTGAACAATAAGTTTGAACTTGACCTAGATATCCTTGACATGTTTCTGTATACCATATATCAATTCAATATCTTTATTGGTTCCAGAGATAATAAGCAGAAACTGTAAATGGACAGACCAACCGACCGACAGCAGCAAAACTATATGCTCCTCTTTCTTCCAAGGGGGGGCATAAAAAGAAAAAATTCTATCAATGCAGTATGTCACCTTTTCATTTAAAATTGTTTCAGACACATTCATCACTAGTATAACAGAATTGATTGATTTTTGTTTAACGTTACACTATGAATATTTTACGTATATGGTGACGGCATCTGCCTGATGCGGGCATACAAAGTTTGACCTTTGCAACGGACCACCCGAAGCAGTGAGGGATCTTTTGCGTGCCATGCATACCACGACATGCAGGCCTCGGATTTTACTGTCTCATCAGAAAGACAGGACACCGGCATGACCAGAGCGGACTCGAACCTCGGCCTCACAATCAGGACCGAGCGCGATACCACTAGGCCATGCCGGCTTCTAGCATAACAGGAAATAAGAAAACAGTGAGTTTATTTCTGAGTGTACTTTTCACTTACATGAAACATGTCGATGGGTTAAAAAAACTTATAATACATCTACAAAACGACCGATTTTTGTATTATAAAATAAACTGGTATATATTAGTATATAAGAAAAATCTAGGATTTTTCAAGGTATAGGATAAAAATCTAGAATTTTCCAGGCTTAATCTCATTTTTCAAGTGTTTTCAACCACCCCTTCAATTTTCCTGGTATTTTCCAGACTGTGCAAACTATGTAGATCATAGTCTGCATCATTATCTGACTGCCCCAAATCTTTTTACTCACCCTCCACCTCTATGTTAATAACCTTAAGTACTCTCAACATATAATATCCCATGTAGGCCAAATTTGTTTATAACTGTTTGCAAATGGTTGTAATTTCAGTTGAACCCATCATTGCAAACCACAGCATTCAGAGTCCGTTCTCCTACCTCCTCGGAATACCATGGTTTGTGATGATGAATTCAACCTGAATCATTTCTTATACAGTAATCATAATTCAAAATTAAAAGTAACTTGCAATGTTAGGGCATGTAGTTTGACCTATATAGACAGAGTTTTGTAGTTTGACAAAGTAGCCTGTGCCATTATTTTCTTCATTCTTATCAACTTCAATCTTAATAACAGCAGTATAAACATGAGTAATGAGAGCAGGATTTCATTTGCAAAATGTAGATACTGCTTGTGATTGTATTTAATCTCTGTAACATGCAAATTGTAACAATTAATCAACACCTGGATACTACACAACTTTCTATATCATTGCTATAGATAGTAGGCAGTGATTTCTCAGAATGCAGGAGGTGAGAAATCGCTAGGTGCCGACTTTTAATGAGGACTCTGCTTATTAATATTTACCAAATCATTAATACCAGACCAGAGTTCAAGGTCCCTAGCTCAAATGTCTTGGTATCAAAATGTCATACTTGTTATAGTGAATGTGTGCGGGAAATATGAAAGCCCTTCTTGGCAAAAGTTTACTGTTTCAAGTTTTAAAACAAGATGTTTCTGTGAAATACAAATGCCCTCGGTGGCAACAAAGCCGAAACAAGGAAAATTTTGCAATGTCCTACATCTTGATTACACCCCATACTAAGGGAATACACATGTGAAATCTGGAAGCTATACCTCTTGCAATTCACGAGTCATAACCGATGTTAAAGTTTTTTGAATGTAGGTCAAAGATCAAAAGTTTCTGTCACAAAGAATACATATGTGAAATAAGAAAGCCCTAACTCTTACGATTCAAAAGTTATGACCAATGTTAAAGCTTTGAAATGTAGGTCAAAGGTCCTGGTCAAGGTCACCATAACATGAACAGTTTTTCTAACAGAAAGGTATTGTCACAAGGAACATGCATGTGAAATATGAAAGCCCTACCTCAGATGAATCAAAAGTTATAACCAATGTTAAAGTTTTTGAAATGCATAGCAAACGTCAAGGTCAAGTTCTCAAGGTCAAAATGTACTGTATCAAAGGGAAGGTCTTGTCACAAGGAATACACATGTGAAATACATGTACCATAGACTTAAATCTTATGGTTCAAAAGTTACAACCAATGTTAAAGTTTTTGAAATGTAGATCAAAGGTCATTGTAAAGGTCAAGAGGTAAAAAATTATGGTACTGCGGGAAAAGTCTTGTCACAAGAAATGAGCATGTGAAATATTAAAGGCCTATCGTGTACCTCTCAAAAGATATTTTTTCCTAAACTTAGGTCAAACTCTATGGGAAAGGTCATAAGGTCAGGCGTGTTTTGTATTAGTAGAAAGATATTCCTGCAAGATATGCACATGTGAAAAATTAAAGCACTATCACTTAGCTTTCAAAAGTTATAGCATAAGGTGTTTCTTCCCTAAATATATGTCAAATTCCAAGGTCAAGGTCAGAAGGTCAAATATTATTGTACAAAAAGAATGTCTTCCCACAAGAAATACACATGTGAAATGTGAAAGCCCTATCACCTACATTCTCAATGTAATGCCTCTTTTATTGAAAGTAGGATGGAACAACAGACAGATGGACAGACAGACAAACCAACCACCATATAGTCGGACATTTTGGGGGCGTTTTCCTATAAATTTTTATTTTCACAAAACACTATGTTGCCTGGACATTTCTTTAATTCTCATATTTTTGAGTATTGTAATTTCATTTTGATCACAGCATTTATAATAAACCCAAGAAAAGTGTGCTGTTCAACACCATCATGATTCTCTCACTTCTCATCTTAGTTTACAATCATAGTCAAAGAAGTGTTTTAAACAATAGCCCTTACTTTAAGTGTTAAGACGACTACAATGGCAGTAAACTATTATCAAAAATGAAGCAGACCTTCCAAATCCCAATCGGAATAAAACTAAAGATCCTCAAAAAAGTTTAGAGTCAGGGCTATTTATCAGGGTCAGTTGGGTAACCATAAACAGACATATTTTCTTATATGGCCTAACTTAAGTGGAAACTTAGCTTTTACTTTACACACTGATCAAACTGGGCAAAAAAAAATCAAGTCAAAATTTTTCCCAGGAATATTGCATCAAAAGGAAAATATTTTTGACAGGCTGAATATCATATGAAATAGTAATTGAAAGATCAATGGTACCTTGCTAGAATCTACATCTGGGTCAGCAGACAATTCTTTGCTTTCATTTGACATTTCCTCAGCCACTGTCTGGTCCATGTCCATGGTAATTTCTTTCATATCATCTGGTTTCTGGCTGTCTGTCTGCAATTCATAATGTTTAATATGAGATAAAGGAAAAAACTTGGAACAAGTGATTGCAAATTCAAATTGTAATAAATATTTGCAATATTTGTTTGACTAACAGAGATCTTCTAAGCTACCAGAGAGCCAACAGAAACATGTTTTATGCAAATGTTTATAGTATTAGCATATCAAACAACAAACATTTACCAGTACCAAGAGGATATTGCAGATCATTTCCTACATAACATTTCATAAAATACAATTTGTTTTGATTTGCATCAATTTAAGATAATTTCACTTATAATGAAATCACATATTTCTAATGCATCGCGGTACAATTATCTATAAGCAACAGACCATGTATTAAAATGAAAAAGAGGAACCTTCAATCTGTCAACACATAACAAGACAGAGAACCTTAAGTTAGTTTTCACTCTTTCAAACAAAAATCAGGGGACTGGCACAGCATACGTTACATTCTAAGCTTATGCCTAAGTGTGCTTTGTTTCAAGGGGATACATGTATCAAGTTTTATATTATGTACTACAAGTTTTAATAGCAAATGAACACACCACAGATTGTTGGGTTCTGATTAAATACTCTGGTTCTGTGAACTAAACATCAGTCACTACCATTACAGAAAAAAATAATGTTGTTGTGGAATTACAGATAATAAACAAATACTACATGCCACAAAGCACACATACTGACCCCTAATTCCTCAGTCGTAGGATTGGCAGGATCATAAGCTTCTTTCTGTTCTTGAATGGTCATATCATTAGATTTATCATCATCATATGAATGACCACTGGTCAGGCTGTTTGAATCTAATTACAAAATAAAATGTTAAGACTGCTACAGAAACAGTATACATCACAACAGTACTAACAGAAAATGAAATACATATAACTTATGATTATAAAAGTATATCAAAAGATCTCTTCAGAAGATGTTTGCAAATATGACTCACTTGATATGAAATATTAAGTGTATGTATTGGTATTGTCCCGGAAATATGGAATTTGTACAAATAGCTAAACAGAAGCGTGAAAACACAATGAGAAGAGCTTCCATTCAGTTTCTGAGAAATCACATCAGTTTACTATACAAACAGATTTACACAAGTAATTCACATTTCCTTAATCTTACAAATCAATTCAGGCTACTTATAGCCATGATATTCAGTACATATTGATAAAAGACCCATCCACAATGCAACAATGATAATGATGATTCATCTTAAGAGAAGGCATCCCTTGAACCATTTGTGAGAACTGTGATGATGAGAAGTTCAGTAAACTGAGATTGTATTTATGTTCCTTGCTTAGGAGGTCCTATAAGCATGTTTTGTCCTGTATCCTTCTTGAAACATTTTAATTTAATAAAAAAAAAAAATGTGAAAAGACCAAAATACAAGTTTCACCTCACTGAAAATGTAATGATAAAGTGTCTGATTGATTTTTCAAATTCTTTCAATATAAAATAAAGACAATTGTGCAATCACAACTGAAAAGAAGATCCAAAAACCTCGAACAAAGATAACAAAGAGCCAGTTCAAAATCAAGTCAAAACTGACCTACCATTCTCAAATTTGTAAAAACCCTTACTGAACAGAAACAGCAGAACAAAGTAAAAGTAAAATTCAAGTCATAGAAAACAGACCAGGATGTGTATAGGGAAATTCTTTGGAGGACAGAAATGAAATAATACCCATTTGATGAGTAAAATGACTTATTATCTATATAAACGTACCATAAATGGAAGCATACAGCTGACAAATGTGAAATGCATTTAAATGCAAACAAAGTTTGTTCCAGGTATTTTACAGTAAAAATAACAACGACATTTTCTGTAAAATAATGAAGTGTAATAGAGGTAAAGTACAAACATGTCACCTGTGTATATATGGTAAGTTACTGCAAACATCAAGGACTGTGAATATGAAATGATAAAGTGAGATTAAAACTGTGCATATATTCACACAAGATGTCTAACTGCTGAAGTGTTTGGTCATGTAACCAAGTGATTTATCACACATAATGGATCTTGAATAAAATCTCTCTGCATGACCAATCTGCTTTCTCTATAGTACAAACCAATACATCCTAGCTATGATTCATGATGATAGTGAAATTGATGAAAAGAAAAGGAAAAAGCAGAGACAAGTAGCACTGATTTCATAGTTTGAAAAAGATGGGGATGGGAATCATGAAGATGATGTACCTGACTGTCGCCTCTCAGATTTGTGAGAATTATCTGAGTGCTTAGAGGACGGTGAATCAAATCTAGATGGACGGCGCCGATCTTGCCTGTCATGCCCTCTGGTGGAACTTCGATCAGACTTGTGGTCATGAGTGTGCTGAAATGTTGCAGAGAATGTGTTCCTCTACAGATGACTTAAAATCAAATTCAGTACAAACGGATATATAATATTGCAAAACAAAAAGTGAACTGATAATCTGCCAGAACAGCTCCATTATAAATATGGAAAAACAGAAAACAATGGAAACAAATATAAATACACACTCAGATATTGACAGCTTTCAGCAATAAAGCATAATCAAGATATATGAAAGTGTACAGACTAGAGTATTGGTCAAATAAGTCTACTAAAAGATGAGTAAACACCAATCAAATGGAGGCTACTGGTCACAGGATAGACACTGGAAAACAAGATGTAATAAGACATATAATCAATACTGAACTGGATGAAATGTGATCAGGTCCCACAAACAGTATGATAGTTAGATATCTAGACATCAATTTAGCCAATACCAAATGACTTGTGGAATAAAAGCCACTTTTCATTTCATATGCTGATTAAGTTTAAAGAATACAGCTGAGCTTCTGTTTAAAAGGTTACTTATCTGAAGAGTAAGGTTATACAGAGCAAGCCAATGATGGATTTACTCAAGTTGTAATCTTAGAGCAAGCCAATGATGGATTTACTTAAGTTGTAATCACTGTAAAAGTCCAGAAGGTTTTAACTGATTTGTGATTTTGAGAAAAGATATACCCCCAACCCCCCTTTTTTTGTTACATTCAATACTGGGCTGGTGAGAGAGGAATATGAAATTCATGAACGTATTTCAGGTGCATAAATTTACAAAATGAATATACATTGAAAAGGGAAAACAAGCACACATTTATGTACAGTGGATTCCGTTTAATCTGATAGTCTATTTGTGTGAATAAAATACATGTAGGTAATAACAATAGAAGATGTAAGATATCCCTTGTGCCTCCAAGTTTTCATTCATTGTATACAATATTCTTACTAACAATACAGGACAGAAAGACTAATTACTGCAAGACCTCACTTTCACTTGAGGTGTGTATAAACAGGATGGAATGTTACCATATACATGATGTATGGGTGGAATGTTACCATATACATGATGTATGGGTGGAATGTTACCATATATACATGATGTATGGGTGTTTAATGATATGTACTTGCTTCTCACTGTGACATTGCTTGGAAATTAATAAGGTAAATAGTACATAATTTGAAAATGTTTGACAACAAAACTGCTGTGCAATGAATAGAAAACACATCTGCATTTACCTCATAAAATATAACTATATATGATGATAATGAACTGACTGGAAATGACCTTTTATTGGGCAGTGATACTGGGACTGCTGTAGAGGATGGCAGAACAAGATACTAATTCATATTGAAATGTAAGTACATGCATATCCACATAATGGCTTAAATTAAACCTATTATCTACACTTTAATCATGATAATGGAGGCCAACATGAAGAAATGATGATCTGAGAGATAGTCTTCTTAGAATATACTTGTGTAGAAAGTTGGAGAAAATATGACACAGACCCTGAACTAGTGCCACAATTTTCCAGATACAAAACAGAAACCTAGTAATATTTTGTGCCACACAAAACATTAACAAAGATGAATAAAGAAAAGGCTTAATGTTGACAGATGGCTCTTCAATGGTGCATCTGTTAAATTCAGATAAAGCACAGGAGTGATTCTGAAATGCAGAAGAAATCCAGTGTAAGTGTATGGAGAGACATACATACACCATATATAATACATGTATCAAAAGCCTATCCACTCAGCAAAGCTCTTCTGGTAATTATTATCAAGTAGCACATTCAATCAGCATGTACAAACTATAGCACTCTATCGACCTAAATTAGAAAGTGTACTCAATCAACCTGACAGTGTATAATCTATTGTACTTGGTCAACCTAAATCTGTAATTGTATTCAACCTATACAGTACTCTATCAATCTAAATCAGAAAGTGTATACAATACACCTGTATAATCTACACTATTCAGTCAACCTTAATCAGTAAGTATATTCAATCAACCTGTATAAACTACAGTACTCTGTCAACCTTAATCAATAAGTATATTCAATCAACCTGTATAAACTACAGTACTCTGTCAACTTTGATCAGTTAGTGTATTCAATCAACCTGTATAAACTACAGTACTCTGTCAACTTTGATCAGTTGGTGTATTCAATCAACCTGTATAAACTACAGTACTCTGTCAACTTTGATCAGTTAGTGTATTCAATCAACCTGTATAAACTACAGTACTCTGTCAACTTTGATCAGTTAGTGTATTCAATCAACCTGTTTAAACTACAGTATTCAGTCAGCTTGAATTAGTAACTATATTTTTAAGCAACCTGTTTAAACTACAGTACTGGGTCAACCTGAATCAGTAAGTGTATTCATTCAGCCTACATCTATGCAAATTACAGTACCTGGTCAACCAGAATCAGTAAGTGTATTAAATCAATCTGTATTAAGTACAATATTCAGTCAACGTAAAGCAGTAAGTGAATTCAGTCAACCAGTATAAATTATAATAAGATGTCAACCAGAATCAGTAAGCATACTCAATCAATCTATATCAACTACAATACTTGATCAACTTGAATCAGTAAGTGTATTCACTTTTTTGTTTGTAATATATCATACCTGGAGAGATGAAAAATTCATGAACGTGTATCTAAACTGTATGTATGCAAACACAAATACATTATATACAGTACACTTGCATGCCATAAAAGTGAATATTAAAGCAGTTTCTGTGGATGAACCATTTTAATAAAACAGATCTGTATTGAGATTAAACAACATAAAATATGACCTTAATAATGCCCTTGACTCTTGACCAAAATGAAAAAGATGTAGTCATAACGATGTACGGGTAAATAAGAAAATATGAAATGAGGCATGAAGAACAAAGAAATTCCTTAAAAATATAGAATCCATAGGTTAGTAAGATAAATATGTTCCCTCGAACAAAAAAGCTTTTAATACATGAATAATTTACTGGGGATTGGTACTCAACAAGAAATGAATATTTAGTGGCCACGACCGAGAGATAAACACTGTCAAAACCTTGACTTAATCATTTCTTTCACTTGTATGAAGAACGATATACATAGCTGAATTTTATTAGAGGAACTGGTTTTGTATTTTTATACATGTAATTAGTAACTCCTTTTGAATCAAAATAGGAAAATCAAATCAAATAAACACACACACATATATATAACATGTTTGTTACTTCTAGGTTACGTTAACATTATTACATTGTAAAGGCCATTCCAATAAGGTGATCTGTATGTCCTCTATAAGGTGATTTGTATGTCCTCTATGAGGTGAATTGTATGTCCTCTATAAGAACTTTCACTTTCTGCATAACACAGCAAGGCATATACAGGTGATTGCTACTTGAGCAACCATATCTTATTGTAGACCATTCAAACAAGAAAAGTATACTGAATAAATAGTCATTACATAAATATTATATCACTCTGCAAAGGACCTCAATAAACAAGGGCACATCATTGAAATGGCTGCACCTACCTGACACATTGCAAAAACAAGGGATAATCAAAGACAACATTGCTCACTTCAATGGCTGCAATTTGCCTTCAATGGCAGCATAGTATAAGTAAGAAACAATTAACCAAGTCATTAATATGGAACATGAAGGTCAGATTAAGCATTCACTACAAGCAATTAACTCATATCCAAAGGTAAGACTTCTTTAATATATCATTAACTGGGTCACAAAGTTTTTTTTTTCTAATAGGGTCAGCAAGTTGAAAGAAAAAAAAAAACGGGAGAAAAATCAACACTGACCACTTTAAACTGATAAGAATGTCAATGAATCCTATATATGTTGTCAATAATACACTGTTGTTGTTTATACAATGTATATAGAGATTCACCAAATATGTAGCTCTGGCATTTTGTGGTTATGATATAGAGGTTAGTCAAAGAGAAAGAACATTTTTGTTTCATGTTAATAATATTGTATTAATATATGTAAGATTCACCACACCCATATCACATTATGTAGCCTTTGTACTTGAAGTATGACTCCACATACAGACATACAGAAAGGCAGACAGATGACGATCAAAGAAATTCCTGTACGTCTTTCTCCAAAGGGCAGGTGACATAATAACAACAATACAAAGCGTATTAGACATTTTTTCTTCATCCATTCATAAAGAGCATGACCACTGTGATGTTGGAAGTCATCATGGTCATCTGTGCCTGCCATAACAAATCTCTGACCAAGGTCATGTAGTGTTGTGTATGGTGTGTCTTTTCAACAATTGTATTGTCACCATTTAATTTGTCCAATGTTGATTTTAAAGTGAAATGATTTAAATGTCTTCGTTCTTGTGTATTTTTCCACCATAATGATGGAGACCAGGCCTCTACAGTTTTCATCTTGCCAAATTCCTTCAAACTTAAAGTAAGAGTATGTTGTTACTCTTGCAAGAGAGTGAAATACTTAGAAAAGGGGATCACACAGCTACTGAATGTAAATGTGTATTACACCTCAGAGAAAAGGCACAGCCACTTCGGTCACCAAACTGAATCTCGATCTGGATTTTTTTTTCAAGGGACCTGGTACATTAGGGACAGTAAATAAAAGAAAGCTGTTTGAACCTTACTTCATTTTTTCTTGATTTTGAAAAAATGAAGTCAGCAGATCCGTAATACAATTTGTCTTAAATATGAGGAGAACCTTTGGTCACTGTGGCAACTGAACTTCTAAAACCTTCTCAGACAAGTCACTCATGCAGAACATGCAAGTCAGATGTACACATTCTACTCTCTATCCAAAGATAAAACACTGGTGCAAAATTTGGTCACTTTGGTATTTATACATTGTCTTATTCTAAACTACCGGTACCCAAAACTTTTTTTTACAAGATGCAGATGAGGAAGTGGATGCAGAGGACAACACACCAACATATAGCATAAGCTCCCCCCCCCCCCTTTCAATTCCTCGAAAAGAGCTATAAATGTAACAGACAAGTTTCAACATATACCTGAAAACAGGCCTGAACTAATGCTGGTTTCATTTATGTATACACTTTACAAATGAAGGATAAGAAAATATATTTCCTTATTTTTATGTATTGTATTGTGTATTTAATTTACACTGATTTATTGTTTAGAAATATATAAACAAAATTCTATGCATTTATATCATATTTCAAAATAAATATAAGTTAATTCCTAATAAACTTACCCCACTACTATCACGTCTAGGCCTCTTGTTCTGGTCTCTCAAGTTGGACGTTGTTCTGCTCATGCTACCTCGTTTTCCCAATATACCAACAGGTTTGTTTGTGTTGATATCAAACAAAGAAGGAATATTTCGCTGTCCTCCTAAATTTGGTTTAGGACCTAGAAGACCTTGAGTTTTATTCCTTGGGTTACCTAAAAGTCCAGAATTTCCCCGTGGAATGGGCATGAGGCCTCCAGCATCTAAATTAAATTTGAAATAATTTCATGAATTAATGTTGACCAGATACGAAGAAGTCAACCCTATTACTGTATATTTTTCTTCAGTGTTAAGGTACAGGGATTTTTTGGGCACTTTTTGGGCCACTTTTCGGCCCCATTTTCTATCGGAAAGAGTATCTTTTTTTCCCAAATTCCTACCAAAAAATCTCAATCCAGAGAAGCTAAAATTTTGAGAATGTGAAGTCTGATTTTGTCTTAAAACAGCTGTTTAATCAAAATGAAATTAAAGATGAAAAGTGGGGATTGACCTGACAGAATCCGATTCTTTTAAATGTTTGTACGTGTATTAGAACAATACAATATAACACTATTAAGCGTAGCCTCGTAGGAGAAGTAAAAAGACAATAAGCAGTTTGAAAAAATCGATAGTTTTTTTTCAAACTAGCTCTTTTATGATCTCATAACACAGGTAGACAAGGTAGCCATTCCTCTTTCACTCAAGACCACACAAAATCTATCAGTCCAAACTCGTCCGTGTCTTGTTCTGAATCCAATCACTGTCTATGAATCAGATCTTCAATCCTCAAGTTCTATATCAACAAAGAAAACTGCAGATCATGGTACTGAAAAGTCAGACTCTGGTTCTGATAGTAATGATGATTCACAAGCAAAATGTGGTAGAGAAATGCAGGTTGTTGTGCCTGATGCACGAATCCACACATCCACCAAATATGACAGAGATTTTTATGGTTATATCATAGTGGCTAATTACTAACAAGAAGTTATACTCATGATAAGTTATGGAAAATGTTAATTTGAAAATTCCCAAAATACTCCAGAACAATGCACATTTTCCCAATTTCACACGCCCGACCCAATTTCCAATATACCAAAAAACTCCCTGTGGTAGTAGTTGGAGATTGATCTAATCTAATGTTATTAAGAAGCTGTAGAGAGTTTAATACTGTATTTGTTTAACATTTCTAAAACTTGGAAGTTTATGCACAATTTTGAAAATGGACCTTAGTAAAAATAATTTATGTTCAGTATCTTTTGCTCTGCTAAACTATTTTTATTTTCAGACATTTTTAAAATCATTTTTTTGTTAAATTTTTTTTAAACATTGTTGCACAGTCCTGCTTTACTACGTTCTGTCGTTCAAGCATTTTTGCCAAAATTGTACAACCCTCATCACTGTAATACATTTTTCTCATAGACTGCCCTTAGTTAAGATTGTGTTTTCCTAAGCAAAAGTTAAAATTTGCCTTTTTTATATTAATATTACTTTCAACTGCTGTTCAAGATGGCTACAGCAGCTATGCTTGTACCAAAATGACTACAAATGACACACTTGTAAATTCTTATTAGACTATATGATTCCCATCTAGTTTCCATTCTTGTATCACCTATTGGAAAATTGACAAGAGTCTGGGAACATAAACACCTCTTAAAGACCTCTTCAGTAGACTAAGTAGAATACTTTAAAGTGCAAGAAATAATCATTGCAACTGAGAATAATATAACATGTCTAATTCTTCCTCATACTCACTCTGAGGCTGCCTATTATTCATCCCCTTCTGTTGAAGCAAATTGTTAACCATCTGCAGCTGAGAGTCCCTCATTGCATTCCTTTGCATTTGCTGCTGTTGATGTTGCAATTGCTGTTGATGCATTTGCTGCTGTTGCATTTTCTGTTGTAACTGTTGCTGTAGCAACATTTGCTTTTGAATATTCACCATTTTCATTTGATCCATATTGAGGCTGGACTGGCTGCCTTGCAATTCATTGTTTCTATTACCTTCAAAGCAGATCATTATGTTACACTAAGATGTCAATTCATTGTTTCTATTACCTTCAAAGCAGATCATTATGTTACACTATGATGTCAATTCATTGTTTCTATCACCTTCAAAGCAGATCATTATGTTACACTAAGATGTCAATTCATTGTTTCTATGACCTTCAAAGCAGATCATTATGTTACACTAAGATGTCAATTCATTGTTTCAATTACCTTCAAAGAGCAGATCATTATGTTACACTATGATGTCGGGTTTTAACGTAATATAAGATAGAATTTGTAAACCATGTATATGATGTATGTACACGTAGAGATACTGTTACATGTACATGCATATATCAGCATTATCCAAATTTGATACTCTTCATACATTTAGATCTAGACTTCAAAATCCTCACTTTGCCAAGTAGATACATGTATAGAAAATCAGTCAAAATCCCAAAAGGTACATACAATATCCTGTATGACTAAGAACTGTGCAAGATCTCGATCTTGGAACTACCCAATTATGTGTTAGTTATTAAAATAGATCAATCATGACCAAACTCTGACTTGATCTGTTACTCAATGATACAAAGCTAAATACCAAAGCTGAAGTCAACAACTTCAATGGTTGCAAAAAAGTCAAGAAAAGTGTCTCAGACAGACAGACGGAGTGGAAACCTATAGTCCCCTCCACGTTTACCACAAACAGACTAATTACTCAAGGCTTTATTTTCAGCCATCTATATAGTCAATATTAGACAAGTTCCCTATAGCAAATCCTATCTTTTTGTCCTAATATTTGAAAAGAAATCCTCAACCACTTTCATACAAAATATTTCAGCAAATGAGTAGTTATATAAAGATCAAAGTACTGGAAACTAAACAAAAGAACACAATAAGATCTCTTTACTTAATAGAATTTGTGAGTATTTCATCATACACACTGTTACACAATAAATATTTTACTAAAATTCTCAATTTAAGTGCCATTGGCCATGTTCCCTAAAAAGGAAAACTGAAAATTGAGTTATGAATCGATTAGTTTATACTATAACCATTTACATTATATGCATAATTAAAGAGCTTACCTGATAATGCCATGCTTGCCATACTACCATCCCCCAACAAACTGTTATCAGAAGGTGACATCTGATTGTACATGCCTTCTCTCCTTCCTCCTGATCTCTGCAGCACTGGTTGGTCCATCAATGACCTAAATCCTCCCACAGATTTCTCCTTGCCATATCTATCCTGATCTGTCATTACATAGGAATCCATGTCTCGGTCTCTGTCATCAGACTGGTTATACCCACCATAAGAGTCCCCATACCTATCATATGAATCCTGGTCTCTCCTATCCAGTAAGCTGGATCCATGTCTATCCTGGTCATACCGGTCTTGATCTTGACTATATCCACTTAAGCGATCCATCAAAGGAGTGGAAGACTGTATTTGATCTTGTCTAGTAGAACTAGAATATGATACAGAGCTAGGATAAGAACCTGGAGCTCTGCCTCTCTGACCAAATAAATCTGATCCTTCGTTGGACATAGTACCCATACTATTCTGTACCCCTGGAGCTAGAGGTCCTTTACCAAGAATCCCCATTCTGTCATTATTTCTGTCACCAGGGTAGTCCAAAAGCCCAAAGTTCCCCATGCCTTTAGAATTAATGTTAGGGGGATCACCTAGTATTCCTGGTCTGTTCTGAAATCCCATGTGTCCTTGACCTCGATTCATAATGGATGGTAAAGTCTGAAAAAGATTAAATAATATTTCATTGAAGAAACAAAGATATGGTTGCAGACAACAAATGCGTACCAATAGAGTTTATAAAACTTAGATTAAATGTCGACTGTCAACTTTTATCTCCCATTTTCTCCACTATACATTTCAGGCATCCAATTGTGGAATTTGATGTTCAATGTAGACTGGAACAGAACATTATTATGTAACTTACCAAGAACTTGTTGACATTGTGTACTAGCATATTAGGAACTGAGAGAGGCAGTGGGGTCCTTGGTAAAGTAATTCCTCTACTTGGACCCAAAGACAGAAAAGGCAAACATGTCCTTGGTAAATAAGTAAAATTCTTCACTCCTCTACCAGACTTCACTTTTAATGTCAAAGGCACCTTTATATCCATTATCAAAATGAAGATGGAAACCACAAAATAAAACAAATGTATTTCCCACCCAAAAACAGCACTTTTAAAGGTATCTTCAAAAATTTACAGTGTATTCCTATATAAAGGAAACAACCAACTATGGCATGTAAATTTTACAGAGCAAAGCTCTATAATAATATGATAAAAGAGAGTCATTTTTCATTTTCATGGTACTTCCTATAACAATGAAGTAAGTAATTAACAAGACATCATTTTACATGATAAATATTACAACTTTAGTGCAATGAATAGACAATTAGGCCAAACCTATAAATGTGTTTATCCAGGTACAAATTACAGCATGTACTATTTGCTTATCAAATTAGGCCAAACCTATAAATGTGTTTATCCAGGTAGAAATTACAACATGTACTATACTCTTATCAAATTAGGCCAAATCTAAAATGTCTTTATCTAGGTAGAAATAACAACATGTACTATACTCTTATCAAAATAGGCCAAACCTATAAATGTGTTTATCCAGGTAGAAATAACAACATGTACTATACTCTTATCAAATTAGGCCAAACCTATAAATGTCTTTATCTAGGCAGAAATGACAACATGTATTATACTCCTGTCAAAATATGCCAAACTTATAAATGTCTTTATCCAGGTAGAAATTACTACATGACTGTACTATACTTTTATCAAAATAGGCCAAATCAAAAATGTCTTTATCCAGGTAGAAATTACTATATGATTGTACTACACTCTTATTAAATAAAGAATGAGCATGTTGATACAATACATAATTGAATAATATTTTAAGCAATTCATTTTGCTTGCTCAAATGACAATCATTTTTAAAACACTAGACAATTTGTTTGTAGTTGTTATTGTTCTCAAACAAAAAGCTTCTCACAGTGAAGGTCATTAAACTTTCTCTACCTGAGCACTTACTACAAAATATAATTAACTACATAATTAATAACATATGTGTATTAATGTTGATGTGACGTCATTCATGGTCATGCTTGGTCAAAGAAATGTTTAATGAAAATCCTCTCACATTATATTAGTAAAAGACTTTTCGTTTCAAATGAATAATATTCAGTTCTTTGAGTCAAGTGCAGTTAGCATGTTCATTAAACATAATCATGACAAATACAGTATAAGAGATCGTGAACTTTAGTGATCCATGGTCTTGTGATAACATATATATGATCAAATAGTTAGTTAGTCCTTGGTAAAGTGCATACACACATCTGACATCCACACACATCTGACATCCACACACATCTGACATACACACATCTGACATCCACACACATCTGACATACACACATCTGACATCCAAACACATCTGACATCCACGACATATCTGACATCCACACACATCTGACATTCACAACACATCTGACATCCACACACATCAGACATCCACACACATCTGACATCCACATACATCTGACATACACACATCTGATATTCACAACGCATCTGACATTCACACACATCTGACATTCACAACACATCTGACATCCACACACTTCTGACATCCACACATATCAGACATCCATGACACATCTGACATCCACACACATCTGACATCCACACACATCTGACATCCACAACACATCAGACATCCACAACACATCTGACATCCACACACATCTGACATACACACATCTGACATCCACACACATCTGACATTCACGACACATCTGACATCCACAACACATCAAAACTTATCTCTACTCAAGATTTTCATAACTGGCAAGTTGTGAACAAACAGGTCCCTGTGTGTGTTTACATTTCTGAGCAACAGATTTTATTTAATTCAGTTGCTAACGGTAGTGGGAGATAGAATCAACATGTAAACTATATGTATATCCTCTACATACACTCGGTCAGACCCAATGCCACCATTATTGGTGGATATTACTCTGAGGAAATTCATCTGAAGAACAAGAAACCATCAAAGATGGTATGACGGGATTGCAAAGCATAACATTATACCTACTTGTAGAATCATATCCAGAAACGTCACTTTAAGTTTGAAGATATTTCCAGAAGTTTAAATTGGTATCATTAATGGTATACAAGCCATATGCAAAATCAGACTCTGTTCACTGAAGCATAAAACTGAAGTCAAGGTCACTAAATTTTGTGTTGATTGGGAAGAACTCATCAATGTCTACAAACTGACCAAGTTTGAAGTTGCTATCATTAATGGTATGCTAGAGATCAAGCTAAACACCTAATCAGACTGTGTTCACTGAAGTTTAAAACCGACTTCAAGGCTACCAAATTTTGTGTCTGTCGAGAGGAACTCATCAAAATCTACAAAATGACCAAGTTTGAAGTTGGTTTTATTTACAGTATGCAAGAAATCAAACAAAATTTAGAATCAGATGGTGTTCACTGAAGCATAAAATCAAGCTCAAGATCACCAAATTTTGTGTTGCCCAGGAACAACTCATCCATGTCTACAAACTGACCATGTTTGAAGTTGGTATCATTAATGGTAACGCAATTGTTGACGTCAGAAGGAATAAAACAGACTTCACCACTTCACAGACCACACTTGACCTTTGACCTTTAGACTTAAAATTTGATAGGGATCATTGTTGTTCCATGGGTGTTCTATTTGTCCCTAATAATGTTTAAGGTAATAGGAAAACCCATGAGAGCCCTGAAACCTATTATCTATATCAATGTCAAGTACACTTGACCTTTGACCCCAAAATCGATCATCCTCATCCCCGGGGGAGTCTGTATCTACGTGTGCAGATGGGTGCAATCCTAACATACCAGTAACAAACACATAAACATGAAAAGCGGCTACGAGGACTGCTATAGCACACGCACCAGGACTGCTGGACTGGATGTGTGTGCACTTCTCGCTTCAACGCGGAAGGAAATCAGTGTTAACACGATTTATTCCCACATACGCTCGGTCCAGTCACACGTTCACATACCTACATGTCGCAATATATTCATGAATTAAATGTACCGCAATGTTATAGTGACACCACACATTAAGCGTCTCATATGTAATAAAGCAAAGGGTATTACTGCATAGTCGTGTAATAAATTATTTCTGAAATATTTCTTCAGTTTATACCATAAAGGAAATAGCACAATTTATCTGTTTAGTTTTAATTAATTAGTTTATATATTTAAGTATTTATTTCTTATTAAATTATGTACAGGTATTTATTAATATTATTTATTACTATGATTTTTAATCATCTTATAATTTATCTATTTTTTTTTAGTTATGTATGAAAATTATCATTATCATTATTTTAGGTAATTTTATCATTTTATTATTTATTATTATAACTTTAAAGTAAGAAAAATTTCATTATATTCAATGTTTGGGAATTGCATCCAATATTTTAAAAATTCATCTGTTAACACGCAAGGGTTTTATTTTATTCTAAATATCTTATTTCCATATTAACATTGTAATTTGTATATGTGGCCTAGTGGTAACGCACTGGACTCCTGATCGGGAGGCCGGGATTCGAGTCCCACTCTGGTCATGCTGGTGTCCTGTCTTTCGGATGAGACAGTAAAAACCGAGGCCCTGTGTCGTGGTATGCATGGCATGTTAAAGATCCCTCACTGCTTCGGGTGGGTCCATAGCAAAGGTCAAAATTTGTATGCCCCGCATTAGGCAGATGCCGTCACCATATACGTGAAATATTCGTGGTGTCACGTTAGAGAAAAATCAATCAATCAATCAATCAATGTATATGTTGTTATATCTATATATAAAATGTATATAGTGATCCTTCTTCAAATCCTTCTATATGCACATCTGAATATAAGTTTTATGTTTTGATTTAAACAAGTCAAGCGTATTAACACAGTCTAGAAATTAAGTTCATGAAGATCTGCCTGGACATAGATGTGTGTGTTCAGCAGTCTTGAGCACACGAGGAAAGCAAACTTCACGTTAACGTAATGTTAACATAACATCATAAAATTATGTTAGGACTGCACCCCACTGTATGGTATCTTGAACTCAAGGTGAAATGGATAACACTACAGCGCCCATAAACCATTTATCTATATCAATGTCCAGTACACTTGACCTTTGACCTTTTGATTTCAAAATCAATAGGGATTATCCTCATCCCATGGGGAGTTTGTATGTATGCTGTCTTGACTAGGTGAAAAGGATAATACTACACATGTACAGTCCAAAAACCATTGTGTCTACAGACAACCGGATGGACATCATAGTCAATGTCTCATGTTTTTTATTCATCCTGCAAACTTTCAATGCACATTTACTCTACTAACTAGTTAGACTTGTAACCAATCTGATTAAAACCATATCTTTATTCCACTTCTCTATTTGTCCCATTGCGGATAAAGATCTGGTGAAACCCGTAAAGGGTCATGTTCTGGTGAACTCTGATGACATTTCAATCACCGAAAATGTTATTTCCCATAGCCAATTAATGACTCAGCTAGGCATGTGATAGTGACGCAATATGTAAGAAACACTGTTCAAAAGCTAGCCGCAAGTAGTGGCCCTAAATGAATGATAAGGCCACAATTCCTTATGATGCGTAAACTTGCATTTTTGATAAACGGAATGGCCGGCACGATTCTATGCATTTCGGCATCAAATGGAGCAAATGTCTAACATATATAACCATAAAGCAAATGATCGGCAATGATAACTTACCCCCAATCTGTCGTCTGAAGGCTGTACACGTATTCTTTCCCAACCTGTTTCAAATTTGCAGGTTTCTGTGTCAGCCATTCAGTCTCGCAAGATCTCGTTAAAAGAAACCTCACAAAAGGAGGCGGAGCTGACAAAAAACATGTGGTCATTGTTATTTTTATGTCATTTCTCTGTTTACATTTTATTCATTGGCTAGTTATTTATGAAGAAGAAAACTAAATTGAAATGGCCAGAAATACGGTAACTAGCCGATAAATAAAATGTTAACAGAGAAATTGTGAGGTTTCTTTTAACGAGATCTTGCGAGACTGAATGGCTGACACAGAAACCTGCAAATTTGAAACAGGTTGGGAAAGAATACGTGTACAGCCTTCAGTCGACAGATCGGGGGTAAGTTATCATTGCCGATCGTTTGCTTTATGTTTATATATGTTAGACATTTGCTCCATTTGATGCCGAAATGCATAGAATCGTGCCGGCCATTCTGTTTATCAAAAATGCTAGTTTACGCAATGTAAGGAATTGTGGCCCTATCATTCGTTTAGGGCCACTACTTGTGGCTATTCAAAAACTACCTTGTGGGTCACGCACGCTGTGGATGTTAATTTCATTCCTAGGAATTTGTAACCAACCCACTGATTGACTGAAAATCAGAGTTTGCCAGAACATGACCCCTTACGGAGTTTTGCCAGATCTTTATCCGCAATTGGACAAATAGAGAAGCGGAATAAAGATATGGTTTTAATCAGACTGACTTGTAACTTAACATTCTTAAAATGTTTTTAGTCCTCACTGGCAATAATATGTGTTTCACACTGATCATCAAAAAACTGTTCACACTCCATCTCAACATCTATTTGATCATCACTATCTACATGTATCACCATGCTATCCTCTTTACAAGCACACTTTCCAATCTCTGACACAGACTCAAGTCACTCTTCCTTTCTCTTCTTTTTGTTTTCATAGTTAACATGTCGATTTGCTTCTAAGTGGAATACGCCGGCCATGTGACTATTGAAGATACCTCACAACTGCCGCCATTTGCAGCTGACTGCTAGCCCATGCAATTTGTTCAGTGAAAATAGGCATTTTGGCATATGTCTTTAGCCGAGAAAGATCAACGAAGTGAGTTAGCCGGTCACAGAAGTTCGACTAGGAGTAAACTAGTGTATGCCTCTCTTTGGAAACAAAATGGTCATTATTAAGTATTGATGTATCTTCATATTTTAGAAGCACGCAGTTGATATTAGACTTTATACAATCTTTACTCATAGGTGTCTATACACATAAATCATTTTGTATGGAAATAGTAACAGAAAAAACCAAGATATCCGTTTTGAATGTCTGGATTGTCACTTGCCATGTACATGTACATGTAAGCAAGAGAAATATAAAGGTTTGGTTACCCACAGTAAAATATACTCACAAATTTGTGAGCGGTGTGTGGTTATTTTCAAGCATGTAATATAGATTTTTTAAAACAGAATCTGACATTCTGTGAAAAACTTTTAATTAGATTTTAATACACACCTGTAGTGCATCACTACATGTAAATGGTAAACACAATGACTTGTGATCTAGCAGGCATATCTAAATGGATTAACAATCATCAATATCTTTCATTCTCAAAGTCGGACATCTGGGTATTTGAAAACAAACATCTGGAACATTTGGGGTAAAGCAAGGTCTTTATCTTAGACAGCAATGCATATTCCTGGGGCAAATTTTGATAAAAAGAAATAGTTAAAATATTTTATCATTCCAGCAAGTAAATTTTGAATACAAGTTTTACAAATTTCTGATTGTATTTAATGTGCAAAGCCCTTCAGAATTGATGTATATAGAGGAATTTGAAGTTGTATTGTTGCTTATGAGAAAACCCGGAGTTTTAACAAAAGCGTCCAAACAGAGTCCTTGGGTATCTACAAAGACCAATATAGACAGTGGCATCACGCCAACTTCAAAAATAACACAATAAATGACTACAAAGTACACCAAACTTTGAAATTTTCATATATATTGAAAAGTAGAAATATCTTAATTCTGAGTGTTGTTAACATGCAGACATAGCTTTCTCTGCAGGTATATGCAGTGGATGGAAGCAATGGTAAAAAATATTGTGTGTTACCTGGAAGGTACATTTGTTATGGATTTACATGTTGTGTCTTATCTGGTAGGTACATTTGTTATTTATTCATATATTGTGTCTTAACTGGTAGGTACATTTGTTATGGATTTATATATTGTGTCTTATCTGGTAGGTAGATTTGTTATGGATTTATATATTGTTATCATCTGTATCTTGACATTACACCATTGGCATTACTGTCATTAGTTATGATAATAACTTATATTTCTTCTTCCATTTACACCAAGTTGTGAAGTTTTATCAATATGTATTAAACAAATTGACATATGTTATGCTGTACACCGGCAGGCATTTACTTTTTGCTGCAGGTGCATTTAAGTATGACCCATGTGACAGTAGTAATCCGGTTATTGTGTGGGATAGATCCTGTGTTGGTACGATGGGACTAAAGGCCGAACCTAACGAACGTGTCGAACCTAGCCTAACCTAAGCTTTATTTAAGCTACTTTTGAATATATTTAATTGATTTTTATGTTCATTGATGTATGAGGTCATATCTAATCATTTCTACACCAAAAAATAAAAAATATACCATATTAATTGAAATATAGCTTATCACTTGTCGAACCTAACGATCGAACGTGTCGAGTCGAACTGGGTAACGTGTCGAACCTAAGCTTTATTTAAGCTATTTCTGAATACATTTAATTTATTTTAATGTTACTGTATGTAATAAAGGCATATCTAACCAATTCTACACCCCATATCCATTTGGTCACTTTATTTCTTCATTATTAACTTTGATATGGTGCCGAAATTGCATGCATTACACATAGTTTCCCTTAACGTAAATTTACAGTGTCAGTGTTTTCATTCGGAAGTAGTTTACTAGACTGGCAATGCCTGTTCAGTTTCAGTTTCAGCTTGGAACTTCCTCCTCTGGTTAAGGAGCACCCCAAATGGGTAAAGAAAGATCTATTTCAGGTTTTAAGAACATATGTACAATGGTAAGAACAGAATAATAAGGGCCAAACACTAAGGGCCAAATATCACGTAAGAGTAACTAATAAAACTAAAAATTACTACATACATACTGGCTTCAATACCAAAAGGTTAAGGTGCCTATTTGTCTGGATTTTTGGGAGTCGTCAAATGTGTCGGATTAAATTTCATACGGCTTCGGGAAAAAAGAAATCATATAGATGTTCTATCCATTTGCTCATCAATTTTCGTGTCGCTGTGTATAGATAGGTATTCCTTTTAACACACTGCTTTGAATATTCAGTCGTCTTTAAAAATATTTTATACTGCATTTATAAAACATTTAGTTCTAGAATAATTATAAGTCACCGGTATGTGTAACAAAAATTACTCAGGGAATAATGAGGTAGCAAGGCAAATTTTATGTCTTATGTCGCAATTATTATTCATCATTATTATTATAATTTTTTGATTAGTAGGCCTGGGTTGTTTTGAATGATTTTACAAAAGATCTATCTCGAATTCATAACTGATTTTTTCAAACAAATATCCAAACTTGCTTTTTTCCAATAATTTTTAAATTAACGATAAGAACCAAATTTTAAGTATATAAAAATTTTAAGTATATAAAATATTGAACGTAATGTTTGGTAAATGACCGTCAACACTTTTCTTGATTCCAAGATGGCGCCGACCGACATGTACTATATGTTCGACAATTGTTAAAGGTATATTTAAGTTAATATTTTATACATTTTATTTTGGGGTGTAGAATTGGTTAGATATGCCCTTATTACATAAAGTAACATTAAAATAAATTAAATGTATTCAGAAATAGCTTAAATAAAGCTTAGGTTCGACACATTACCCAGTTCGACTCGACACGTTCAATCGTTAGGTTCGACAAGTGATAAAGCTATATTTCAATTAATATGGTATATTTTTTTATTTTTTGGTGTAGAAATGATTAGATATGACCTCATTACATCAATAAACATAAAAATCAATTAAATATATTAAAAAATAGCTTAAATAAAGCTTAGGTTCGGCTAGGTTTGACACGTTCGTTAGGTTCGGCCTTTAGTCCCACCCTGTGTTGGTATGACCCATGTGACAGTGGTAATCCGGTTATTGTGTGGGATAGATCCCGTGTTGGTATGACCCATGTGACAGTTGTAATCCGGTTATTGCAATATTGGTGTTAATGGTGTTATAAACGTCCAAGAAAATAACTATATTAGTGATTGGTGGGCAAATTTTTTAAGTTGGAAATGATCAGCAATATCTGTGAAAACATAAAATTATGTTTCATTATACACAACATCCTCTCTCATACGTCTAAGTGGGATGAAATTCAGATTCTACGAGCCAAATACGACAGAGGAAATTCGTAATATATCATCTTTATGGTTTTTCCGGAAATAACATATGTGCATACATACAATGAAAGTAATAAGATTTGATATACCTCATTCAAGTCCAAACTCTACTCAAAACACCTAATTCTCAGACATACATCTCTCGACTTTTTTGCACGTTTGAGCTGGTTGGGTTACTCTAAATCTTGAAGTCCGTTACCGGATCTGAGTTTTCTGGGTAGACGGATAGATTATTTGTTAGCAGAGACATATATACACATGTATATATGTCTCTGTTGTTAGGTATTACAATGTACATGTATAATGAGCATCAATTAACGCAATTAACGAAATAAGACATCAACGTATATCCTTTGCATTATGGTTCTATATCATAGTGATATCTATGTTGTCTTAGACGGTATTGATGTTAGTGACTGTACAATATCAATGCCCGTATAAACTCCCTTGTTGAAAATATCAAGTTTATAAGTCCTTGAAAATGTCAAAAACTTAGAATGCAGAAATTGTGATGGGTGAACTTTTCTTTTATTCATGAATCCTGATATTACTGAGCTTTCACCGGGAGGTATTTATAAATTTTGTCCTTTTTGAAAAAATATATATGCAAAACATAGGTACTTCCCAAAGAGTTCAATAGAAACTTTAACCAAGGACTTATAAACATAAATCTTGTTTATAAGTCATTTTTTGAACTACCCCTATGTCAGTGGAATAATGTTATTTCAGAGACATATATACACATGTGCATATATGTCTCTGGTTATTTTTAGAAAATCTTCGATGAAAGGCTTTCTTTTATAGAATGCTTCAGAATGATATATCAACTTTAAAATTCACGTTATATCTATGGATATTTAAAAAGCGTTCATATTATACATCTAACACCTTTATTTCAATAAATGCAAAATAAATCTTATAGATATGATAAGTCGATATCAGAAATAGACCTTTTCCCTTTAACTGCAGAGCTGAAACATTGGACGGCAAAATCATAAACGTTCCCTCCAAATCGATCAAAATGACGTCAATTTGCCGTCCAATGTAACAGCTCCGCAGTTAAAGGGAAAAGGTCTATCGCGGTAGCTGAAATTCAATAGGAGTTACTTCCCTTTTGGAGGAGAAAATGGAGTTTTCGCTTCATATTCATACCAATCATATTGAATTATTGTGAGAAAGTTGACTATATTTTCACTCCTCTGAAAACATTTTGACATTGCTTAATACTTTTATTATTGAATGACAATTGCAAAAATTCAAGAAGCATCCTTAGTTTGGAGAAATTCCTTGCACAATACGGCTAAATGATTTATGCAGAAATATTCAGTCATATACTATATGCAATAATAAAAGTATCAACTTCAAGCAAAGTCAAAATGTTTTATACATCTATGGAAAGGGAAGTAACTCCAGTTAAATTGTATGCATTCGAAAACTATAGTGAGACGATGCCGCATAAATCATTAAATGGAAGAAGAAAACAAGAAACAGCTCAAGACGGTATGGCCGTATTGCAAAGCAAATATTCGACGCGAGGTCAAGGTCACAAAGTCAAAAGTAATGGTATCAACTAAAAGCTCTAATTATGAAGAACCTGTGTGTGAAGTATCAAAGCCTTACCTCGATCTATTGATTCGAAAGATAGGGCTAAAATTAAAGTTTTGGTTTTTTTAAGAAGGCCAAAGTCATTATGTTTACACTCTTTTTAATTGTTGAGACTTTGCCTGAACAATTAAAACACTTAACCAAAATGTTGATGGACAGCATATGGAGAAATGCGTCCGCTTTTTTCTCATTTTAAAATACTCATGATCGAAACCACGTGACTTTGACGACACCGAAGAGTTCCACTACCGCAGAAATGTAAACATGGGGAAGAAAAAATAAATATAGAATAGACCTTTTCTCTTTAACTGCGGAGCTGAAACATTGGACGGCAAAATCATAAACGTTCCCTCCAAATCGATCAGAATGACGTCAAAATACATTATGACGTAATGAAATTGGAGGGAACGTTAATCATTTTGCCGTCCAATGTTACAGCTACGCAGTTAAAGGAAAAAGGTCTATATATATATACCATTTAATTTTGTGCACCATATGCGCATTTCGACAAGTTATGTCTCTTCAGTGATGCTCAGATAGATTTCCACAAACTCGTGTGAGGGTGTCCCATTCGCGTACGCCAAAATCATGAAAATATTCGGTGGGGAGGATAATTAGCAAAAGAGTAAGTATATTCAATTTTACGGCATTACTGTCGCTGTCACTTGATTGAAAATAGCTATTTTTGTTGTATTATGCGGATATACAATTTGTAGGTCAAATATAACATCCAGACGGACGGACTGGCAGTGAGTTATCGCCAATTTATAAACCAAAACTGCTTTTCAACATAGCTGAGCTCGCGTTCACTCGCTCTGTACCAGAGACATAGATACTTTCATGCACGTATAGAATAGATCTATGTCTCTGCTCTGTACTGTAGACAACTAGTAAAGATTTCTTCTTCTTCTTCTTCTTCTTCTTCTTCTGGTCAGCGGTAGAATAATTTAAGCTACTATATCTTTTCGTTATGTACACAATTATCTACTCTTTGAATACGTATCAGGTGTATAGTTCTAATTAACATTAACCAGATCTCTGAAAACCGATGTACAACTAGGGAAAATAAAGCGTAAAAATTACTCTCGGAAGCATGGAGATTGTTTGACGTCACATAATGGTGATGATGCCAGGTGCCTGCTCAAATAGGAAATACCCCTGTATTATGAAAATTCGCCAAAAAAAAAAGCATGTTATATCAGCTGGCCGGGTAGTTATAGCCCAAGTGATTTTGCAGTTTGGGGAGAAATCTGTATTTTCAATACAACGGTCTATGATTCACCACTTCATAAAATTAAATTTAGTGTTTAACATTGTCAATGTTCATTTATATTAGTTAAGCCATTCTTCAGAGGCATGTGTATATGTCTCTGCATTCTTTTTTATTAAAATGATTTTTAGTTTTTATTATCTTTAAAATGCATATTTCATTTCTTTTTTAATTTGTTCATCTCATGACAGTGGTGCTCTAACCTTGAGCGAAAGGACGTTCGGGAGGCACATATGAAAGTCAAGTGTCAAGTATATGCCAAAATGCTCAGCCATTTTTGGGGTCCAAATCTTGAGTTTTCTCATTATTTTAGTGTTTTCAACTTTATCATCTATATATGCCTTGACGGCATCTGCCTGATGCATTGCACAGAAATCGACACCTTTGCCACATTCTGATTACCTACAGTGAGGAATCTTTTACTTATATGTATCCATGGTGGCAGTCAAACCCGGGATCTTTCGGTCATGAGCCGAACGTCTTATCCATTAAGCACCGTCTCTCTCTCTCTCTCTCTCTCTCTCTCTCTCTCTCTCTCTCATGTGGGGCAATTGTAATATGTGGTTTTACAAAATTTGGAATAACGGAATAAACCTACAGTCCTTGATAACGTCCTAATATATATAGAAAGCCAAACAACTTCACCGTAGTCTGGTTACAGGTACCAGGTAACTATATCAAATCGTTCCTATACACATACAATGTATATAGATAAAACTCACATAATATCTCAGTGAGTAAAGCTCAAAAAATTATATTTAAATTTGAATCCTACAATGCATTCCAGTCATCATTATCACCGTCACATTTCATTCATTTATCGCGGTGAACTGTTTTATACTCTAGCACAGGCAAGAGATAGTAATAATTTTGAGACAGTCCCCATAGTCTCCTTTACCTGTAATTCTATCCAATCGAATTAGTTCTTACATATTAAACCATATGAGAGGACACAGGTGTGAAAAATAACAAGGGAAAACGACCGTGTCAAATGACAGGTTAAAAGACTAATGGTCATCGCAAAATGACCAGCACTGCAGCTTGGAACAGCACGGAGGGTCTGCCAAAACAATTCATCGCGTCTATGCGAGTTCTGTTTGATATTCTTGACGAGAAGGGGTGCGGACATGTACACCTCGATGATATAGAGACCAGGTGGCACGAAGAGGGGGTGAAAGGATTACCTGGAGGAGTGACAGAGGCTCTCAGAAAAGTGACCCCTGCCAATGGATATCTGAGTTTCGACAGGTTTGTAGCAGGATTAAAACTAGCATTACTGACCAGCAGTAGACAATTACCACATAAACCAAGTAACGGGAAATCCGACAATGATACTTACGGTAAAGTGTTCAGGAGTACTGTCAGTGACCCCTCTCATCGTCAAGGAAGAGTTCAGAATGTAGCACCAAATACAGTGGCAGTTCAACCAAATAATACCCACGGAAACGCTGAATGTAGAAGTCAGAGTAAATCTATTGGAAAGGAAACTTCAGATGCAAAAAGTCTGGAGAGGAAGAAAATATATGATCAGTACCATAAGAAAACGGTATCAGGACAATATGAGAAAGAGAATCATAGACCAAAAGTGCCATCTAAACCAGATAAACTTTCAGATAAAGTGAATTCTGCCGGTCAAGTGCCACCCAAAGTGCCACCTCGTGACAAGAGCAAACGGATTATCACCGAGTTGAAGAATTGGCAGAGGAGAGTGAATGGTGATGTACAGCACATCAATGGTAGATTATCTACGACTGCCACTGATGTAAAACTGGTGGACAGCGCTATTAACAGCAATCATAAAAAGAAAAATGACTATGGTAAGTATTTAAATAGCACGGTTTTCAAAATGAATGTGTATGTGGGGTGGACAGTTTAGTTAGTATAAAAAAGGGAATGGAAGAAGGGGTCAGGGACACAAGTGGGATCAGTTTGTGCTCCCCTCCCCCACCTATCCGCACTCAATTTTTGACGTAACGGAAACTGCCTACTATATTAGTGTACAAGAGAACGTGTTCTTGCTTTTCAATATTTTGAAATGTTGTCCCTCTTCATTTTTTACCCAGCTATGCCACTGAAAACCTTATATATCATTGTCACATTGTTTCTGAAAATATTTCTGATAGGCATGGTCAGCAACTTCTTTATTTAGCTTGTAAAAACATCAAAATCTGTTTGACTTTACAAGAGGATGGGGGAGTGGGTTGTAGGGTAAATTAAAAGTGTGTTTGCATACTCAATATGAAATTACTAAATGTATTTGAATATGAAAGACCAAAATAAGGAAACCATCACCTACAATGAGGCCACACGCATGTCTTCTAGAGAGAAGTTACATGACTACTATGTGGTCATAATCATGAACCATTCATACAGCAACTTATTTCTGCCATGTAATCATACGTTTTCGTAATCACATGGCACATGCGTCGTCGCAGTCCGCAAGTCAAGTATCTGTTCCCTCTTCTACATACTATGGGAACAGATACAAACCTGAGGCTTGCGACGATAGGGTCCATGATCCATCAGTTTTGCTGCGAAGAGAAATGATATTTCTACTAGCACTTTTAAATGAAAGGAACGATACGATCCAACAATTTTTATATTACCAGTGTAACAAATAATGTAAATTTCTTGTAACGCACATGTAAAAACGTACCTTAAATTGTGTAGGTTGGTATACACCGTCAACATTGGAAATATATGTAGATAGACCTTTTTTTCCTCGTTGAATTGAAAAAGTGAGAAAAATATTAAAATTCCGAGTCTACAGACCGGTACATGCAGCATTCTAAAATCGAAGCTTAAGATGTTGTAATCAAAATTGATATGTGCAGATGAGGACCAGATTTCAATGGTGTATCTTTTTGAGTGACATTGTCTCGCTATCTTAAAAACACTAACCCTGATAGGTAACGGTTAGATAACATTTCATTATACAATATATACATATAACATTATCAATTCTTCATAACGATAGTGTACTGTATACCAGTTTTTTTTAAGTTACCTGGTCCATACAGTCATATTAATTAGATATATCTCACACTATTGTGTATAACGATTTAATGGGAATTTGGATGACCAGATGCCCATAAACTATTAGAGCTATTTAGGAATAACCCGAGGTCAAATCCGATTGGCCAGATTAAGGATAACACACTCTGGTTAAGCAGGATTTCTATCGGTAATACATTGATATACAAAGAGTTTCCTGTTATACTGTACTGGCTATTGAGGTTTTATCACCTGTTTATTTACCTGCTAAATAGTTATTCAATGTCCGGGATATTACCAAGCAATTTGTGGAGAACAGAATTGTCCTTAGGCTATTATTTCTAACGAGGCTGAGCCGGTGTGGCATATAGTGTATGAGGTTCTCGGCTCGTGACCGATCGGTCTCGGGTTCGACTTCCGCTATGGGCGCACCGATGTTCTCAATCTGTCTTTCGGATTCGACAGTAAGAACCGGGGTCATAGCAATTATCAACATGTATTACAGTTCTTCAGACGTGTTGAAACGAAATAATAATAATAATAAAGATGTGGGGGTGGTTACCGAAAAGGACAGTCGTATATATAGACGATTTGTGTGTAATAATTTTACCCATGCATAGTGAATTTTTTAGGACGGGGGTTGCAGCCCTTCTTCCCGATTCCGACGGATCTTTTCTATACTTATAATAATATATTTGTTAAATATCCTTTGTCTCTTTTACATAGATTTCATTTGTATTGTACCGGTCACTCATTGTACGGTATAGACTTTGTTCCTCGTCACTGTTTGAAAAGATTCTATTTTATCATTGCGAAGATGACACTCTACAATAAGATCTTTGCCCCCGATTCTTTAAGCACTTATTTGCGGGAAGCGAGACAACTCAGTTGGTAACTGTGAGTAACTGGAACTCCCTGTCCACAAAACATAAGAAATCTAAATTCTCTATACTCTTTCAAAAATTATCTAAACCGTAACAGCAATAAGGTGCCCAAATATTATTATTATGGTGAAAGGAAATTCCAAATACTTCATACTCGTTTAAGATTAGGCTGCAGCTCTCTGAACGCGGATCTGTGTAAGAATCATGTTTCCGAAAACAAGCTGTGTCAATGTGGAGAGGTTGAAACAGCACATCATTTCCTCTTAGAATGCCAGTTTCTCAACAATATTAGATTGTATACACTTTCAACTTTGAATATCAATTATATTGCTGGAATCCTGCTAAAGGGCTGTCCTCTGTATAGTGACAGTGCCAATGAGCATATCTTCAGTATACATGTAGTTCATAAATATATAAAAGACAGTAAAAGATTTCTTTGATTTGTAATTCATTTAATTCACACGGCTTGCTTTTCTTCAACCTCTTTCTTTCCATCCCTGTTCATTTACACATATTATTATGCGTATACATGTACACTGTATGCATTGCACTATTTATGTTGGTGCATATGTACATAGTTGTGTATATGTATATACATGTAGTTGCACACTGTATATGTGTATATATGTTTATGTATATGTGTGTGTATGTATATATGGGTACACGTATCAACATATATTCTATAAATGAAAGAATTCACATCTTATTAAGACCTTCTCACTACATTTTTTTTCTTTATAAAAAGTATAAACAGTCTATTTTGTTTGAATTTAATGATGTCGGCACTTGTTTATAGCTATGTAAATTGACTTCAAGGAGAGGGCTTTATATAAGAATTTTCTTGTTGCCCAATCCTGATCTTTTGTTGTTTGTAAACATTTCCTATGCATTCTAATCAATAAATACTGTTTAAACTAACGTGCTGGCCCGGGCCGGGCCAAGAAGTCGCTTTCCTGTCTCTCGGACCGTTATAACCAAGGTCCTGCATGTGTCATAGTAGTCGACTTCTGTGCAGTAATCAGACAGGTGTCACCATTTAAATCAATTAATCTTACGGTGGCATCCGATAAGACACAAACAAGCTCACCGAGATGGAATTGGAGATCGAGTTTATAATAAGTATGGCCAAAGTATGGTCTATTATGAAGCTCAGTCTCGTGTTATATTGTAGAATGGTTGTCCTGCTTGCTACCGCTCCATCGTGGGTTACCTAAAATGGAAATGTGGATTAAGGAAGTGGGAGCGGGTTTTCGTGTCCACCTCAAGATTTGACACACAGTTTCTTTGGTACCTTCTGTTGTATACTAGATAAATGTACAAACCATAACATGATTTCGCACCTTGGAAAATTGGGGGGGGGGGGGGTGTTTGGTGGATTCCCTTTCAGCATATTGCTGGATTATCGACTGTAAATTACACCGACATGTTTTGGTTTGAGGTTTATACAACTGTAGCTGTAAACTGCAACTATCGGATGTTATTGATATATAACCGTACAGAAGTTTAAAGTACTCTATACAATGATATGAATAATCATTCGAATCATACATCAAGCATTTTATTCGGTAAAAAGTAACAAGTAAATATCAACATTTCTTATCAGATTTAGTTTTGCGTAAAATGAGACTTGTTGATACTTAGTGAGTCTTAGACAACCTCAAAAGGAAATGAAACCAAACATAACACACAAAGTAAGGACATTATGTAACATGTTTATTTGAATTAGACTTACTAATAATGTTATATATGTTTCTCAAACCTTTTCTTTTAGAATAAAAACAATAAAAGTTAGATAGATACGTCATAAATTTCTTAAGGGAACAAAAGAAAACCCCAGAAAATAAATTGTCCTTGAAAACCCAGTGACTACTGTTCAGTAAATCATTTGTAGAGGTAATTATAGTGAATAAGTCGTCAATGTGACGGGCATGAGGAACAAATCCTTCAGTTTTATCCCTCAGTCAATGTGGTTTTATGCCACACTTATAAAATAAGTACCACACTGTCTTAGACCGACTGCATAATAAGCAGCATAAGTTACAGCCTGTTGTGAATGTAGGTTTGTTCCTGTTACATTGTTGTGTAGATCTACTCTGTTGTCAGTATAGGGTTGTTCCTATTTGTGTCTTGTAGATCCAGCCTATCGTCTTGTAGGTTTATTCCTGTTACAGTGTCGTGTAGATCTACTCTCTTAACGTTGTCTGTGCAGGTTTTTTCTTGTTACAGTATCGTGTAGATCTACTCTGTTGTCAATGTAGGTTTGTTCCTGTCATTGTGTCGTGTATATCTATTCTATTGTCAGTATAGGGTTGTTCCTATTTGTGTCGTGTAGATCCAGCCTCTGGTGTTGTAGGTTTATTCCTGTTACAGTGTTGTGTAGATCTACTCTGCTGTCTTTGCAGGTTTGTTCTTGTTACATTGTCTGTAGATCTACTCTGTCGTCTTGTAGGTTTATTCTAGTTACAGTGTCGTGTAGATCTATACTTTTTTCTTTGTAGGTTTTTTCCTGTTACAGTGTCATATAGATCTACTCTGTTGTCCTTGCAGGTGTGTTCCTGTTACATCGTCTGTAGATCTAGTCCCTTGTCATTGTAAGGTTTTCCTGTTACAGTGTCGTGTAGATCTACTCTGTTGTCATTGTAGGGTTTTCGTCATTGTAGGTATATTCCTGTTACAATGCCGTGTAGATCTACTCTGTTGTCCTTGTAGGTGTTTTCCTGTTACAATGCCGTGTAGATCTACTCTTTCGTCGGTGTAGGTTTGTTCCTATTACAATGTCATGTAGATCTACTCTGTTGTCCGTGTATGGGTTGTTCCTGTTACAAAATTATGTAGACCCAGCCTGTTGTTTTTATTGGTTTATTCCTATTACATTGGCATGTAGATCCAGTCTGTTGTCTGCTTACGTGTGTTCCTGTAACAGTGTCGTGTAGATCAAGTCTGTTATCTGTATATGTGTGTTTCTGTTACATTGTCGTGTAGATCCAGTCTATTGATTGTGTCGGTTATTTCCTGTAACAATATCGTGTATGTTCTGTCTGTTGTTTGTATGGTATTTTCCTTTTACATTGCCGTGTAAATCCAGTTTGTTGTCTGTATAGCTATGTTCTGTTATATTGTCGTGTAGATATAGCTCCTCGTTTGTGTAGACGTTTTCCTGTTTAATTCTCATGTAGATCTATTGTTATCCGTGCACATGTTTTTATTATAATGTCATGTAGATCCAGTCTCTGTTATCCGCGTTGGATTTGTTCCTGTTACAATGTCGTGTAGATCCAGTCTCTGTTACCCGTGTTGGTTTTGTTATTCTTACATTGTCGTGTAGTTCTAGCCTGTTACCCGTGTTGGTTTTGTTCCTGTTACGATGTCGTGTAGATCCTGTCTCTGTTATCCGTGTTGGTTTTGTTCCTGTTACGATGTCGTGTAGATCCTGTCTCTGTTATCCGTGTTAGTTTTGTTCTTGTTACAATGTCGTGTAGATCCTGTCTGTTATCCGTGTTTGTTTTGTTCCTGTTACAGTGTCGTGTAGTTCCAGTCTGTTATCCGTGTTGGTTTTGTTCTTGTTACAATGTCGTGTAGATCCAGTCTCTGTTATCCGCGTTGGTTTTGTTCCTGTTACAATGTCGTGTAGATCCCGTCTGTTACCCGTGTTGGTTTTGTTCTTGTTACAATGTCGTGTAGATCCAGTCTGTTATTCGTGTTGGTTTTGTTCCTGTTACAATGTCGTGTAGATCCAGTCTGTTATCCGCGTTGGTTTTGTTCCTGTTACAATGTCGTGTAGATCCCGTCTGTTACCCGTGTTGGTTTTGTTCCTTTAACCACACCATTTGTTTGGCTTTTGTCAAATTAAATGACCGTCCTAAGTCGGTATCGTAATTGCACTACAATCAAATATTTTTGTAATGTGATATATATTCTAGTATATTATTTATATTCATGTATTGTATAGCTCTATGGTGACTTCTGCCACATAACTGAGCCAGTAACTCCTCTTTTTTCTGTTACAATGTCGTGTAGATCCAGTCTGTTATTCGTGTTGGTTTTGTTCCTGTTACAATGTCGTGTAGATCCAGTCTGTTATCCGTGTTGGATTTGTTCCTGTTACAATGTCGTGTAGTTCCAGTCTGTTATCCGTGTTGGTTTTGTTCCTGTTACAATGTCGTGTAGATCCCGTCTGTTACCCGTGTTGGTTTTGTTCTTGTTACAATGTCGTGTAGATCCAGTCTGTTATTCGTGTTGGTTTTGTTCCTGTTACAGTGTCGTGTAGATTCAGTCTGTTACCCGTGTTGGATTTGTTCCTGTTACAATGTCGTGTAGTTCCAGTCTGTTATCCGTGTTGGTTTTGTTCCTGTTACAATGTCGTGTAGATCCCGTCTGTTACCCGTGTTGGTTTTGTTCTTGTTACAATGTCGTGTAGATCCAGTCTGTTATTCGTGTTGGTTTTGTTCCTGTTACAGTGTCGTGTAGATCCAGTCTGTTACCCGTGTTGGTTTTGTTTCTGTTACAATGTCGTGTAGATCCCGTCTGTTACCCGTGTTGGTTTTGTTCTTGTTACAATGCCGTGTAGATCCAGTCTGTTATCCGTGTTGGTTTTGTTCCTGTTACAATGTCATGTAGATCCAGTCTGTTATTCGTGTTGGTTTTGTTCCTGTTACAATGCCGTGTAGATCCTATCTCTGTTACCCGTGTTGGTTTTGTTCCTGTTACAATGTCGTGTAGTTCCAGTCTGTTATCCGTGTTGGTTTTGTTCCTGTTACAATGTCATGTAGTTCCCGTCTGTTACCCGTGTTGGTTTTGTTCTTGTTACAATGTCGTGTAGATCCAGTCTGTTATTCGTGTTGGTTTTGTTCCTGTTACAGTGTCGTGTAGATTCAGTCTGTTACCCGTGTTGGATTTGTTCCTGTTACAATGTCGTGTAGTTCCAGTCTGTTATCCGTGTTGGTTTTGTTCCTGTTACAATGTCGTGTAGATCCCGTCTGTTACCCGTGTTGGTTTTGTTCTTGTTACAATGTCGTGTAGATCCAGTCTGTTATTCATGTTGGTTTTGTTCCTGTTACAGTGTCGTGTAGATCCAGTCTGTTACCCGTGTTGGTTTTGTTTCTGTTACAATGTCGTGTAGATCCCGTCTGTTACCCGTGTTGGTTTTGTTCCTGTTACAATGTCATGTAGATCCAGTCTGTTATTCGTGTTGGTTTTGTTCCTGTTACAATGCCGTGTAGATCCTATCTCTGTTACCCGTGTTGGTTTTGTTCTTGTTACAATGTCATGTAGATCCAGTCTGTTATTCGTGTTGGTTTTGTTCCTGTTACAATGCCGTGTAGATCCTATCTCTGTTACCCGTGTTGGTTTTGTTCTTGTTACAATGTCGTGTAGATCCAGTCTGTTACCCGTGTTGGCTTTGTTCTTGTTACAATGTCGTGTAGATCCAGTCTGTTATTCGTGTTGGTTTTGTTCCGGTTACAATGTCGTGTAGATCCCGTCTGTTACCCGTGTTGGTTTTGTTCTTGTCACAATGTCGTGTAGATCCAGTCTGTTATTCGTGTTGGTTTTGTTCCTGTTACAATGTCGTGTAGATCCAGTCTGTTATCCGTGTCGGTTTTGATCCTGTTACATTATCCTGTAGATCCAGTCTGTTATTCGTGTTGGTTTTGTTCCTGTTACATTGTCGTTAAGATCCAGTCTCTGTTATCCGTGTTGGTTTTGTTCCTGTTACAATGTCGTGTAGATCCAGTCTGTTATTCGTGTTGGTTTTGTTCTTGTTACAATGTCGTGTAGATCCAGTCTCTGTTATCCGTGTTGGCTTTGTTCCTGTTACAATGTTGTGTAGATCCAGTCTGTTATCCGTGTTTGTTTTGTTCCTGTTACAATGCCGTGTAGATCCCGTCTCTGTTATCGTGTTGGTTTTGTTCCTGTTACAGTGTCATGTAGGTCCAGTTTCTGTTATCCGTGTAGGTTCGTTACTGTTACATTTTCATGTAGATCTAGTCTATTGACAGTAAAGACCAAGTTATTTTCCTGTTACATTGTCGTGTAGATCGTGTTTGTTGTTTCTATAATGTAGATTGCGATTTGATCTTAGGTTTTCCTTTACAAATTATGGTATGCAATTTTTGTTTGTTTATTTATTTCCTTTATTGAACAGCTCATAACAAGGATCGAAATAGTGTTTGAATTCTGAGAATATGTTAGTGTGTTCACCATACTCCTTTAATGGTAGATCATGGACTCTAATGCACAGGCTTAGTAACCATGTGGTGCATACAGTTGTGCTAGAATTACATAGTTTCTTCAAATAAAACCTACATGTTATAAAATCTTTTTGGTTATTGGATGAAATCGTTAGTTTATTGGTTCGTTCGCTTATTGAGGTTGATGTGATTTGATTATTACCAAAATGCATATAGAACTGAATTCCTAGTGGGTAATCGTAAGATATGTATATATAAATATCAAATAACATTATAGAACCTGAAATGATACATGAATTATGTAGCCCAAGGGACGCCACATATAACATTTGTTACGTGTACGAAAAAGTTTATGTATTGTTCATGTACATTGACGTGATAAAAAACACATAATTCGTAAGTCGTTTCTTTATATATATGTGTGTGTGTGTACAGTAATTTATTGCAATCGGCTTCGGCCGATTGTATATTATGAAAGTAAATACGCTTTGAGAGCGCATGTGCAAACTTCATTAGCGTGGCATGTTGGGTAATAATCTAGTACTTAGAAACAGTGTTGGCATATAATTCTGCTGTAAATATTGAGATTTCTAGAAATAATTAAATCTTATGAAATTATCACAATTAAAAACAAAAACAAAAGATTTGCTCACTACAAAAACCAACTTATTTCCGAATATTAACGATATTAACGAGAGACTTTCCCAAAAAGGAAAAAAGGCGCGGCTACTTTCCTAATAAGGAAAAAATGAGGCAGGGCTTTAAAAATTTTAGCGGGAAAATTCACAACTGCGCATAAAAAGATGGTTTCAAAAACAAGTACATGTAATTCCCGTTTACATAAAGCCATTTGGCTTTTTTGACCAACAACTTGAAGATTTAAAGCTATTCCGATTGCAACCTAAGCTTTTTAAAAAGCTACGCTTGTATACCATGCACTGACAGACCAAGCCAAGACCTTTCATTTTATATATATGTACTTTATTAGCCATAAGCAAAGAATGCTTCTAGCAAAGTCAACATATTTACAATACATGAAAAGCCAGCAATAGAGGTGCAACAATACATACATACATACATATATATATATATATATATATATATATATATATATATATATATATATATATATATATATATATATATATATATATATATACATACACACACACACACGCACAGATATATATATATATATATATATATATATATATATATATATATATATATATATATATATATATATATATATATATATATATACACATATACATATACAATATTATTAAATACATGCATCAGTTGTTTATATAAAGCAGGGAAGTATAGTTTAGACTTAAACTATACATCCTTGTATAAAGTGTTCGCATCTAAAAGCGTTATGTAGATAACTTGCAATTGATATACAATGTTTCTTTTTCTTACTACAAAAAAGTGTTTTAAGCTTATACAATGTTGGCCATGATAATACAAATTTTGGTAAATGTTTTACACGTAAATCATAGTATAAAGGACATGTTAATACAAAATGATATTCGTTTTCCACATGTAAACTATCACAAAGCGTACAAACCTGTTCTCTCGTAGTATATTTCGGTGTCTACCAATTTCAATATTAAGATTATGAGATGAACAACGAAATCTGGTCAAATTTGTTCTATATAAACCATTACTGATATAGTCTAAATATGGTTCAAATTCAAAATCGATTTTAATGCTTGAATAAAAAGATAGAGGTGACATATTATTAATTTCACTTCTCCATGATTGTATATACGTGTCAAAAACAGCATGTTTTACAATAGAAAAATTAATATTTTCAGCATTGTCTGACGTCCATGTATATGAAAATCCAAGTTCGATTAAGCAATGCCTGATCTTATTGGCCCAAGAAATCTTTATAACGTTTGATTCAACCTTCGCTTTCTCGTTTAAGAACGCTTTATACAGTAAACTATTTTTGTCAGATACAATATCGAACCAATACTTTAGCGCATGTACTTTGCATAATATTCTGAAAGGAAATTGCCCGAGTTCACCAAGTATAGCAGCATTTGGAGTACCAGGACTTACACCCAGTAAAATTCTACAAAATGACATCAAAAGATTATCAAGAGGTTTCACATCAGATAATCCCCATATTTCTGATCCGTACATCATAATAGGAGATAGAAGTTTATTAAATAATGATATTGCTGATTTCATATTACCATTTCTAGATAAAGTAACACCAAGATTTGTAATTTCATCAACAATATCCAATATGGAGTTCTCATACGTAAACGTCTTGCGTCTTTTAGATTTCGTTTTTCAAAAATACAGACTTTGGTTTTATTTGTATTCACTACAATGCCCCAGTTTTTACAATACATAGATAATTTATATAATAATGATTGTAAACCATCAGCATATTTCATTGAGTACCAAAATGTTTTTTAGCTTTGACCTCAACCTTGAAGTTTGACCTACTTTTACAAAACTTGAACCTTGGTCATAACTAATGAACAGTAAGAGATAGTGTGTAATCGTTGTGAAATACCTTTCATTACTATCAATATTTTGCGTTTTGATGTTGACCTTGAAGATTGACATACTTACAACTTTCGCCATATAAATTTGGTTGCCACCGGCGAGCTCTGTTGTCCTCTGACAACTTGTTAGGGACTATACTGCGTGATCGACAGAATGCTGTTTTTTGTTTTTGTTTTTGGGGGTTTTTTTTGGGGGGGGGGGGTTCAAATAAACATAAAATGATAACGCAGTCCAACCCCTACCAGCATAATTATATTAATTATACTAAGGCATACACGATAATGTGATGATCATGCTTAGTTAGGACAGATTGATGATATAGTACTTTATAAGGACAGAATGATGATAATGCTTAGTAAGGACAAAATGATAATAATGTTTAGTTAGGACAGAATGATGATAGTACTTTATAAGGACAGAATGATGATAGTACTTTATAAGGACAGAATGATGATAATGCTTAGTAAGGACAGAATGATGATAATGCTTTTGAGCAAGAGGAAAGGGCGGTGATGGTGTTGATGGGATCAGAAATGTTCTGGTATCTAAGATTAAATCTAAAATGGTCGAACCCATAGGTGATCGGTGTATTCAGTGAAGTTTTCAGTTGAGTGGGTGTATACGTACCTGACTGACTTTGTTAATAACTAAGTACATATTCAATTACAGAAAATATAAACGCATTCCATAGAAGTAGTGAGATCCTAACATCAACGCCGTCCACTCCCCCTCCACAACGATCAGCTACAGTGAAGCGCAGAGATTCGGCCAGGCGGCACACCTTGGCCAATGGAGTCGATTATAATATGGTGAGAGTTGTCGTTCTGTGTATATTATACTGTTGTCATTTTTTGTGTGCAGGTCCTTGATGATTTGTGCCATACAGCTTTGTCAGATGTCCTCTGTTTTCCCTTTCTTTGAACCTAAAGTTATGTTTACTTTGTCTTAATGACTCGTCATTTTTGTCCAGTGTGGGAGTATGGTCTTTCATGACTTCATCAAGGCCGGATGGACAAAATGTGAACAATGTGCCATCTTTTTATTATCAAAATGTATAGAAGTTTTTATTGATATTTTGTTGTTACTCTTGTATGTACATAATTAATATAGGAATAAGTTAAGAATGAAACAATTTGCTTTATGTTTTGTTTTCCACATTTCTGCATTCAATTGCTTATATAATTCCATGTTTAAACTTTAAATAATGAAAAATTTATTTTCTTACCTAATAAATACAAAAAAATTCTATCCTTTTTTGATTGCTTGTTTTTGTTTTGTATTTTTTTTTTCAATTAAACCATTAGAATGAAATTGTCAATATCTTCTGGAAAAAGATATTTTCATGTTAGCATTTCATGCAAATTGAAGAGATACTGTTTCAATATTAACATTTGTTTTTACCATTTGAAAATACAGTATGAATATATATATATTTGATTTTCCCTTTTTTTAGTCCCCTACCGGCATCGACGAAGGGGACTATCGGTTTGCACTCCGTCCGTCTGTCCGTCAGTCCGTCAGTCACACTCACGTTTTCCGGACTTTTTTCTAAACGCTTGTAGATATTTATCCAATTTTTGGTGTGTGAGTTTACCACCATGAGTTACAGATCAAGTTCGAGTTCAGTAGCGGTCCACTGATTTTTGACGGAATTACGGCCCTTGGAATCAGAAAATTTCTTTAAAATGGCAGTTTTCCGGACTTTTTTTTCTAAACGCTTGTAGATATTCATCCAATTTTTGGTGTGTGAGTATAACACGATGAGTTACAGATCAATTTCGAGTTTCGTTACGGTCCACTGATTTTTGACGGAATTACGGCCCTTGGAATTAGAAAATTTCTTTAAAATGGCAGTTTTCCGGGCTTTTTTTCTAAACGCTTGTATATATTCATCCAATTTTTTGGTGTGTGAGTCTACCACCATGAGTTACAGATTAAGTTCGAGTTCCGTTTTCGTTCACTGATTTTTGATGGAATTACGGCCCTTGGATTTAGAAAATTTCTTTAAAATGGCAGTTTTCCGGACTTTTTTTCTAAACGCTTGTAGATATTCATCCAATTTTTGGTGTGTGAGTATAACACGATGAGTTACAGATCAATTCGAGTTTCGTTACGGTCCACTGAATTTTGACGGAATTACGGCCCTTGGAATTAGGAAATTTCTTTAAAGGTTGTGATCAAATACTTAACTTGTTGGCAGCCTGAAAGACAGTATGTTGTGTGCGTGAGTGTGTGTGTGTGTGTGTGTGTGTGTGTGTGTGTGTGTGTGTGTTTTGGGGGTCTTAGTTTTCCATTTGCCGGTAGGGGACTTAGTATTGCCTAAGCAATACTTTCAGAATGCTTGTTTTTTTAACATATTTTTCGCATTTGTTTTGATGTATTAGATCAAACGCATGAAACAACTTGAAGAGGAAAAAGGAATTTTGTTGAAGGGGCTTGAAATGGTAGATAAAGCTAGGGATTGGTACCATAAACAAGTGCTACAGGTAGAAGAGAAACAAAAGTATGTGGGCAAAACAACATTTAATGTAAGTACATTCATTATCTTTGATTTCAAGATTCTAAAATGTTATTGCAAAAATAATAAAATGTTCATATTTTGATTTTATTTTTTACTCGTTCATGCAATGTGATACTATATTTATACACCAGAAAATTTGACATATATAGATGTGGTAAATGGAAAGGATGTTTAAATTTACTGATTGAAACCAGGCAAAGTTGTTGTATTATACTGCTGTCAACATTGTATTAACAAATTCATTTAACTATCATTGAAATGTCATTTAAAATGTTTTCTTACCTGTAATTAATATAGCTAGTGAAATTAAAGTAGTATATCATCTTTATGATAAAATCTTATTCATTCCAAAAAAAAACCCTTTAATTCAAGCTGAAAGTAAATCTTTAATGAACTTTACCATTATCATTGCAAATTTAAGTGCTATTATCTATAATAGATGTACCATAATAACTTTTACAGGATCAGAACTTAGAAGCAACACAAGAGAGAATGAATTTTCAACATGCTAGAGTCACAGAGGTCAATAATCAATTACAGACACTCATTCAGAGTTCAGAAAGGGTAAATATCCTAGTATTTTTTTCTGTTATTACCATCTTTTAAAGTAGCAATTTTTGGATGTTTTGTTTTAATTTATATTGTAAAATGGGAAGCAGGAGGCTACTTTTATTTAAAACATATTAGGAATTTGTTAATTTCATCCTTGTTTTACATTTCTCCAGAATTATTGCTCTTATAAGGTTAGAGACACATTGCATGTACTTGCAATTATAAAAAATTTAGACTGTTCTATGGACCCACTCAAAGCAGTGACAGATGTTTAATATGCGGTATATCTACCAGGAGAGGACCTTGGGTTTTACAGTGTCTCAGTTAAAAGACAGGACGCATTTTAAAAATGGGGCTTAAACTCAGGACATTTTGGTCGCAAGATAATTAAGCATGGAAACAATTTTACTATTAATTAGCTTATAATTACAAATACTGTCATTTAACCACTTTATACCTTTCAATTTTACTGTGTTGTTTTATTATGTCAGGGTTTTCCATTACACATGAATTTGGCACTGGGCCCAATCCAAAAAGAAAAAAACAGTGAATCTTCAACAAAGGCAATACAAGAGGACAATAAGAGATTATCAAAGGTATTCTTTTTTTAATTTACACATACTGGATCAATTGCTAGAGTAGGAACTATAATATGTTAATACATGACTCTCGTTGAAATTTGATTAAATTCAACAGTTTGATTCTTTCTTCAATACAAATTAATACATTTAAATAGATAATTAAATAAAATTAAAAAAAAAAAAGTTGAATGAAAAAAAATATTAAAAGAAAAAATTTGCTTCATTTTCAATGATTGTATTCATTATTTTATATCCTTTTTTACTGACAAGAAGTTTTAGTTTATAAGTCAGTAACTTGAGGCCATGTAGAATATATTCAATGAACACATTATAAATATTCTGTCATGAATTTCAACAATCTTTCTTATAGGATGTGAAAGAGAAAAATGAAAAAATCACACAGTTAGAGCAAGAGAAAGCTAGTCTTATACGGGAATTATTTGAAGCACGTGCAAGAAACAAAAGCTATGATGATACCACATTTATGTAATATTTGTCTATTATATATTTATAATTTTAAAATCCCTTTGACATTGTAATATATATTTTGACATTAAAGGATTACATTTGCAAATTTTCTCCATCACCATAGCTAGACTACCAGATAAACTTATATAATTTTACACACTATTCATGATAATTTAAGGTCTGATATGTTGATGAAGGTGCTGTCATTCCATTAACATTTGATGAATGCTTCCTTGAATAACTTTTTAGGCCATTTATTTTTTGTATGTGTTTAATAAGAATTTTTTTCTCCTTTTTGTGATGACATATCTGACCACAAGGAACTCCTCCTGACAAATTTATACAATACTGATCTCAAGTATTTAGGTACATAGTATGTAAATTGTATATTATATGCAGTGTTTAGCATGCATGACAACAGACCACTCAACACTGAATGAAAGTAAACAGTTGCAGATGAATAACCACTACAAGAAATATATCAGTAGTATTCAGATTTTAAGACTTAATTATTTTTACACAATTGATTTGGTTTAAACAGTATTTATTTGTTGATTTAAGCATATATAATACAAGCGTACATATTATTTAAGGATTGAGCAACAAGAATAATTCTTTTATAAAGCTCTCTCCTTTGTACAAATTAAGTTTTACTTTTAAGCAATGGCCTGGATAGTACAAGTAATTGAATGATTGATAGGAATTACTCTAAAAGTGAAAAAAAAATTAAGAATAATTAGATGAAGTAAGTTGTAATTAAAAAGAAGTGTAAATAACATGAACAGTCTAAATAAATTAGCATTCAGTATATAACAATAGTATGAATAGACTCCTAATGTGTAAATGAGAAAAATGTATTGTTTCTCACAATTGATTTGACTTAGAGCATGTATTTTTGAGGTATATATATTATGGAGTGACTGAGCATGCATTTGTGAGGTATATATGTTATGGAGTGACTGCAGCATGCATTTGTGAGGTATATATGTTATGGAGTAACTGCAGCATGCATTTGTGAGGTATATATGTTATGGAGTGACTGCAGCATGCATTTGTGAAGTATATATGTTATGGAGTTACTGCAGCATGCATTTGTGAGGTATATATATTATGGAGTGACTGCAGCATGCATTTGTGAGGTATATATGTTATGGAGTGACAGCAGCATGCATTTGTGTCAGGTACATATGTTATGGAGTAACTGCAGCATGCATTTGTGAGGTATATATGTTATGGAGTGACTGAGCATGCATTTGTGAGGTATATATATTATGGAGTGACTAAGCATGCATTTGTGAGGTATATATGTTATGGAGTGACCAAGAGCATGCATTTGTAAGGTATACATGTAATGGAGTGACTGCAGCATGCATTTGTGAGGTATATATGTCATGGAGTGACCAAGAGCATGCATGCATTTGTAAGGTATAGCTCTTATGCAGTGACCAAGAGCATTTGTTTGTAAGGTATACATGTTATACAGTGAGTATTAAGAGCATTTGTTTGTAAGGTATAGCTGTTATGGAGTGATCAAGAGCATGCATTTGTAAGGCATAGCTGTTATGGATGGCTAGAGAATGCATTTGTAAGGCATAGCTGTTATGGATGGCTAGAGCATGCATTTGTAAGGCATAGCTGTTACAGATGGCTTAGAGCATGCATTTGTAAGATATATATGTTAGGGATATTGTACAAGGGCTATATTTTAATTTGCATTTTATTAAACCAGTACAGTTCAGTCATTCAGAAAAATGTTAACAATATATTTCAATTATCATGAATATTTAGCTAATATAATTATTACCATCATTTTCCTCCAAATATGTCATTCTTACCTATTGTCATATCATTATGTTTTACAAGTAAAGATATCACACAGTTGTTACTATGAATTATCTTCTATTTGTGAACACTTTAATTCTGCGTTGAAATTTGCGTGCAAAAATCAACAATAAAAGTAATCTTCACAAACAAAACAACATTCTGAACAAAAAATTGATTAATTTGACTAATATTTGGAAACGTGATTCACCCAAAATAAGCAAACAAGAATTATTAACAATATATATCGATATTAGAAGTCAGATCCATCCAAAATTGATTAATGCAAATTAAAGTGATTTACAGTACATCAATACAGTCATGGATTGTATTACTTATCATTGAGCATTCAAATCCTAGTTACACATGTCTTTCATCTATTTTACAAAAAGAAATTAAATTAATTATCACATGAAAAATGTATAAAATATACAAAACATATATTTCATGATAATTAAGATTAATGAATGTGTTCATTATATATATGATATTAGTTCCACTTCATAAGTATTCATTGACTTAGTTATATTTTGGTCAAATCATTTATGAATGTGCAATTAAAATGTGTACTTCACTTTGATCTCAATATCAAGTTGTTTACAGAAGTGTTCAAGGATAACTCAATCATTCAATCAGATTGAACCTGCAGAAATAGCTATACAATAAACATTGATACTTAATATCTCTAATATTTTATTATTTGTTTCATTCATATTATCACATATGCAAAGTTAACATGAAAAATGCATTTTAATTCAAATAATGTGTACAACTGTACAATTGTTGCTGAAAAAAATTTTTCCTGCTAATATATCTCAGTATATATTTTTTTTCTTTTAGAATATTTACTTAATTCTTATAACATTTGTATTTTAACACAATAACAGAAAAGAAAATGATACCAAAATTATAATGTAACATGATATGCATATCTGTTGTAAAATCATACCATGGCATGTAGTCTGGATTAAGTACATTTAACAAGGTAACACAAATATATATACAGGAATGTCACAGTGCCCAGTCTCTCACCTGCAAAGATCAGAGATATTATCTTGGTTAAAATATTTAAGAAAATATAAGAATAGCAGCTGTAAAAATTTATATTAAGATAAGCATATATTTTCAGTCTAAACTGTGTGATTTGAGGTCTGTTGTTTATTGTCCAAAATTATTTATTGGATGCTTTAGAACAGCATACTATCAATTAAATAGACATACCAGTATTTTTAATTAATATCGGGTGGTAAAACATTGTGCAAAATACAGTACTGTTGTGTGAAGTGCTTTTGATTTTCTCGGATTGGTGAAATTATATTTGTTTATGTAATTTAACACATTTATTGTATGGTATTAATAATAAGGTTTGTACATTAAATTTATGTTGCTTTATGTTGAGTTTGTTTTATATTGAGTAGCTTTGCTGCTAAAACTTTTCTTCTGACCACGAAATAGGAAATATAGTGATGAAGTTCAAGTCTCAACGAACTGTGAATTTAAATATGGTCTAGTCGTTAACCTATGCATGACAACTGTCAAGATATAGCTATCCCAAGATACCAGCATGTGATCAGTAGATACATACTGAGATTTTGAAAATCAAAAGCAGATGTAATGAAGAAGTAAGCAACTTTCTCCTGCTGATTATCCACGTCGGTCGTAAAATGGCGTGGTTCTCATTTCTATTAAACTAAAAACTGGATAATGAATTATGAGTACTTACAGATGATGGTAATTTGCTTTTCCTGGTCAGTAAATTACTGTCTGACACTTTGGTATACCCCAATATCTCGATGGTCTGGTTCTAGGTGTTGGTAGGTTCGTTGCTGAGCCTTGACATCATCAGATGGTATCCAACTGTCACTGGATGTCTCGACCCTTTAATACCATTACATCCTACAGTTGGCGGGTCCACAGTGGTGATGGTCTCACTGTGTGTCTTGTGGCTTCCATTCTCTACTGTCCCTACGAAACCATATCCAGCTCGACGATTTCTGCCTCTTCTCCAAGCATAATTGAAGCTCTCCTCTTATTGGCTCCGCTCATCCCAATGCCTTCAACAATCTCCAAACTGACTGAGACGGAAACCCTCGGCATCCTACTTCTACAGGAAACAGGGTTGTTTTCCATCCTCTCTGGTTACAAAGTTCTTTCAGCTCCCAGTACTTGTCACTCTTCCTCTCATGTGCTTCATTACAACATTCTTCCCATGGCACTGTCAGCTCTATGATAATGATTCTTTTGTCTGCTGACCAGAGCACAATATCTGGTCGCTGTGTTGTTTGGATCACATCAGGAAAAACAAGTTTCCGCCCAAGGTTTTAAAAATACCACATAGACGGGCAATAAACATATTAAAAATGAAATACTAGGATCAATGCTATATTTGTAGTGGTGATCGTGAATCAGTTCATTTATAATGCTATCGGATACACCATACTCCCTGCACATTCCTTATATTATCATTCTTTATTGTCCCCCGCTTTTCGCGAAAGCGTGGGGACATTAAATCTAATTCGTCTGTCCGTCCGTCTGTCACAGAAACTTTAACCTTGTTTATAACTTTTTAACCGTAAGACGTAGGGCTTTCATATTTGGCATATGTGTCCGTAATTGCAACACCTTTCCGTTGGTACCAAAACTTTTTATCATGTGACCTTGACCGTGACCTTTGACCTACTTCAATGTACTTTTTAACCGTAAGACGTGGGGCCTTCATATTTGGCTTGTGTGTCCCTAATGGCGCTGCAGATACATGTAGACATGCACAACCTTTAATTGGTAAATTACTTCTAGAAATCATGGAAACTATAAACTTACTGTTTCCTTTTTTTGTAACTTTTAAGTATATAAATTCAATTGTTTTATCCAAAGGATTCTTATATCTTATAGCATGAATTAATGGTCGTCATTTTATACGTCAAAAATATGTACCTTTTCCAAGTATTCCTTTGTCGACCACTTGTCACTGCGTATTCCATTAAAAGGTCTGGCTTGTGAAGCTGTCTGCATCTATATCTAAATCGAATTTTTAATATGCGTGGCTCGAGAGGTCTTTAATGTCCATTCCCACCTGTGGCTCGACAGTGTCCAGGCCAACCAGTGGCTCGTCAGTTTTCCTTCCTTCGGTAGAGACAGTAAACACCATGTCACGACAGACATGTGACGTAGATACCTCACAATGTAAGATGCCGGAACTGTTGCAAAGGTCTAAATTTCTGTGCAATGCATCAGACTGAGGCCGTCGATATATCGGTGAAATGATATTGGTTTGATGAAAGACATTGATATCTAAAATTGTAAACAACGAACTGACATTTAAGTACTATAAATTTAATATGGACAAATCCACCTCAGAACAGGGTTATGTTAACACTAATAATTAAAAGGTATATATGTTCTATATTTATTAAGGTCGTATCCTACTTATTCAGGTTTGTTTTCTTATGGTCTATCATAGAGACTCATAGTGACGACTGATGTGGTTACCAAATGAAAAATTTGAGTTTTCTAACTTCCTTGATTGACTGATTTAGGCATTATTCCACCGGGAGGGGTGGGGAAGTAACTTGCAAGGGTTTTGATTAGGCACGTGCGGCTGTAGTCGCTGGCACCCTACTCATTCATATATTGTAAAATATACCCATTCATATACTGACGAAAAGTGATGACATATATTCCAATTAAACTTTTGCATAGAATGGAATAAAAGACGTCGTATCGAAAATGACACCAGAAATAAATTTCCCTATTATTTACCATGAATAACCTTGCAACCAGTTTCTGCATTCCGGTTTCTGGTGCAAAAATATCTTCTCTTGTAACCTCCACATACGCTTTACCTATTCATGTATTGTGTGAATAGAAAGAGAGCCTTTGATATATATTTCATAGGAAAATGATAACCATTAATATATTAGGTTGCCTTAAAATTATACCCTATTCCAGTTGCACGTCTGTATATACCTTTATATAGGAAGTTATTTCCTTTTCGCCCCACCCCTAATTTTTATTGCCATTACTCAATCTTTTCATTTCTGGCGGATATTTTCTCTTTGTATTTGAACTGAAATATATCGGATATATAATCACCTGAATAAAACAAAGAAATTGTAAAAATACAAAGAAAAATCCCTTTTTGCAACATTCATGACTATCCTGCAGCTTTATTTATCACTAAATTAGAATTATTTTTTTTACATCAACTGCGTTTGATTATAGGAACTCTTTAATGCAGAGATTTAAAGCCGGCTATTTCAATACGTTTTGATTAAAACGCCAACTCGGGAAGCTATTTTGCGATCTCCACTCTACAAAGATAATGACGATAATGTTAAATACATAACTAAGCATGTGACACTAAACCTAGAGGCGATACATGGCGTGCGGGAGGAGTGGATGTCTCCTGTTATACTAACAATGCCCACCATAATGCACAAATGTATACGGCACAGAAATGTAACACTATATAGATATGATGGAACTGAATAATCACCGAAAGAGTCATAGTCTTACATCGTAAGTAGAAAACTGTAATTACACACCAAGTATAAACAACGAAGAAGTACCGGCCATATACAAACCGTTGCCAACACAGAAACAGAACACAGAAATACAAGAAGTATAGTATTATTCTGCGGAAGAATTCTTTTTAAGTCTCTGATGAAGATAGCTAAAAATGAAGTGTATGGTGTATTTAAACAGTGCATTAGGTTTACTGTGATCAATGAAAATGACACTGATTGCCAATCGTCTGGATAGGGTATTAAAATGTCAATACGTTTTGATTAAAATATATTACTTTTAGTGGTTGCTATATATTGTCTGAGTGAAAATAAAATATTTCTGATGTAATGTAAATAAAATGTATTGTTGCGCCAGAATACATCATATGAGTTGTCTTCGAAAATGTATATCATTATTATATGAGACACAAAGGCTTTTAATTATTATCTATCAAAATACATCTACATTTCAAATATAAAGATTTTATATAATAGGTCCAGGTACGTCAACACGACTACTTTAAACAGATAATGGAACAACATCCGTATCAATTCATTGCACTAAACATGTAATTCATATTCATTAGGATATTGAGTTTGCTTATTTGCCTGTTTCAAAGTTTTAATGAAACATAAAAGAATGACAAATGGTTAAACATATTAAACTAGAATGTTTAGCTCTCATGGGGCGAAGGCAACAGAATAATGTAGAGAGGTGTATTAAGAGGTATTGATTTTGATTTGTTTCCGAATGTAAGACACTTTTTTCGAATTTGTGATTTTTGCCTATTTTTGTTTGTTTGGACTTTTATTTATTTATTTATTTTTAGTTGTTGTTTAAAAAAAAACAAAAAGGAGGTTTTAATTTTGAAAAATTCAAAGATCAAAAAAAAAAAAAAAAAAGAAAAAAAAAGAAAAAAAAAAAAAAAAAAAAAAAGAAAAAAAGAAAAGGAAAAAAAGATGGAGGCTATATTAATTGTATGTAATAAACAAGTTTTAATGGAGTGATTGATTTTGTTTAACGTCACACCACGAATATTTCACGTATATGGTGACTGCATCTGCCTGATGCGGGACATACAAATTTTGACCTTTGCAACGGACCTACCCGAAGTAGTGAGGGGTCTTTAACGTGCCATGCATACCACGACACGGGGCCTCGGTTTTTACTGTCTCGTCCGAAAGACAGGACACCAGCATGGCCAGAGCGGGACTCGAACCCCGGCCTCCCGATCAGGATCCAGCGCGATACCACTAGGCCATGCCGGCTTAGTTTTAATGGAAGAGGACAGATATTAAGTATTCAGTGTTCCCAAAGGATGTCGTTATTTTTGGCAAGATCCTTCAAGGGATGGATCCAGGACGGGACGACCCAGACCCGAGGGTGTCCTCTAACGAATGTCTTCAAAATGGCTGTATGGATGGACCAATAGACGATCTTTATGTTTTACATGATATAAGCGGGCCAAGACCCGACATGTTACTTTTTGCCGGGGTTTTATTTTGATGCAAAGAACTACATAGTGACGTCACAAATTAAGCAATAAAAATCCCGGCAAAAAGTAACATGTCGGGTCTTGGCCCGCTTATATCATGTAAAATATGAATATCGTCTATTGAATGCACAAAATTGATCTAGTGTCTGAAGAAGTATTGTTGAGTTAGGTTCATTCTGAACTAACTCTCAGTTTTGTCCCTTTTCACTTCTTTTTTGACTTAGTTATTTTCCATATTTCTTGGGGGGGGGGGGGTGTTCATGTTCCTGATTTATTCAAAATGTTTTTCTAATCCTCATATAGGTCAGATCTTGCATGCCGAGGATTAATGTTTCAAATTCCGCTAGAAGAAAATACATTTTTATTTGATTTTACACCAAAAACACATTTTTCAATGTTTTGTAGCACTCAGTGTTTTACATTGACATTTAAGAAAAATAACAACGGAAAAACATTATGATTATCTTGATTTATTCAAGTAAACAACGAAGAAGTACCGAAGTGTTAACCATATCTCTTAAACCATGGAATAAAAGGACAATATCGTGTATAGTGTCATATTGAGACAAATACTAACCCCAATTAAATCGAGTTGAGACCAGGTACCCAGGAGGATTAAGCGTTCCCTAGTTGTATGAAACACCCGTTGCAAAAGTCCTGCAATAACAAGTCGAGGGAGTAATGATATGCATATAAGCACATGAAGGTGAAAAGAACGCTAAAATATATATAAGTCAAACTATCCTTTTCACGATATGAAATGCTGATGAATTGAAATTCCGGCGTCGGAAATGCACATCAATAAATGTTCGTACATATCCGTATTATGTCATACAAGTATAGTCAAAAACTTAAGACGGTAAGTTTATATGGTCAGATCCCAAAGTGTAGGTTAACATTCGTGAAAGGGGGATACCAATTGCATCAGTTCCCTTTATCGCCAATAGGACATCCTCAGTGACAATTTCAAACGTTCCTCAATATTTATCCGTGAGGGTAGTTTCGTGGCAAGAACCCTCCTTCTCAGGATGAAATATTAGTTCATTTAGTTCATGCCCTGACAAAGCGTATAAGTTGTGCAATGAAGACGCCATATGCGGGAGAGGAAGGTATTTTCACTAATTGATAGGAGTATATCAGTGTATATCAACTTCCTGAAATTTGTATAGTGATACTGTGCTCTGCTAATCACCTATCAGAAAAGGTTTCGATGCCAAAAGTGAAAACGGAAAAATTGTGTCATTTGTCTCTATGCAATTTACGAAATAGTTTTCAAATAAATATAGAACATATATACTTTTTAATTTAGTGCACCATATGCGCAATACGACAACTTATGTCTCTTCAGTGATGCTCGTGGCCAAATGATTGGAATTCTCAAAATATATAAATATTTGAAGAGCAGTGTTGAAACCAAAATGACCGAAAAGTGAACGAAAGAATCTATTTAAGGACAGAGCTATGCATGAGGGAGATACTTCTTAGTTTTAGAGTGATTTACTTAATTTGAAGACTGAAAATTTGAAGTATATATTTAATGTCAGTACAAAAGCACTGAAAACTAGACTTATGATGCCCTCGGGACTATCAGTCCACCAGCAGTGACACCGGACTAGTGGTTATAATAGATATAGAACATATATACTTTTTAATTTAGTGCACCATATGCGAATTTCAACTTATTTGTGAAAATGGCTGTTAAACGCAAACGACAAAATCAATATTGACTAGACGTACTTTAACAACATCAAACATGTATACGACATAAAAATCTAACTTTTTTACAACTACTAGACATTAACGAATTTGAAATAAGATCAATAAATATTGTCGAGGCGTAAAATGTTTTTGTTTGTAAAGAGATTCCAGAATCCGGTATGCATCTGAATATTTTATGCAATATTGATATCAACAGTAGATTAACTCGCAAGCTTATGAGTGATGACAATGCATATATCGCATCAAAGAGAAAACAGAAGACATCTGACAAAGCTGTAAGACACAAATCACCAAAGACATACACACAAAACCTAACAGCACATCTGGAAGTCGACTAATTCATCTACTCATTCACTTTGCATTTGAACATTTATACCTTGGTAATTTAATTCTCCAAATGTGTAGTTCAAGAAAGCCTAAATCGTTGCAAGTCCAACTAATTCAGCCAGAAACGTAGTTCTAAAAGAACAAGTGTTTTAGAAATCAAGTCATACTCTGAACTAATTTCAGTATTATCACGATAAAGACTCGGCAAACACAAACAAAGTCTCATCTGTGTCATTCATATATATTCAAATGATTTTAAGATACATCTATTGAATTTCGTCATTTTTCGGAAATTTAATAGTTTGTTAGCTATCCTAGAACTAAATAGTACTTCGTTCATTCAAAGTTTTGTCCTACGATGGGACTGGGATTTTAATTGTAGTTCAACTCGGCAATTACTTTACTGTTGAAATATCTGTATCACTGGCATAAGAAACAAAATGACAAATGTTTCTATATGGTGCACAGTATTTACACAGGTATACATCTTCTCATATTGTGCGTGATAGCAGAGTTTCCTTTTACAACCGAAATTTTCAACAGATCCTGACTTCGAAAATTCCAAAGATTGTTAACAATCCCAGAGTTAAGGAGTACCTCACTCATGCATAGTTCTATCTTAGATGGCATTAGGATTTTGATTTTAGTTCAAATTTACGATTGGTTTACTATTAATATTCGCTTAAACACATTTCAACTAGGCTGAATAAAGCTTAAACATTATTGTATAACAAAAGATGTCATTAAATCAGTCTATAAATTAGTTTAAATGAATACAAAACTACTGTTCTACATCATTGTTATGTCGATACTTATGTGCCGTCCACGGAATATGAATTTAACCTATATTGATTATCTTTGCATTGCTTTTCACAATAATACAACCAGTGGTTTGGATTAATTCGTCAAAATAAGTTGCTGATAATGGTGATCATGACATGTAGTGCAGCATTTTTCACTTTTTTCATAGTTAACGTAATTGCAATGAAATTTGAGGTTTTCAAAGATTTTATCTTGGAAGATAAGGACATTAAGATATACAATACTATATCGTTACGTCTATGTATAAATGAATGTGCAAAGTTAAAGGTCTGTAAATCAGTGAATTATCGAAGATCTTTCCTGGACTGCACGCTACTATCATCAACTCATATGGAAACATCCATCCACAAGTACATTGGCACATCATACGTTTTTATCAATAAAGTAAGTATTACTATAGAATTTATCTAACTTTCGGACAGAACAAAACTATTAATTTGACCATAATAAATGGATAACGAGATAAATTGTGTAATAAGAGTCTCGTAACGACCATAAAACTTCCTCAGTGACGTTGTTAGTCTAGCACATATATAACCATGGTTTAGTAGCTTATCTGAAAGTCGCCTAGCCCTCAGAACAAAGTCATTGTAATTTGACATGCTCTGGAATAACGTATTAACTGAAATATGAATACGAAGTATGCGGGTGATGATGGAATGTTGCTACTTATGAAAGGAAAGTTTGTGATAACGAAATTGAAATCGTCACGTTTGTCATAGAGTGAGGTGTTCAATGGACCATCAATGTCGAAAGACAACATAATATCTTTAACCTTCGACAATAATGCTCATTTGAACACCTCTCTGTATGAGAAACGTGACGATTTTAACTTCCAAATAACTAACTTTCCGTTTCTTTGCAGCAATATCCCGTCCTCACCTGCCTATGGAGTTTTTATACCTCAACTTATAAGGTACGCAAGAGCCTGTTCTCTATACGACGGTTTTATTCCAAGGGCCAAACGACTGGCCACTAAGTTGCTCATGCAGGGATATGTTAAAGAACATCTAAAATCGTCACTGTGGAAGTTCTACGGTCGCTATGGGGATCTTAAACGAAAATATGATGTGCCTCTTTCTAGAATGATTGATGATATTCTGGAATGCGACTAAATGACCTGTTCAGTGAACACCAAATATAACTTTGTACACCAGTTTTGTACTTTCGTATGTACAATTAGGAAACCAAAACTATTGATTTTGACATGTTTCTTAAGAACTGCTGTGACGGGTGATGCATGCAAACAGGTGACGCTTACTCTCCCCGGGCACCTGGTCTCACCTCGGAATTTTTCAGTATTTCGGGGTTCACAACAGTTTCTTTTTGAAACTTACACGATTTTGTATCTGTTCTTCGACTTTGAGAATGATTAATGGTTTGGTCCTTCTTCGATATTGATCTAAACACGAAGTAGAATTACTACTTTCTGTGGTTTATTTTACCTCCAGTTCACCTGGATAGATGATGCTAAGGTAATCCGCGAGTGATTGATTATTAATTGAAAGAAAGTCATCTATATATCTGTAAGTGAAATTGAAGCCAAGAGCCAATTGTTTCTTTCCTTGCGAAAGCAAAGTCTGGATGAATTCAGCTTCGTATGGATAAAGGAATTTGTCAGCCAGAAGCAGGGCACAATTTAATTCCACTGTGCACCACTAAAGAGACATAAGTTGTCGAAATGCGTATATGTTGACCATAGCAATCCACGCATATTCATTCTAATATATATTTTATTTCAACCGTCTAGACATCATATGAATTCAGATTAAACACCATAAAAATATAAACACGTAAGATATTGTAAAACACATAATGGTATAAAAATATATGCGACATCAACATGATAAACCGTGCTCTGCCAGTCTGAAAGCGAGCTAAGACCCTAGAACTGTAGGAGTCCCGACTAACAGTCAGAGGGGACGAGGTTCAGGACAATGTTTCCTCTGAAAGAGGTTTGGACAAGACCCGTCATATAGTCCCCACCGCCCTGTTAGTCAGCGTGCAATGTTCAAGTAAAAGTATGCATAAGGCTGTAGAGGAGCCAAATACAAGACCTATAGTCTTTTTGATGATCTCAATATCATATTGTCTATTTAGAAGACGTTTGACTATTTTATTACATGATAAAATAACGTTATCGGAGCCTTTTACTTTCCTTAGTTTATATACGAGATCTCCGTAAAAATAAGGATGGGAAATTCCATTGGATACATACTGTTGAAAAGAAATATTTCCAAATTTAGATAGAAGTTCTGAATAAGATCTGAAGAATTTGCCGAATGTATTCTTAGCTTGTGATATCTGTAACCCTGAGTTAAAAGTTTAGTAGTAATTTGTAAATTTCGTTTATGAAAGTCCAAAACATCGGTGCAGCCTCTGACAAATCGAACTAATTGAGATATATAGATACCATATGATGGGAGTCGAAAGACATCGTCATCCAAGTAAGGGAAATTTACAATAGGAAATCCAAAATCCTCACGTTTATCATAAATATTAGCATATATTAGGTGGTTGATAATTTTGATGTTTAAATCTAAGAAAGGTGTAGATTTATCTTAAGTATTAGCTTTATTTAATGTGAGCTCTGGTGGATATATTTCTGATATAAATTGTTCGAATTCAGGGTTGTCGATAACCAAAATGTCATCCAGATATCTGCAAGTATTATTAAATTTGTCAATGAGGTCAAAACGTTTGGATTTTTGAACAGAAACCATAAAATCCCTCTCATAACAATAAAGAAATAAATCTGCTATCAGAGGCGCGCAGTTAGTACCCATAGGAATCCCAACTATTTGTTGATATATCTTGCCATCAAATTGCACAAAAATATTATTCATGAGAAAATCTATTGCTTTACATAATTCCTTGCAAGTCCAGTATTTATATGAAGTTTATTGTTTGTTGGAAAAGAATCCGGAGTTATTGGAAGTACATATGTACGTTTTAGATTCTCTGTGAAAACACCATTGTATAAGAGACAGAAACTTGCTTTTAATCAAATCATGAGGCAGAGATGTATAAAGTGCAGAAAAATCAAATGTAGAAATTTGAGTTGCTTTGAAATTTAGCGAAAGAAGTTTGTCTATAACTTCATGAGAATTTTTAATTGACCAAAAGTAATTGATGTTACTATTATGAAATGCGGCATCACAATATTTGATAATATGATCTTTTATAGCAGTTAGAGCAGACGTAATATGCTTCGATAGTACCGTAGTAGAGCAGTTACAATCTCACTGCCTGAATTTCGGGTAGGGCAACGTAGGTGGTGGGTGCCATGGTGACAGTGGTCGACATTATCTGTTTTCGTACTGGGGTAAGGAGGGATAATATGTTGGTTGCCCTCATCTGGCTCAACACGGACCTTGAGTACATCTGTTCCTCTTGTTACAAGCATTGGATGGTGTATTTGACTTCGATGCTCCACTTAATATGCTTCATGAAGCAGCTTTAAAAGTAAAACTGTAAGAGGCTGCTAAGCTGGAGCATTCTTATGTTCTTGTTGCTATGTTGTGTCGCTACGCTGTTTGTTCATTTAGAGCAAAGTATAATAACTGGTCTAAAATGTTGGCCAAGTAGTTTCAAGTTTCCTAGGTAAGAAGAGGAAAGGTGACATCCCGTTTTCTGTATTGTATATACCTCCTTAACAATACAGTAACTATGCCAATTACTTTCAAGAAAGTCGTGTTACTGAATTCCGTGTCAGGGTTACGACAGAGTTATGCCTACACCGAACTCATTAGACAAGTAAATTATATGACATATTGACAATTAATAACCCTGACATGACGACAATATACATATTGCATTAATGATAAACATGTAGACTTTCGTACTGTAAACTCCCCATTCTTGTTTATTGTTTGCTTTTTTGTTTGTGATGACTTTTGTCATACGGCTGAATTAGATTTTTTATGCTTTTTTAAATTCGATTATATGATATAGAATATATGTAATAAAAAGAAACGCAAAAATATACAAATTGTTATTTTTTATTTGTTGTTGTGTGCGGTTCTTTGATTCAAAACACATTGTCATCGAAAACGCCATTTTAACTTTTTAAATTTATGACACAATTTCCAGTAGGAAAAGGTTCACCAGGATTAAAATATTTCTTTGCATCTCTGAATACCGTCCTTTATAAATCAACTGCATTAATTTAATTTGTAAATGTTAACCTTGGTTGTATGTAAAAAAACGAAGAAGTACCGAGGTGTAAACCATATCTCATAGTCCATGGAATAAAGGGGACAATATCTTGTTTAGTGTCATATTCAGACAAATGCGAACCCCAATAAAATGGAGGTGAGACCAGGTACCCGGGAGGAGTAAGCGTCCCTGGTTACATGCAACACCCGTCGCAAAAGTCCTGCAACAACCTTTCAAATCGAGGAGGTAAATACATAAATATTCACGCATGAACATACGAAGGAGTCAGGAACACGATGTCATATTTCCCATTCAAGTCAAGAAATGCTGCCTGCCTGAAATTGTATGTCTTTCTAGAATATGGATCCATAAATAGTTAACCACATTAGTTGAGTACCAATTGTCACTTCCATTGTCTAAGTCGACATAGCAATTATATTAAACTATATTACTATATAATATTTTTGTGATGTTTTATGTGCTAAGTTTTCTTTGTTCTGCATGTCCAGGGCGGCTTTTGTTTTTCTGTGTCCTATTATCAAATTTTATGTATATGTCCTTTGTCATACATCTTGGTCAGATGTTTTCTGTCTTCTCATTTACAGCTAAGGTTGATAGAGTTTTCTGTACTGTTTACTAAACAAATTATATCAATTTATTAATATTTACTAGATTCATAGAATTTTGTTCAACATGGTATGACTTTTGTATTTAGCTTGGTCGTCCATTGTTAGGTTTTGAGAGGGATTCAACACTTTTCAGGTCTACAAAGAATAATAGGGCCATAAATATGTATTTGATTAAAGTCCATGTACAGTGTACATGTATACTAAAATGTGTATGATAAAAGGACCCATATTTTCTGAAATAATCATATTAAACCCTGTCGACAGTGGATTCAGACGCAATATATTTTATACATTCTTGAATCATTAATGTCGTTTAAGATTTAAAGAAATAGCAGTGTAGTGCATAGTTTATCCTTTCGGGTTTCAAATCGTTGATGTACTACTTTTACATCTTTACAGGGACACGGTGACCTTTGTCCGGCATGCGAAATTTATGAAACCTGTGTCACATTGAAGAGTGGTATAGGTACATGTGTCAAATCAGGTATGATTTTTCAGTGTTAAATTGGAAACAGTTAGGTGGACTAAAACACTGTCATGAAATAGAACTAAGAATTATTTGTTATTATTTAAAGTCACTTCGATGCTTTTGCACTTATATGGTGGTGTCACCTGCCCAGCACATTGCCTCAGTTATGTTCTATATTAATCTATATGATAATGTGGGATCTTTTACGTGCCAACGTAGATCATGACACCCGGACCACTCTGTATACTGTCTCATTCAAAGTACACCGGACCACTCTGTATACTGCTTCATCCAAAGGACACTGCACCACTCTGTATACTGTTTTATCCAAAGCACACCTTACCACTCTGTATACTGTCTCACCTGAAGGACACCGGACCACTCTGTATACTGTCTCATACAAAGTAAACCTGGCCACTCTGTATACTGCCAAACCACTCTGTATACTGTATCATCCAAAGGACACCGGACCACTCTGTATACTGTCTCATACAAAGTACACAAGACCACCCTGTATACTGTCTTATCGAAATGACACCGGACCACTCTGTATACTGTCTCATACAAAGTACACAAGACCACTCTGTATACTGTCTTATCGAAATGACACCGGACCACTCTGTATACTGTCTCATACAAAGGACACCTGGCCACTCTATATTCTGTCTCATCCAAAAGACACCTGACCACCCTGTACACTGTCTCATCCAAAGGACACCGAACCATTCTGTAAACTGTCTCATACAAAGGAGACTTGACCACACTGTATACTGTCTCATTCAAAGGATACCGAACCACTCTGTATAATGTCTCATCCAAAGGACAAAGGACCACTCTTTTTACTGCCGTACTACTATGTATACTGTCTCACCCAAAGTACACCGGGCCACTCTGTATGCTGTCTCATCCAAAGGACACCGGACCACTCTGTATACTTTCTTATACAAAGGACGCTGGACAGCTCTGTATACTGTCTCATCCAAAGGACACCGAACCATTCTGTAAACTGTCTCATACAAAGGACACCTGGCCACACTGTATACTGTCTCATCCAAAGGGCACCGGACTACCCAGTATGATGTCTCATCCAGAGGACACCGAACCACTCTGTATGCGGTCTCATCCAAAGTACAAAGGACCACTCTGTATACTGCCGTACCACTCTGTATACTGTCTCAACTAAAGTACACCGGGCCACTCTGTATGCTGTCTCATCCAAAGGAAACCGAACCACTCTGTATACTTTCTTACGCAAAGGACACTGGACCACTGTATTCTGTCTCGTCCAAAGAACACCGGACCACTCTGAATACTGTCTCATACAAAGTTACCTGAAAACTGTGTAAACTGTATCATCCAAAGACAACAGACCATTCTGTATACTGTCTCATCGAAAGGACACCTGGTCACTTTATATTGTCTCATCCAAAGGACACTGGACCACTCTGTACACTGTTTCATCCAAAGTGCACCTGACCACTCTGTATCCTATCTCATACAAAGGACACCGGACCACTCTGTATACTGTCTCATCGAAAGGACACCTGGCCACTTTATATTGCCTCATCCAAAGGACACCGGACCACTCTGTATATTGTCTCATCCAAAGTACACCGAACCACTCTGTATACAATCTCATACAAAGGACACAGGACCACTGTATACTGCCAGGCCACTCTGTATACGGTCTCATCCAAAGTACACCAGACCACTCTGTATGTCGTGTCATCCAAAGGACACTGGGTCACTCTGTATATTGTCTCATTCAAAGGAAGCTTGACCATTCTGTAAACTGTCTCATACAAAGTAAACATGACCACTCTGTATAGTTTCTCATACAAAGGACACCGGACCACTCTGCATACGGATAAGAAATTATACAGAGTGGTCAAGCTTCCTTTGGGTGTGACTGTATACAGAGTGGCCCGGTGTACTTTGCATGAGACAGTATACAGAGTGGTAAGGTGTCCTTTGGATGAGACAGCATATAGATTGGTACGGTTTACTTTGTATGAGACAGTATACAGAGTGGTCCGGCAGTATACAGAGTGATCCTGCGTCCTTTGGATGAGACAGTATACAGAGTGGACAGGTGTCCTTTGTATGAGACAGTATACAGAGTGGTCCTTTGTCCTTTGGGTGAGACAGAATACAGAGTGGTCCAGTGTCGTTTCGATGAGACAATATACAGACGGGTTGGGTGTATTTTGTATGAGAGAGTATAAAGAGCGGTCCGGTGTCCTTTGTACGAATCAGTATACAGACTGGTCCGGTGTCCTTTGGATGAGACAGTATACAGAGTGGTCAGTGTCTTTTGAATGAGACAGTATACAGACTGGTTAGGTGCACTTTGTATGAGGCAGTATACAGAATGGTCCTGTGTCCTTTGAATGATACAGTATACAGAGTGGCCAGGTGTCCTTTGGATAAGAAAGTATACAGAGAGGTCCGGTGTCCTTTCGATAAGACAGTATACAGAGTGGTCGAGGTCAAAGGATACTCTGTATTCTTCCTCACCCAAAGGACACCGGACCACTCTGTATGCCTTCTCATCCAAAGGATACCGGATCACTCTGTATACTGTCTCATTCAAAGGACACCGGACTGCTCTGTATACTGTCTCATACAAAGGATATGGGATCACTCTGTATACCGTCTCATTCAAAGGACACTGGACCGCTCTATATGCTGTCTCGTTCAAAGGAGGACACCTAACACCTCTGTATACTGTTTTATCCAAAGGACACCGGACCTCTCTGTGTACTGTCTGATACAAAGAATACCGGACCACTCTGTAGACTGTCGCATCCAAAGGACACCGGATCACTCTGTATGCTGTCTCATCCAAAGGAGAGATAGGGAAGAAGTTGATAAATCGACTAAAACAAAATACGAGCTGACTAACAAGATGGGCACCGGTTCCTCATGACTTCAAATGCAGTACCACCCTGTCCTATTGGAATGCAGAAAGTACAAGTATTAACCGAATAGGTCGGTCATTAAATAGTATTATTTGATTATACAGATCTTCAACCATGCATCATCAGCCTTACGTATGATCTCCCAGTTATAACGTTCATTTTTCAAAACTGATTGCAGTTTTTAATCGCATGCCTATTAATGTTTTTAAAAGTAATTTTAATTATACAGAATGTTCAACAATGATGCCACCGTTATCGTTTGCATATCAAGTGCATTCGATGACCTTTGATCCTCCTGCTATTACGTTCGCTTGCGGCCCTACATCAAGACACGTAGCAGCTACATGTGCGCCCGGATATTCTTGGACTCGAAACCTGACATGTGGTATAAATTCATATCATTTTCTACAAGATAATTTGTTCATAGAGGACATTTAAAAAATATTTTTGTTGTGTAATGTGTTTTCCAAAAGTGCATAATATATTTGTGTTTTTAAAAACTGTTTCGACAGTTTTACCCTGGTTGTACTTTGAAAAGAGTTTCCCGGAAGCCGCTATAAGGAATCCAGAAAAACAATGCTTTCCAACCGTATATTCTTAACCTATTTCACTTTTACACAAATGTTGTTTAACAATTGAAATTACTTATGATTTCCTTGATGCTACGAAGACTGAATACGAGCCATATTTGTATGTCTCTATTATAAAGCAAAGAAGCAGGGTTTTAATCGACGTCACTATCGTTGCAATCAATGCCACGATTTTAGAATGCTATAAGTAAAGTATACGTATAGTGGGATAAGTTTTGTTCTATATAAAATAATAATTGTATTAAGATGCTTGTTTATATATTGCTGACGCCGGAAATTGCGCGTTCTGAAGCTATGTGAATAACGCGGACAAGGTTATCAAGGTGAATAATTCATAAACTTGCCCCGAACTACTTTTTATTGGAATAATAAGTTTAAGAATGCCTTACCATTAACCAAACTTTTCCATTAGCATGGTATTGGTTTTGTTCGAAGCAAAGTTATATTTAAAAACGTGGGATGTTTCGGACACTAACTCAGGGTTGCGGTTCAATTGCTTCTGACAACAATTATACGCTTGCAAAACAATATCGCGATTTACATTTCACTGAACTGATAATGTACTTACTGGACCGTATCAATGATATCTCAAAATCAGCGTGAATGGTATAACCAGTCGAATTAATGTCTTTATGTTGTATTAGTGAGCATAAGATGAAGGCTGTCAAATGGGGTAAGGTAAGGGCGCGAACTGATGTCTTTCTGCTGTGTTGGTGAGCATAAGATGAAGACTGTCAAATGGGGTAAGGGCTCGAACTGATGTCTTTCTGCTGTGTTCATGAGCATACGATGAAGGCTGTCAATTGGGGTAAGGACCCGAACTGATGTCTTTCTGCTGTGTTGGTGAGCATAAGATGAAGGCTGTCAATTGGGGTAAGGACCCGAACTGATGTCTTTCCCGCTGTGTTGGTGAGCATAAGATGAAGGTTGTCAATTGGGGTAAAGGGTCGAACTGATGTCTTAATGTTGTGCTAGTAAACATAACACGACGGCTGTCAAAGGAGGTAAGGACCCGATATCTTTTTGCCATATAAGTAAGCATAAACCAAAGGCTGTCAAATGGGGTAAGGACTCGAAATGATGTATTTATGCTGTGTTAGTAAGCATGCGTATGACGAAGGCTGTCAAATGAGGTAAGGACTCGATATCTTTTTGCCATATAAGTAAGCATAAACAAAAGGCTGTCAAATGGGGGTAAGGACTCGAAATGATGTATTTATGCTGTGTTAGTAAGCATGCGTATGACGAAGGCTGTCAAATGAGGTAAGGACTCGATATCTTTTTGCCATATAAGTAAGCATAAACAAAAGGCTGTCAAATGGGGGTAAGGACTCGAAATGATGTCTTTATGCTGTATTAGTAAGCATGCATATGACGAAGGCTGTCAAATGAGGTAAGGACTAGATTAGATGTCTTCATGCTTCATAATAAGCATAAGACCAAAGCTGTCAAATGGGGTATGGATTGGAATTGATAGCTTTAGTTTGTGTTAGTAAGCATTAGACGAAGGCTGTCAAATGGATTAAGAGCACGAACTGATGTCTTTATGTTGTGGTAGTAAGCATAAATCTATGAAACAAATGGGTCAGGTGTTGAATTGATGTGTTTTGTGGTGTTAGTAAACATAAGACTAAAACTCTTGAACGAGTTAAGGGCTCAAACTGATCTCGTTATGTTTTAGTAAGCAAAAGACGAAGACAATCAAATGGACCAAGGAATCGAAATGATGTTATATTTATATTTACCATATTCCTACCACCTTCCATTCAAAAATGACAACATATTTTCACTGGTCATAACCAATAATAAATACTCGTCTGATTTGCAAATTAGCGTACGATCTGTCAAAATGTTAATACCTACTATGCTCCCAAGAATATGGAAGACATCCTGTGCAAATTGTAAAGCGATCAGTAGTCCCCGCCATCAAAAACGGACAATTCTCGAAATTTTCGGCAACTGCATGTTGTAACTAGTTTGAATTTAACGGTATCTTGTTGTTTCAACTATTTATAGTATGGCGGTACTAGCATTCAAACGTCATTCCCATGACCGAAAATGTGAATATGAATAATTTATTGGATTGGTTATAGTAATTTCTCAACTATATTCCGGTTGGTACAAGGGAATGATCCAAATGCATTGATATGAATCTTTCTGGTCACAATACAATGCACAGAATCACAGTTATATTTATATATAATGGAAATCATTTGAAAAAGATGATATAACATACAGAGTTGATAATTAATCATTTTCTATCTTACAGATTGCAAGGACGGCTGGTCAAAATTTGGCTTTAAATGTTATATGTACATTGCAAACAGCAAACAAAGTAGCACTGTAGCAAGCGTAAGTACACAATTTTCATTCATAAGACAAATGAAGAAACAAAAACAATACACATATCATATGATATAACATATAGATATGGACTCTTTAGAAGCTGACTACATATGTTTATTTACTACAGGCATATTGTCAGACTGTAGATAGTGTGGTGACGCAGCCAATCATTCTGGCAGAACCTGTCTCAACAGAAGAGAACGAATTCGTCTTTTCCCTCGCTTATGGTTTGTTGCCTTATTCTAAATTCTAAACTTCTTTGGTAATTTAATTAGGTATTTAAGATATCACAACAACTACTGCTTAACATAGTGATAAAGTCTAGGATTATAGACTTTTATTACATGACAAAATCTATCGATAGGAAAATTAAACAAGAATAAGAATGAAAGATATAAGACGACAGAAAAATACCTAATTATATGCCATAATGCATTTATTCAAAATAATCAATAGTGTGGTTAATATTACCGCTTCACGGGCCCATCCTTCCCACTTGCTATGAAAACATGAAGTAAAAAATATAACAAACAATGAAGAAGTATAGATCAGTTACCCAATGTCGAAGTCTGCGAGTGGAGGCTTAATTATGGAATTGTTCCATACAAATCGTTGCGAACCTCGTAAAATAAAACATTGCGGGGTGAGACCAGCTGCCTGAGGAGAGCGAGCGTCTCCTGCGTGCATGCAACACCCTTAGCAACAGTTATATGGAAACATTGCAAATTCGGTGGTGAAAGTCCCAATGTATACGGAAATGGTGAAAATGACGTCATAATAGGATTTGTCGAACAGTCATTCGATCGCACTCCAGAACGTCATAAACCATTCTGAAAAGTGGGACTCATATTCTCTTATGAGATCACCGTAACGATCGTAGAACTTTCCCAGTGACGATTTCAAACATTCTGTAACATAACCCTGAATAAAAAGTTTTTCTGTCAGCCATTTAGCCCTTGTGACAAAACCATTGTATTTCGAACATGCTTTGGCGTACCTTATAATCTGAAATACAAAATCGCCATAGGCAGGAGTGGAAGGAATGTCGCTACTCAGGAAAGGGAAGTTCGTTATATAGAAGTTGAAGTCGCCACGTTTGTCGTACAGTGAGGTGTTCAAGTGACCGGTACTATCGAAAGATAAAAATATATCCAAGTACGAAGCAGATCTGTCACCCTCGGTTGTCTCTTTGATCTCCAGTAAAAAAATCTATCTGCGATGGCAATCCTGAAAGTTAGGAATATTAATTGATAACACATCATCTATATATCTGTAAGTAAGACCAGACTTAAATGCAAGGTGCCTACTTCCTGTTGAGAGCAAGGTCTGAATAAATTTTGCTTCCTATGGATATAAGAAAATGTCAACAAGAAGTAGGCGCAGTTTGTACACATAGGAATACTACCCATTTGCTAAAAAAAACTGTTCCTCCAAACGCCACGAAAATATTGTCTATCAGAAACATTACTATGGAAAAACAACCCACATTTTTCAAAGATTCATTAATATAACTTAAAAATATAAGAAAGATAAAAGGATATAAATTCAGTAATATGTATCTCTTCGGTAATACTCAGTATGCTCACGAAAGAGAAAAACTAAAAAAAAAACATATGAATAGATATTATAAACGAGATTGTTTATTTAAACAAAAAGTAAACAAGTATTGGATTATGTGAAAGTTAATGATTGCAGCGATATCACTTTATAACACAGAGTGATTGACAATTGTTAAAACACTTCTTTCTATCAGCAAGTAGTGACAATAATGTGTCACTATTTGCAAGCAAATTGTCACTACATCAAGTATATTGTAATAACTTGCAAGTAATTTCTCATTACAGTAGGTAGTGACACTAGATACTTTTGTGTTTTGCATATATTTCACACTTAATACCATTGCAGTGTGGAGCTCGTAAAAAAGTTCCCGGCTGAGGGTTTGACTTAAGTGCTAAAATTTTCTTGAGGTTATGTTGCAGTGACACTTTCTACACAGTATTGGTTCACATTCATTTATATATACAATGCTGAGTTACATTTGTTTCTTCTGTATGTAAGGGCATTCAAGGCGGGTGTTGCTAGCCATTCATGAGACATTTACATCGCCCGGACACCTGGACTCACCTTTAAATTTCAGGAGTCCGTGAGTGATTTATTGTTGTTAGTGCCAAAGTCACTTGACACCAGGTTTTTTTTTTCGTATTTTGCATTTATAATAATTCGCAAGCGGCGCAAATATTTGTTTTGACTTACCGGAGAAAATATTTAAAAATAATCCATGCTCTGTCATTCCGGAGATAAACTGCAATCTTCGGTTTCAGACTAATTTGAAGATAAAAGTTTAAGACTTGTCTCTCAAGAAGCTGGAACTGGGTCAATTATGGAGAACTTAACGGAATATTAGTTAGAGTGTAAAGTTGAGGAAAAAGTCCGTATATAGCTGCAAGGGTGCTAAAGAAGAGGCTTATAAAGCTTTTAGGTTTTGTCTTTGTATTATTTCAACACCAGACGTTAAGTTTCTTAACCTATATACTAATTGATCGTAAAAGTGATAATACTTAAAGAATTTACTTAATGCTTGTTAACCTTTAAGCTACATTACGTCTTGGGTTAAAGGTGTTAGATGTTACTTATATCAGAAATCAAAAAGTTACAAGGCTTTTTTCATAACAGGTTCGAATTTGTTTTCAACGACCCCTTTCGGAAAACCCATACGCAAATGGTGAGAGTGATCCAGCGGGTTATTCAAGATAAACAATAGAGCTACTTGATAGATTGTATTATTCTGTCTGTTGACTATATATTAAGACAGGTATATTATATGCCTTTCATTTTAATGAGTTTTGGACTAAACTGGTTTTATGTGCATATTCATGGTAATTTGTGCCACAGAGCCTGGTCAGATGGCGTCTGTCTTCTCTTTTGTCCATCCTCTTAACACTTACATTTTTAAAATTTATTAGTTTTTTTTTATTCAATATGCAGTTTGCAAAAATGAAATAATTTCAATAGCTAAAACTCTATACCAATGCTATCATAGTGCTGACGGTAAACATCTCGTGCTAACACCGGAAACCATGTTTATGAGCTAATATCTAAACCAAAAATATATCTTATAGATAAACCATGGATAGGTGGAACAGATGCTAACCATGAAGGCTCTTGGACATACCTATCGAACGGCAACACATTATCCTTCACATTATGGCTCACTGAAGAACCTAACGGAGGTACAACAGAGAACTGCATTGTCGCATGGCCTGGAAATGTTTGGGTTGATGTAGCTTGTCATTTGCTATATGATGTGGTATGTCAATATACATTGTAATAAGCTGCGATGGATGATAGTTTTCAGCACTTACAAAATGACATTGGTACAAAACTGTATGAAATGTTTAAACGATATTAGGTGAAAGAGCAGTAATTCCATTTCACTTAGGGCCCCATGTGAAATTACTAAACTTCCAGCAAGATTTGCACAACATCTTACATCTTAGCTATATATAATCTATATATCAAAATGGTTGTCAGACCCCCCTCTATTAGAATTATAACAGTTTACCATACGTTATTGATTTTAATTTCGAGAAAATCCTGCTGGAAGGGGATCACCCCCAAAAATTTGCCTAGATTCAAATGTAAACTACAACACCGTTTTAGGTAATAAAATCTTTACATTAGCGAAATGAGATAAAACAAATCAAGATTTTACAGCAAGATCTATCTTAATTGATATATTGATCAAATAATTTCATTTAATCACAGCCCCTGATACATTAAAACAGTATTCCTCTCTCCCTACATCAGATCAGCCAATCACGACCCTCGTAATTACTATTCTTTGATGGTACAAAATTAACAATGGAAGAGAGGGGTTTATTGTCATGTTATCATTTCTTTAGTTTGAAACATTAGTGCTAAACACTAATTGAATTGTCAAGTATATGTATGTTTAAACATTTTATATATTGTCCTTATTGAATGTATATTGCCTATATCATTTCATAACCTTTTCATGAAAACAATTCTTCACAAAATGTTATAAATGAAATTTTAATTAGCAAACACACTGTGATATCTACTACATTGGAAATATTTCGACTCCATATATACTACTGCATTTTCATTAATTTTTGTCACTGTTTCACAGTCAAAAAATGCAAACTTTTATGCTAAATGTGATGATTTTTACAATTTCATATTCCAAAATTTAAATGACGATATCCATGGACTTCCATCATACGGTATTTATATACATATTCTTCTGATTCTATTTATAGCACCATGTTTGACATCCAAACAAATATCTACAAACCAGTTTTAAACTTTTTAGTCATTGTAACAGATAAAATAAACTTTGAAAGAATTTTACAGAATTCAACATGTCTCATTCAAGGCTTCTATCTTTTAACTTTCTAGCAATATATGACTAATGAAATATTTCATCTATTTCTTTTAAACAAACAATGTGAAGGGTTTTAATAATCCCTTCCATAGGGTTCTAAAAGTGGAAAGAAAACCTAAGTCGTCGTCATTTGTTTTTAGTGTTGCACCACGACTGACTGAGTGGTAAAGACTTTATGACAATCATTGTCTGTACATTTCCATGGGAATAATAATCTTTCGTCCTTTCATTATGTTAATCCGGAATCTTATGCTCGCCTTCAGACGGATGAGAACAAGTGACAATTTAATATATGTGTTCATACTTATACGACTTCTCTAATTTCGTCAACTGTTGGTTCTCAGTCCCTATATGAAAGGTTACAGTTTTTTTTTAAATGTTCCCCTTTGGTTATCTTGTTGTGGTGAGTGGAAAAGTGGGCTCATATACTGGTTAAATACATCAGAGAGTGAAGATCGTCCCATTCATTCAAGTCCATGATGCAACTTCAATAATCAAATATTTTTATGATGTATTATATTGGTTTTATTAGTTCATTTTGCTATGAAAGTCCAAACGGATTTTGTTTCTCTAGATCTCTAGACCTTACACTGGTAGATCAGAGAGAGAGAGAGAGAGAGAGAGAGAGAGAGAGATGGCAATTTCATAGAATACAAATATTTATATTTCAATTGTATTGATCTCTATTTCCACATACTGAATGCCTTGTTCTTTTATTGTGATCATTTATTCTATTATTGTTCATATGATAACAGATGTTCAGTCAGTTTCATTCTCGTATAACTTTCAAACAATACAAGGTACCTTTTGAACTGTTTATATATTTTGAGAAAAACGAGAGTCAGAGCGCTCAAGATGCAAACAACGACTCCTATATCAATAAAAACTTCTTTGACAGTATAACATAGGGATTATTGAAATAAAGACTGGAAAAAGACATTTCACTCAGTTACATGAAAGAGATCGTCATAGACATGCTGAGCAAACAAGAACAAGCACATCGCAATATATTCGATTGTACTGCCAATGTTCAACTGATTTAAGCGATAATCCTCACCCGTTTGGTGTTGTTAACCGATGCGTGGGCTCATCTTCCCATTTAACACATACACATACATACGCACACACGCGCGTGCACACACACCCACACAAATCCCATCATCACCACCATCAACAAGAACAACGCAAAGACGTCTAAACATTTATAAATAAACCTTCCTAACTTACTTAACTTCTTAACTTAAATGCAGAGGTCTTATAAATATAAGTACGATTGGTATGATTTGGTAAAAGTTTGATATCAAAAAATGAAAGTGATATCTACATAATTGAATCGTGCCCTGTCCGTTGAAAGCTAGCGAATGCCGCCACTGATCTGTAGGCATCCACACGAACAGTCAGAAATGATGAGCCTCAGGGCAAATCGACGATTCTAGCTCTAGTGCAAGGGTATTGAGGGACCAATTACAAGGCCTATGGTCTGTGTGAGTTTCTTGTATCTGTAACTTAGAGTAAAGATTTAGAAGTGGTTTGTAGACATTTTATATGGAAGTATACTGTATAGAAAATCTTCTCCTGGGTGAGGGGGGGGGGGGGGGGTTGCTATATAGAGAACATTTACCCTTGCATAGAAAATTTTCCTTTCAAATGGTTTACTATAATGTGAACGTTCCCTCTATATGCGGAATCCCATTCGGATAAGTTAAACAAAAAACAATTTTTAATTTTATCGTCACAATCTCGTTCCTTTCACGCTTTAAAATTTGGCAAAAACGTTCTTCTGAAATACCTGATAGATAAATCATATTGATTGACTGTCCTCCTTTGCCTTTTGCCATATTAACTGACTGCCCTCATTCATCTACTACCATATTGACTGACTGCCCTCATTTTGCTACTACCATATTGACTGACTGTCCTCATTCGCCTTACTAACCTATTGACTGACTGCCCTCATTTAACTACATTTCGGTACGTTTATTACTTCAATTGACCGTCCTAAGTCAGTATCGTAATCGCAGCACAATCGAAAATTTTTGTAATGTCGCTTTTTCCGTGTATATTCTACTATTATCATGTTTGTATGCATGTCCTTGGTGATTTGTGTCATAAAGGGTCAGATGTCTTCTGTTTCTCTAACATTGGCACGGTAATTTTCACGAAATAGTTTTAGCATCCTCTATGTGTTCTCAATTCTCTATGTTTCACTTGTGAATTGAGCAATATAAACGACATTTAATACCTATTCATGCCCCAGACATTGATTGTTCTCGGTTTTGTATCAAAGCGATGCCCACTTGGGTCAAACTCGGATTTTGTAAAAAATTTTAGAGATGAAGAGACTTACTTTTTAAGTCATTTTTACTGAAAACGCATTACTGTCTATCACTGTCATAGTTATAGTCGAAAATAGTGATTATTTGCAATGTAAAGATGATGGAAAAATCCAAACCATAAGTCCGAAAATCATGAAACGAGAGGACATACAAAATCAGTGAAAATTAAAACCAAGTGGAAAAGAGATAACAGAAGACTTCTGACAAAACTGTATGACACAAATCACCAAGTACCTGCACACAAAAATGACAATGGCATAATATACACGGAACGACATTACAAAAATATTCAATTGTGCTTCGGTTACGATACCGACTTAGGACGGTCAATTGAAGAAACAAACGTCACTCATTTGGTGTGGTTCAATTTACGGGCGTTCACCTTCCCACTCATCGCAAAAGCAGTACAATCAAAAGACACGCATTTAAAAATGTATAGATAATCCTCCGTATAGAGAACAAGGATCAACAGGTTTCTCAAGGAGAGAGGTTATATAAATTTATAACAAAGGAAACAATTATAAAATAATATGTTGGTATCAAAAATATGTAAGGAGACATCAACATAAGTAAACCATGCTCTCCCCGTCTGTAAGCGAGCTCAGATCCTTGATCAATAGGAGTCTATATATCTACTTGAAGAGCATATGTGAACCCCTATGATGGAGTGAGATCAGGTGCCAGGGGAGAGTGAGCATCTCTTGCTTGCTAGCAACACCCGTCATATATACCCAGTAAAAAGAGTCAAATCGTGTAAATTCCATGTATATTTATTTATGGAGAAGTCAAAGTAGTATAGAAGGTGTCAAATCTGTGTAAAATGATCGAAATCGGTCTCAGTCCAGAATATCATTTAAAAGTCTGGATAACGAGATATAATATCCAGTAATAAGAGTCTCTTAACAACCATGGATTTTCCTCAGTGACGTTGCTAGTCTAGCACATACATAACCATGGTTGAGCAGCTTATCTGAAAGTCGCCTAGCCCTCAGAACAAAGTCATTGTAATTTGAACATGCTCTGGAATAACGTATTAACTGAGATAAAAATACGCCGTATGCGGGCGATGATGGAATGTTGCTACTTATGAAAGGAAATTTGTGATAGCGAAATTGAAGTCGTCACGTTTGCCATAGAGTGAGGTGTTCAACTGACCGTTAATGTCCAAAGACAACATAATATCTAAATACGAAATAGAATTACTACTTTCTGTGATTTCTTTGACCTCCAGTTCACTTGGATAGATTATGCTAAGGTAATCCGCGAATGAAGGATTATTAATTGAAAGCAAGTCATCTATAATAGAGAAAAAGTGACTATAATTAGATAAAAAACGTTAAATTACATGAACGGTATGTACTCTGAGTAAGCACTAACTGGGAGGGAAAACGTATTACCACTGTGGATTATGAAACCGTATGAATGTCGAATTCTCCATGGATCAAGAGGGAGGCATGATTTAGCCTTAAAAGTCACATCCAAATGAGATAAAAATGATCTGTAGAATAGAATTTTATGGAATTAAATAGTGAGAATTTTTTATAATTCACATTTTATTTTGTCATTCACCTGGTTATATCCTAAAATGTTTCCATATTAAGAAGTTTGATGAAAGGCCAGTGGCATTTACAGAAATTTCAAAATTTTCTGTCATTTCTATTTTAGATTAGGATGAATTCAAATGTTACGGGAACAGGAGGAAAATCCCAATTAGAAATTTAACGATGCATGGAACCTCTCTCTCTCTCTTATTATTATTTTTATTTTGTTGTTAATTCAGTTTTTCCATATGCACATGCGTTTCGACTGCTTTTTTGCGCCATCGGAAGGTGTGTAGTGTTTAATCACGAATATGCCGGCATCTGGTGATAAGTACCCTGTATTGCATTCCATATTTTGTTACTTATTAAGAAGTGAACGCCAGTAGTTTAAGGTTATTGTGTACACTAGGGCCCCCATGTTGGTTTATACATGGTCAATAGAATTATGATCAGAAGTGACGGCAAAGAAATTAAAAATAAATTGTTTATGCTTTTTTTTTGACTTAATACAAATCAGGTACTTTAAGGAAAAGTGAAATACAACAATCAAAGCAAAATGCTTGGAGTTTTCTGAATAATTTCATCCATTAGACTAAGTAATTTAATTGTCAATGTATGGGGTGATGCGTATCTCTGGTATAGCTTGAAGTGTATTCCGTCTTCCATGAGAACTGGTCACAGTGTTTAACTGGTCTGCATTGTGTTGTTTGGTAAGAATAGGAGAACTATGACGCCTTCGCCCGTCTTCGGTATTCTCTGTCGAAACATATCTTTCAATAAATAAAGGAATCGGTCGAACAGTGTCCTTACGTATGCTATTTCCTTTTCTTGTGCTACCTTTATGTTCCTCCAACTTAATTCTTTCTGAGACGTTTGTTATACGTTTGTTATTTTGTTTACTTGCAATCACTTGCTCTATATCGAATGCTGATCTATTGGCTGACGGACCGATGCCTTGTGTTATATTATTCCGTTGTTGGATATTACTCGCTCTATCTTTATTTTTAATGGTTTGTGTCGTCCTTCTCCGCAACTGAATATTAGGTGATGTACGGGGGCCCTTCCTTTTATGTTGTAATTTAACTTTGTACTTTTGAATATTTGTAAAATGATCTCCAGATTGACTTTGAACTTCATTCACCTCTTTATATTTAGTCTGGGTTGATGCTACATTATATAAAGCAATATCATATTAGCTTTCCTTCTTAAAAATCAGTTAAAACAATATTATGTAATAGTAAAACAATAAGTACAATATCAAGGTAAAGTGATAATGTCCAATTTTGTGTTAACCTACCATGACAAAAAGAGGACTCATCCATTCGGTAAATTTCATCATTATTTCCCAATGATAACTGTGTGCTTTCATCTTTGATTTTCGTTGTAATTTGACCCTCAGAATTGTCTACTGACTCAGCCCTGGGAATTGCAGATGACATTTTTTCTGATTGCAATCTACAAGAACAGATATCCAGTATTTTCTCTAAATGGACTTGAAAAGAATTTTTGTCAATACCTCACACTTTCAAAACCATACCTTTGTTCCCTACTATTTATATCATATTAAGACTCATTTGCACATATGATTGGGCAGATGTTCAGAAGAGGATCACTACCGTACGACGCTATAAATTACGATAATACTTAAATTGTTATCATTTTGATTTTGTTATGTGTGATTGCTTAATATTATTCATAAATGAAATAAAACTCGATAAAAGATACTACTGTATTGTTATAATTGTTAAACATAGGGATGTGAAAATATGACTAAAGTATTTTTATTCAATTATGGCGCCGAACCGATACAAAAACATTACAGGAACACTTGCCGTTTTCAGTAATAAGCGACCATTCTCATATCTCAGAGACGTATAAAGCTACACCGAGTTTCAACAAAACGGGCAACATGGGTTTCCTATCACATAATTTTACTCACCTAATGATACCTCTATTAAAAACGAAGAAGTACCGAAGGGTAAAACAAAGGAAGCATATGAACCCACTCTTGATAATATAGACCTGGTCGCTTAGTGGAAATGTTGGTTTAATGTTAATAAATAGAGAATATGTAATAGTTTTAACAGTGCACACGTGAATTCAACAGAAGTTTATACCATATACTGTATTAAATATCATAATACTGTTTACGACATTATGTCCCTTTTGTTTTACACTTATATGTATTTCATACCAATATTCCTGCTCATAGTTCATGACATCTCAACTGGGGAGAAGACAGAAGACATCTGACCAGGCTTTACGACACAAATCAGCACGGACATGCCCATAAAACATGATAATCGTCAAATGAACACAGAAAAGGTGAGGTCGGCTGTAAACCGGATAACCATAGCAACTGAGTCACAATTGTCATATCAATTAACCACCTTAATCAGTTCAAAAACTCCTTAAATAGTTTTGATGTGTATTTATTGCACTTCTTCATGTGTGTTCTACATGTACATGGTATATTTTCTCTTACAGCTGATTCTGACGTCTTCATTTCCTGTTTTTGTGATGTATGCTTATATATTATAAACGTCTTCGGCTTTAAATAGCATAATACCACTAGGCATTTCAATAAACGTTAAAAAGTATATATTTTATACCGCATTTTTTTTTTTTTTTTTGGACATTCCAAAAAATTCTGCCTTGTCACAACTTTGCAATGTATGATTAAAACATCCCTTCCGGATATGAATAATGATGAATACGAAACCATATGTATGATAACTATTCTGCTCATGTTTTATTTGTTGATGCTTACCTTTCTCTATTCGAAAATTTCAAAGCATTTTGTCGAATGCTCTGGGTTGAACGTACGACTGCCACTGGAGTTTCATCTGTTATATCTTTATCTTGCAAAGGTCTTGACAATTCAATCGACTTCCTTACATCTAATGCTGAGTTTGTAGGATTGGAATCTTTATCGGACTTTACAATATCGTTTGCACTTATAGTCCTTACAATTTGTGGCAACAGATCATTTTTTGGCAAAACTTTCCGACCGACTGCTCTTTGTTCTTTTGCGTTCTTGGAGGTAATCTGAGCTATATGTTTCAATTTAGAAGTTGCTTTACTGGATTCAGTTGATGGATTAGGATAATTAGATGATGAGGCAAGCATTTTAGCTATTCGTGCAGCTGCCATTACTGATGATGCTGTCAACAAATTATACATGAAAAACATTATTTGTTATTTTACAAAGCAATATTTTCTAGAAACGGTTTTTTTTTCTGAAATTAAAGTCAATTTGTGTCTACACATTAATGCCGAGCATTTCTAAATAGCGTTTATATTGCCAATTGTTAGCATAAACTTGTCACAGATATTGCATATTTTATGTCTTAAATAAAGATATTTCAGCCTACATTGCTGAGATGTAGAAATAATCAATATCTTAATACATGTCATAACATTAGATAAAGTAACAAGGTGAATACGTATCGTATCACTGATAGAAGAAATTAAGAATATACGTACTTGCCGTTTTGATGTTCCCTTTTGTATTCAAGATATCTGTGTCATCTTTATCTAACTGTCTAGTTGCTAGTAAACGATAATGATACTATTATAAAAATATTTATCATTAAAACACAGATACGATTATGATATTATCACAACAAACGATTATGATACAATATAATGCATAGCTATACGATATGAATTATAGATTGCAATGTACAAGTAAATATTGTTTCATATGATGAAACTTTCTCACCATCTGCCATAGCATATATCTTTCGTTTTCCTTCTTTTCTTTCCTGTAAATATCATGGCATACCATTTAAAAATATTATTCATATCGTTTAATGTATATATATGCATCTTATTTATCCGCCGATATAAATACGCGGAAAAATGTAGCTCTGTATGTCTATTTCTTGTCTATCTAATTAAGTACTTTGTTTATAGCTTTATGGCTTATTAATTAAAAAAGTAAGTAATGTTTTGTATTAAATATAGAACATATATACCTTTTACTTTTGTGCACCAGATGCGCATTTCGACAACTTGTGTCTCTTCAGTGACGCTCGTGGCCGAATAGTTGGAATTCTCATATTAAATATTTGAAGAGCAGTATTTAAACCAAAATGGCCGAAAAGTGAGCCAAAGAATCAATCTAAGGACAGAGCTATGTATCAGGGAGATACTCTTTAGTTTTAGAGTGATTTACATAATTTCATGACGGACAATTTTAAGTATATATATCATGTCAGTACAAAAGCACTGAAAAGTAGACCGTCAGTACAAAAGCACTGAAAACCAGACTTATGATGCCACTCGGGGAATATCAATCCACCAGCAGTGACACCGGTCTAGTGGTTGTAACAAATATAGAACATATATACCTTTTACTTCACTTACATATTCCAACTCTCTTCGTAGTTCCAGATTTGATTCTTTCAGTGCTTTACTCATACTAATAAGATAGTAGATTGTCATTCTGTAATATATATATAGCAAGGCAAATATATTCCTAATAACAAAATAGTAGATTGTCATTCCCTAATACATTAAGTAAGAAAAATAAACTCGCACTACAAGATCATAGATTGTCATTCTGTAAAACATTAAGCAAGGGACTTTTACTCATACTAACAAGACAGTAGAATGTCGTTCTGTAGTATATTGAGATCATCAAAAAGACTATAGGTCTTGTATTTGGCCCCTCTACAGCTTTATGCAGACTTTCACTTGTCGGGGAAACTTCTCAAACTTTGAAACAACGTTTTCGGAATCATTCCTATAAAATTCGTAATAATTCACGACGTAAATACCAGAATTTTCTTTATAACCACTTTAATAAATACCAACATAATATTAACAATGTGAAAATAACTCCAGTAGAAAATGTCTCTAAATTACCAGGTGATACGAAATCAGATGTTAAAAAACGACGTTTGGAAACCGAGCTCTACTGGATTAAACAACTACAAACCCCATACCCTCTTGGTCTCAACGACCAAATATATCGACAAGGTAATATTTCGTCAGAATAAGATCAATATTTTTACATTAAGACATAAAACTATTAGAAAATGTAGGTCACATGGTCGTCGTCGTAATCGTAACATCAGAAAACGTAATCGTTTAAATAGGTCATTGAACGATCTTCTATTTATCGCCAAAAATAATGGCCGTCATGAACTTTTGCATGCACTATCCTCTATTCCGGTAAATAAATTGAAACCTATCCTGGACGAAGCTGATCTTCGAAGTTTACGCAATTCTGATTGATACAAACTCAATTTGATTATTTTATTTTCATATAATAAACTCTTTCCTCGTATTCCGTCTCTTCCACCCAAGCAGCAATTTCTCAAAATTAAATTTATTAATAAAGGCTTCGATCTACTTAACATTTCTAATATTTTCCGTGATCATACAGTCACATCTAAAATCCCCCAATATTTTGAGAATTTAGAACCTCCACGTATTTGTTACCAGTACAAAAAGCCTATAAGAAATCTTATTTTAAATTATAATAAAGTTACATCTAGCCCTGATGTTTCAGACTCTATTCCTTCGTCGTGTTCTTGTGAAAATTCTAACTATGTTTATAAACCGGCAGGTCATGTTATTACTGGTGACCTAAACTGTATTTCGGACAAGAAATTGCGCACCCTTTTTGGAAAAGGACCTAAATATAGGTTACAGTCCAGGATAGATTTCAATAAATGCCGTGACGTTATAGAAGATGCTTTAACTACATATTGTAAACGTTGGTGTAAAAAAGAACAGGTAAAGGTTCATGCTCTTAATGATTGGAAATTCGAGATTTTAAGAATTGTCGATATCCGTATTAAGGACTTTACGGAAAATCCGCATTTATTTCAACAGCCTAATACACTGACGACAAAAGATAGCTGACTTACATGCTAAATATGTCTTTCTTCCCGCTGATAAAGCAGGTAATAAGATAATAGTTGTTTGAAAACTATATTATATTGAAGTACTTAAAAACGAATTAAACTCCACTCATACATATGTGGAAAACCCTACATCAAAAGAGAGCACCTTGCACGATCACCTCATGACCATGTCCGACTTCAAAATTAAAACTGATAAATCTGATCTACCAACCATGTATTGGCTCCCAAAACTACATAAAAGTCCATATAAATCACGTTTCATATCTAATTCTAGCCACTGCTCTACTACGGTACTATCGAAACATATTACTTCTGCTCTAACTGCTATAAAAGATCATATTATCAAATATTGTAATGTCGCATTTCATAATAGTAACATCAATTACGTTTGGTCGATTAAAAATTTTCATGAAGTTATAGACAAACTTCTTTCGCTAAATTTCAAAGCGACTCAAATTTCTACATTTGATTTTTCTACACTTTATACATCTCTGCCTCATGATTTGATTAAAAGTAAGTTGCTGTCTCTTAGACAGTGGTGTTTTCACAGAGAATCTAAAACGTACATATGTACTTCCAATAACTCTGGATTCTTTTCCAACAAAAAATATACTTCATATAAATACTGGACTTGCAAGGAATTATGTAGAGCACTAGATTTTCTCATGAATAATATTTTTGTGCAGCTTGATGGCAAGATATATCAACAAATAGTTGGGATTCCTATGGGTACTAACTGCGCGCCTCTGATAGCAGATTTATTTCTTTATTGTTATGAGAGGGATTTTATGGTTTCTATTAAAAAATCAAAACGTTTTGACCTCATTGACAAATTTATTAATACTTGCAGATATCTGGATGGCATTTTGGTTATCGACAACCCTGAATTCGAACAATTTATATCAGAAATATATCAACCAGAGCTCACATTGAATAAAGCTAATACTTGAGATAAATCTACACCTTTCTTAGATTTAAACATCAAAATTATCAACAACCTAATATATACTAATATTTATGATAAACGTGAGGATTTTAGATTTCCTATTGTAAATTTCCCTTACTTGGATGGCGATGTCCCTCGACTCCCATCATATGGTATCTATATATCTCAATTAGTTCGATTTGTCAGAGGCTGCACCGATGTTTTGGACTTTCATAAACGAAATTTACAAATTACTACTAAACTTTTAACTCAGGGTAACAGATATCACAAGCTAAGAAAAACATTCGGCAAATTCTTCAGATCTTATTCAGAACTTCTATCTAAATTTGGAAATATTTCTTTTCAACAGTATGTATCCAATGGAATTTCCCATCCTAATTTTTACGGTGATCTCGTATATAAACTAAGGAAAGTAAAAGGCTCCGATAACGTTATTTTATAATATAATAAAATAGTCAAACGTCTCCTAAATAGACAATATGATATTGAGATCATCAAAAAAACTATAGGTCTTGTATTTGGCCCCTCTACAGCCTTATGCAGACTTTTACTTGAACGTTGCACGCTGACTAACAGGGCGGTGGGGACTATATGACGGGCCTTGTCCAAACCTCTTTCAGAGGAGACATGGTCCTGAACCTCGTCCCCTCTGACTGTTAGTCGGGACTCCTACAGATCTAGGGTCTTAGCTCGCTTTCAGACTGCCAGAGCACGGTTTATCATGTTGATGTCGCATATATTTTTATACCATTATGTGTTTTACAATACCTTACGTGTTTATATTTTTATGACCTCTCAATATGCGATACCTGTTGACCCTTGTTTTTTACATGGAGGATTATTTATAAATTTTTAAATGTACGTCCTTTGATTGTTCTACTGTTACGGTGAGTGGGAAGGTGGGCCCGTAAACCGGTTAACCACACCATTTGTTTGGCTTTTGTGAAATTGAATGACCGTCCTAAGTCGGTATCGTAATTGCACTACAATCAAATATTTTTGTAATGTGTTATATGTTCTAGTATATTATTTATATTCATGTATTGTATAGCTCCATGGTGACTTCTGCCACATAACTGAGCCAGTAACTCCTCTTTTTTCTTACAAAAAGCAGCAGGAGAAATACACCTATAATTACAGGATACGAGATGGTCATTTTATTGGAAGGTGATGTAATCAGCTTCCCTAAGCCGCCGTCCATCCTAATTTGGAAACCGATGTTACCCAAGTGTTCTTCCGCCTAAACAGTAACAAAAATATAGTCCTCAAAGAAATCTTACATAAAATTCAATTTTAGCAACTAAAGTTAAAAATTTTGTGCTTTACATATTGAAATTTGTATGTGTTCGTCCCCCATCCCTTATGGCTGTTGAGGTTCTGGATCTTCCCCTGAGTTTCTGTGTAATTCCAAATATTCAAATCTGCAAATCAAGCCATTTACTGCCAATTATAGTACGAATATACATCAAGTCCATCAATGTAACATTATTTTCGACACTACACAGACACCCCCTCAATGAAATCATGTAAAGACATATATACAATATACATAAATATAGAAATGTATTAAAGATGAAATAATCGCTTTTATCTTATTCATTTATCTTGATATTAATCTAGGGTCATATCCTACCCAACCCTCATTTTAGAAATCTTTACTTATTTGATCAGGTATGTATATTAGATATGTAAGTTTCTGTTGATATTGTCAGCTGGGGAAAATGAAAGATGGATTTTGATATAGGAAAATCATATAGAGACTTGAGAATGTTTCTTACTCCCTTTTCCCCGTAGAAATTGAATACCCTGTTAGATCACTTATGATTAATTATGACAATATCCTACTTTGCGCCCAAGGTGGTATATTTAAACTTAGCCGCAAGTCGTGGCTCTATTAAACTCATACGACCACAATTCCTTACATTGCGTAAACTTATAATTTTGATCAACGGAATGGCCGGCGTTATAGAGTGAGCCTAACCCCATAGCCAGACTTTCGCCCAGCGGTCCTACTCTAGAGGGAGCCTTCCCCCCAAGGGGGAACGCTCACACTACAGCCAGCCTTCCCCTCATCAAACAGAACCCAAGGACTAATTTTCTAGAAAAATGCACGCGTGTGATAGACAGTCATCATCGAGTATTACCTCGGCGGGGCATTACTATGGTTTGCTAAGATTCAGATTTTATATATCAATTAGGATATAAACTGTGCTAAAATAAGAAAAGGGGGGGGGGGGGTGGGGGTGGGGGTTGGGAAAGCACATGTGATAACAAGTATTTGCCAATCTACTCAATCATGGCATGAATATGAATAATATTTCACAGAACTGTTGCCCGGAACCAAAGGGTGTGTCATGACCTTCACTGAAAGGTCATACATATATTTTCAAGTTCAAGGTCACAATGTATATGATGGGTAAATCAATCAGTGCCATACATTTCTACCCCTTGTATAGGTTTGAGTAATATTTCACAAAATTGTTGCCTAAGATCAAAGGGTGTACTTTGACCTTGAACCAAAGATATATATGCAAGGTCAAGGTCACACTGTATATGATGGGTGGGTAAATCTTTGTATAGTCCATAACTTTTTACACATTGCACGGATTTGAATAGTATTTCACAGAATTTTTGGCAATGTGGAAATGTTTCTTTACTTTCAAATTCATCCCTTCAAATTTAGTGACGGCCATATAATGCCACGCTAGGCGTTGCTATTGTTGACTACACAGAGTTCTTCATTAATCACCTTCCATCAGTACTCCTAGTACTTTGATAATATATATTGGTCGATAAATATACTCGTACTAGCAAAATAGTTGTTTGCCATGCTGTAATTCATATAGCAAGAGAATTTTACTCATACTAACAAGGTAGTAGATTGTCATTCTGTAATACATTAAGCAAGAGAAATAAACATGTAAACAGTAAACAATTTGTGTTATATCTTGATATAAAGTTCCTTTGGGGTGAACACATGGTTTGGACTGAGTTGAGCACATGATTTGGATTGCTGACGACTGGTGATACCTGGATTTTAATGCTACATTATACTCTGATTCATGTATTTTCAAATAAAAAACAAGTACAACACAGATTGAACAAACTTCACTGCTTATGTAACGAGACGTCATCTCTGATCATTATGAGATTATATTATATATTAAGTGAGTTCAAATCTTTTAATATCATAAACACTACTCAGGCCTCATGTTGATAACAACCTTATGTTGATAACAATTTGTAATTATAGCAGTAAATCATAAAACTTTTATAATTAATAATATTTGACCACAAAAGTCAAAGTTTCTTGACAAATTCTTGAAATTTGAGTAAATGCTATTGCAAATAAATTCATTTAATGTATCGTTTCGACTCACTTGTTGTTTTCTGGCAAAAATTTATATATTTTTCATGAGAATTACATACCCTAGTAACATAAACACAGGGATAATAACTCCAGGAGAGGCTGCATATTCTAGTACAGATGAAGCCAGCGGTGGCAGTTCTTCCTCTAGAGTCTCTGTTAAAATCTGGAACATTTTTTGTTGTCCGCTAACGATAAATACAGATTAATTATAGAGGAGGTAATATCAGAATAAGAGCTCAATAACACAACATTTGCTGCTGATGACACTTGAAGAAATGAACAGTCTTATAATAAATATAGAACATATATTAAAATTCATCATGGCTTTAATTTTTTTTGTTTGTTTGTTTGTTTGTTCATATATGTGTAAATGCTTTAGTATATATCAGATTTTACAATAAAAAATCAATATGCACTTATTGTTACATGCTCAAATTTTCTATGGATTCGAGACGGTAAGACAATAAAAGGCTTTAGTCATTTTGGTAAAGCTTCGCGAAAAGAAAGACTTAAAATATCTTAATTGTATAATTAATATTTACCATTTTGTGAATAAAAAATTGATTTTCAAATGTACATCTTTTTTAAATTTAATAATTGATACTGCAAGACGTCGAAATAATGTTAAATGACATATATAAAAGTAACAAATAGCCATATAATTATTATCAATATTCGATGATATTAACTGCGTAACAAGAACTTTTTTTCTAATTGATATTTCATTCATTTGTTGTTAGACCTTTATTATATACCTGAAAGGTCCGCAATTTGGAGATGGCTCTACAGCGACGATGGCGAACAGAGGCGGCAGCATCGACAAGAATAGCATAATCAATACTAATCCATAGTAAAAGTTATTTGACTTAGACGATCGGAATATGGCTTCCTGTGGCACGTTACAAACCATAACAGACCAACTACGGACGTACAATAGGATAATCAGCTTTAACAGGTTCAGAACGGGAAGACCAGGGGCGAAAAATGTACCCAACCTTTGTAATATAAACAAGTTGTTAATGAACAATGCAATAGTGTTATACTTTCATCAGTATAAATTAGTATTCAATTAATTATTTCAAAGGCAGAATTCTCGTGCTAATATTACATCACCACATTACTCATTTTAATTATTATCAATGTCTCTTTAGTAATGCTGAACCATAACTGTGCAAGTCCATTTTTTTTTATTCAAAGCGCAAGCTACTTACCAAAATGACATCAAAATAAGGGCAATCTAAAAACAAAGCTGTGCATCATGGAGGCACTCATCAAAATAAGGGCAATCTAAAAACAAAGATGTGCATCATGGAGGCACTCATCAAAATAAAGGCAATCTAAAAACAAAGCTGTGTATGACGGAGGCACTCATCAAAATAAGGGTAATCTAAAAACCAAGCTGTGCATGACGGAGACACTCAATAAATTAAGGGCAATCTAAAACACAGATGTAGATGACGGAGGCACTCATCAAAATGAGGGCAATCTAAAAACAAAGCTGTGCATGACGGAGACACTCAATAAATTAAGGGCAATCTAAAACACAGATGTAGATGACGGAGGCACTCATCAAAATGAGGGCAATCTAAAAACAAAGCTGTACATAACGGAGACACTCAATAAATTAAGGGCAATCTAAAACACAGATGTAGATGACGGAGGCACTCATCAAAATGAGGGCAATCTAAAAACAAAGCTGTGCATGACGGAGGCGCTCGTCAAAATTAGGCAATCTAAAAACAAAGCTGTGCAGGACGGAGGCAATCATTAAATTAAGGGCAATCTAAAAACACAGATGTAGATGACGGAGGCACCCATCAAAATAAGGGTAATCTAAAAACAAAGCCGTGCATGACGGAGACACTCAATAAATTAAGGACAATCTAAAAACCAAGCTGTGCATGACGGAGGCACTCATCAAATTAAGGGAAATCTAAAAACAAAGCTGTGCATGACGGAGGCACTCATCAAAATAAGGGTAATCTAAAAACAAAGCTGTGCATGACGGAGACACTCAATAAATTAAGGGCAATCTAAAACACAGATGTAGATGACGGAGGCACTCATCAAAATGGGGGCAATCTAAAAACAAAGCTGTGCATGACGGAGGCGCTCGTCAAAATTAGGCAATCTAAAAACAAAGCTGTGCATGACGGCGGCGCTCGTCAAAATTAGGCAATCTAAAAACAAAGCTGTGCATGACGGAGGCAATCATTAAATTAAGGGCAATCTAAAAACACAGATGTAGATGACGGAGGCACCCATCAAAATAAGGGTAATCTAAAAACAAAGCCGTGCATGACGGAGACACTCAATAAATTAAGGACAATCTAAAAACCAAGCTGTGCATGACGGAGGCACTCATCAAATTAAGGGAAATCTAAAAACCAAGCTGTGCATGACGGAGGCACTCATCAAAATAAGGGCAATCTAAAAACAAAGCTGTGCATGACGGAGACACTCATAAAACTAAGGACAACATAAAAACAAAACTTTGCTTGACAGAGGCATTCATAAAAATAAGGACAATCTAAAAGAAAAAAGAGGAGTTACTGGCTCAGTTATGTGGCAGAAGTCACCATGGAGCTATACAATACATAAATATAAATAATATACTAGAACATATAACACATTACAAAAATATTTGATTGTAGTGCAATTACGATACCGACTTAGGACGGTCATTTAATTTGACAAAAGCCAAACAAATGGTGTGGTTAACCGGTTTACGGGCCCATCTTCCCACTCACCGTAACAGCAGAACAATCAAAGGACGTAGAATCTAAAAACAAAGCTGTGCATGACGGAGGCACTCAAAAAATAAGGGTAATCTAAAAACCAAGCAGTGCATGAGGGATCCAGGCACTCAGAAATTTCAAAATAATTTGCAAACCTTCATTGCAGAGAATTGGAAGTATATATTTCTGGTTAGCACAAAAGCGCTGAAATTAGGGTTGTGATTATTTTCTATTTTCGAATTTCGTCCTTATTAACACCATTCTTACTGTGTATTTTAATATTTTTGACATTCCATATGTATTAGTTCTTATCATCTTCCTTTTTGGCTTTGGCGGTCTGATCTTGACCTATTGTGTAGCACTTTAACTGTAGAGTAGGTAGGGGTATAAACCCGTAAACAAAGTCCTACGGAGTTTATAATTTAATATGACACGCTTGTTATTGACACTAGCTTTACTGGAGTTAAAAATCATGGTATCAGACATTCAATATTTCAGGCCCAGTTCAGTTGCCACGAAACAACATTAATTTACATGATAGATAATTTGGTACGAAATCTTAAACTGTAAATCCAATGAAGTCTTCAGTATCAAAATAAATGACGAAGTTTATTGTGTAACTCAGGATAGTATAGGACAACAAACCATATAACTCAGGATAGTATAGGACAACAAACCATATAACTCAGGATAGTATAGGACAACAAACCATATAACTCAGGATAGTATAGGACAACAAACCATATAACTCAGGATATTATAAGACAACAAACCATATAACTCAGGATAGTATAAGACAACAAACCATATAACTCAGGATAGTATAGGACAACAAACCATATAACTCAGGATAGTATAGGACAACAAACCATATAACTCAGGATAGTATAGGACAACAAACCATATAACTCAGGATATTATAAGACAACAAACCATATAACTTAGGATAGTATAAGACAACAAACCATATAACTCAGGATAGTATAGGACAACAAACCATATAACTCAGGATAGTATAGGACAACAAACCATATAACTCAGGATAGTATAGGACAACAAACCATATAACTCAGGATAGTATAGGACAACAAACCATATAACTCAGGATAGTATAGGACAACAAACCATATAACTCAGGATAGTATAGGACAACAAACCATATAACTCAGGATAGTATAGGACAACAAACCATATAACTCAGGATAGTATAAGACAACAAACCATATAACTCAGGATAGTATAGGACAACAAACCATATAACTCAGGATAGTATAGGACAACAAACCATATAACTCAGGATATTGTAGGACAACAAACCATATAACTCAGGATAGCATAGGACAACAAACCATATAACTCAGGATAGTATAGGACAACAAACCATATAACTCAGGATAGTATAGGACAACAAACCATATAACTCAGGATAGTATAAGACAACAAACCATATAACTCAGGATAGTATAGGACAACAAACCATATAACTCAGGATAGTATAGGACAACAAACCATATAACTCAGGATATTATAGGACAACAAACCATATAACTCAGGATAGTATAGGACAACAAACCATATAACTCAGGATAGTATAGGACAACAAACCATATAACTCAGGATAGTATAGGACAACAAACCATATAACTCAGGATAGTATAAGACAACAAACCATATAACTCAGGATAGTATAGGACAACAAACCATATAACTCAGGATAGTATAGGACAACAAACCATATAACTCAGGATAGTATAGGACAACAAACCATATAACTCAGGATATTATAGGACAACAAACCATATAACTCAGGATAGTATAGGACAACAAACCATATAACTCAGGATAGTATAGGACAACAAACCATATAACTCAGGATAGTATAGGACAACAAACCATATAACTCAGGATAGTATAAGACAACAAACCATATAACTCAGGATAGTATAGGACAACAAACCATATAACTCAGGATAGTATAGGACAACAAACCATATAACTCAGGATAGTATAGGACAACAAACCATATAACTCAGGATATTATAGGACAACAAACCATATAACTCAGGATAGTATAGGACAACAAACCATATAACTCAGGATAGTATAGGACAACAAACCATATAACTCAGGATAGTATAGGACAACAAACCATATAACTCAGGATAGTATAAGACAACAAACCATATAACTCAGGATAGTATAGGACAACAAACCATATAACTCAGGATAGTATAGGACAACAAACCATATAACTCAGGATAGTATAGGACAACAAACCATATAACTCCTTGATTGCTGATAAGATGTAGAAGATTCTCCGCAGTCTTAAAATCACCATATTCAGGCTGTAAATATACAATGACACGATATCAATTATCTATATAGTATATACAATGACAGATATAGTTCCTATGCAACAAAACTATGTATAACAATCATAAAGAAAACATGTTACTTTACAATAATGGTAAATGAAGCTGTATTTTTGGTACGCAGTGTCCTGTGCAAAACTGCTAATTTTCGACTTATGAAACTCTACATTTCTAAATTGACTCGGGCATTCAATTCACAACATGACTTCAGTGTATTGATACATACGAAAGTGATTGATTGATGGATTGATTTTTGTTCAACGTCACACCACGAATATTTCACATAAATGGTGACGGCATCTACCTGATGCGGGACATACAATTTTGACCTTTGCAACGGACCGACCCGAAGCAGTGAGGGATCTTTAACGTGCCATGTATACCACGACACGGGGCCTCGGTTTTTACTGTCTCATCCGAAAGTCAGGATACCGGCATGCCCTGAGCGAGACTGGAACCTCGGCCTCCCGATCAGGAGGCGAGCGCGATACCACTAGGCCACGCTGGCTTCATACGAAAGTGAACTACAATAAATAAGGAACATATATACTTTTTAATTTAGTGTACCATATGCGCATTTCGATAACTTATGTCTCTTCAGAGATGCTCGCAGCCAAATTATTGGAATTCCCAAAATATATTAATATTTGAAGAGCAGTGCTGAAACCAAAATGACCGAAAAGTGAATCGAAGAATCTATCTACGGACATAGCTATGCATGAAGGAGATACTCCTTAGTTTTAGAGTGATTAACTTAAAGCTTTATACCCTATGTTCGCTAGTACAGTGCATATTACAGGTTAATTCATTCTAAATTGTTTTGATTATATATATAAGCCTAAAACATAGTAAAAAGAAACCTTGCAAATGTTGTTATCAAATACGTCGTATTAAGTGAGATATGTTTACAACCAACTTATCACGTGATCTAATTCGGAAGCCGCCGCATCATGGACACTGATGGAGGGCGAGGTAAATAAAGTTGACGAGTTAGTTTAAAAATCTGCATTCAAGTCTGCTAAAGTTAGTATTTACTGAAATCGTTTTCATTTTAAGTATCCCTTCATCGTATTTGTTTTGATTATACTGCGCATGCACGAAGTCAGGTTACGGTTGTATTTATGGAATACCCACTTTATTTACGAAGTATTTTCTTTTTATTTTGAGGATTTCACCGAGGGTTTGAAGCAATAAAAAATGTTATCAACACAAAGTTAATAACTTCAGCCATACGAGAAAAATAGAGTTTTTGTTTTACATGTCCTAATTTTTGAAATTATACCGAACTGTAGGGTATAAAACTTTAATTTGATGACTGAAAATTTGAAGTATATATATAATGCCAGTACAAAAGCACTGAAAACTAGACTTATGATGCCCTCGGAGACTATCAGTCCACCAGCAGTGACAACGGCCTAGTGGTTATAATAAATAAGGAACATATATACTTTTAATTTAGTGCATCATATGTGCATTTCGACAACTTATGTCTCTTCGGTGATCAATGATATAAATATTTGAAAAAGCAGTGTTGAAACCAAAATGACAGAAAGTGAACCAAAGAATCTATCTAAGGACAGAGCTATGCATGAGGGAGACAATCCAATAGATGGGGTGTATGTTTAACTTACAAACTTCTTTTCTAAATCCCAACAACAGCATATATTGCAATAGCGCACAAGGATTCCCCTGATGAAATCTTGAATGATGATGGTTCCCAAGACGAAAACGAGGTCCATTATGGTTAGTTTAAGAACTTCCTATAAACGTTAAAGATGTGAATTATGAAATAAACATTTTATCAATAAGCTATACAAGAAACGAGTACCTGCATTTATCAGACATAAAATCTTATTGGATAATCACCATTAATGAAATACACCACACCAGATTATGATAAGAAGAATGAAAATTTATGAATAATAATCATAACCACTTTCTTTCTAATCAGTATAACAATATAATTATTATATTTAAATGATTATATTGCTGTGACGACACGAAATTATGTCTGCCTACCGATTACACACGACGATTGTGTGAAAAAAGCGTCTGAAATAGGACACAAGATTACAGAGTATTTGAATATTTATGACATTCTATAGTATTTGTTCTTATTTGAAAGAAACTTGTATGGAAAATGTTTGACAGTCTGAAGTCCCCTTTCCATACTGTTGTACTGTATTCTGGAACAAGATTATACACAGTGTCGTCCTTTTAACGATCTGAAAAATTGAGCATATGACTTTACTGCGACGTTTTTATTGAACATTGGTGTCGAGTGTATAATACTAGCATGAGACGCTAACTATTTCAAGACACCTGGTCTCCTCCCATTTGGGATTCGTAATCATTCTTGTTGAAACTATCATCACCGAGTTTGCAGCGTTTTAAGTGGACTTACCAAACATCAAATAGTTCTCTTTCGAATTAAAATTACTACCTATAGTAGATAAGGTATGACCCTTTAATTAAAACCCTTAATCTAGCTGCGTTCGCCATCCAATATCTATCAATAGAATCTATAGATATCTTCAATATCTATCTTAGAGAATGAAACTGAAAGATGTTTTATGGAACCGTTATATTACTCTATAATTCTAACTAACGTCTAAGAAAACGTCAATTTTCCAAATGTCAAGAAACATGAATTTGGCTCGTATTCGCATGGTCAATAATACATTCTATGGAAATTCACTATAATCAGTCCACACCCGTATCAACATCATTTCTTTTCTTCGCGTAACATATTGTTATAGTGGATCTACGAATTCTAGAATAAAGTGTGGGAAAGTATATTGTTTCTTGCATCATATTTTAATAATAATATTTTCAAGTAACATGGTGTGTGTTAAATTGCCATGAGAGTAAGAGTTATATAAGATAATGTTCACGAAATGGAAAAGTTTACCTGGCCAATCATAGTTTCCCAGCATATGTTTGATGATGTATTTGTAGACTTTGACTGCGTGCAATTATATCGATCAACAAAGACATTAAGCATAGGTGTTGCTGTGGTAAAATTAAATTCCTGTAATTGTGAAGGAATTTGGTACGTTTCAGAACAATTCGAAGGAACAAAAGTTTGTTGTTTGTCGATTTCTTTTTTCTGAAAGGGAAAATAATTCAAATATATTTTATTGAACGTGAAATTGAATTCCATACGTACGTTATGCATTATGAGAGAGAGAGAGAGAGAGAAAGAGAGAGAGAGAGATTTGACGTATTTGTTATCACCACTAAATTTCAGAGGTCCGTGAATATCCACTGTGGTACATTGTTGTTAGTGTCATAGTCATGTGACATCATTTACTTTCGTATTTTACATTAACGTCACAGGCATTCCCTTTGCAGTGTGAAGCTCATAAAAAGTTCCTGCGGAGGGTTTTAAGTGTTATCATACTTTTTTGCCTGATGTTATGTGGTAATGGTACTTTCTACACAGTGTATGTTCAATTTCATGTATACATATACAGTGCTGAATTATATTTGTTTCGTCTGTATGTAAGCGCATTCACGGCGGGTGTTGCTACCGAAGAAGGAGATGCTCACTTTTCACTAGCATCTGATCTCACTGTTGAATTTCAGGGGTCCGTCAATTTCCACTGTGGTACATTGTTGTTTGTGCGATAGTCACATGACACCAGTTACTTTCGTATTTTATTTAAATGATAAAATCATCCACCGCAGGAAACCTAATAAGTAAACACCATCACATTTAGAACGACACAGATATATTAAAATACTCGAATACCTTGCAATCGAAGTGCTTAGGACGGTCAACTTGTTAAGAACCCTAATATTCCCACGTGGGGTGTTTCATCAATAAATATAAGAAATTTATAATACGTTATAATTTTGTTACCAGATGTGCATTTTGAAAACATAGGCCTCTTCAGTGATATTCATGGCCGAATGATTGGAAATCTATTAATATACGAATATTTGAAGAACAGAGTTAAAACCAACGTGTCCGAAAATGTGAGCCAAAGATTCAATCTAAGGACAGAATTCTGCGTGTTAACAGGGCTTTATAGTTGCTTTCATGCTGACACAAAAGATTTTGTGTAAATTCAGTTTCGTACAAAGAAAGGAACAAATCGACTAGAAGTGCACAAATATTACCCATAGGATTATAGGATTATCGCAGGTTTGTTGAATTGGTCAGCGAATACAACATATATATTGTCAATCAAAAAGCCCAGCACGCTCATTATTTCATCTCAGTGCTTCCAAAAGCTATGCAACTAAAGGGAAAAGACATCTGGCAGGGCTGTATGAGAAAAATTGCCACTGACACACAGAGCATGAAAGAATAAGCACACAAACTGACATCACAAAAATAATCGATTCCATTGTAGTTATGGCACCGACGTATTAAGGGAAAGATAGATGAAGAAACCACATTAAATAAAGAATGAAGGTTTTATGTTTATGTCACCATAAATTAGAAATTTAAAAACAGTGTCACATGAGAAAAAACGTATATAACTTAGCAAAACGAGAAATAGAACTGACTGAACAGTAAAAAGACATCAAGATACTTAACCAGGTCTTGTTGTTTCCAGAACAGAGCTATGAACAGTGTGTATAGATTCAAAAGATTTAGGACAAATATCCTGTAAAAGAGTAAATGTATTGTTCATGTACCTTGAATTAATCATGAAAGGTAATTGTATGACTTTTAATGAAGGATTGTGCAAGATTAATGTGTAATAATATTTGGTTTTATAATGGTTATATAATAATTTTGAATGACTGATTATTGTTTAACGTCGTTCCCTTATTATATCAGGTGTATGGTGACGGCATCTGCCTGATGCATTTGATAGTGATCGATACCTTTGCAACGGAACAGGCCGAAGCAGTGACACATTACTTCAGGTATTACTGTTTCATCCGAAAAAAGGACACCAGTGTGCCCACCGCGTGAGTCGAACCCAGTATCACTTATTCACGAGCTGAATACATCATCCATCGAACCGCACCGGTTTAGGCTGTGTAATAAACTTAAGTATACATTCAAACAGAGCAAGGTACAACTATGATAAGAAATATGATATTGTCACCTAGCTAGCTGCCATCTCAAGTTAGTCCGAGGATGATATTTCTCCATCAGTGACACAAGGTCAAACAAGGACGGAAATATTGTCGATATAAGAGTCATTACCACTGTCAGCTAAAAAAAAAAAGAACAAACATCATCAATTACTAAATTACTAAAGATAAAAATCCATACTGTTAACGTATTCCATGGAATAAAATATATCGTATCATTTTCAGAACGTACCTCATTTTCACGCCAAAAGTCAAATGCCACATTTTGTCTCCTCTTTTGGATATCCATTTCCCTTGTGCGTTCAACACATAACTGTATAATATATGCACTTAATCCGAGGAGGACAAGGACACAAATATTGGCCAGAACACGAAGTATAAACAAAATATATCTGCAAAATTATTGACATCGTTATATTTCAATCATTCAATACAGTATAGTCTACCACTGTAAATAAGTATCCTGTTGTAATACATTAAAACATAATTTTTTACCTATAGTTCAGATTTTGTCAAAGATTTACTACATCTATGATGTAGACATTAAAGTATTTCGAACAATAGTTTTAAAGATACTTATTCATCCAAATATATGAAATGTGTAAATTCCATTTATCAGACTAGAGAACGTGTAAATAATATGTTTACATCAGAATTATACATTGAATATATTGTAGTCACATTTTGAAATATCTAGAATAACTGATGTAATATTATATGATATCATAAAAAAGTGTTAAATTTGATATAGTATTATGTAATTAAAGGAAACCTCAGCTTCCAGGCTATCGTAAGAGCAAACAGTATAAGTAATGATAGATCGAAGTTAATTTACGTTTCAATGCCATCTTCATTTTGGGCTTGGAAATCTTTCCATAACCGATAAAAATTATGTATCCACAAAAAATTTCTGATATGAGTTGAGTGGAGAATTATAATCCATTAGATGAAATTTATATCATTGTAAAAGTTTAAAGACAGTAGTGGACTGTTAAATGTACATAGCATGTCAAAATTTCTTATTATAGATATGTGAATTTTATAGACACATACTTGTTTTTCGATTCCTGTTTCACCTTTTCTTCCAATATGGCCTCCTTTGAGGGGAAAAAATGATACGCAGTGTGTAAGTGACCATTCTAATCTATTTTGATTGGTATTTCATAATCCATGTCAAAATATGATATACTTATTCTCTATAAGTATGACTCATGAACAAACCTGACAAATACATACCCTAAAATTGGTTGCTATTGATGCAACCTTATTGTTTGCCGTCTCAGTGTTACCAATCATGTAATCCCAGCTGCTAAACATCTTCCATGAAAATGTAAAGTGTTCATCATTGTTTGATAACCGACTTTGTCGGAAATTTGATGCCATTCTGAAATTGATATTGAAACGGTACTTGTCATACATGAACCTTCTATTGTTTTAGGATGTATATAATGACCTCATTACTTTTGTGCTACTATCATTGTGGGCTTTTTATCTACTGGAATCAAACATATAGGTAGTACTATATTTGGTTTTATGGTCACTTATGAGTGATTTATTACTTGAAATATGCGCATATGTACGTGTGGTCCAAATATTTGTTCCATATGATTTGATTTACTATGAAATCTGAAAACGTTATATTAATATTAAAATATTCTATTAATGCTGATTAGATGCTCGGGTCGTATGTAACCGTATAGCAGAAGATTACATAGTATCTGATTTCAGTGAAGGTGTGATATGATTTAATCTTTGTTCAAAGCTACCTACACAAAGCATACTTAGTGCAACATGGTTGTTTGGATTTATATATCGTAATTATATATGTAAAAACCGAATATGTTTGTAATTGTTCATCTTTACAATATGTTATAAATTTCATAAGAACTTTCTATCGCTTTCTTACTAGATTACAAAATTCATTACAATTAAAGACATTGGATGAATAATGCGAATATCTAGACATCTGTTATATATCTGATGCTGTGCTTCATAATAATACTAGATGTACTTAATGGTCAGCCACCAAGGGAATACCAATTCAGCCCAGCTTATAGTATTTTGGTACTGACGTTATCACTTCAAAATTACTGTGGTTAGTATTAAATCATTATAAGACATAATTGATGTCTTTCTGAGTTTCTTTCTTCCCATTATATACGCTTTATTATAAGAAAAAGCGTATGTGAATAGCAAAACCATAGAATATTACCCTTCATAGAAACCTCGTCTAAATTTTGACTTCCAGGATTCTATGATATGCTACCGATGCAGGTTGTTAAAAGTTTCCAAGTATAGAAACTTTATATGCGGCATCATTGTCAGTTTTAGTTTTGTTTTTTGAAATTCCCCTTTCCAATTTAAGGATGTATTGATAATTAGGTCGTCGTTTGTCACTCGTGCTCGTACACAGATAATGCTCTATGACAATACGAATGCTATAATTGAAATTGTATTACTTTCCAGTTTAAGGTAGACGCACTCTAACTAAACTATGGATAGCCTTCATGCACCTATTACATCACATTCATTTCATCGATGTGACAAAAGTTGATGACAGTCCGATTGGGAAATTTCCGATTCAAAATCTTATAAATTGCATTTTCGGGAAAAGCTCAATGATACATATTTTGAAACTATCATTTCTTTAATTTGTTTGAATAAAATCGGACTTGAAACTAGAAAGTAATTAAGAATATGATCTTTGACGACTAAAACTATGTAAGTTTGTATGATTTAATTTCTCATTTTTTAATTCGAATAACGTAGTCGTGTTTGATATTAAATGACTCTGAATGAATTAATGAAAGTGAAAATGGAAAGAAAATGCGAAAAGATATGGAAATAAAAACCTGAAATATTCGGAGAAGTTTTTCGCACTAAATGCTTGACGATGTTGCCGAATATCTCATTAGCATATCATTATTCGCCAGTAAACACCGTCATAGTGAGCAGGAGTAGAGAGTTAGAGTTCGACTACCTCAAGCCTTTTTTTCTTTCACTTTTTATCTCAGGAAAATGCATTGTTTTCTTATCGGTTATCTCTTTCTATCTATCTTACTATCAATCTATATATATATATATATCGAAGTTTGTTTCGAACTTGAAATTCATATCAAAATTATCTTAAGTAAAATTAATTTTCGAAATTCTCAGTATTAATGTTCTGATAGTTGATTTATTGAGTCTTTTCTGACGTCAACCAGTTCTATGACAACTGGTGTAAAATTACGGGAAGTGATATAGAAATTATATGACGTGACAATAATTTGACGTCAGATACCTGCTCAAATGGGAAATAACTCTGCATAACGAAAAGACCCAATATAAAAAAAAAGAAAGAAATGTGAAACAAAGCTAACTTTCGTAAGACAACGATAAAACTAAGAACAAATGCCGAGAAACTTGTTAGGAGGTATGCCAAGGGTAAACGATATCCCATGCCGATTGTCTTCGTGTTTCCATAGTATCCGTAAAAAATAATGGAATACTCCACAATGCCCTGTAATACAAAAGAAAATAAAAACACATATCAGAGCATAAAATCTTAAGAAATAAATATTGAAAGTTTGCTCAGTATTTTAAATTTCCATTCCATACGTGTGTCATCTGCTGGATGATTAAAAACAAATGCATACACTTATATGAGAGCATTTTGAATTTCTGTCACTAGTATTCATAGTATAACACCTGAGTAGTAACAAGCTCATACACTAACTTATAAGCATGCAATAACATAAAATTCAGTTTAATATCAAAATGGTATTCATCACCTCTGCGTCCCATATCGTTTTGATATCTGTAGCACGTTTCAGATCTTTCACTGGTATAGCCTTCCTAGACAGAGAGTTGTACGGAGCTCCAACAATCAACTAAGAAATACATAGATAATGTATAAAGGTTATTTATAAATGTGTGTGTGCGTGTGTGTGTGTGTGTGTGTGTGTGTGTGTGTGTGTGTGTGTGTGTGTGTTAATTTACATTGAATTGTTAATCATTTTTTTATCATTGGATTATCTAACTCTGTGTACTTTGAACGAAAATAAATCCATAAATACTAGAATCAGTCTAGTACAATAGATGAGTATTTCGACAAATTATGTCTCTGATGCTATTTCTTAATGTAAGTACCAATATTTTCAAACTAGATTCCTTGGTTTGTTTGGGTTTTTTTTTTTCATAATCTGCTGCATTATCACTATCTGCATTATTATGTTGATTTTAACATTCTCTTTAACTGAAGCTAGTTTGTCATAAGAAAATCTAAATTCTATCACTTACTTTGACTTCAGCACATACCTCGGGAATAATGACAAAACACAAAGGCAGCAATGTTAACCACACGTTAATCCAAATCAGCCATCTAAGAAAGACGAAGTACGATGCTACCACGGATCCAAAATGACCTATACAAATTATTGTAATTGATAACTGAATATGATTGTAGTAAATACAGTCAGTAATGATGTATATCCTCTACACTAAAATGCATCCACTCACATGTCAATGTTAAAGTCGCTATATTATGTATTACAAACGATGATCTTTTTATTAATAACAAAATATATATGTTTGTCATTCACACATCATGTAGATGCAGAACAGTGCTATAGCAGATTGGACAAATAGCCCATTCTATTATTATGGTAAATGTGAAGTCGTTGATACTAATTTTGACTATTAACTGCTTTATACATTGCGGAAAAGACGGGTTCACGGCTGGTATGGCTCCATATGTTCGTTTTACTAGTTAATGTTTTGTGTTCATACTTTAAAAGTCCATGTATATTATTAATTTCAATCTGTTTACTGGATAATTATAAAAGTCATATTCAAGAGGTTTGTTTTTCTCTTTAATTTGTTGTTTACTGGATAACGATATTGTTCATACTCTGGAGGTTCCTTTTTACCTATTACTCTTAAAGGCCGAGCTTGACCTACATGAAAATCTGGTGGTAGTGCAATTAAGCGTATTTGGAGTTGGGCAGTCCTTGCCGCTCTAGCAGCGATAAAAATAACACAGCGTGTTTCGGCCGAGTACAAACATGTGCTTGACACATGAGTTATTTAACAAAGTAAAGACTGAATATGCATCAGAGAAAACAATAAATATTGATTACACCTCGTACTTGAAATACCTAAGATTAGTTTTATGCTATAACAATAACGAAAATATATAACCAATATTTTCAAAATAAGTTATATAGAAATGCAATAGATCCCCCCTTCCGATAGGAAACTGGCAATTGCATCCTTTATCAATTAGCAAACAAAGTAACATGCGTCAGTATGCAGTATTTTATGGTGGGCATTAAATATAGAGGGAAAACAGAAATTAAATTTAAATGATACGGAGTTGAAATTAAAAGCTATGAAAACTTTATTAATGCAAAACAATTGGGACTTACACCTCCTTGACCCATTACAACAGACTGGAATTGGCGGGAGTTCGTACGCGCTATTCCAGACAGTGGACAAAGTGACTCAGACGGACTCTGGTGAAAGTCCTATTATTTGCGATGGAAACGAACATAATGCCAGGGACTTATAAGTCCCTGATAATGCCGAGGACACATTTAAAATATTGCAAGACCCGAACAGTGAAGAGTGTCCGCTTTGTTTATGCAGACCTTGTATAACGGACGAAAGTAATACTCAGTTGTGGTGGGAATCCGAACCCAGTGTAACTTATCAACAGAACTCTAAGATAAGGAAAGACAAATATAAAAGGTTTTGGACAATGTTATTGCATCGCGGTGTGTGGAACGATCAAAGATATATTGACATGACAGAAAATCTAGAGCATTAGAACATGACATGCAATGTCAAGAATTGCACAGACGCGAATGCCATCGTGTGTAGTGAATTTATTGAGGTCACGGCTTTCCAATCCAAAGCATAAACCGTACATGGGACATATGCGGGAATAAAACTTACTCATCATGCAGTCTAATTAAAACCAAAAAAGTATATGTACAAACTGTGTTGATTTTTTGTTTTTATATCATCTAACAACGGAATGCACAAATTGTCCTAGAACAGAATAAATACTTCAGCAAACAATGTTTTAATGTATTATAAGTACTATAAATTCGTGGATGTACTTGGATAATCAGAGACAAACCAGTAAGTCAACTTAAACTTATTATTCTATATATTTATAGATCTTTTGTTATTATTGACGAGGCACTCTTGCTATCACAGTTGGCGCTAAATTTCTTACCAAACCGTCAACATGTGCTGCTATTCACACTACATCCGGTGTAAAAAAAAATCCACGCCCACTAACGAAGGAAATTGAATTTGATAATGAGGTCTGCTTCAGAACTTTGATGAATAAATATATAATTATGAGAAAGTTTCATTACAATATTAGTTGATACGAACTTGTATATTACGGAGAGGAATGACTACAACAATTTTCGTGAGTTAAATCGATGTAAATGTTGATATTTTTACAAATTTATTGCTGCAATCTGCACGTGTCTCGAAAAATCATATCTACCACCATTTCCTTGATTGGCCGCTATTTATATTCCGATATCGGCCTTTAAATTTATTATGTTTACCGGATAACAATAATGTTTATACTCCAGAGGTTCCTATTTAGTATTTATTTTGATTTACTATTTATTTACGAAATAACGATACTGTTCATATTTCGAAGATCCGTGTTTACTTTTTATTTTAAGTTTACTTACTAACGACATTGTTAACATTTTAGAGGTTCATGTTTATTATTTAATTTTATATGTTTACTGGATAACTATACTATTAATACTCCAGAGGCTCGTGTTTACTATTTAGTTTGATATGTTTACTGGATAACAATAGTATTAAAACTCCAGAGGCTCGTGTTTACTTTTTAGTTTGATATGTTAACTGGTCAAACATAGTATTAATACTCCAGGGGGTCGTGTTTACTCTTTAGTTTGATATGTTTACTGGTTAGAAATAGTATTAATACTCCAGGGGTCGTGTTTACTCTTTAGTTTGATATATTAACTGGTTAACGACAGTATTAATAATCCAGGGTCGTGTTTACTCTTTAGTTTGATATGTTTACTGGATAACGATACTATTAATACTGCAGGGGCTCGTGTTTACTATTTAGTTTGATATGTTTACTGGATAACGATACTATTAATACTGCAAAGGCTCGTGTTTACTATTTAGTTTGATATGTTTACTAGATAAGGATACTATTAATACTTAGAAGGCTCGTGTTTACTCTTTAGTTTGATATGTTTATTGGATAACGATACTATTAATACTCCAGGAGTCGTGTTTACTCTTTAGTTTGATATGTTTACTGGATAACGATACTATTAATACTCCAGAGGCTCGTGTTTACTCTTTACTTTGATGTTTACTGAATAACGATAGTAATAATACTGCAGGGGCTCGTGTTTACTCTTTAGCTTGATATGTTTACTGGATAACGATACTAATAATACTGCAGGGGCTCGTGTTTACTATTTAGTTTGATATCTTTACTGGATAACGATACTATTAATACTGCAAAGGCTCGTGTTTACTCTTTAGTTTGATATGTTTACTAGATGACGATACTATTAATACTTAGAAGGCTCGTGTTTACTCTTTAGTTTGATATGTTTACGGGATGACGATACTATTAATACTCCAGGGGTCGTGTTTACTATTTAGCTTGATATGTTTACTGGTTAACGATACCATTAATACTCCAGAGGCTCGTGTTTACTCTTTAGTTTGATATGTTTACTGGATTACGATACTATTAATACTCCAGAGGCTCGTGTTTACTATTTAGTTTAATATGTTTACTGATAACGATACTATTATTACTCCAGAGGCTCGTGTTTACTCTTTAGTTCGATATGTTAACTGGTTAACGATACTATTAATACTCCAGAGGCTCGTGTTTACTATTTAGTTTGATATGCTTACTGGATAACCAAACTATTAATACTCCAGGAGTCGTGTTTACTCTTTAGTTTTATATGTTTACTTGATAACGATACTATTAATACTCCAGGGGGTCGTGTTTACTCTTTATTTGATATGTTTACTGGATAACGATACTATTAATACTCCAGGGGGTCGTGTTTACTCTTTATTTGATATGTTTACTGGATAACGATACTATTAATACTCCAGGAGTCGTGTTTACTCTTTATTTGATATGTTTACTGGATAACGATACTATTAATACTCCAGAGGCTCGTGTTTACTCTTTAGTTTGATATGTTTACTGGATAACGATACTATTAATACTCCAGAGGCTCGTGTTTACTATTTAGTTTGATATGTTTACTGGATAACGATACTATTAATACTCCAAAGGCTCGTGTTTACTCTTTAGTTTGATATGTTTACTGGATAACGATACTGTTACTACTGCATAGGGTCATGTTTACTATTTACATGTATCTTGTTAAGCTTACTAGGTAACAATAGTTACGATACTATTAATACTCCAGGGGGTCGTGTTTACTCTTTATTTGATATGTTTACTGGATAACGATACTATTAATACTCCAGAGGCTCGTGTTTACTCTTTAGTTTGATATGTTTACTGGATAACGATACTATTAATACTCCAGAGGCTCGTGTTTACTATTTAGTTTGATATGTTTACTGGATAACGATACTATTAATACTCCAAAGGCTCGTGTTTACTCTTTAATTTGATATGTTTACTGGATAACGATACTGTTAATACTGCATAGGGTCGTGTTTACTATTTACATGTATCTTGTTAAGCTTACTAGGTAACAATAGTGTTAATACTCCAGATGTTTGTGTTTACTCTTTACATATACCTTTAAGTTTAAGTTTAATTGATAACGATTCTAATAATACTCCAGAGGGTCGTGTTTACTCTTTATAATAGAATACAATACAATACTAAAATTTGTGTAACGTCCTAATCAATTAAAATTTCGAAGGCGCTTCACATATCAGCATACAAATATGCAAGAAGTAAAATTTCAAGTAAAATGTCCTACTTGGAAGTAGTATCAATTGTCCATCCATCTATATGTAAAACGTCTTCTAAACCTGATAGTTATATTTACAGCAACGAGTTAAATGCAAAATTAAAGAAACGTGTTTTCAGGCTTTGTTTAAAATTGTCAAAGGGTTTAGTACGACGGAATCCCAGAGGTAAAGCGTTCCATAACGTTGGCGCTGAATGGTCAATGCGTCTACAACCGTATGTTTTTGTTCGAGTCCGTGGAACGTGTAAAAGCATCTGGTTTTCTGATAAGGTTCTTGGTGGACAATACGGGATAATGAGTCATTACTGGTGATCTCAATATTGTTAAAAACACTAAATTAAGAGAACTTTTACTTAAAGGTCCAAAATACAGAGAACCCAGATAATTCACATGGAGCCAAAATTTTGAGAATATTATGAACTGCTGCGAAGAATATGCCACACGATGGGCGAAAAGAGAGGAAGTACAAGTCGACACTCTTTCGGAATGGATAAAATCTATTGCAGTACTGCTGAGATCAAAAATTAAAACATTTCAAGGTTCTGTAAACACCAGATTCGAATCTATTTTTAAAGATCCTGATGTTGTCAGAGAACTTACCTTCCTCCAAGAACATTATATCATTACACCAGCAGATAAAGCATCTAATAATTATACATTTACTTGTAAGAAATATTACTTTGACAGCCTAGTGAAAGAATTAGGATTAAATTCAGCTCCAGGAAATCCTACTTATACTCTCACGAACTTTTCGGTTTCGCAAGTATTCGAGAAACATAAATCTGTCCTCAATACATGTACGTTTGGTATTGACTCAAATAAATTGAATTTAGAACTTCCATATTTGTACTGCATTTCAAAAATGCACAAAAATCCTTACAAACAACGCTTTATCGCTGGTTCCTCGAAGTGTTCCACAAAATCTGTATCGATGCTACTCACAAAAATATTATCAGAAATTAAATCTGGCCTTCATAGATATTGCGAAACAGTATATTCCAGAAGTGGAATTAATCAAATGTGGATCCTTAAAAATTCAAAAGAGTTGTTAGAACATCTAAAATCAAAAAGTTTTACTAAAATTCACTCCATCAAGTCTTTTGACTTTTCGACTCTTTACACAACGATCCCTCATCAGAAATTAAAATACAGATTAGCGGAAATTATTCAAAATGCATTTACTAGTAAAAACGGAAGCCGAAAATTCAAATATATAGCAATAGGCCACGATAAAACTTACTTTGTTAGGGAAAATTCTGATTCCAAAAATAAATACACTGAAACAGCTATCATCCAGATGTTGAACTTTCTGATCGATAACATTTTTGTGGTGTTTGGAGGTAAGGTTTTTCAACAAATTGTCGTCATTCCAATGGGCACTAACTGTGCTCCGCTTCTGGCTGACATATTCCTTTACTCATACGAAGCTGAGTTCATCCAGTCTTTGCTTTCGCAAGGGAAAAAAACAATTGGCTCTTGGCTTCAATTTTACTTACAGATATATAGATGACTTGCTTTCAATTAGTAATCCTTCATTCGCGGATTACCTTAGCATCATCTATCCAAGTGAACTGGAGGTCAAAGACACCACAGAAAATAGTAATTCTACTTCGTATTTAGATATTATGTTGTCTTTCGACATTAATGGTCAATTGAACACCTCACTCTATGACAAACGTGACGATTTCAGTTTCGCTATCACAAACGTTCCCTTCATAAGTAGCAACATTCCATCATCGCCCGCATACGGCGTATTCATATTTCAGTTAATACGTTATTCCAGAGCATGTTCAAATTACAATGACTTTGTTCTGAGGGCTAGTCGACTTTCAGTTAAGCTGCTCAACCAGGGTTATATATATGCTAGACTAGCATCGTCACTGAGGAAGTTCTACGGTCGTTACGAGACTCTTATTACTCCATATGATATCTCGTTATCCAGACTTTTAAATGATATTCTGGACTGAGACCGATTCCGATCACTTTACACAGATTTGACATCTTCTATACTAGAAGGTTACCTACTTCGACTTCTCCATATAAAAATACATATGGAATTCACACGATTTGACTCTTTCTACTGGGTATATGTGACGGGTGTTGCTAGCAAGCAGGAGATGCTCACTCTCCCCGGGCACCTGATCTCAATCCATCACAGGGGTTCACATATGTTCTTCAAGTAGACATATTTTGTTATTTTCCATTTGTTTTTCATTTTCACTGATTTTGTATGTCCTATGGTTTCATGATTTTTGGACTTGTGGTTTGGATTTATCCATCATCTTTACATTACTAAGGTAATCGGTCCGAGTCCGTTAACGGCTTTGTATGTGTGTACAAAAGCCTTGTATTGTATACGGTATTGAACCGGAAGCCAATGAAGTTTCGGTGTAATGTGGTCGTGCCTCTTTACAACTTGTTCAGTTTACTGGATAAAGATACTATTAATAATCCAGGGGTTCGTGTTCTCTCTTTTTATTATTCATTATTTTTACATTTTATCAAAGAGAAAACAAAAGACAGCTGATCAAGCTGTATGACAAAAATCACCAAGGACATGCACATAGGCATGGTAATGGTAAAACAAAAATCCACAGAAAACGACATAACAAAAATATTCCATTGTACTGCAGGACTTAGGACGGTCAATAAAAGTTAAAAAATCTCATTCAATTGGTGTGGTTAAACGATTTACGGATTCCCACCTTCCCACTCATCGTTAAAACAGCACAATCAAAGGACACACATTTAAAATATAGATAACAAGGATCAACAGGTTTCTCACGACGAGGGGTTATAAAAATTTAAACACAAGAAACCTACTATGGAAGTATATGATAGTATCAAAAATATGTAAGGCGACATCAAGTAAATCGTGCTCTTCTCGTCATGAAGCTTCAGTAAGCAAATAAAATGTTGTGAAATGCATGTAAATGTGCCGGTATGTTATTTCTTAGATGATCTGGTTAAGCAGCCATTTGGAAAGTTACCTGTAGGTAATTCGTCAGTACCTCTATTCACAAAATATTAGATTAAGATATATATATCAGATGAATGGTAATAACATGATTTACACCGAATGTACACGGATGTGCAGATAAAAGTGTGTATAGGTACTCTTAATCCATTTCATTAATTTTGTAATAAAATCAGGTTGAATTGTGGCATTGATTTTAGCATATTTCTCTAATGCAATAAACTTGTAATTGCTATAAGATCGCAACCAACAATAACAACTTACTTTCAATTCGTTTCACCCTCATTTCCCACGGAGTCAATAAAGCAATGATATTGGATACCTCTCGCTGAATGTTTTTCCAAATCTAAATTTGAAATTGATTCTTAGCTCGTATATTTGTATTTGTAATATTTTGGTACTCTTTGGATTATTATACAATATATATAGATGAAAATTCTACATTGTACAATTAATTAACTGCATTACTTGATTGGCCAATGCTTATAACGAATATGTTAACTGCATAAAACAATTTGTTCATTTGAATTAAATAATTTAATTTTTCAATACAATCAAAGATCTGATAATGCTGAAATGATGGACAATCTCTTGTTCCAGGTATTCCTGTCTAATATTCTTGATTATAACTTACCTGTAAGCCCTTCTCATGATACCCATGGCTCCTTGATAACTTCCCTTCATGTTTTTCAACATAAGTTTTAGCAAGGCTGCATGATAAATTGTATATTCTGATTTCAATTTCATTCGAAAAGTACAGTATATCTATACTTTTTTATATCATAAATAAATATTCTATATCTTTATACATATATCTATGTACAATGAATCACAGTAGGTTTATTTTTTCAAACTATACATAACAAACTACTATTGACCGTGATTAACCCATCCAGAGACATAGACTTTTGAGTAGTCTATATCTGTGACTCATCGCAAAACTTAAATTTGAACCTTTCTGAGCAGTTTAAATTATTGCTTTATAAATGAATGACCTGCATTGTTTATTATAAAATCACAATGAAAATGCATGGTAAACGTGGTGAAAAGGAATCTGGAGAGAAGGCGAGAAAATCATCATAAAGCAACAGTTCATACCAACTGATAAGATAATGGAGATATAAATGACTCGAACAGAAAAGTAACCAGAAACGTTATTACGTACTGTAGGAGTCGCAGTTTCTTCGATATGGGTACTGGCTGTAACCTTATATTATTGATGATTTCTTTTTGAACTTTGATATTCTCATAAATGTCATCTTCGTTCTCATCTTCCTCGTCATCTTTGTCGCTTATGTACACGTCACTTAAATCATCATCACGTTGACTTTGTTTTAGGAAGAAAAATTATACTATTATTTTAGTATGTAGAAAGCAATAAATTTGATTACTACCGTTGGAAAATTTTATCAACAACACATCATCTGCTTGATCGATAGAGGACAATTAAGCAATGCTTCAGAGAATAATATAAACATATGCACTTAATGTAATTTAACAGTACATCCAACATACGATCAAAATAAATATACTTGCCTTCTTTCCAGAATTTCATTTGCCGCTAATGATTTCCTTTTGCCACCATTGGGACCCTTTCTTTCCCTAACAGATGATATTAATAATGTGTTAGTCATTGTAAAGGAAAATCTCAAATCATTCCAAACATTGCTTAAACATGATTACGGACCCTGATATATTGAGCGACCGTGTTGAGGATGACGTAACGATTAATTGATTTTTGGGGCACACTGGATTTTATATACGCCTATATAAAACATTAAGGATTATGTTATTTTATTTCTACCTTAGTCATTTTCCCATACATTGGTGGTACTATGCCTAGACAGAGGTTCATTATCATTTACCATTAATAACCTATAATCAAACTACACAAAAATTACTGTTAAAATAATGTTGTCTTGATTTGTCTGTACAGATCTAAACATTCCAGTTATCATGTTTTACATTTTGTGATATTAGTTTAACCATCCATCTAAACACCTACTGTAAAGACAAATACAGCATAATCACAACGATAGAGACCTAGCATAACATTACCTCCAGAAACACATCTCATAACAACACATTCAGTGTAACTTTATAATGTAAGTTATTATTGTTATTATTATTATTACTATTATTATTATTATTATTATTATTATTATTATTATTATTATTATTATTATTATTATTATTACTATTATTAAATTTTTTTCAGTTGTAGTACAACTACAATAATAGACACACCTCTCATGGTGACATACCCAGTTATCTATCCCTGTTTCTTAAGTAAGTCCGTAAAAGTGGAAAAGGAGAGGAATAACAGTTGTGAAATGACTAAAATCAATTCACTTTACTCATTTGAATGTTTAATTTACCACGTTGAGATATGGTCATTGAAGTACTGGTCGTTTTGACATACTCCATCTTGATATGCAGAAAGTGGGAGAGTTCTTATCAGGTGCAGACAATTCATGTTACTGAAAAGTCGTATACGTACAGTGAATGACACATCCATCATAAAGACACCACTCTTAGTGTAACTGCAATAATAGAGACACCTATTATAAAACGTCCTGAAAATATCCACAAGAAAAGACAACTATCATTAAGAAAACCCTGTTTAACCATAGTAAAGGGCACATCCATTATAAAAACAATAATAAACGCTCAACACGCCTATAAAACACACACAGAATAATCGTAAATATAGATTATCCTATCATAAAGACGTTCCCAGTATATCTATAGTAATATGCACACCTATCATAACACGTTCCCAGTTTAAACACATTAATGAACAAATCCAGATAAACCGTAACAATTTGCCAAACCACAAGCAACTAACAACACAGCTAGACACCCATAAAAACAACAACAAAAATAGACACAGTGATAATAAAGAGGAAACCAGGGTTACCATGATGTACATACCTATCACAGACACACTCAGTAAAACTACAATAAAAGACAGATATATTTCACATCGACACACTCAGTAAAACTACAACAAAGGACAGATATAACTCATATCGACACACTCAGTAAACTACAATAAAAGACAGATATATCTCATATCGACACACTCAGTAAAACTACAATAAAAGACATATATATCTCATATCGACACACTCAGTAAAACTACAATAAAAGACAGATATATCTCATATCGACACACTCAGTAAAACTACAATAAAGGACAGATATAACTCATATCGACACACTCAGTAAAACTACAATAAAGGACAGATATAACTCATATCGACACACTCAGTAAAACTACAATAAAGGACAGATATATCTCATATCGACACACTCAGTAAAACTACAATAAAAGACAGATATATCTCATATCGACACACTCAGTAAAACTACAATAAAGGACAGATATAACTCATATCGACACACTCAGTAAAACTACAATAAAGGACAGATATATCTCATATCGACATACTCAGTAAAACTACAATAAAAGACAGATATATCTCATATCGACACACTCAGTAAAACTACAATAAAGGACAGATATATCTCATATCGACACACTCAGTAAAACTACAATAAAGGACAAATATATCTCATACCGACACACTCAGTAAAACTACAATAAAAGACAGATATATCTCATATCGACACACTCAGTAAAACCACAATAAAAGACAGGTATATCTCATATCACACTCAGCCATTTCAATCAGGTGTATTATTTGATACTGTTGTTTATGATATCTTTGCAACTGGAAAAAATGTGGAAGTCTGGAAAAGGGAAATAGTTATGAAAGAATGGTTTACTTTTTTTTCATTTGTACTGTAAATTGACCATGGTTACATATTGTTATTGAAGTAGTGGTCGTTTTACCTACGTCAGCGAGATATGCAGAAATTTGGACACTTTTTATCAGGGGCACACAACCCATCTCATTGACATGACCTATATTTACTGTAATAGAAACACTTTTCATAAAGTATCTCTATAATAATGATAAACACGAATGTGATAAAGGACAACAATAATAGACAATCTATAATAACGACTTACCCAGTAAAACCCCAATAAAAGACATGCCTATCAAAAATACAAACGTAGAGCCAAAATATTAGACATACCTATTATAAAGACAAACCCGTATAACAGCAATTATATACACACCTATCACAAAGACAAACCCAATATAACCAAAAACGACAACTCTGAGACAAACCCAGAATATCCACGCAAAAGACACACTTATCATAAATGCAATCCATGATAAGGACAAACACAGAATGATTTCAATAATAGAATTCTGCCATATATCCACACCCAGTATAACTGCAGTATTAGACATACCCATTATAAAGAGATGCCTAATATGACCACGATAACAGACGCGCCTACTATGAAAACAATTATATGACTGGTGAATGCCAAGGATTTCATTCACTTTGGATTATACTTAGATAGCAACAAAAACCAAAGCCGGTGTTTTTATTCATTCTGCAATGCAATATATCTATATTTATGAACTTAAAACTGAGGTTTAGATATATAAGAATAAGAAATGGTAATCAAAGATCCATTTTCACAATTGTGTATAAACGTGATATTGATCATTACTCACCTTAGATCAATTCCATCTTTCTTTCTGTCATAATTAAAGGAGTATAGTGTCCTTTGTGTACGACCACTGTCCCCTAGGTGCTTGACCATCAGCTTAGGATGCTGTTCGATTGTGATAATATCATTTGTAGATGGGGGTATAACTATCTTGCGGTTCTTAGGTATATTATTCTTTATCCCTGGTAGTTGTATAGAAGAACAGCCTCCAGAAAGGCGACCAAAGATTATCCTTTTCCCCTTAATTTGTATGGTAGTCATTATTCATGCATATAACTTCAACTTTTGCTTCCACTTACTCCGTCTGATATTTATATGACAGAAGACAGAATTTAATTATGACGAATTTCACAAATATGGCAAGAAATAATTTGGATAATCATCGAACATATTTGCTAATCACGTCCCAATGAGAAAAAAAAGATGGTTAATTGGTTTATCTCCAGACAACTACACTACCTCATCAAGATTTAATCGTTGACTATCGTGATGTCCAGAATTTCAATAAGAACACTGGCATGATTAGTATTACCAGGCAAACACACTGATGACGTTTAACGATAGGCAGATTGCCTTAAACCATGCCGAAATATTCAAACCATGGCGAAATATTCAAATAAGTGTTGCAATAAATTTCATAGTCACTTACAATACTTTCCTTTCCTATATGCTTTTGAAATCCAGTTTGTTTGTTTGTTTGTTTACGTTATAACTCGTACAGGGGATGTTCTAATTGCAGACTTTGGTTGCAGCGAGGACAGTAGTGTAATACTGCATCGATTACCATAGATTTCATACTACTATGTATTTATGGAATAACTATAATATGTAATGATATTTGTTGCTGACATATGCCAGTTTCCTAAAGCCATTCGATTAAAACCGAGAGTTTATAGAATCTTAACCGATATTTTGGGATCTGACCATGCAAACTAACCATTTGTTTTTACTTTACTTAATTTGACATGATAAATATATATATATATATATATATATATATATACGGTTCAATAGTATTTCATACCGTGAATCCTCTATATTCTCTGTTCATAGAATTCTGAAAACCATAAATAAGTATTACAGTTACCTTTGAAATCTGCATTCCTAAATATCACAAAAGCCGTAAAGATATACTGCAGGATCCAGTGTAAGCTTTACCAAACATCTTTCAGCTTTCTTTACCAAAACACCGTCCGTAGTTAAGGAGAAGCCTCAGGAGCACTCGGATATCATCTAATGAAGAAATGATCCTAATTGGATACTGAAATACTCAAAGTCGCAAAATTCGTCAGCTATCAAATATGATTTTTTAACCATTTATACTAGCTTTCCTTTTGAGAAACAAAACGACAGACTCTTTATCATCCTTGTAAAATGCTTCTTCGCTAAGAACTCTCCTCACAGATATAAATATATAATGAATACATTGTGTTGGGCTATCTAGACGTATATTTCGTTAAAAATGACATTACAGTGATTCGAAGTTTAATAAATATGATTATGAAATAAAAAACATGCTGGGCTTTGGATTGACAATATGTATATTGTATTTGTTGTCTGAGTATTTCAACAAATCATCAATATTCCTATCGGCACTACTTGTGCACTTTAACTAGCCAATTTGTTCCTTCCTGCAGGAAGCGGAATTCATATAAAATATCTGTACTAACATAAAAAATAAATGAGAAAAACGGTTAAAACCTTATGCTAAAACCATATGTATGAGTAATATATTCGAAAGAACTCGAAATTAAAGACACAACATAATAATTAGTAGTAATATATTGACCAAGACGGTAAACTTACTTCACTAAGTGTTAAACGTGACGATTTCAATTCTCCTTTTGTTAACTTTCCGATTACGTGTAGAAATATTCCTTTATCACCTGCGTATGATTTCTATATCTCTCCAGTACTAGAGCTTCTTTAGGCTACTTTACTTTCATTTACAAGCTTCTGAGAGAAAATTGCGACTTCTGCAATGTCGTTACCACCTTATGTGACAACAGTTATACTATATAAAAAAATATCTTAGGCAGCATGGCGGATGTGAAATTTACATCTTCGTGGCAATTGTTCCTCTCTCCGGTTATTCCAGATTGCGTTTTTGACCAAAGCGATGTTCCTTATTGACTATCGCTTAGCAATACGATTTTCCAGTTCATACTTAAAATGTGCGGTGTGGTATTGTGTTAGTATTATGAATAGCAGTAAGACATGCTTTTTGTCCACAAACTTAACACTGCATTGATCAGAGATACGAAGTATCACTCATGAATCACAAACAAAATTTAAGTTTAGTAATAGTATGTATATGGAAAATCTATTTAATTAATAGGGTCATATCCAGTAAAGCACTTCTATGTAAAAAGAATAGATTTTATCGTGAAACAAGTGGCAGAAATATGTCTATGAGTATAATTGTAAAATATGAATATGCATGTACGTTCATTTTCCATTTCATTTCTTAATATTTCAGTTCTACATTTCTAGATAGATAGATAGATAGATAGATAGATAGATAGATAGATAGATAGATAGATAGATAGATAGATAGATAGATAGATAGATAGATAGATAGATAGATAGGACGACAGACAAACAAATAGATAGATAGATAGATAGATAGATAGATAGATAGATAGATAGATAGATAGATAGATAGATAGATGGATAGATAGATAGATAGATAGATAGATAGATAGATAGATAGATAGATAGATAGATAGATAGATAGATAGATAGATAGATAGATAGATAGACTGTATTTCAGACATATTCTTATTTTCTATTCTAAAGCAGTCAACAACTAGACAAATTTAACGTCATAACATACTCCAATGGATATGTGTCACATACAAATCACTGTCTACTGACATTTGATGATAAGCAAGCCGGCGTGGCCTAGTGGTATCGCGCTCGTCTCCTGATCGGGAAGCTGGGGTTCGAGTCCCGCTCTTTTCATGCCGGTGTCCTGTCTTTCGGATGAGACAGTAAAAACCGAGGCCCCGTGTAGTGGTATGCATGGCACGTTAGAGATCCCTCACTGCTTCGGATGGGTCCGTTGCAAAGGTCAAAATTTGTGTACCCCGCATCAGGCAGATGCCGTCACCATATACGTGAAATATTCTTGGTGTGACGTTAAACAAAAATCAGTCAATCAATCAATCAATAGATAATTAGCACTACGTAATGTAAACTTCATTGTTGTTAGTGTATATTTTACACTGTTTTATGACATAGTGTTCGACAAATCAGGGATTCGGAAATGTGTAGTTGCAAAGCTAAAGCTCTCTCTCTCTCTCTCTCTCTCTCTCTCTCTCTCTCTCTTTTCACTTTCAGTCGAGTAATGTTTGTCTCCCCTATTCTAGATTTCTCGGTATAACAATGATAAACACTTTTTGTGCATTTACCATTAAAATCCGCACTCTATCTATCGGATCTGGATCTATTCTAGCTTCATCTCACATCAGCTTCATATTTTACGTAGCATATTTGCATAAAAAGAAAACACGATTAAGAATAGCAGTAAAATATTTTTGGGGTTGGTTGTACATACTTATGCTCAACGTGTACATGTCTTGTTCTTTGATGACGTTAGGACTGGAAACAAGATGAAATTCATAGAATTTGAAGCGATGAAAAGAGATATCAATAACAAAGCTGTATAATTTGTGTTGAGATATTTATCATTTCTTTGACCAGACACTTCCATATATTAATCAAATGATTTTTATAGCTTATTTTTATGATAACACAAATATGCCAATCAAGTGAATAAGGCCAAGAAGACTAACATGACAATACGTCGTTGGTTCATTTATTCGGCAAAATTAACTCCTTCCGGATCCGCAAAACGTGCTCATTCTTGTGTGAATTGCACACTGCATGCAGTGTGTAATTATTCCGTAAAATATTACATTGCAAAATGTTAATTTGGTTAACATTTTTCTCTCATGAACAACATTTACACTTCTCAAAATATTTTGAAATGCGTATTAGTCAGCTACCATATCAACATTACGTCTAATTTCGTAAGAATTCTAACCAAAGACCAATCGGAACACCGTCGCCATTTTTTTCAAAAATTGACTCGGAAGCCCCACGGTGCAGCGATATATACCAAATCGCTTCAATTCTTCGGCTTTCGTCGTAGGAGCACTTTGGAAAATGAGGCGAAAAAAAGTTCATAGGATTGTTTTTGTAATTTAGGATAAAAGAAGTTCAGTATGAAATGTAATACCCGTTTTGATGAATATTATACAATCGTAATGGTAATTCAGTAATCGTAGCAAATTTCACATTTTTATTTTAAATGTTAGAGCATTGGAAACGAATCAGAGGAAATTCGAAGTGACATTTAACCAGTGCACGTGTGTAGACTTCGACATGAAAAATTCATACTAGTTCACCCATTCAAAGAGAAACAAATATAGACAAAAGCAGGCAATAAGCATAAATGCCTATTTCAGTGCAAACATAACAGGCATGTTGATCATGGCCATGTGTGTTTACATAACAACTGGAAGTAGTCCCAATGGCTGACTACGTAGTACGTACGAGTCGTATTTGCGTACGGAAATGGACGAGTTGTTACGATTGACCAAAGACTGACATGGAATATCGCATTTCAATATTTATTTTCAAAACCACATTATATTCTTAAGAGTAAATATGTGCTTGGTACTTGATTATGGGCTCCTTTATGTATCAATTGCATGATTTATTGTGCCCTAGGTAGGTCGCCATATTTTTGAAATCAAGAATAATTAGTTTTGGTGTCATACGAGCATAAGGAAAATAAAAAGTCTGTTGTATTTACTGCACATATACATGTATGCCGCAAACGAATATCGGGTTTGCCGAGCAGGTTGATAAAAAAAAATATTCTATTACACACTCAAAGAAATATTTCGTTGCAAATAAGTGAGTTTTTCTAGGCGCTTATCTAGAATTACAATTCTATTTTATAAAGTTTTTACATATATTTAATCTCACAAGACTATGATTGTCTTATATGATTCAGTAAGTCCGTCTCATATTGTAAGGCTATGGATATGTATTCTGACGGCAGGACGTTCATTCTCTTAGATCCGTCAGTACGTCCGTCTTATATTGTAAGGCTATGGATATGTTTTCTGACGGCAGGACGTTCATTCTCTTAGATCCGTCAATACGTCCGTTTTATATTGTAAGGCTATGGATATGTAATCTGACGGCAGGACGTTCATTCTCTTAGATCCGTCAGTACGTCCGTCTTATATTGTAAGGTTATGGATATGTATTCTGACGGCAGGACGTTCATTCTCTTATATCTTTCAGTATGTCCGTCTTATATTGTAAGGCTATGAATATGTAATCTGACGGCAAGAGGTTGATTCTCTTATATCCTTCAGTCAGTTCGTCTTATATTGTAAGGCTAGGGATATGTATTCTGACGGCAGGACGTTCATTCTCTTAGATCCATCAGTACGTCCGTCTTATAATGTAAGGCTATGGATATGTAATCTGACGGCAGGACGTTTATTCTCTTAGATCCGTCAGTACGTCCGTCTTATATTGTAAGGCTATGAATATGTAATCTGACGGCAAGAGGTTGATTCTCTTATATCCTTCAGTCAGTCCGTTTTATATTGTAAGGTTATGGATATGTATTCTGACGACAGGACGTTCATTCTTTTAGATCCGTCAGTACGTCCGTCTTATATTGTAAGGCTATGGATATGTAATCTGACGGCAGGACGTTCATTCTCTTAGATCCGTCAGTACGTCCGTCTTATATTGTAAGGCTATGGATATGTATTCTGACGGCAGGACGTTGATTCTCTTATATCTTTTAATAAGTCCGTCTTATATTGTACGGCTATGGATATGTAATCTGCAGGGCGTTCCTTGTCTTATATCTTTCAGTAAGTCCGTCTTATATTGTAAGACTATGGATATGTAATCTGACGGCAGAACATTGACTCTCATATATCCTTCAGTAAGTCCGTCTTATATTATATTATAGTTATGGATAAGTAATAAGTAATCTGACGGCAGGACGTCGATTCTCTTATATCCTTCAGTCAGTCCGTCTTATATTGTAAGGCTATGGATATGTAATCTGACGGCAGGACGTTGATTCTCTTATATCTTTCAATAAGTCCGTCTTATATTGTACGGCTATGGATATGTAATCTGCAGGGCGTTCCTTGTCTTATATCTTTATGTAAGTCCGTCTTCTACTATCAGGCTACGTTGATTGTCTGAGGTCTTTGTGGAAGTCCGGCTTATTCTGTAAGGCTATGAGACAGGTATACTCGGGAATAATAAATACCTCCCTATTCCGAGTATGACACTGACCTATGTAGATATTTTGAGATCTTGCACGAGCGTGCCCCACCATAAAGATTACATAATGCACGTTCTTTATCATACACAAACACTAAACACAATATCTGACGAGTAAGTATGGTGTTTATCACAAGACTTTGACGACAGATTAAATGTAGATATTTACAGAAATGGCGGAATTTCTGCTTCAAGTTTGTTTATTTATGCTTATTTCTACGAATTTCTACTAATTCAGGTGTCCAAAATTTAGATTGTGTCAAGTTCTTAATTAAAGCGGGCCCAGATTATAGGTCTTTCTAATAAATCATGGCACTTTTGCGCTCCATTTAATGACCTGATGGTAAACGTGTAGTATTGTTTACACCAATACCCTTCAGTATATTAATTTGTTTGAAATATAACACTTACGTACACATTAAATCTCGCCGCTTCTTACAAGTCATAAATATTCAACTCTGTTTCAGAAACATGATATAGTACATAACAAAGTCCCCCGTACCTCGCAAAAAGACCACAAGATCCATTTTACACCAATTGTAGGTACTAGAGTTTCACGACTGTTACAGTATTTCACCTCACATAATGATATAACAGATTTTCTTCTCAGTCATTTCTAGTTGTAAAGAATTTTGTCTCTCTAAAACACATTTATCATGCTGACTTTTTCTGGTATCAAATGGTAGGTCATTGACATCAATATGCAGGCTTTAGGTCGGTTACTAATCTTTCAAATCAAGCAAGAATTGGTTTTATTAATTCATGAAATTCCCATATTAGTACTGTATTTAAAGTCGGGATATTTATGTCTGAAGTGCACACTTCCATTCGGCCCTGCATTTATTTAATCAGTATATCAACGTAAATATCATGTGCAGAAAAAACTATGAAAATATAGCGCTATGATTGAAAAATAATTGTAAATGATATGTTTATGACAAAATGTTTATATATGGTATATTTTATGATAAAATGAGATTTAAAAAAGAATTCAAATGAAGCAGTAGATTTTTGTATTCTCCAGGGAATGAGTGCACTTTTTTATTAATGACTGTTAAATACTTATCACCAAAAGATGTCAATTTCAACCACGTGTAGATGTATACATATGTCAGTCACTTTAATCACGTGTACATGTATTTTTGACACTTCATTCTCGTGTACATGTACATGGCTGACACTTCAATCACATATACATGTATACATCTGACATTTCAAACAAGTGTACATGTCAATGTCTGACACTTAAACCACGTGTACATGTACATGTCTGACACTCCATTCACGACTACATGTATATATCTGACATTTCAAACAAGTGTACATGTCAATGTTTGACACTTGAACCACGTGTACATGTAAATGTCAGACACTTCACGTGTATACATTGTATGTATATGTATATATGTCTTACACTTCAGTCACGTGTACATATACACTAGAGGAAAAAAGAAACTGTGTATACTTAAAAGTTAGATAAAAACATAGCAAGTATTCTTTGATCGCTCCTAAAAGCATAGTTTAATATACTAACCACGTGTTTGAGTACTCAATTTGTTAAATATCGCTTTCGATTCGCCTTGATGGCCACACCACCCTTTTCTGGAGTTTCGAGGATAAGCGGCAAGTGGTTAGAAATCGATTAGAATTTCCTGCATTCATTGACAGTATTCAATGTATGGAAACAAAAAAGCATTGGTTTTGGAATAAAATTTTGATTGAGAGATGCCTCCCATGAATGGAAACGATCGTTTGGGTGTTATTGGAATGTAGGAAGTTAGGATGTCTCAAGGCAATGTGGCAAAGCAGTTTGGAACACAGGGGCGACCTTACATTAAAGTTTTCCCGACAAATTCAAAGCAAGCTAATACGTAATCCATGAATAGGTAAAAGGGATGACTCGCACCTTCGACTCGACCACCATCACACCTCGATATCTCCGCTAATTTTGCACGCTTTGACAAAAAATTGGTACCGATCGATCGAGGATAGTCTATTCTCTTTGGATATATACCACATATTATTGATTACTTAGATAATAACTCTTTATTTGCTCGATAATAACGGACGGTTACTGGATACATAAACAGTGTTTCCAGTCACTTCGACCTATTTCCACTTCAAACAAATTGATTTTGACCTTTCTTAACCTCGTCTGACGACAGTTCAGCCTTGCTAAAAGAAAAACTGGCCTACCATTTATCCTAGTAAAAGTGATATTTCAATCCACTATCCTAACTAACATCTTTATAACTGAAATATGCCTTGCCGAAATCAATTTGTCTGCACTGCAACGGACTACGGTTAACTTTGAATAAGTTACGAGCTGTCCACGATTTCTGATAATGGGGGTATTTACTCGACTTCTGATAATGTGGGTATTTACAGGACTTCTGATGATGGGGGTATTTACTCGACTTCTGATGATGGGGGTATTTACAGGAATTCTAATGACGGGGGTATTTACTCGACTTCTGATGATGGGGATATTTACAGGACTTCTAATGATGGGGGTATTTACTCGACTTCTGATGATGGGGGTATTTACAGGACTTCTAATGATGGGGGTATTTACTCGACTTCTGATGATGGGGTATTTACAGGACTTCTAATGATGGGGGTATTTACTCGACTTCTGATGATGGGGATATTTACAGGACTTCTAATGATGGGAGTATTTACTCGACTTCTGATGATGGGGGTATTTACAGGACTTCTAATGATGGGGGTATTTACTCGACTTCTGATGATGGGGGTATTTACAGGACTTCTAATGATGCACTATTGGTCAAGGGTTATAAACAGCTTGTATTTCTTGTATAGTTTTTGTATATATCATCATATTTCATCAATGCAGTCAAGTCCAGTTCTAAACTTCTCGCTGTTTTATTTAGTTGTGAATCCCAAATGAAACGAAAATGTGTTTGTAAAATAAAATGTCAGAATGTTAGGACGACTTCGCTTAAGACAGGGCGTAAACCTTTTGGTGACACTCAGAACGAATATTTTCTTTTGGGACGAGTTTCAGTATTAGAGTCGGGAAGTCCCGCGCGGGAATACAGTCATAGGTCGTCATTTAGTCAATCAATTTAACTGTTTCCGTGTAGTAAAAAGTTTCTCGCTACTCTCTGAAATATCATTTGAATGAGTTCAATTATGATTTTTATTCTTTGAATGATTAGATATTAGTTTGTTTTGTTATTTAACAAGCATGAGCACACGCTTTTGCATTAACGCGGATATCCGAGACAACTTAACGCGTTTGACTGTCGCGTGGTCACGTTGAACAGCCACGTTCACTTGCTTACAACTTAAAAAACTAATGTTTACATGTACATATACATATTTGATGCAATTTCCGAACATAATAATAATAATAATAATAATAATAATAACTAGAAACGAGCTCGTTGCTAAAGCAACGAGTAGGTTTCACAAGTTAAAGTCGAAGCAGCGAAGCTGAGATCTCCTACTCTAATACAAAATTCTTTTTCACGATCCAGATATCTGATCTTTAGTGATGGTATCCACATTGCGCAATCTACTTGCAGAAATTGTAGGTAACGGCGACTTACATTATACACATTATACTGAAGCCTACATCGCACAATATCGACTACTCTTGACCATATATTTGAAACAAGAAACATGTAGGACAATCACACTTAGTACAATCTGCACGTGTAACCTAGATCTTCAGTCCTTACTGCCCGCTTTATGTTGTTTATTTATTAACTTACGCAAGGTATTTCGCGTGTACAGATGTTTGACCTTGAATCGCTTCTCTGCTGGAATAAACAATTCTCCTCGCGATGAACTTACGCAAGTTATTTCGCGTGTACAGATGTTTGACCTTGAATCGCCACTCTGCTGGAATAAACAATTCTCCTCGCGATGGCCTTTAGTAATGCCGCTTTCCCCAATATACAAAAGAAAGACTTGACAATGTCTCGTATTCCACAGGTAAAGCACTGTAACTGGCGATTAATTCACACCCGTTTGAAGTCCTGTATAACAGCGGCGCAGTGCGAGGTATTAAGCAAGGCAAATTCACCGCGCTTCTCTAATGTGTAATACCGACGCTCGGAGAAGATTTCTTTATAGCCTTGTTCAGCAGTAGCTCGTAGAATGTAAATTTGCTTTTTTTTTTTTCTTTTTTTTTTTTTTTTTTTTTTTGGGGGGGGGGGGGGGGGGGGGGGTTGGTTTTTTTATTTTTTGGTTTTTTTTTGTTTAAGAATTCGAATGCATAATACTTTCTCAAACTCTATTTTATAGAAAGCACTTTAAATCGCGATTGAATTAATCGCGAGTTACTGCGCCTTGTCCATGGAAGAAGTCCTATATCACAGCGGTGTCGTGCAAGGTATTAAGCAAGGCAAATTGACCGCGCTTCTGAAGATATGTTTATTGCGTTGTTCATCAGTAGAGTGCCCAAAATTTGATTTTTGTTTAAGAAATCGAAACCAAAATGCTTTCTCAAACTCTTGTTTTTATAATTTGTTCATACGACGAATAAAAAATACTTGAAAGTTACGCAAGTAAGATATTTTTATAAAAAAAATCTTTAAATTGCTCACTTTCAAATACCGGGAAACATGTTTCATAGTAAAATCGTTACGGAAAATCGTTTCGTAATGTTTTGGAAACTAAAAGACTAAAAATAAGACAGTTTTGAACATTACGTAATTTTTAAAAAACTTTAAATTGAAATCGAGGCCAAACTAAAAGAGATAGATAATATCGGCCGATGAAAGTTCTAAAGATATGAACCTAGAGAACATAACAGTGAAAATTTGAGAGATCTACCATTAAAACTAAAAGCTACATACGCGAAAATCGAAAAATATTAAATCTTACGTAATTCTCTTAAAACGTCGTATATTTCGAAAAATTTTTTCATTAAACGGGAGTATGTGTCTGTGAGAATGAATAGCCGAAAGATGAAATTTCAAAGTAAAGAGTCGGTAGATACCCTCATTCCCTATCATGCTACCAATTTTCACATCTCTACCTTCTTTAATAAGCGAGCTTTAGCTGAAACCATTTCATTAAACATTAATGAACTTTATGTGACGTTGAAAGCATCACTTTAAAGGGGGTTGTCGTGTTTAAACCTAAATAACTCGAAAACGGTAAGAGTTAGCGAAAATTTGATGGCAATGTTATGCATATAAATTTTCGCGCAGAATCGATTGCAACAATCCCCGATTCGATAAGATGAACATTAATGGAGTTATGACGTCATTTACAAAGTATGACGTCATTTTCAGGAATTTGGTACCATGCCAATTCCCTTTTGTCAGTCGGTAGATATTTGCATTCTCTTTTATGCTACCAAATTTCATATCTCTAGCTTTATCAATAAGCGAGACACAGGTACCTGAAGTTTTAAATTGTATTTTCAGGAAAGGCCAAACACTGAACTTTGACCGCAAATATCTCGAAAACGGTAAGAGATATCGAAAATCTGAGACCAGACCTTTCTCCTTTAACTACTTTTTCACGCAGAATCGATTGCAACAATCCCCGATTCGATACGATGAAAAATAAGGGAGTTATGACGTCATTTAGAAAAGTATGACGTCATTTTCAGGAATTTGGCACCTTGCCAATTCCCTTTTGTCAGTCGGTAGATATTTGCATTCTCTTTTATGCTACCAAATTTCATACCTCTAGCTTTATCAATAAGCGAGACACAGGTACCTGAAGTTTTAAATTGTATTTTCAGGAAAGGCCAAACACTGAACTTTGACCGCAAATATCTCGAAAACGGTAAGAGATATCGAAATTCTGTTGCTGGTATTTACCATTTTACTTTTTCACGCAGAATCGATTCCAACCGTCCCCGCCTCGATCCGATGAAAAATAAGGGAGATATGACGTCATTTACAAAGTATGACGTCATTTTCAGGAATTTGGCTCCATGCCAAATTCCTCTTGTCAGTCGGTAGATATTCTCAATCTCTATCATGCTACCAAATTTCACACCTTTATCTTCCTCAATAAGCGAGCTATAGGCGAAAACATTTCATGAATAATTAATGAGTGTTGATGACGTCACAAACATCACTTTAAAGGGGGTTGTCGTGTTCAAACGCAAATAACTCGAGAACCGTAAGAGTTAGCGAAAATCTGAGAACACTTTACTGGTAGGTATTTGAACGCTCTATCGAATGGAAGAAACCCGATCAAAATCCGACTGCAAATAAAGTCGCTAGACCTTGCCAAAGATTTGATTCGAAAATTTTCAATAATTTCATAAATATTGGCAGCATGCCATTTTCATTCTAGAGGTAGATTAAGAATGTAGAAACATGTTTAGATATAAAATTTCATGCCGATATCTCATTTAATAAGAGAGATATTAACGTATGAATATTTAATTAGCTTTGATGACGTCATAGCGAATTTTCCCACGCTCATTGTGACTTTATTTATGGTCCGATTTCAAAAATTTTTCATATTCCAAATCAGACCATTAAAATCTTTCATTCTACTGTCTAAAATCTAAGATTGAAATATTTTTTTTGAAATGAAAACAATCGGGTCAAGGTCAACTTTTTCGGGGTAGAGCTACGAAATTGACGCAGTGACATAAAATCTTGCATCTCCTTTTCTGAATCGAATGCTGAAAATTTCATTCCAATCGGACAAATAATAAGGAAGATATAGCGATTCAAAATTTTGGCGTCGTAGGTGGCGCTGCGCGCTTATAAGCGGTAATTTAGAAAATTAAAAAAATCAAATCTTGAAAATTTAATTTCGAATCGAACACTGAAAACAGAATAGTAATATCTTTAATAATGAGTGATTTCTGAGCCGTCACAAAAAAAAAAACGGATGAAGAATAATAATAATAATAACTAGAGCTGACCTTGTTGGCGAGCCAACAAGAAGGTTTCACAAGACTCAGTTGAAAAAGTTAAGACCAAATGTCTTGGCTTTTTGTTGTTCTTGGATTGAAAATGAAGAATTGAGCATGAAAGAATTTTCTCCGGGGAATAAGGGGAAGAAATATTTTGGGACCACATCCCTTTGTGTGGCCCCAAGGTATGCCGAAAGGACTGTGAAACCCTTAAATCTGACCGCAAATATCTTAAAAACGGTAAGGGATATGGAAAAAACCTTTAGGTGAATATATACATTTTATTTTTCACGAAGAATCGATTCCAACCATTCCCGATTCGATCGGATGAAAAGTAAGGGAGCTATGACGTCATTTAAATAGTATTACGTCATGTTCAGGAATTTCGCACCATGCCAGATCCCACTTGTCAGTCGGTAAATATTTTTATTCTGTATCATGCTACCAAATTTCACACCACTAGCTTTATAAATAAGCGAAACACAGCTTCCTGAAGTTGAAAAGTGTATTTTCAGGAATGGTGAAACCATGAATTTTGACGGCAAATATCTCGAAAACGGTAAGAGATATCGAAATTCTGTTGTACTAATTATGATGTTAAATTTTCACGCAGAATCGATTCCAACCATCCCCGACTCGATCCGATGATAAATAAGGGAAATATGACGTCATTTACAAAGTATGACGTCATTTTCAGGAATTTGGCTCCATGCCAAATTCCTCTTGTCAGTCGGTAGATATTCTCAATCTATATCATGCTACCAAATTTCACACCCCTAACTTCCTCAATAAGCGAAACACAGCTTCCTGAAGTTGAAAAGTGTGTTTTCAGGAATGGTGAAACTGTGAACTTTGACCGCAAATATCTCGAAAACGGTAAGAGATATCGAAATTCTGTTTCGAGTATTTACCATTTTACTTTTTCACGCAGAATCGATTCCAACCGTCCCCGCCTCGATCCGATGCAAAATAAGGGAGATATGACGTCATTTACAAAGTATGACGTCATTTTCAGGAATTTGGCTCCATGCCAAATTCCTCTTGTCAGTCGGTAGATATTCTCAATCTCTATCATGCTACCAAATTTCACACCCCTAACTTCCTCAAGAAGCGAAACACAGCTTCCTGAATTTGAAAAGTGTGTTTTCAGGAATGGTGAAACCGTGAACTTTGACCGCAAATATCTCGAAAACGGTAAGAGATATCGAAATTCTGTTTGGAGTATTTACCATTTTACTTTTTCACGCAGAATCGATTCCAACCGTCCCCGCCTCGATCCGATGAAAAATAAGGGAGATATGACGTCATTTACAAAGTATGACGTCATTTTCAGGAATTTGGCTATATGCCAAATTCCTCTTGTCAGTCGGTAGATATTCTCAATCTCTATCATGCTACCAAATTACACACCTCTATCTTCCTCAATAAGCGAGCTATAGGCGAAAACATTTCATGAATAATTAATGAGTGTTGATGACGTCACAAACATCACTTTAAAGGGGGTTGTCGTGTTCAAACGCAAATAACTCAAAAACCGTAAGAGTTAGCGAAAATCTGAGAACACTCTACTGGTAGGTATTTGAACGCTCTATCGAATGGAACAAACCCGATCAAAATCCGACTGCAAATAAAGTCGCTAGACCTTGCCAAAGATTTGATTCGAAAATTTTCAATAATTTCAAAAATATTGGCAGCATGCCATTTTCATTCTAGAGGTAGATTAAGAATGTGGAAACATGTTTAGATATAAAATTTCATGCCGATATCTCATTTAGTAAGAGAGATATTAACGTATGAATATTTAATTAGCTTTGATGACGTCATAGCGAATTTTCCCACGCTCATTGTGACTTTATTTATGGTCCGATTTCAAAAATTTTTCACATTCCAAATCAGACCATTGAAATCTTTCATCCTACTTTCTAAAATCTAAGATTGAAATATTTTTCTTGAACTCAAAACAATCGGGTCAAGGTCAACTTTTTCGGGGTAGACCTACGCAATTGACGCAGTGACATAAAATCTTGCATCTCCTTTTCTGAATCGAATGCTGAAAATTTCATTCCAATCGGACAATAAATAGCGAAGATACAGGTACCTAAATAAAAAAATTGTAGGTGGCGCTGTGACCTTACAAAGTGAAAGTAGGAAAAAATAAAAAAAATACCTCGGCGGAAATGTGTAAAGAGACGATCCTGAAAATTTGAATGTTCTATCTTAAACCGTATTGGAGAAAACCTCTGTCCACTGCAAAAACGGAAGAAAAATAAAAATAATAATAATAATAATAATAATAATAAAAAAAAAAGAAAAATCAGAAAAACAATAGGTTTCACAAGTGAACTTGTGAAACCTAATAACTAGAAACAAGCTCGTTGCTAAAGCAACGAGTAGGTTTCACAAGTTAAAGTCGAAGCAGCGAAGCTGAGATCTCCTACTCTAATACAAAATTCTTTTTCACGATCCAGATATCTGATCTTTAGTGATGGTATCCACATTGCGCAATCTACTTGCAGAAATTGTAGGTAACGGCGACTTACATTATACACATTATACTGAAGCCTACATCGCACAATATCGACTACTCTTGACCATATATTTGAAACAAGAAACATGTAGGACAATCACACTTAGTACAATCTGCACGTGTAACCTAGATCTTCAGTCCTTACTGCCCGCTTTATGTTGTTTATTTATTAACTTACGCAAGGTATTTCGCGTGTACAGATGTTTGACCTTGAATCGCTTCTCTGCTGGAATAAACAATTCTCCTCGCGATGAACTTACGCAAGTTATTTCGCGTGTACAGATGTTTGACCTTGAATCGCCACTCTGCTGGAATAAACAATTCTCCTCGCGATGGCTTTAGTAATGCCGCTTTCCCCAATATACAAAAGAAAGACTTGACAATGTCTCGTATTCCACAGGTAAAGCACTGTAACTGGCGATTAATTCACACACGTTTGAAGTCCTGTATAACAGCGGCGCAGTGCGAGGTATTAAGCAAGGCAAATTCACCGCGCTTCTCTAATGTGTAATGCCGACGCTCGGAGAAGATTTCTTTATAGCCTTGTTCAGCAGTAGCTCGTAGAATGTAAATTTGCTTTTTTTTTCTTTTTTTTTTTTTTTTGTTTTTTTTTTTGGGGGGGGGGGGGGGGTGGTTTTTTTATTTTTTGGTTTTTTTTTTGTTTAAGAATTCGAATGCATAATACTTTCTCAAACTCTATTTTATAGAAAGCACTTTAAATCGCGATTGAATTAATCGCGAGTTACTGCGCCTTGTCCATGGAAGAAGTCCTATATCACAGCGGTGTCGTGCAAGGTATTAAGCAAGGCAAATTGACCGCGCTTCTGAAGATATGTTTATTGCGTTGTTCATCAGTAGAGTGCCCAAAATTTGATTTTTGTTTAAGAAATCGAAATCAAAATGCTTTCTCAAACTCTTGTTTTTATAATTTGTTCATACGACGAATAAAAAATACTTGAAAGTTACGCAAGTAAGTTATTTTTATAAAAAAATCTTTAAATTGCTCACTTTCAAATACCGGGAAACATGTTTCATAGTAAAATCGTTACGGAAAATCGTTTCGTAATGTTTTGGAAACTAAAAGACTAAAAATAAGACAGTTTTGAACATTACGTAATTTTTAAAAAACTTTAAATTGAAATAGAGGCCAAACTAAAAGAGATAGATAATATCGGCCGATAAAAGTTCTAAAGATATGAACCTAGAGAACATAACAGTGAAAATTTGAGAGATCTACCATTAAAACTAAAAGCTACATACGCGAAAATCGAAAAATATTAAATCTTACGTAATTCTCTTAAAACGTCGTATATTTCGAAAAATTTTTTCATTAAACGGGAGTATGTGTCTGTGAGAATGAATAGCCGAAAGATGAAATTTCAAAGTAAAGAGTCGGTAGATACCCTCATTCCCTATCATGCTACCAATTTTCACATCTCTACCTTCTTTAATAAGCGAGCTTTAGCTGAAACCATTTCATTAAACATTAATGAACTTTATGTGACGTTGAAAGCATCACTTTAAAGGGGGTTGTCGTGTTTAAACCTAAATAACTCGAAAACGGTAAGAGTTAGCGAAAATTTGATGGCAATGTTATGCATATAAATTTTCGCGCAGAATCGATTGCAACAATCCCCGATTCGATAAGATGAAAATTAATGGAGTTATGACGTCATTTACAAAGTATGACGTCATTTTCAGGAATTTGGTACCATGCCAATTCCCTTTTGTCAGTCGGTAGATATTTGCATTCTCTTTTATGCTACCAAATTTCATACCTCTAGCTTTATCAATAAGCGAGACACAGGTACCTGAAGTTTTAAATTGTATTTTCAGGAAAGGCCAAACACTGAACTTTGACCGCAAATATCTCGAAAACGGTAAGAGATATCGAAATTCTGTTGCTGGTATTTACCATTTTACTTTTTCACGCAGAATCGATTCCAACCATCCCCGCCTCGATCCGATGAAAAATAAGGGAGATATGACGTCATTTACAAAGTATGACGTCATTTTCAGGAATTTGGTACCATGCCAATTCCCTTTTGTCAGTCGGTAGATATTTGCATTCTCTTTTATGCTACCAAATTTCATACCTCTAGCTTTATCAATAAGCGAGACACAGGTACCTGAAGTTTTAAATTGTATTTTCAGGAAAGGCCAAACACTGAACTTTGACCGCAAATATCTCGAAAACGGTAAGAGATATCGAAATTCTGTTGCTGGTATTTACCATTTTACTTTTTCACGCAGAATCGATTCCAACCGTCCCCGCCTCGATCCGATGAAAAATAAGGGAGATATGACGTCATTTACAAAGTATGACGTCATTTTCAGGAATTTGGCTCCATGCCAAATTCCTCTTGTCAGTCGGTAGATATTCTCAATCTCTATCATGCTACCAAATTTCACACCTCTATCTTCCTCAATAAGCGAGCTATAGGCGAAAACATTTCATGAATAATTAATGAGTGTTGATGACGTCACAAACATCACTTTAAAGGGGGTTGTCGTGTTCAAACGCAAATAACTCGAGAACCGTAAGAGTTAGCGAAAATCTGAGAACACTTTACTGGTAGGTATTTGAACGCTCTATCGAATGGAAGAAACCCGATCAAAATCCGACTGCAAATAAAGTCGCTAGACCTTGCCAAAGATTTGATTCGAAAATTTTCAATAATTTCAAAAATATTGGCAGCATGCCATTTTCATTCTAGAGGTAGATTAAGAATGTGGAAACATGTTTAGATATAAAATTTCATGCCGATATCTCATTTAATAAGAGAGATATTAACGTATGAATATTTAATTAGCTTTGATGACGTCATAGCGAATTTTCCCACGCTCATTGTGACTTTATTTATGGTCCGATTTCAAAAATTTTTCATATTCCAAATCAGACCATTAAAATCTTTCATCCTACTGTCTAAAATCTAAGATTGAAATATTTTTTTTGAAATGAAAACAATCGGGTCAAGGTCAACTTTTTCGGGGTAGAGCTACGAAATTGACGCAGTGACATAAAATCTTGCATCTCCTTTTCTGAATCGAATGCTGAAAATTTCATTCCAATCGGACAAATAATAAGGAAGATATAGCGATTCAAAATTTTGGCGTTGTAGGTGGCGCTGCGCGCTTATAAGCGGTAATTTAGAAAATTAAAAAAATCAAATCTTGAAAATTTAATTTCGAATCGAACACTGAAAACAGAATAGTAATATCTTTAATAATGAGTGATTTCTGAGCCGTCACAAAAAAAAAAACGGATGAAGAATAATAATAATAATAATAAATAAGAAAAGACAGTAGAATAATAAAAGGTTTCACAAGTGAAACTTGTGAAACCTAATAAGAAAAGACAGTAGAATAATAAAAGGTTTCACAAGTGAAACTTGTGAAACCTAATAATAATAATAATAATAATAATAATAATTATTATTATTATTATTATTATTATTATTATTATTATTATTATTATTATTATTATTATTATAACAATAATACATAAATAAATAAATCGAAAAATATATGAATTAATTAGTTAAGAAATAAATAGATAAATACAATAAGAGTTTAAAAACAATTACGCTAATGTCTTGATATTATAAACTGAAAAAAAAAGAATTTTCCCCTAAATGTACCACTTATACTGAGATAACTTCGATTTATGCTACCATACCAGTGACCCCTACAAAAACACAATAATAAATCACGTACATCTTATACACCCTGTGACAAAACAAAACAAAATTTACATTATTCACCTTATTCGCCATAAATGATAGCAAAAAAAATAAAATACCAAACTATATCAGATTCACCATTCATTCAAATGATATTTCATTATATACCGGGTGTTTTTATGTCGGAATTTTTGTACGTAGTCTGAATGTCAGAAAATATATATGTATTAACACAGTACGATCCGTTCACAGTGTTATAAGCAAACAGTATGAAGCGTCTGGGTATTTAAAGTGTCTACCTTTTTCATCTTTATAAATCTTCTATATTTGGTAAGTAGTTACCTAAACAATCCACACGATTTTCAGCACGTGCTCTCTGTGTCGGTAAATAAAAGTTAAAAGTTCATAACAAATGGTTACTTAACCCCACCAATGAAGTACAGACTACAGACACTACGTATTCAATGCTGGAGTCTACAAACGACATTCTTGAGAAAGTACAGGTAAGCAGAGATATGTATTCTTATTGCAACACAAAATAATCCTCTAATTACAGATGATATACCTTAGGTTATGTGGCAATTTGACTTCTATTCCGTCCAGTTTAGGCAAGAACTCACTGAAGCCACTTTGTGGAATTCATAGCAGTCAATCCCTCTAGTTTCGGTTGAAACTCACTGCAGCTACTCCGTCGAATTTAGGTACAAACTCACCGCAGCCAGTACATCGAGTTTAGGCTAAAACGCCTAATGGTCTAAGTGGGAACTGTAAACTTACTACAACCAGTTCGTCAAGTCTATGTTCAATTCTCTGCAGCCAGTCGGTCAGGTCTAGATTAGAATTAACTGCAGCCAGTCCGTCGAGTCTAATTTGCAACTCACTACAGCCAGTTCACCAAGGCTAGCTTACAACTCATTGCAATCAGTCCATCCAGTCTAGGTTAGAGTTCATTGCTGCCAGCCCGTCGAGTCTAGGTTAGCTCATTGCTGCCAGTCCGTCGAGTCTAGGTTAAAACTCACTGCTGCCAGTGCGTCGAGTTAGAGCTCACTGCAGCCAGTCAGTCGAATCTAGGTTAGAACACCCTGACGAGTGTAGTTGAAACTTATTGAAATCAGTCCAGTGAGTCTTGGTTAGAACTCACTGCAGTCAGTCGATCGAGTCTAGTATGCAACTCACTGCAGTCAATTCGTCGAGTCTAGACAAGAGGTCACAATCTATCAAGTCGTTTCTGGTCGGGAGATTTTGTAAGATATACCAGGACTCATGCCGATGGTAAGTGGATTTTGTGACGTATGACAGGGCTCATGTCGATGGTAGGTGGATTATGTAAGGTATGCCAGGACTCATGCCGATGGTAGGTGGATTATGTAAGGTATGCCAGGACTCATGCCGATGGTAGGTGGATTATGTAAGGTATGCCAGGACTCATACCGATGGTAGGTGGATTATGTAAGGTATGCAAGAACTCATGCCGATGTTAGGTGGATTTTTTTAGGTATGACAGGGTTTATGCGGACGGTAGATGGATTTTGTGATGTCTGCCAGGACTCATGCGATGGTAGGTGGATTCTTTTTAGGTAGACAGGGCTCATGCGATGGTAGGTGGATTCTTTTTAGGTAGACAGGGCTCATGCGGATAGTAGGTGGAATATGCAAGGTATTCCATGGTTGATTCTGATGGTAGGTAGATTTTGTAGGGGATGCCTTGGCTCATGCGGATGAAAGGTGGATATTGTAAGGTATTCCTGGACTCATGCCGATGGTAGGTGGATTTTGTAAGCAATAACAGGGTTCATGCCGATGGTAGGTGGATTTTGTGAAGTATGACAGGGCTCATGCAGATGGTAGGTGGATTTTTTGAGGCAGACAGAGCTTATGCCGATAGTGCATTTTGTAAGGTATGTTAGAGCTCATGCCGATGGTAGGTGGAATTTGTGAGGTATGAATGCGCTCATGCCGATGGTGGGTGGATTTTGTAAGGTATGCCGGAACTCATGCCGATGGTGGGTGGATTTTTTAAGGTATGCCGGGACTTATGCCGATGGTGGGTGGATTTTGTAAGATATGATAGGGCTTATGCCTATGGTAGATCTATTTTGTAAGGTATTCCTAGGCTCATGCCGATGGTAGGTGGATTTTGTGGGGTAGGACAGGGTTTATGATAATGGTAGGTGGATAGTGGGAGGTATGTCAGGGCTCATGCAGATGGTAGATTTTGTAAGGCATGCCAGGGCTCGTGCCGATAGTAGGTGGATTTTGTAAGGTATGCCAGGACCCATGCGGATGGTAAGTAGGTTTTAATGGATATTGCTTGTTCCTCCACAAACATTGACTTGCTTTGACTGCTTTGTCCAGTTTACATTGTAACAGATGATAGCTTTGTCCTCCCCAGCACCTGGTATCGCTTCTGAATTTCATGGGTCCGTGAATGTCCGCCGTGGTACATTGTTGTTAGTGTCATTGTCACTGGATACCACTTACTTTTGTATTTGGAATTATATAATACGGGTCAGCATTATATACATTGTATTCTTGATGTAATGCTGCAATATCAGTGAACGAATACCAGGTACATATGAAATGTCGCATTTGAATTGTAATTTTTGCTGTACGGACAGGTTAGACCACTTGTATCTCACTTTGAACCTGAAGACCGGGGTTCGATTCCAGCTGTCGGTCTTGTTTTCCTAGACTGATTTGTTATCTGCCTCCCTATCCGCCCTACGGATGAAACAGTATAAACCAAGACCCTGTGTCATTGTATAAACCAAGGCCCTGTGTCACTGTTAAACTAAGGCCCTGTGTCACTGTAAAAACTAAGGCCTTGTGTCACTGTATAAACCAAGGCCCTTTGACACTGTATACACCAATGCCCTGTGTCACAGTATAAACCAAGGCCCTTTGCCACAGTATAAACCAAGGCTCTTTGTCACGATATAAACCAAGACCTCCTTGTCACGGCATAAACCAAGGCCCCGTGTCACGGTATAAACCAAGGCTCTATGTCATGGTGTAAACCAAGGCGCTGTGTAATTGTATAAGCCAAGACCCCCTGTCACGGTATAAACCAAATCCCTGTGCCACGGTATAAACCAAGTCCCTGTGCCACGGTATAAACCATGGTCCTGTGTCACTGTGTAAACGAAGACCCTCTGTCATGGTATAAACCAAGGCCTCGTGTGACGGTATAAACCAAGGCCCAGTGTCATGGTATAAACCACGGTCCTGTGTCACTGTATAAACCAATACCCTGTGTCACTGTATAAACCAAGAATCTCTGCCACTGTATAAACCAAGGTCCCGTGTCACGGTATAAACCAAGGTCCTGTGTCACGGTAAAAACCAAGGCCCTGTGTTACTGTATAAACCAAGACCCTCTGTCACAGTATAAAGCAAGGCCCTGTATCACGGCATAAACCACGGTCCTGTGTCACTATATAAACCAAGGCCCTGTGTCACTGTATAAACCAAGACCCTCTGTCACGGTATAAACCAAGGCCCTGTGTCACAGTATAAACCAAGACCCTCTGTCACGGTATAAACCAATACCCTCTGTCACGGTATAAACCAAGGCCCCGTGTCACGGTATAAACCAAGGCCATCTGTCACGGTATAAGCCAAGACCCTGTGTCACGGTATAAACCAAGGCCCCGTGTCACGGTACAAACCAAGGCCCCGTGTCACGGTACAAACCAAGGCCCCGTGTCACGGTATAAACCAAGACCCTCTGTCACGGTATGAACCAAGTCCCTGTGTCACGGTATAAGCCAAGGCCCTGTGTCACGATATAAACCAAGGCCCTGTGTCCTGATGTACAATGGTACGTGAAAGATTCCTCACTGATCCGAGTTCGTAACATCAGACAAATCTATAAAGCAATGTGATGCACCAGGCAGGAGCCGCCACTATATAAGTGCAATAATCTTGGAGGGGCATAAACAATCATAAAACAAAACATTCTGGGGAAATTTAACCACGTCCTTGAAATTACGAACTAATTACAGTGGCCGATCCAGGATTTCCGAAAAGGGGGCCCACATGTGTTTAACCACTTTGGGTGCTAAATCTGGACTTTTACTACTGAATATGGGGCCAAAAGGGGGGGGGGCCCAGCCCTCTGAATTAAGTAGACCTAATCATTATAGTGCTACGTTTTAAAGTTTATAATATCTCACTTTTTCATTGTCGCTGAAAATACACACTTTATGTATTTTTCCTGATCATATACAGTGGCGGATCCTGGATTTTTGAAAAGAAAAAAGGGGCTCAAATGGGTATTAGCCAAACTTCTAAGCCATGTTTAGTGCAAAATCTGGATTTTTATTTGTAAATATATAACCAAAAGGGGAGGGGTGCGCGGCGGGCTCCCGCTCCCCTTCTCTAAATCCATCACTGATATATACATCAATAGCTTTGGAAGACTTAAACGTCTTCCATTATATACTTTTCCAAAATTTATAGAAAGTGTAAAAAATGTCAAACAAGTGACATTAAATCGAGATATCTGACACGCGTTGGAGTGACGGTTTATGTAAATTTCACATCCGGGTCAAGGATACAATAAGATGTATCATGATTGATACCATTGATATTTAAAAATAAAGATGAACTTCCGACCTTTTTAACAGTGAGAGGGAATTATCAGTCTAACATTACTGTCATATTTATCTGTCAACCCTTTGGAATGGGGTACGAGATCTTCACTCCTATCTTTATAACCTATTTATGACTTACGACATGCTATAGTATTTGCATTAATATCCTAAATCAGAGAAGGACACACACACATATATATACTACCTTACTTTGGAACTCGGTGTAGTCTGTCGTCTCTATTAATCCACATTAAATATTCTGATAGAGGAGGGTCTGACAAACATTTTGATATATGGATTATATAAAGCTAAAGTGTAGGATGTTGTGTAACTCTTGCTGGAAGTTTGGTAATTTAACATGGGATCCTATGGGAAATGGAATTACTGTGTTTTGAACTCTTATCACAAGGATTCCTCGTGTGAAAGATGGAAGCTCTATCACATAGCATTCAGAAGTTATGTGTAAGGTCTAAAGTTTGGCAGACAAACAGACAGACAAACTAACGGACGGGACAAAAACTACATATCACAAATCTTCGATTACTGGTGCATAATACCGACGGCTACATGAATGTGAGAGAGGCTTGTATGTAAATATATATGTAGGTATGAAGGATCGTGTGATCCTTATACAAATACTGCAAAAGCTTTCCAAGATAAAAATATCTTCTTGTCAGTGATACTTCTCGCAAAACTTGTAGGGATCTTTTGGTTCCTTTTCCCGATAATGTTTGCATGTTACGTCCACTCTCTAGATCCAATAATTGTTAAACGAATTTTGAATATTACTTAATATAATTTCCAAAAAGGAAATTAAAATTGTAATTTTTGGCACTTCTAAAATGTAATTTGATCAAAATTATGTTTTTGTATCTGCATTTGCTCGACATGTAGGAGATAATGTGTCCTAATGGGGAATCAATTCATAGTATGGTTCTCATCTAGGACCAGCTAGAGTAAATTTTAATTTGCAGAATAAATCACATCCCTTATGCGGGGAAATCAGATTTTTTAAAATTTCAATTTCAAACTGGCAATGTACCGATATCCGATGAGATTCTGTCAAATAAACATGGTAATGCATTATACATATTTAGCTGCATTCACTTGTTGTAATATTCGAACCAGACCGGATTTTATCTCTAGAGGGGGAAAAAGCGTACTGATCTCAGGGGGGGGGGGGGGTAAACTATACTGGATCGTTTTATCCCTGGGGGATAATCTGTACTGAGTCGGTTTTTCCGTGAGGGAAGATTTATACTGAGTCGGTTTTTCCGGGGGAAAGTTCTATACTGGGTCGGTTTATCCGGGGGGGGGGGGGAGTCTATGCGGGGGGATAGTCTATGCTACAACACTGTTACAGAAAACACCAAGCTCAAAATCTGCGCAAGTACCCTATTAAAAATCCCTCGCTAAAATGAACTGATTCTGGTGTGACGTAAAAACAATAAGAAACGATTAAGATTAAGTGTCACTACGATTGCAAAAACATGTCTGGATTTGTATTTATCTGCGTGATTTGACAGTGGTCGGATTGATGAGGTGTTCTGTATCACAAACAAATCTGATAGATGCACCTCTATTCCCATACGTTGTTTAGGATAGCTGCCGTATAAAGTGTAGTGAGTTTTGCAGTCCCCACTGGTATCGTGATATGATTAGTTCATACTTCAAGTGAATGAAATTGGTGCAAATACAAAAGTTTGGGCCGGAATGAGATGTTTGATAAACATGTAAAGAATTCTTAAATCAGAATAACGTTTTTAAAAATGTATTGAACGGTCATGTGACTGTCGATTAACAGATACAGAGACCATGAAGATTCAAAATCACTTCCGTTGATATTTCAGCCACGTGTGTAACTTATGTATCCATTAAGACCCGTAGTGCAGCCCTGCTGATGGGAAATCTTTTTATTCTCAAGTTTTTATTTATAAACACAATACTAAAGTTTATCGTCTCCCTAAAGGAAACAAATGTGGAATTGGTTATGTTGGTGCATATAAGCGCAGCATTCTGTATTCTGAAAGTTCAGATAACCGAACTACTGGTTACTGCTAGTTTGGCAGATTATGACACATTTTATCTATGAAACAAGATATGCTGTTTCAGAGTGTGCACTAAAGCAAATAAATGGGATTATAAAGCCTTCGCTATCCTGTTTACATTTGGAGCGCATGGGTAACCTTTTTTATGCAAAAGGTTATACATCTGATACCTACTCGTTTCCATCTACTTTTGTTACACGACAAAGATTCTGGAATCTTGTATCTATGATAGATTATGACACGATTACGACTAATGTCGGTGATTTCTTGTGTAATTTCGGTGTGTTTATAACGGTAATTTCTACGATGTAGAAAGGAATGAAAAACATTATCACTGAATAACTTAGAAGCGCATGTTGTCACATGCTAAGAGATAATGTGCACTGCGATTCTCTCACCACAAATCCACTTTCTATATCGGTGTTGTATGGCATTTGTACTCAGTGATAACCAAAAAGTGAGGTATTCCCTATATCGTCGACGGGTCGCGGTTGAATTGCTTCTAACAGCAATTAAAGGTTTGAACAAGAATTTGTTGTTTATGGGTCAATTGAGTAAAATAATAATTAATTTATAATGATATATAATAATATAAAATCGTATGAATAATTTCCTCAAGATTAGCTCCATTACACATGTACATCCACATGCAGCCAAATTATTCGTTTATATCATGATCGCACTTAGATAAGGTCGTGCACAAAATAGACATATTCTAATATGGTAATAATCGTTCTTGTAATTTCGTGAAAAATAAATTCAAAAGAAATATAGAGAATTGAAAACTATATAAAATCGAGTTTGTGAATATTGTGAATACAAGGGAAGGATAAATGAACGAGAATGTACATGTAATGGTTCCAGCTATTTTATGTACAACATAGTCTTTTTGGGTTAGGGTTATACTGGGCGATGAGTTCCGAATGGCAGATTCCGCGATTTCGTAGTTGAACATAAATCAATACGTATATATACTTAGTAAGTTAGTCATTTTTGTTCCTTTAGTAAATTCCTCACGCTTTAAGTAAAATTTTTCTAACATACATGCATTATGCTCCCTGAAGGGAGAGCATTATAATCATTGCTTTGTGTATCCGTTTGTCCGTCCGTCAGTCATAATTTTTTCCGGAGCATAACACAAAAACTATGAAATGTATCAACAGGAAACTTCATAGGTATATGGAGGAAATGGACAATGCACAAGAACCATTAACTCTCTTTTGCATTATTAAGGAGATACTGTTATTTTTCGTGTGTATTTATCCCTTTGTATTACTGTATTGTGATTTTTAAAACAGAGATAGTAAAAAAATAATAATGACTAGAGCAGTCCTAACGGGACAAATACCCCCCTCCCCCGCGGCAACAAAGTTAAAGCATGCAATATTTCATCCCAAGATACATCACTGGTATAAGTTTAATGGATGTCCCACTTACAAGCACAATTTGAGGTATAATCAATGAAAACAAGTCTTACTATTGTGACCTTGACTTCTGACCTATGACCTTTGTTCAAGGTCATGACACACTCTTGGATCCTAAGCAACAATTCGGCGAAATATAATTGAAATCTGTGAACAGGGTGAGAAGTTATGGCCCGGACAAAGTTTTACTTATTGTGTCTATTATGACCTTGAACTTTAACCTATGACCATTATTCAATGTCATGACACACCGTTGGGTCCTAAACAACAATTCTGTGAAATATTATTGAAATTCATGCACAGGGGAAGAAGTTATGGCCCAGACAAAGTTTTACTTATTGTGTCTATTATGGCCTTGACCTTTGACCTATGACCTTGGTTTAAGGTCATAACACATTCTTGGATCTTAAGCAACCATTCTGTGAAATATTATTGAAATCTGTGCACAGGATGAGAAGTTGTGGCCCGGACAAAGTTTTACTTATTGTGTCTATTATGACCTTGGCCTTTGACCCATGACCTTGGTTCAAAGTCATGACACACCCTTGGATCCTAAGCAAAACTTCTCTGAAATATTATTTAAATCTGTGAACAGGGGAAAAAGTCAAGGCTCGGACGAAGTTTTAGTAATTGTGTCTATACTGACCTTGACCTTTGACCTATGACCTTGGTTTAAGATCATGACACATTCTTGGATTCTGAGCAACCATTCTGTTAAATATTATTGAAATCCGAGCAAAGGGGAAGAAGTTATAGCCCGGACAAGGTTTTACTTATTGTGTCTATCTTGACCATGACCTTTGACCTATGACCTTGGTTCAAGATCATGACACATTCTTGGATCCTAAGCAACAATTCTGTGAAATATTATTGAAATCCGTGCACAGGATGAGAAGTTATGGCCCGGACAATGTTTGATGGACAGACAGATAGACAGACGGACAGACAGGGTGATTCCTATATACCCCCTTAAATTTGTTTGCGGGGGGGGGGGTTATAATAAACATAGCCCCTTTGTAACTAGTTTGGGGAGCATCCATCGGTGCTGTTGATTATCTAGTAATCTATGTTTGTTATTTGCCGAAATCCTGACAATAGGACATTGCTGTTGAAATAAAATAGTCATGTCTTTTTAAAGCGCACACAAGGGGATATAAATGCAAGTATTGGCACAGAATAGAGATACATTTTTTAAGAAAACTTGTTCCTCATAAATAACAATTCTGTATGTTGCTATGCTATACAAACACATAAAACAAGGTCATAAAACGGGACTAGCATACGGTACACCTGTGATATCATAGGTAATAGTAATTCCATTTCCCATGGGGTCCCATGTTAAATTATCAATCTTCCAGCAAGATTTACACAACATCCTACATTTTAGCTATATACAATCTATATATCAAAATGTTTGTCAGACCGTCCTCTATCAGAATTTTAACAGTTTACTATAGGTTATCCACCTCAATATTGAGAAAATTATGCTGGAAGGGGGTCAACCCCCCCCCCCCCTCCCCAACAAAAAGCTGGTCAAAATTCAAATGTAAACAACCACCCCTTTTCAGGTTATAGCATTTTTAAATTAGCAAAATGAGATAAAAATTCATGATTTTACAGCAGAATCAATCTTTATTTATAAATTGATTAAATGATTTCATCCAATCACAGCTCCTGATACATTGAATAGCAGTCCCTCTCTCCCTCCCTACACCACATCAGCCAATCCCTACATCTCATCAGCCAATCCCTACATCTCATCAGCCAATCCCTACATCTCATCAGCCAATCACGACTCTCGTTAATTAATGTTCTTTGACCCATATGAAAATTACACCGGAAAGGTCAACTGTTGTAATCGACGTGAAACTAAAATAGGCTTAACGTCCCATCATGGTTATCATATATTTGTTAGATAGACTGTATTTTGTTTTGTACTTTTCTTCGGGTTTTAGTGATAAATTGTTTTGAGTCAGAAGCACGGGTTTGTTATTAGATATTTTTCACTTCGAAGTTTGCTTCAGGATTGTGCTAATAGATCTTTAGATACATATAATTATTGAGAGGCCGGGCCATCCTTTGATGTAATTTTCAGAAAGTGGCATGCGTTACTGCTGTACAGGAAAGCAACGCCCCAAGGATTTGACACCAAAGATAGAATTAGGATAGCATAGTATTTTCGAGATTTTCACTGATTTACATTACAACAGTTGAAATGTTTTCGGGGTTTACCTTACAATTTCCTAATATTAGGCGCGCTTCCTTCATAAGCAAAATTATTAATCGTTTGTCCAGGTGGCATTTGATGATATCGGCCATATAAATTGGTAATTTCCGTGTTTAATGCTTACTACGGAGATTCTATGCCCCATGCGAGAAGTCATAAAATCAGCAAAATCAAATGGAAAATAACCCAAAAAGAGCATAAGCAGAACCCAAAATGTTAAGAAATGTATGTACATATTTAACCGCCTCACCATGATTTAATGGAATCTATTATCGACATTCACACTTCAAATGTACACCAGCTGAAATTGGCAGGGGCAGTATCAAGCATGTTAAACCAATATTTATGGTCACATAATTTTATTCTTTAAACTGTATATTATACTCTTCCAAGAACTATGTTTTTACCAAATAATAACCATTCTGTCCCTTTCTTCATGATTTAAGAAATCGGTATCTATGTTGAATCTTTCAAAGTCGGAGTATATAAAGCATTAAGCTACTTGGCACGTGACTGAGAGGTCGAGCCGGTGTCCTACTCTCTCTCTCTCTCTCTCTCTAAATCCTCTGGTCCGTGCCACTGTAGACGTAGCACAAGAACACCTCACTTCGGATAGTCCGTTTTACAGATTTGAATTTCTATGTTCTGCATCAGACACCTGTTGTCGTCATGTACATGTAAGTGCAATAATCTGTATGTGATCTAGAAATACAATCGAACCAACAAAACAATCATTTAATTTGTTCTTGAACTTGTTACACACCAGAGTATTCTGAACAAGTAATATCTCAAAAGAGGAGGTCAGCATGAATTTATACAAAAACCAAATACTTTATTAGTATTTAACTAATACAAGATTACTGCTTATAGGGTCTTTGAAGACGAAGGCCGCAAGACATGGCCGTATTTTGGTGATAAGTCCACACCTTTGCATTTCAATGAAATGGAATGTCTGGCACGATTCCAGGCATTTCGGCATCAAATAGAAGAAATATCAAATATAAATAAACATTAAGCAAACGATCGGCAACAAAACTTATCCCCGATCTGTCGTCTGAAGGTTCTACACACATTTCCCCCTAATGTGCTGATTTGGTACACACGTTTGTGTTGTTGCATTTCGTGAGCAGAATCAAACATGTAAAAAATTCAGACTAGTATATTTAATCAAACATGTGGAAGGTTCAGACCATATATAAACAAACGGCCAATTTGACGTAAGCTGTAAATAAGACATCTAAAGACAGAATGAGGGTCAAATGAATTGGCTGGCCCTATCATATATATATATATATATATATATATATATATATATATATATATATATATATATATATATATATATATATATATATATATATATATATATATATATATATATATCTGATATTTTCCGACCGTATAATGTATAGATATCTCTGATATTTGCCAGCCGTACAATGTTTATATACGTCTGATATTTGCTCCATTTGATGCTCAAATGTGTAGAATCGTATCACAAACTAGAGCCACGTCTTGCGGCCATGAAGACGAATGGATATTTTTACCTAATGTGAAGCTACTTAAGTTAATGCAAAGGTACCAGGGGAACGTAATATATGTATTCATTGTTTATAGAAGTCAATGATGAAGTTATCATCAAAAACAAAGAAGGTTTCTTGTTTTACAGAAATGTGAATAAAATATATCAAATCAAATTAGATTATAAAATTAAAAGTTTGCATTTAATCGAACGAAAATAACAAATTCAATTAAACTAAAACACTTTTAAATTTAAACACTTCTTTACGCATCTTTCAAGATCTATTAAAATCGTTTGGTATTTTAACTCATTCAACTGGTCTAAAGAAAACGATTTTCATGGAGAGTTCCCACAATTACAGTGTTTTCCTGCCCGCAGTAGTTTCGGTCGAAAAATCTGTATCAGAAAACAAGAGTACTTCATTTTCAGCACAAGTCCAGTAAATGTTTTCAGACTATTTGTCAAAAAGGCATAGTATACATACCTTTAAAGAGTGTTTTCGTTTATATTGCGATTTTTTTCTTCAAATATAAAATAAATCTGTATTTTCATCTTTATTACAGAAGAGAACATTGCACCTTTAAACTGATATAAAAAGGAAAATTATTATCACTAAGTAGAACAATTCGTGTGATGGGGAAAGTAAATACAGACAAAGATCGACAATGTGGGATAGGTTGCTGCAAGCCCAGGTTCCTCCAAGTATGTACCAACATCGCTGCCTTCACTGCCGCCTACTGTCCACCGGCGCTAATCACTTCCGCTCTTGTCATGTACATACCTTCACAGGTGACAACTCTGGAGAAATATTACGGATTTTCTAGTTCTCAAAGTGGATTTATTCTCAGTTGCAATGACATTGGTTTCCTTCTTACGACTTTAGTAGCGAGTTTTCTCGCTCGAAAAGTTCATATACCTCGCGCTTTGTCTTGGTCTACTATGTTATATGGTCTGGCTGCTTTTGTATCCGCTCTGGCATACTTCATACTACCAGGACGGAAATTGGTTCCTGCTTTACCTCGAGATCAAAATGGTACCATGGACACTTCAAATGACTCTCTTAGCATTAGAGCAAGTCAGATGTGTACGCACGAACCATTAAGCAATATAAATGTGACAGAGTGTGGGGCGGGAATGACAGACAGAATAGGAGCTCCCACAGCGTACACTACTACTGCTCTTGCCATCGTAGGCATCGGGATGATACTGCAAGGCATTGGTAAAGCCCCGAGACAACCATACATCGTGACATATATTGATGGTAATGTAGAAAAACAGAAAACCTCTTGCTACCTAGGTAAGTCATGGAAACAAGTGCCAGTGCGATAACAATTTTGAAAATAACATTCTACGCATGAATAACATTCTACACATGAATACATATAAGAAATATCTGATGAATACTCTCTCTGTAATAAACATGAAATGGATATAGAAATGTGAGTTCTGTGAAATACCAAAATTACATACAATAGGAAAAAGAAGTTCATTGCCGCTCTTTCATTGGTTATATATATTCCCTGTCTGATGCACATGGTGTCAAACGACTGATATACTGTATACAACAGAGGCTGTAAGTCCAAGGGCCTTGGGAAATAATTCCTCAGGGTTTTATTGCTACCTCTGGACAGCAAATGTGTTTCCTATTTATCCGTGAAACAGATGTATACTGTCATTCTAAGCTCAACGGCTACAAGTTCAATATAAAACGGATATTTCACAGTAGACATGCAGTATATCTAAAAATATCTTTTCTTCTTTTCCTGTGTCCAGGAATTATAACAGGTGTTGCAATATTCGGTCCAGCGTTAGGATTCGGGCTGGGAGCAGTTTTCAGTAACATATATGTCACAATGGAAAGTAAGTACATTTAGTATCTATTTATTAAGTAAAACAGTGTTTACATGTAAATCATGAAGTATATCGCTCAGTTTAAAAGTAAACCTCGTAATGCAAAAGAAGAAGAGGAAAGCACGACAATGAAACCCTGAAGACACCAACAGACTACCAATACCAGTATCGACACGGTGATAAAAAGGAAAGCACGACAATGAAACCCTGAGGATACCAACAGACTACCAATACCTGTATCGACACGGTGATAAAAACGAAAGTAGGGCAATGAAACCTTGAGGATACCGACAGTCTACCAATACCAGTATCGACACGGTGATAAAAAGGAAAGCACGACAATGAAACCCTGAGGACACCAACAGACTACTAATACCTGTATCGACACGTTGATAAAAAAGAAAGTAGGACAATGAAATCCTGAGGACACCGACAGTCTACCAATACTATTATCGATACGGTAATAAAAACCAAAGTAAAACAATGAAACCCTATGGACACCAGCAGTCTACCAGTATCAGTATCGACACGGTGATAATAACGAAAGTAGGACAACGAAACCCTGAGGACTCCGACAGTCTACCAATACTAGTATCGACACGCTGATAACCACCAAATTAGGATAATGAAAACCTGAGGACACAACAGTCTATCAATAGCAGTATCGACACGGTGATAAACACGGAAGAAGGGCAACGTACTGAAATACCGAACACATGGACAAATATACGAAAAGTATTATTTTAAAACAAAATAACAAAACAAAACACATATAAGAATTATTTCGTACTGTTTTGTAGCTGTACCAATCAACATACGGGATCCTCGCTGGGTCGGGGCATGGTGGTTAGGATTCATTGTCTTTGGTGGTATAGCTGTTATTGTTGCCCTACCACTTTGCTGTTTTCCCAGACAGCTTGAACAAAAGAATGAGACAACAGATCAATATGTCAAAAGCAAAACTATAAAGGAAGCATCAACAGGTTTGTTCTTTTGCTTCTATGTCTTATCACTTTTACTTTGTGTGAACTGTTAATCCTTGTTCTCCATATGGAATTGAAAGTTTTAAAAACTAATATGTGCTCTTTGATTGTACTGCTTTTGGTGTTGAGTGGGAAAGTAAACCCGAATACCGGTTAATCATTCCGGTCAATTGAATGACGTTTATTATTTCAATTAACAGACACATGTGATATCACAACTGCAGTACAATCAAAGAGAAAACTGAAGACATATGACAAAGCTGTACGACAAAACTCACCAAAGACATGCACACAAAATTGTCAATAGTAGTATATACAGGTAAGAACGACATTACAAAAATATTCGATTGTGCTGCGTTTATGACCGATTTAGGACGGTCAATTGAAGTAACAAACGCCATTCACTTGGTGTGGTTAACCGGTTTACGTTCGCCCACATTATTGTTTTACCTTTTCATGTACTTATTCTTCTTTACTCTACATGTCAATAGCGAAAATTATATCTTATGAACAGTATAAATTATGATAATTAAAGTTATAAATGCGATTGTTAATCTAAAAATCGTCTTCAACACTTCCTGTTGTAATCTGAGCTCCTTATAGTTTTCAGTTATAATTTATCGCCCAAAAACCCCATGTATGTCAATCAAATATAGATCAGATTTTGTATTCAGATTTTGTCCTCCTCCCGGGCACCTGGTCCCACCTCTGAATTTCAGAGGTCCGTGAATGCCCACTGTGATACATTGTTGTTAGTGCCATGGTCATGTGACACCAGTTACTTTCGTATTTTTGTTGGTACATGTAATGGCAACTTTGTTATAACTGATCACAAAATTCTGAAAAATGCTTATAGAAAGTAATTATTGAGATTTATGCAACACTTTTAAAGAAAATATGGTAGTAAAGAGTATAAAGTTCGGAATTACAAGATATGTATATGTATGACCTACCATGCAGTCAAAAACTGGATATTTGCGGTGTCACATAAGTCATAAACTCGTAACTGACGAGCCAAGTATTGTCATGCAACATGAAATGCATTGTGTTGTTGTCTTGCATGAGAGATAAAAATTTTATTTTGAAAAAATATTCTTATTGTTATTATTATTATTATTGGGGGGGGGGGGGGGGGGGGGGGGGTTCTGTATCTAGAAATTCCGCTGGAAAAGTAGAATTTTGAGCACACCTTCATTCGCGTGGTAATAGTGCACGATTGTTAATAAAACAACATACAATTCTGTTCATTATAAACACAACTCGCAGTAACGTTTTTGATTCACATGAACTATAAAAAGAAAAAGTGTAAGTCACACCGTTTTTGAAGTACATAAAAGCGCATTTATTCTGCAATAACTATCTGTGCTTGTACACGATTATTAATAATAGCTATTTATTTACAATTAGTATTATTTATAATCTACTAAAACATGAAATCGCGGGATCTCTTCTGTTCTTTCATGTTTTGAAAATATCAAAATGCCTTTCTTCCTTGCTTTGTATCCTTCATGCGTGACCCAACGCAGTGTGAACTAGAGATAAGCTTTAATTTTACACTTATTATCATTACCAACAGAAATGCCAAAGGATGTAGAGATGTACTAAATCCCATCATTCTCTCTTTATTCCACTTTAATCCTAAAGATTAGTTTTCAAACGCAAGGAACTACGAATAGCAATTGCTGTAAATCACTTTAATTTCTGAATAGTATTTTTATTAAGGTTACTCTAAATAAACCTTACTTCTTTTTCTTTCTGCGCTTTATCACAAATGGCAATTTAAATAGCGATGTTCAGCAACTTTAGAATAATTTCGAATAAGGTCAGGAACATGATTTGTATACGACTTTCAGAGACAATGCCTCTTGACCATTTTGGGGCAGGTTTGGTGTAGTGGTTAAGCGCTTGGCTTGCGGCGCCGACGATCCGGGTTCGATTCCCGGGTTGCGCTACTATGTTTAAGAGGTTGGTAACCTCCTGCTTCCATGTCGCGATATAACTGAAATATTGTTGAAAGCGACGTAAAACACAAATCAACCAACCAACCTTGACCATTTTAGAATCATATAATGGCTACAGTATCGCTGATTTACTTTGTTTTGCATAAAATACCACTACATTGCGGTAAACAAGGCATACGATAAAGGTAAAGGCTTTAGCAGTAACCACAAAGCTAATGTGATGGGTCAAAGTCAAGCTGTTCAAACTTAATGAGGTCAATTCACACGCTTTACGCCGAGGTACTATCTAATATAAAGAAAAAAAAGTTACTGACTCAGCCGTATGACAGAAGTCACCACGGAAATATAATGTAATAACATCACATAATTATTCGATTATAGTGCAGTTACGATACCGACCTATGACGGTCATTTGATATGGCAATAGTCAATCAACTAGTGTGGTCAAAACGTTGTCGAAACGATATTGTTAACAGATGCTTTAGCACAATAACCTGATATTTATTAACCACACGCCGTAAGATCATACCTTTGAACGTTATATTATCATCATACAAATGTTAAGGGCTTATATTTTGTAGTTCTTTATTAATGTATAGTAAACATATATTTGAACAATCAAAGCTATCGGAAATTGGTTTTTCCAATATGTATAGGAAAGGTAATAGCGTATTTACTTTCCAAAAACTTCTGTGAAAAAAAAATTATAGGAAAATCATCATGGCCATGACCTGTAATTTCGTAGGAGAAATAATTTTCAAAATGCCACATCTTATATAAATTCCAACTAATTTCTTATATATTTCATTTTATTGACAAATTTTTCGTATTTTTCTACCATGAATATTTACTATGGGATAAGTAGTATTCATATTGAAGCTGGTCTAAAATTAAGAGACGATAAATATAATTAAGATGAAAAATTAATTTCAGTCACGAATTTAGTTGTGAAGAAATTCTGGACATGTTTTTCTACAGAAATGTTCAAAGTCGATATTTTCCTGGCGCACAGATTAAGTACCGAGGATAGTTGTTTAACTTGGTTAACTTTCATTTAATTGGGTCTTTATTGTAGCTCTCACTTCTGCAGTTCTTCCAATTATAGATCTATAAACGACAAGACACTGGCCGCTCCAATGAAAGGACAAAATCGTTAACATTCTTAATAGCAATGACTGACATATTTATACTCCCTTCGAAGAAGGAGGGGCATATTGATTTGCTGCTGTCGGTCGGTCGATCAGTTGGTCCGTCTGTCGGTCGGTCGGTCCAATTACAGTTTCAGCTCATTATCTCTGGAAACAATAAAGATGTTAAATTGATATTTGGTATACAGTTACATCTTAAGTATATCTAGGTTAAGTTAAAACTTAGTTTTTGTTCGATAATTTTTATCACAGATATCCCCCTTAGACTTATAAAATTTCTTAAAATTAGCAGTTTCCGCTCATTATCTCATGAACGGATAAAGGTATTGAATTTTGCATATAGATACATCTCAAGGATGTCTAGTTCAAGTCAAAATTTGGTTATTGTTCAATAATTTTTGTCAGAGTTATTGGACTTGGACTTAGGAAATTTCCTGAAATTTCCGCACATTATCTCTGTAACCAATCAAGATATTGAATTTATGTTTGATATACTGATACATCTAAAGGATGTGTAGGTCAAGTTCAAATGTGATTATGTTTCAATAATTTTTTGTGAGAGTTATCCCCCTTGGACTAAGAAAATTTCTTAAAATTAGCGGTTTCCGCTCATTATCTCAGGTTGATTGGTGTTTTACGTCGCTTTCAACAATATTTCAGTTTTATCGCGACATAGAAGCAGGAAGTTACCTACCTCTTAAATACATTGGCGCAACCCGAGAATCGAACCCAGATCGTCGGCGCCGCAAGCCAAGCGCTTAACCACTACACCAAGCCTGCCCCTCATTATCTCAGGAACAACTATATATCTAATTGATAATTGGTATACAGATACATCATAAGGATATATAGGTCAAGTTATTAAGTTATAAGTAGGATACCTGTCTTTGACATATTTATTTTGATTAAGTTTTGTGTCAGTTAATACCGATGTCTGAATTAAATGAAAACAAGTGACATATCTGTTAATCATTAGACACCAACTTTTGAATGGAAAAATTTTGTTTGTGGGTGATTTTTATGAGGAGTAGACGACCTCTAATGTGGTCATTTGAGTTATGTCCACGTTACAAAAATAACCAAGGGGTATATGCTACACTGACGTTGCTCTTGTTCTATAAACTTTGTTTAATAGTTGACTTATACTGTGATTTAATGTGCCATGTTATTTCAGAATTTACCAAGTCTTTGCGTCGTATTCTCACCAATCCATTGTACATGTTAAACTTAATTGGATCATGCATCACACTGTTCCTTGTTGGAGGATTTCTTTCATTCTTACCGAAATATTTAGAGACACAGTATAGTCTGCCAACATGGTATGCAAACACATTGATGGGTAAGCACAGCCTTCAAATGGTAACGTTTACATTTTTGCTTATTGTACAGAAAACGGTTTTTTATGTTTCACATGTTGAAATTTCAAGCGATTACTGAATAATGTTCATGTAATAAAAGAGACGTGAATTTGTGTGCAGTTATGTAAAACATGCAACAACAAACTTTAAAAACGAACCGCATGATGAGGCAATATTGAAAAGCACGATAGGAGAAGCACTAACATTCTCAAAGCATATCTTGGTACTTATGGCTCAACCTAAATATATATATAGAGTATCACAGTGGTATTTCCACCATGGTAGCGAACAACATGTCATAACAATATACTTATGCATCATGCATGTAAATGAATTCTAGAACGATTTACACATTCTTATAATTTGAACGTTGTACATATATCATGGGACTATTTATACACCTATAACCAAACGACTAATAGATGTATTGTGCAAACAGTACAAAATGAGCGATGTGAAATCTCTTCCCGCATGATGAACGTTCTGTTGACTATATGACGAGGCTTGCATAGTCATATATACAAACAAAAAGTTGTGCACAAAAGTGAGAATTCTCCATCCTTTACGAACAGTGCCGTGTGATTTGTGTTCTACCATTTTTTGTCAAACACACATTTGAAAATTTTTGAAAATTGAAATACGTTGCTTTCCATTTACGTCAATTCTTTTTGCTCAAATAATGAGGTACTTGTATCTGTCTATGACATAGACATTAAATCAATTTCCGGAATGAGATTATCTCACTTTAAAGAGTGGAACAACATTTTCCTGTCGCGGACAATTCATTCATCATTATGAGGAACCATATATGTTTTATAAGTTTTTACAAAGCCATGGATTCAGATTTTACAAGTACAGTAATAATATGTTATCATTTATAAATTCATTGTATACCTGTTTTTATATGTATAGGCGGACTTGCGGTAACATCAGCCAGTTTGGGATCAATGACAGGCGGAGCCATGGTGCGGTATCTGAAGATGTCGCCATATTCTTGCCTTCGTTTCATCTTCTTTGTGTCAGCTGGGACCTCAATATCTCCTATCATTGCTATGTTCATCGGCTGCTCCACTCCAAATATCGTTGGATTTAATACACAACGGTAAGCATGTAAGCAATACTGAAGAGAAACTAAAAACATCGGACTCAGCCGTGTGACAGATATCACTACGAACATGTAGAGAAAACAAGTACATAAAAATATGCTATTGTAATGCAGTTGCGATACTGAATAGAACGGTTAATCAAAGTGACAATGGTCACTCATTTGAAGTGATTAACCGACTTACGGGTCCACCTTCCCACTCACCACAAAACAGTACATTCAAATAGCACACAATTAAAATCTATTGATAATCAGAAAACAAGGATAAACTGAGTACTAATGTTGAGAGATCATAAAGATATAAATACGAATTGAATCATTGAAAATATTCAAATATCTAGTGACAATATGAGCCAATCGTGTTCTGGCGGTCTAAAAGCCAGCTAAGGTCCATGATCTATAGTAGTCCAGACTAACGATCAAAGGGGGAGCGTCCCAACTAAGTGAAAAGAGAACGAAGATCAGGACCTTATCACTCTGAAAAAGTTTAGACAAAGCACAACTCTTGGACTTTATCCATCACAGCCCATACAACACTTGATTTAACTTGATTTTGCAATGTATTGGCATTGTATATCTACATTTTTAATGGAAAATTTTCATCCGATTAATAATATTTACAGATTGAGACTCAAGTCACCAAACCTGCCCTGATAAGTAGTAAATTTCTCAAACATTTAATGAAGTTTACAGGGTAGTAATGGGAAAATTCTGAGAGTTGTACTCCAACATGGCAGCTAATGCCAGTGGTTTGACATCACATGGGAAGGCTCTATAATGCTCTTCCTCGTATTACTGTACATGTATTCACTGCATACTAAAACTAAAATCTTAGACGTAAGTTTTGGATCTGAAATAAATGATTATTATGGTTATTGTAATTTGATCAGGGAGAAATGATAATAAATCATTGCTTTAGCAATATCTTATTATCTTAAGTCACCCATAAATATTCATTCATGCTTTCCATGCCTTCCTGGCGTTGCTTCGCTATTGGTATTAAATTTTCTTACTATGAGAATATGTTCTTTTTCCTATGATAATATTTCTGCTTTAAATTGTCTTTATGGTTTCACTTTCGACAGAATGGACTCCAGTAATGTATCGACAGAAGCGTGTGCAGCTTCCTGCCATTGTGGTAATGTAGACTATTTTCCTGTCTGTGGTTCCGATGGCAATTCTTACTTTTCCGCGTGTCATGCAGGGTGTACAGAAACTACCAATGGGGTAATATGATACTTAGTGTAAAAGTTATGGTGTGATGTGTTGATTGACAAATTATCCAAATTAAATTGAAATTTTGTAAAAACAGCTTAAGAAATCACAGTTTAGAAAAAATACATTACATAAAGTTCCATAAAACATAAACATTCGTAATCGTTTGTTCTTATTACGTATAGCATCAATTGAAAAAAAATAAATAAAAAAACGAAGAAGTGCCGAAGGGTAAACCATATCTCATTACCCATAGAATAAAAGGACAGTATCGTGTATAGTGTCATATTCAGACAAATGCGAACCCCAATAAAATCGAGGTTAGACCAGGTGCCCGGGAGGAGTAAGCGTCCCCTGGTTGCATACAACACCCGTCGTTAAAGCAATGCAACAATTTTTCAAGTCTAGGAATTAAATACATAAATATATACGCATGAACACATGAAGGAGACAAGAACACGAGGGCAAATTTTCCTATTCAAAGCATGAAATGTTGTTTAACTGAAATTCCGGCATCGGAAATGCACGTGAACAAATGCCTGTATACATGTATATACACATTTTGGCAAATCAAGTACATGCATAGTCAACAAGTTAAGATGGTTAGTTTGTATGGTCAGGTCCTAAAATATAAGAAATAATCATATCTTTTGATGTATTTCAGGTTTATATGAACTGCATGTGTGTAAGTGGTACAAACGGTACAGCGACATTTGGATTATGCCCTTCTAACTGTGGAATGCTGTGGCCATTTATGGCATTAAACTTCATAAATGCATTTGTGGCGACAATGTGCATTTTACCTCGTATTATATTCCAGATAAGGTACAAACAATGCACATATCTGAGTGAGTGTGTGTGTGTGTGTGTGTGTGTGTGTGTGTGTGTGTGTGTGTGTGGGTGTGGGTGTGTGTGTGTGTGTACTTGATAATTAAATACAATACGATTAAATGTTGACATAAGGAAGAGTGATTTTTCCAGTTTATCAAAACAACAAAAACAACGCGGATGTTGTCCTTTTAGATTGTTATATATAACGGGCTGCTTAAAGTATTACGGTAGGTGTATATTTCTACTATAATATTACGTTTACGTCGCGTGAACGTGAAGTTTGGTGTTCTCGGGGCTCAAAAGTTCTGAGCACATACATTTGCGTTAACGTGGTTTACTACGTAAATTTGATTTCAAAACTGTGTGAATTCACTTGATTGTTGCCAGAATGGTCGAGTTGAGCGGTTCAGTTGGGTGTGCTAAACATTCCTCTCGACCTTTTGTCATGGCAATGTGAGTGTTATATTAAGACTGTTGCCATATGTATTTGTATTGTTATATATCCCATACATATAACAAATATATATTTATGTCATCTAATTTCATATTTAAAGGAGTGTTTCTGAGAAAGATAAAGCCATGGCAGTTGGGTTATCAACATTCCTGCAAACTTTAATTGGTAGGTAGATGTAATTTACATATTTTTATGTATTTATTTATTAAGGAGCAGATACTTGATTACCATTGCTAACTTAGACAATATTAACACGAATATTACATTTAAATAAAGCGATATTGCTGACCTCAGAAGATTAAAGTATATCCTTAATAGAGAAACCTTATCAAAAATATAAAACATATATACCTTTTAATTTTGTGCACCATATTCGACAAGTTATGTCTCTTCAGTGATGTTCGTAGCCGAATGATTAGATTCTCAAAATATATAAAAATATGAAGAGCAGTGTTGAAGCCAAAATGACCGAAAAGTGAACCAAAGAATCTATCTGAGGACAGAGCTATGCATGAGGAAGATAAGATGTATACTGCATTCATACGAACCCACTTTGAATATGCTTCTGAGGTATGGGATGGGATAAGCAAACTCGATTCCGACAGACTTGAAAAATCCATATTGAGGCTGCCAGGATAGTTTCTGGCTTGCCAAAATACTGCACACCTAATTCTCTTTCTTTTGAATCGGGGTGGGAGACACTTTAAAGCAGACGAGGTGAAAGGAAACTTTACATTATGTATAAAATCCAAAATAATATATCTCCGGTATATTTACAAGATATAATTCCCCCTCAAATACACGAAGGTACATGGTACGAAATACTAATAATATAATTATCCCAAGTGTTGTTTGAATATCACAAAGAACTCATTCGTTCTTTCAACAGTGGCAACTTGGAACAATCTACCAAATGAGGTGAGAGAAGTTGACACAATACACAAATTTAAAAGTAAAATAAACACTCATAAATCGATGTGTCAAAATATTTCCTCATATGTAAACGCAAAATAAACATATTACATACTCAACTCAGACATGGATGTAGTAGACTCAATAATGACCTGTATAGTGTTCACCTAACCCCAAACAGAAACTGTGAATGTGGATATTACAAAGAAGACGCAGTGCATTTCTTTTTTGCACTGTCGAAGATATATTAATATAATACAAGACTTACAACTTGCCTTTACGAGAAATAATGTTGTGTTAAACATAAGAACCATACTGTACGGTGAAAGTGATAACTCAAATAATGAAAATGAAAATTGATTTATGCAGTACACAAATATATACCAAAAAGTTACCGATTTAAGTGAAATATAGCTATTTTAGTGAAGTCCCTCAGGCACCAATACCAAGCACCAGGAATAATACCCTACTAGCACCATCTCTCTCTCTCTCTCTCTTTGTTAGTGTTAATGACGAAAATGCATAAATATTTTATTCTTCGTGTTAAATGTCCACGTATGTATGAGATATGTACTTATTGTTACGGGAAAGGGTTTTACTAAGTTGGAAAACTTGTACCTAATCCCTTTGTCTTCTTGTGACAATAAGATATGTTTAATCTAATCTAAAACGATATGTAAAAATATTTTCATCACTAGAATTCTGTCACCTCCTCATCTCCTTTTTCATAATGTTAAGTCTATTCATTTTCTTTTGTTTGGTTATTTATATTACTATCACAAATTTCCTTTGCTATAACTTACTGATCACACATGATGCAGTATATTTGTATTCAAATTTTGAACCGCATTTACGGTTTTTTCAATATCTGTGTATCTGGGCGTATACTTTCGGACGAAGGATGAATTGCTATTCCATGTAACTGATGGCAATTTTATTTGATAACCTCTGTTTCCCTAACTCATTTAAACTTGACAATTTTGTATCAAACTGTTAAGTAGAGGTCACTTCAGTGAAATCATAATTGTATTGTGTGTTTATGTATTTTGTCATTATATTGGATAATATAATGGCTAAATTTTGCAAACATATCATTTTAATAATATGAATAACAGTAATCATACATTTTGTATTTCAACCACACAAATTTATTGAGGATTGTCACTTCAAATTATATCGCAGATGTATTTCCATCGAATATTTTTATGCTTTTATGTCTCTCGTCCTTTTTGCTTTTATTTATTTATTTATCTATTTATTTATTTATTTATTTATTTTTAGTTTTGCCTGTCCGTAACGGATTTTGTCTTTTTTTTCCGTTAATTTAGGTTGGATGCCTGGACCAGTGATCGCCGGAATGATAGTGGATACATGTTGTGAAGCGTGGGGAACCAGTTGCTTTGGCAAGGGCGCATGTAGACTGTATGACAACGATAAGTTCCGGTTTCGGCGATACATTGTAGAGTGTGGTGCTCAGGTCGCAATCGTGACCATTAATTTGATCACTTTACTTTTAGCCAGAAAGAAAACTGATTGGAGCACAGATAATCCTATTTCTGACAATGATGTGTGTCCCGAAAAAGACGAACTGATGGGATTGAAATGTAAAACGTCAAATGTGAACAGTAATGATCCCATTGTTAAGAAAAAATTATTGGTGTGATTACGGCATATTTCAATATAATGAAACTCATCTGTATGAAGAACACATATCCGTGTATAATAATATAATCAAGTTGAATAACTAAGTTGAAAATGTAGTAAAACTGAGCTATACTCCTGCTTTTTACCGTTTGTCCCTGAGCATATTTTATATTGTCAAAATTTTGAAGCTGATATTTTTCATTTAAAATAAAACTTCAGGGTCAATGTGGGTTTAATTCTATTCTGGTATTTTTTAATTTCATTATTATTGTTTTACTAATATTATTTATTTTATAAAATAATGATTTTGAAACTTAAGCTTTAAGTAGGTTTTTTTTTTCTTTCTTTTCGTTTTAAATCTCCTTTCTTTTTTCTCTATACAGCCATATAATAATAAGGAGACACCTTGATTTTTGGTAATAACTTGTGTAATCGGAAAAGAATAAACTTGACATTATTACATTATTTTTACCATATACTACAGCCACATTCGATATTCGAAGGTCAATGCAAGTCACTTAAAAATTCAAGGTCAAATATAAACACACCAGAAGTGACAACACTCAAACACCAAATATATTGTCAATTTTTTGAGTCGATCTGCTCCTTCTTGAGGTACAACAGACAAAGAAGGACAAACACAAACAACTATTAGAATATAATAAAAAATCTATTCAAATTTTTACGTGTTGTTATATTTGTCAATAAAAAAGAAATGAGCTGAGAAATGAGTAATTTTGTTGAAGTCAATACATTGGTGGCGACAGTAGTTACAATGACCCGGCCACACTCTGATAAGTAATGGGAAAGTCGTCTTGATACTTATACCCTGTAGTTTGATGATCAATTTATATCTGTTTGCCAATTTTCTATAGATCCTCGAATTATTAGATTTTCTAATTTTCTATGATCTTTAAGTAATTTTTCTGTTTTTGCAGAAACCCGGCGACTTGTCAAACGACTGAGTCTGACTGGTTAATCTAACCGATGGTCAAATTTTATCTGACTATATCTTTGAACTGAGAAGTCATATTATGTGTACTGTGGCATATTTAACGAACATTGTAAATTACTTTAGATATTAATACGGAAATATTGAAAATTAGATTAATTGTCTCTCAAACTTTATCCCTTGGTTAGCTTAACCAGTGGTTACAGTTTCGAACAACTGGCCCCATATTTTTATAGAATACAACATTGCCAAAATGGGATTCTTATAGTGATATTTAAGCAGGAACATTGTTAAATGACTTAAGAATTAAAATATTTTAAAAGCATATGTATAATTACGATGTTAGAGAATTAAAAATAATTTTAAAGATCCTCGAGTCCTCTCTGCTTTTGCAAAATATCTCACACCATTTTTGTAGCACTCTTTCCTTATTCATTCCAATCTTTGATTACATTAAATTAACAAAACAACGACCTTGTTCATCAGATTTGGTAATCAGAGTTTGCTGTAGTTTTAGTGCAGCGAGGTTAAGTAGATATCAAACCAAAGACAGATGGCAAGTATGAAGACCTAATGCAACGAGGTTAGGTAAATCTTAAAACAAAGTGAGATGATATGTATGGTGATCTAGACCAGCGAGGTTAGGAGGATCTTATAACAAAGAGGGATGGCAAGTATGAAGATCTGGTGCAGCGAGGTATGTTGGATCTTAAGACAAAGTGAGATTGTAAGTATGAAGATCTAGACCAGTGAGGTTAGATGGATCTTATAACAAAGTGAGAAAAAAATGAGAGGTTAGGTGGATCTTATAACAAAGTGAGAAAAAAATGAGAGGTTAGGTGGATCTTATAACAAAGTGAGATCGTACGTATAGAGATCTAGTGCTGCGAAGTTAGGTGGATCTTAAAACAAAGTGAGTTGGTAAGTATGAAGATCTAGACCAGCGAGGTTAGGTGGATCTTATAACAAAGTGAGAAAAAATGAAAGGTTAGGTTGATCTTATAACAAAGTGAGATCGTACGTACAGAGATCTAGTGCAGCGAGGTTAAGTGGATCTTAAAACAAAGTGAGATGGTACGTATTGATATCTGGACCACCGAGGTATGGTAGATATTAAAACAAAGTTATATTGTAAGTATGAAGATCTATACCGGCGAGGTAAGGTGGATCTGAAAACAAAGTGAGATCGTACGTATAGAGATCTAGTGCAGCAAGGTTAGGTGGATCTTAAAACAAAGTGAGATGGTAATGATGACGATCTAGTGCAGCGAGGTCAGGTGGATCTTAAAACAAAGTGAGATGGTACGTATCAATATCTGCACCAGCGAGGTAAATTGGATCTGAAAACAAAGTTACACTGTAAGTATGAAGATCTATACCGGCGAGGTAAGGTGGATCTTAAAACGAAGTGAGTTGGTAAGTATGAAGAATTAGACAAGCGAGGTTAGGTGGATCTTAAAAGAAAGTGAGATGGTGATATGAAGATCTAGACCAGCTAGGTTAGGTGGGTCTTTAAACAGAGTGAGATGGTAGGTATAAAGATCTGGACCAGCCAGATTAGGTTATTCATTAAAGAAAGTCAGGTGGTAAGTATGAAGATCTAGTGCACCGAGGTTAGGATCATAAAACAAAGTGAGATGGTAAGTACAGAGATCTAGTGCAGCGAGATACGTTGGATCTGAAAACAAAGTGGGATGGTAAGTATAAAAATTAAGACCAGCGGGATAAGGTGGATCTTACAACAATGTGGATGGCAAATATGGAGATTTAGACCAGCGAGGGCAGGTGGGTCTTAAAAGAAAGTGAGATTGTAAGTATGAAGACCTAGTGTAGCGAGGTTAGGTGGATCATAAAACAAAATGAGATGGTGAGTATGCAGATCTAGTGCAGCGAGGTAAGTTGTATCTTAAAACAAAGTGAGATGGTAAAATTTAGACCAACGAGCTTAGGTGGATCTTACAAGAAATCTAGATGGCAAGTATGAAGATCTAGTGCAGCGAGATAAGTTGTATCTTAAAACAAAATGAGTTGGTGAATATGAAGATCTAGTGCAGCGAGGTTAGGTGAATCTTAAAAGAAAGTGAGATGGTACGTATTAATATCTGGACCAGCGAGGTTGGATGGATCTTAAAACAGAGTCAGATAGTAAGTATGGAGATCTGGTGCAGCGAGGTTAGGTGGTTCTTAAAATAGAGTGAGATGGTAACTATGAAGATCTAGACCAGCTAGGTAAGGTGGATTCTAAAACAAACTGAGATGGAAAGTAAAAAGATCTAGGTCAGGTGGATCTTAAAAGAAAGTGAAGTGGTAAGTATGAAGATTTAGACCAGCGAGATAAGGTGGATCTTACAAAAATGTGGACGGCAATTATGGAGATTTAGATCAGCGAGGGCAGGTGGATTCTAAAACAAAGTGAGATTGTAAGTATGAAGTTCTAGACCAGCGAGGTAAGGTGGATATTAAAACAAAGTGAGATGGTACGTAAAATAAACGAGGACATCATTTGAAATACACCCAATTTAATGCACGTTGTAACCTGAGCAGCAAGGGGATGTGGAGCTCAGTATGTAGGTGAAATTTCCCAAACATTGAAAAGCCGGTTTCATAATCATTCATAAAAAAACATAATTCTAGACGTAAATACAAGAACTTTCTTTACAATCACTTCATCAAATATAATCAAAACATTGATAACGTTTTTATTACTCCAATTGAAAGCATTACATTACTACCTGTAGAAACTAAATCTGAAATGAAAAAACGACGTTTAGTTGCTGAACTTTATTGGATTAAACATCTACAAACCTCATATCTCCTTGATCTCAATGACCAAATTTTTCAACAAGGTAACATTTCCTCTTACCAAAACAATATTAATATATTTTCACTAAGACCAGACGTTAAGAGAAAACGCAGGTCGCACGGTCGTCACCGTAATGGTAACCGCAGAAGACATGGTAGGTTAAAAAGGTCATTAGACGATATACTGCGGATTGCCAGAAATAAAGGTCGTTACGAACTTCTACATGCATTATCATCTATTAAGGTCATCAGATTAAAACCTATCCTGGAAGTTGCTGATCTATTACGTTTACGATATACGGATTGATTTAGACTTAAAATGATTATAGCATTTTCATATAAAAGGGAAAACAGAAGACATATGACAAAGCTGTATGACACAAATCACCAAGGACCTGCACACAAAAAATGACAACAGCAGAATATACACGGAACGACATTACAAAAATATTCGATTCTGTTGCGGTTACGATACCGACTTAGGACGGTCAGTTCAAATAACAAATGCCACTCAATTGGTGTGGTTAACCGGGTTACGGGCGCCCACATTCCCACTCACCGTAAAAGCAGCACAGTTAAAGGACACACATTTAAAAATTTATAAATATAACAAATATAACAAACTTTTCTCACGTATACCACCTCTTCCTTCCAACTCTCAATTTATCAAGATTGAATTTGTAAATAAAGGTTTGGATCTGCTTAATATCTCTAATATTTTTCGTGATCATAGAGTTCAATCTAAAATTCCTTAGTATTTCGAGAATCTTGAACCACCTCTGATTGCTATCAGTACAAAAATCCTATTAGGAATCTTATATTTAATTACAATGTCACATCTAATCTAAATTCTCTTGACTCAATTCCATCGACCTGTACGTGCAATGATTCTAAATTCATTTATCAGCCTGTGAGCCATATTATTACAGGTGATCTTAATTGTATTTCGAACAAATATTTACGTTCACATTTTAATAAAGGGCCAAAGTATTGATTACCTTCCAGGATAGATTTTACCAAATGCCGAGATATTGTTGAAAGAGCATTAAGCACTTATTGTAAACGATGGTGTAAAAAAAGAAGGTGTAAAAATACATGCCTTGAATGACTAGAAAAGTAAAATGTTAAAAATTATCTATATTTGCATCGATAATTTTACAATTAACACCCATTTATTTAAACAACCTCATTATATTCCACTCCAGTCTATAAAAAAGAAAATGGCTGATTTACATAATATTTATGTCTTCGTACCTGCTGACAAAACAACTAATATTATTATCATGGTTTTAAAAATATATTATATTATAGTTGTTAAAAAGGAATTGAACTCTACTTCTACGTATGTTGAAACCCCATTGTTTAGAGACAAGATCCTATCTGACCTCTGTAAAGCTATGTGTGACTTCAATTTAAACATTGATAAAAATGAAATTCCAACAATGGATTGGCTTCGTTAACTACACAAAAATCCATATAAATCACGTTTTATATCGAAGTTTAGTCATTGCTCTAAAACTGTGCTTTCTAAACATGCTAACTTCGCTCTTACTGCAGTTAAAGACCATATTAACAAGTATTGTAATGTTGTCTTTAGCAATAGTAACGTCAATTACTTTTGTTCTATCAAAAATTCTAACGAAGTCATTGAAAAATTCCGTTTGAGAAATTGTGAGGCTAATAACGTTTTGATTTTTCGACCAAATTGTTGTCTCTCATACGCTGGTGTTTCAACAGAGAGTCTAAATCATACTTCTGCACCTCAGTTACATCTGGATTTTCCTCTAACATAAAATATGATAATTATAAATATTGGACTTGTACTGAGTTTTGTAATTCCATCACATTTTTGATGAATTATATTTATGTATTTATGTAGAAATGGCAAGATTATTGGGATTCCTATGGGCACTAACTGCGCTCCCCTTAAAGCAGATTTATTTTTATACTGTTATGAAAGTGACTTTATGCATTCTATTCAAACCTCTAAACGTTTCGACCTTATTGATATGTTCAATGACACCTCTAGATATCTTGATGGTATTTTAGTTATCGATAACCCTGAGTTTGAAAACTATATCACTGACATTTATCCATCTGAACTTCAATTAAACAAAGCCAATACTTCTGACCAGGAAACACCTTTTTTGAACTTAAATATTAGAATTATTAACAACATTATTCATACCAACATATATGACAAACGTGATGATTTTGGATTTGATTCAGTATGCCAAAGCCTGCACTAACGTTTTGGATTTTCACGAAAAAAATTCTCAGATTACTTTTAAACTTCTTACTCAGGGTTATAGATATCATAAATGTCGAAAACTTTTTTGGTAAATTTTATACATCTTATTCATACATTTTATACAAATTCGGAAATGTGACTTTCCAACAATATGTTACCAACGGAATTTCCCATCCCAATTTCTACGGTGATCGAGTGTACAAACGAAGGAGGGTCAAAGGTTCCGATAATTCCGGGCCTTCTCCAAACCTTTTCAGAGGAGACAAGGTTCTTACCCTCTTCCCCTCTGACTGATATTTGGGACTCCTATTGATCAAGGTTCTGAGCTCGCTTACAGACTGGCAGAGCACGGTTTACTTATGTTGATGTCTCCTTATATATTTTTGATGTGAAATAAACATGATACTCATGATACGTCATATAGATGTTTCATACTAAATATAAAATGATAATTACCTGTGATTGTTGTAAACCAGCTGACCCCTCCTACTGACCACAAAATGTCAAATGGCTTTCTCTTGAATAAGCCTTATAATACAGGTCATCAACATGCTCTATACAAAATTACTAATTAGCATACTAAACTACTAAACACTGCCTTGCTTTTGTGGGCCTTAATGGTCCATATGCAAGAGCAATAACCACAATTCGAACAAAATATTGCAGCTACTTCCTGCAAGGACCACACATGTATTCTTTCTTCAGTATATACATATATGCAGTTATTTATGAATATTAAAAGTTTATGAAAGGTCGGACGGACGGAAAACGGCTCAAGTTGCCTAGAAAGGGTTAAACGATAATTTAAATAAATGTGTTACAAGATAGCAAAATGACAACTTGAATCCACGATTATATCTGCGCCATCTATTCCCAACGAAACAAACAGATATGGAGAAAATTAAAAGTGTATATCAAGTCAAAACAAAAGCAACATTTAATTACAATTTTCTTTTTAATTTGTGGTAAAACACTGTTAGTACGAGCAAGACATCAAAATAAACGTAATTCCCATAAAATCGAAAAATATACCCGAAATACCCAATCAAATAAGGTTATCCTGGTGAAACTTACTAAAGTTCCACAAGCCTCTGGCGGTACTTGATACCGCACACACATATAAATATATATATTTAGATTACTTTATTCATTTATACACCTACTATCATGTTCATAGAGTTACTATACACACATTTATCTTAAAGTATTAGTGTTATATGTATATAACCAATATGTACATGCATCAATACTCAGAATTTCTTGAAATCACTCCATTTTCATTTCTTTTAATTCCATGGATTTCAGAGATGATGGTGAATGTAAACATGTTGCCATGCTGTTCAGTTTGATGGACTGGCCAGAGAGACACCATGACTGCAGTACCAAGTCGTGCACTAGCATGAGGTGTGATTGGGATTTTCCTCCAACAGAGTCTAAACCGAGAAAAATGGATGACATAAAAATGGATAACATAAAAATGGATGGCATAAAAATGGATGAGATAAAAATGCCTGACAAGGGGAGATTGCACACATCACAGAATAACTTTAATCCTGTTATCAGTGATGTTATAATAATGATATTGCAGCAGTTGATGTGAAAGATTGTGACACTCTGATTATTGAAAGTTTGAGTCCAGATTGTGACATTTCAGATAATCCACCTACAATACTTGTTGCTGAATCCTTTGACGTGAATAAATCTAAGTCATTCATTTAACATGTAAAACAAATTTTGTGAAAAACAATGTAATGAGATTTTTTGCTCATTGGGGGTCAAGATAGTACCATTAAATAGGTTAAGTACAGAAATCGTAAGATTTTTGCATCATTAGTATGTAATGTTATTAAATATAATGAAAATTTACAACGACAAAGTACCTAAGTGTTGACCATATTTCGAAGTTCATGTAATAAAAGGACAATATCGTGTATAGTATTATATTCAGACAAATGCGAACCTCAATTTAAATTGAAGTGAGATAAAGTGCCTGGTTGGAGTAAGCGCTCTCTGTTGCATGCACTCCCGTCGCAAAGATGGTGTATTTTGTATGATTAGATCTCAAAATATCGGTTAACATTCTTGAAAGGGGCATTTCAAATTGTACTAAATCCCTGTATCTATCTACCACAGAACTTTCTCAGTGACAATTTCAAACATTCCTCAGTATATCCCTATGAGAGAAGTTTCGTTGACAGAATCCTCGCTCTCAGGACGAAATCTTCGTATTTAGAATATGCGCTTGGCATAGCTTCTGAGTTGAGAAATGAAGACGCCAGATACCGAAGAGGAAGGCATGTTGCTACTCAGGAATAGGAAATGGTAATTAAAATCGTTTCGTTTTCATAAAGATAGGTAACTAATGAACCATCATCACTTGATGATGATGATGATGATGATGATGATGATGATGATGATGATCTTAGAGGTATTATGTCTGAAAGGCAAGGTGTATCTACTCTACTCCAGCTATGGAGTATTGTAATGAGAGAGAATGACTTGCAAGGTACTATACCATATGCATCTTTAAAAAGACTATAGACAATTTTCTTGTAAATTATGATCATCCACATACTGGGGCTTGTCCGGATAACGTTGCCCAAGTTAGTCAATAGAAATAACATGTACATGTAAATACAAGAATAATTCCATTCATGAAATTTGTTTGAGAATTACCATGTGTACTCAAGCACTTCTGGGGAAATGAAATGGAAGCACATATCTCCATGGTACTACAAACTTCAATGTCATTTGGCAGTATCAGACTTGAAATAGAGTGACCTTGTCTTATCTGGAAGGCTCGGGATCAAACATCAAATTAATATTTACTAACTTACTTTTGATTAAGAAATGAGGAATCATGCTATTAATTCATTTTATCTATTCGTTGTACTAAAATGTTGTCAGACTAAATCAATTAACATTTCATAGATTGTTGAATGTACTTATATGGCATACATAAATTAGCTTGTTTATGTTCTTTTGTTATTATTTTGTATTTTATTTATTGTTTTGTTTTGTTTTGTTTTGTTTTGTTTTGTTTGTTTGTTTGGTTGGTTGGTGGGGGGGTTTTTGTTTTGTTTTGTTTTGTTTTGTTTTGGGTTTGTTTGGTTTTTTTTTTTTTTTTTTTTTGGGGGGGGGGGTTATTTGTTTGTTTGGGGATTTTTTCAGACTATAAAATATCTTTTAAGATAAACACTCAGCCTTAACATACTAGTATTCAATTATTTGTACATGATGTGTAGAGTAAATTTGATTTCTCACTAATTTTGCAGAGATTAAAACAAGAAGGCATCAACCTGTACCATCTGATTAACAACTGATTTGAGATTCCATGATATATTATTTCCTAAAAGTCTGAAAAGTTTTAAGGACAGATCCCGGTTATTCAATTTTCAGATATCTTTCTATCAATTTTGAGGTGCTGTATTAAACTTGAGCATAACTGAGTTTCATTGTAACCTTTGATATGGCTACCAATAAACATTTTGAGATTTTCCAACTTCCTGATTTGACAGAGCATTTCTTCATTGCCTCATATAGACAGAAATACACAATTCACAATGAAAAATTTTCTAGCAGATACAGTATTTTCTGTTCAGAATTCAAATACAAGATCTCTGAATTACATATTTCTAAATAAAGACAGGAACTTGGGACCTTTCCCTTGTACCTTTTATGAAATTGGCACTGGGAAAGTGACACTTGCCTTTATTCTGAAAACCATCAATAAGAGTTATCTCTCTTGATGACATAGTCTTGCCAGCACAACGCTCAGTACTTACAACATGCATTGCAGTCTTTGCAAAAACGCATAAAAGAGTATGCATGAAGAATATAAAATACCTATTAGGCAATTCCAAGAAAATAATTGGAAATATTTGCCTCAATTTCTTCTTTAGATTCCCTTTGAACAGGAGTTTCAATTGATTCATTTACTTTCTTTGGAGAATTATAATGACTACTCAGGTTATGAATCCTGATTTATATGAGCATTGAAGTGTGACTAACAATGGGATTGACTAACAATGGGATTGACTCAAGTGTTATTATGCCTTTTGCCGTGGGTAAAGAAAAGTACGAAGTCAAAACGGAACTTCTGCCGGTTATCGTACACGGACGGGGTGGAACTCTTCAACGCAGAGATATAAAAAATTTAACTCCCGCCACTGTCCTTAAGCGTTGAATTGCGCGTTTAACATGGATACGCGGCTTTGCTGTATTTCTGGTTGTTTTCTTTTACATTGAGCCGATTTCTCTTGCCCCAAGTACATTTCCTTGTAAATGGAGTGATATTAAGGGTGATTCTCTTTTAGTTCATATATCTGTAATGGTAAAGCCACTAACGTCCATTACATCATCGCCCTCTTCAACCACATCCATGAAGTTAGAATGCTCGGTAATATATATTTTACTTCCATATACTACAGAAAATAATGTCAATTTACTTGATCCGGATATTCACAGTAAACATTAACAAGTATTTCTGGATTTGTAAGTACTATATACTTCGACTGGAATGTGATCTTGGCGTTAAAATAATGTCAATTTACTTGATCCGGATATTCACAGTAAACATTAACAAGTATTTCTGGATTTGTAAGTACTATATACTTCGACTGGAATGTGATCTTGGCGTTTGAAAGAAAAATTCAGTGCAGTCAATAATTGCTCTAGTTTTAAGATTGATTGATTGATTGATTGATTTTTGTTTAACGTCACATCACGAATATTTCACGTATATGGTGACGGCCTGATGCGGGGCATACAAATTCTGACCTTTGCAACCACCCACCCGAAGCAGTAAGGGATCTTTAACGTGCATACCACGACACGGGGCCTCGGTTTTTACTGTCTCATCTGAAAGACAGGACACCGGTATGAGCAGAGCGGAACTCGAACCCCGGCTTCCCGATCAGGAGTTTTAGGATACATACGCCTGAATGACTGTGGTATGTATTTCTTGACCTGACCTACTCGGCCACCCATAATCATTTTTTTCAAAAATATTAAGCAAGGAATGTAATTCATGTTACAAAAATTTGTGAAACACTTGAATTTGATATTCCAAACATGTCTGACAAAAGAAATCTAACCACACATAATTTAAAGCGTACAAGAGTAAGAATGAATTCTTGAAACAAATTTTAGTAGTTTAGATAGGTCCTGGCTTTCCTTTTCTCTTTTTGTTTGTACCTTGCTTGTACCAAGCATTTTTGACATTCAATAACCTATCCATTATGTCCATTTATGATATATCTGTCTGACAGCCAGTAGTAGCATTGATTGGTGATTCTTCATCAGATTTATACTAGGGTGGTCGTTTGGGGCAGGAAAGTGGGCTGTGTTTCTGCTTTGCACCTATTATAATCATATTAGGACTGATCAATAAATATCATATAAATGCCAATAATTTTGTGGTAGCTGCTGAGTATATAAAAAGATATGAGTGCATTGTAATAGGGAATGAGCTCACTTCCAGACCAGCAGTGCACAGTTACCCCATGTTGATGTCGCTCTATATATTTTTGATATCATAATCTCACTCTACATTACTATTAGTGTTTATATATTTTTATGACCTCTCAACCTGAGATACTTGTTGATCCTTTTTCTCTATATGGAGGATTATTTATAAACTTTTAACCCGTTAGATTGTACTACATTTGCGTTGAGTAAGAAGGTAGATCCGTAAACCGGTTAACTACACCAACTGAGTACCATGTTTTACTCAATTGACCGTCCTAAGTCGGTATGTCATTTCATGTATTTCATTACTTGTTACCAATTTTTATTGTACATGCCCTTGGTGACTACAGCTAAATCGAATGCCTTTCCCTTTCCCAATTATTAATCTATATAATTCATGTAATTTTACCTAGTGATCCTGTAACAAAAGTGTTATGAGACACTTCAACCTCCCCAACTATACATGTATATGGTATGACCTGATGTTGTTACTGATGGACTTCGGTATCTCTGTCTGTATGACATGAGTGATGATGGTAAGTGTAATGTGATAAGCTCAACAAAGAATTTGTAGTCAGTTTGGAGAAAAATCAATATAGAATATTTGAGAATATAGATTATAATATATGACTAAGATGTAACATAAAAGTTAGAACTGATAACAGCGGTTGCATTTCAGAAGATAAAACGTGCACTCAGAGGTTACATAGTACATTCTATCTTTTCGCCTACGATTGTCGAGTGGAACACACTGGAAGAAGACCATGTCGGTACCAAAAGACTTGAGGCCTTCTGACTAGTCACCCGAAAGCGATAAGTACGGTACATGCGCTCTTAATTTCCTTCGTTTATGTAGGAATTTCTGGGACGTAACTACAAAGACACAGAATACATTATACTCATGATATGCTTAGCTTTCTGATGATGTTTTGTACAAGTTGTAAGGGAAGAGAGTTGTTTCTCTTTCACCCTATACAAAATGTAGTATATATATATGCGTGTATACTTTGTCGTTTTCCAGCTCGCTATTCGTCTGATTCATTTCACCTGTTTGAAATATTCCCTCATAATATTTTTTTTTCTTTTATCTGGTAGGGACAGAAACTTTACACCTTATTTTCAGATACCTCACTAGTTGCTTTTCGAAGCAGTACAACCTGCACACAGCAGCTAAAAGATGGATGGCATTTTAACCGTTATATAATCTAATGGGCTTCCATCTTATTTGTACCCACCGCTCTAGGCTACAGTACGTTTTAAGCGTCTTTAAGTAGGAGTTACACATGAGGAAAATAATTCTCCCAAACTCGGAAATCACGTATTGTATTTACATTAATACCATGTGTCTGCCTCTTTAGACATGCCAAAACTATAATTCTACTTGTACCATTTCGAGCTGGAAATGCGTTACTGTATAGAACAAGTTGACTCCTTCACTATACCCTTGAGGGGAAGCATCTGGAGGTTACACATGGTCTGTATGGTGCGGAATGGATAAAAGGCATATTCTTCACGGTAGTATCACCAACACATCACAGCTCCAATTCTCGATCAAAGCAGATACGAATCTAATGCTGGAAAGAGGATAATGATTTCCCTTATAACGCTCGTTGTCTAAAACAAAACACAAAAACACAATGAACATGATGAGGAGTTTTTACTCCATTACTTAAGACATCGTGTTACTTGATTTCACAATCTGTATAATATACCACAGAGTAGGAACACCACTGTACGTATACCGGAATTTGTATAATATACCACAGAGTAGGAACACCACTGTACGTATACCGGAATTTGTATAATATACCACAGAGTAGGAACACCACTGTACGTATACCGGAATTTGTATAATATACCACAGAGTAGGAACACCACTGTACGTATACCGGAATTTGTATAATATACCACAGAGTAGGAACACCACTGTACGTATACCGGAATTTGTATAATATACCACAGAGTAGGAACACCACTGTACGTATACCGGAATTTGTATAATATACCACAGAGTAGGAACACCACTGTACGTATACCGGAATTTGTATAATATACCACAGAGTAGGAACACCACTGTACGTATACCGGAATTTGATGATTAATGATGATTAACGAGGCGAGGTTTTTACAGCGAGTCTATTGGATACATCTGTTCGTGTTATTATCTCGATATAGATATAATAATGTAGTTTGTATTAAAGAAAATAGTAAGTCATCTAGTATATCGTACTAAACAGGAAGTGATTTGCCGGCAATGCTCAATAAGGAATGCTATCCATTCAGCAAATATGTGTTAAATGTTCGTTGTCATGTGCTTTTATGGTAATATTTAAAAATTTCAAAGTTTAATCGAAAACCCGACCGGTTTTATTCTTCAATTATTGAAGACCAAACTGTACAGGATACAGTTTTGTCATTTCCAATTACATTGTATTTGCAGGTATTAAGTCCGATCGACAACATCAAAGTTAACCTTGGACAATGAAATCTGAGAGTGCCAATCGGGCTTATGTGGGATGACATCATAGTTTGGTTAAAGTTCGGTGAATGTTTTCTTTGAATGCACCACATTAACAAAACTCCGTTTAATAGTAGCTGGACAACGTTCTCTTTGTCCCAGAAACCTTTGATATTGTCAACCAGTTTTAAGGACTGGTTTCAGTGAAGATTGTTGGATATCGTTGGAGATCATGATTATGTGTCTCCACAAAAGCTTTCTTTTAATGACAAAAAAGAGATTGTTCAGAAGTTTGTAAATATCCATAGTAAACGTAACAACAATTTATTATAAGTAAAACCCGCGTGAGAAATAACGTCATATTAATGTATACATAGTTTCCCATGGCTAAAAGTTAATTCGAGATACTTCCCTACTTAGCGACCTTAGAACTTATGTAAGAAATTTTGTTCAAATTAAGGATGTTTACCGAATTTTTGCTACTGCAATATTTAATTTATTGAAAATGATAAAAATGTTTTCATAGAAGTAAAAAATAGAGACAACTAACTCAAATAATCCAAGAAGTGTAAATACAGACAACCATCTCCTCCACCTCAAAGATGCCGGACAAGGGAAGACTATCAAAAACGTCACAAAAATGTATGCAAAATTACAAATTGTATTTGAAGTAAATACATGTACTGTGAGGCCAAATATACTACTGATGTGGAAATATTAGTCTTAAGGTTTCTCACATTAGGTTTTTTTAAGAATGGCGTTTAGCGCCAAAAATGGTACACTTATTTAACATAGGAAATCCTCTTTTTATATAATAAAACTGATACAGCATCCGACTATGAAGACCTACACGTAATAGATGACTAGTAAAGAAAAATGAGTTTTATTTCTCTGTGCGAGATATCATACTTCACATATTTTCGTTTATTACGTCACAAATAGAAAGGTTAACAGTAAAAGAGTGATTTCCTATTTCAATCACGTACACTGCACATTGCTAATTAATGTCATAAAATAACTAGCATTAGTAGATACCAGAATCGTTCCACGTCTTGCGCATGTCGTTAAGTATCAAACTGCTATGTACCATAAGATGAGGAACAGTACACTCAGTTCATACCTCTACTGCTTGAGCATTTCCCATTATTTTCATGTAATGACCATTCGCTCTACTATATTATCATAAGTAAACAAATATAATATTCACATAATAGATATCGTAATTTATGTAGGTTTTTATCTCAAAATCCATGTCTTTATGTCATGAAATGTCAGCAAAACAAAGCTTACAAACTATTTTAACATTACAAATGTATGCTGGAATAATCACTTCTTCAGTATTCTATAATTCACAATACAATATATACGATTTCTACTTCATATGCCATATAAGATGCTATGGCTTACAATATATACGATTTCTACTTCATATGCCATATAAGATGCTATGGCTTACAATATATCATTCTACTTCATATGCCATATAAGATGCTATGGCTTACAATATATCATTCTACTTCATATGCCATATAAGATGCTATGGCTTACAATATATCATTCTACTTCATATGCCATATAAGATGCTATGGCTTACAATATATCATTCTACTTCATATGCCATATAAGATGCTATGGCTTACAATATATCATTCTACTTCATATGCCATATAAGATGCTATGGCTTACAATATATCATTCTACTTCATATGCCATATAAGATGCTATGGCTTACAATATATCATTCTACTTCATATGCCATATAAGATGGGCATTGAAATCTACGTTGTCTTTAGACTCATGATCACAAATGTGACAACAAAATGGCGATTTCGGATTTGAATGTAACGTCTTATGAACAAGAAACATGGTGTAATTTCGGAAAATAATCTGACAACTCTTGCATTCATGAATTTTACCGGAAGCTTCTAAATCTGAATACAATTTCTCAACATCAGATTGCTCTGTCTGTGTTCCTTTATCATCTGCAGAAACCGGCGTTACCGGTGAAAGAATATACTGCTGACTTTCATTGTTGTATACATATGAACTGGAATCCCCGTCAGCATCATCCAGACCATTTTTATCTGGAGTATATGACGTCATTTCCTCTGTAGAACCTTCATATGACGCCATTGAATCAATGGGTTCTTCCTTTATTCCTGTATTTATTGACCTTAGTAATCCAGTAGGATAAATCTCTTGTCCTGAATTAGACTCGGTGTCATTCATAACTTGCCTGTCGCTTACATTAACTTCCTCCTGTTCGGCCGGTTCTTGGTAAGCCTTAGCAATGTAAGCGATGTCCATGTTACCCATACCATTCTTGTCTTTCGACAGAAACGATACATCAGTAGAAGACACGACCTCCGCCTGTCCTGACTGTAGTAGACGGTCACATCCCCCAGCGATTTCACTCTGGGCTTCATGTGTAGCTAACGCTTTAGCCGAATGGAACACACCTCCACATCCATTACACTGATGAACGTCGGACTTCTCGTGACACTTCTCGTGTATGCTTCTCTTAGTCTCGGATATAAATCGGAGATTGCAATAGTGGCATTTATGTAAACGCTGTAAGGCATGAGAGCGAGCATGATCTCTCAAAGAAAGAGAAGAGAAAAACACCTTGGAACATGTTGAGCAGGGAAATTGTTTGTATCCATTCGACTTATTTTCGTTATGAATGAGCATATGTTTCTTTAAAACGGCTTCTAAACCAAATGAGCGGTCACAAACAGAACATGAATAGGGTTTATTATTTGTATGAATACGTAAGTGATTTTTATAGCCTCTATACTCGTAAAATCTCCTCCCACAATGCTCACATTCAAACGTTCTACCCTTCCTCACGTGAGTGCGTTCGTGCTTGCTGTGGGTACCTTGACTGTTGAATCGCTTCCCACAATGAACACATTCGAAAGGCTTCTCTCCAGTATGTATTCGTTCGTGTTCTTTCCGATATAATACTCTGGTCAATATTTTCCCACAGTAACGACATTGGAGAGGATTTTCTGCCTCTGGTATGTCATGAAATCGTTCGTCAACTCGTTGTTTGTCGCGTACTAACAAGGACTCTCCGTATTCTGTCATATTGATCGATCTGTAATTGAGAATATCCCGTTAATCACAAAATATCAAATCCGTGAAAAGCGGGGTTTTTTTTCATTAAATTGCTGGAAACGTTGTTTTACAATGATTATTGTCTTAAATGAGAAAATAACTAAATATATATCATTTATGTATACTTCTCCATTGAATTTAAATGTGGATTTCAACATATTTATAACAGGATTTGATAAAAAATCACTTAAAAGTTGTATTGTGGCTTAGGATAAAGCCAAAGACATAGTGGCCCCAATTGGTTGAGGGGGTCGTTTCAAAATCTTTTTCTTCCGTCTATAATTTCTCCTTTATAAATGGCTCTGGATGTGATGACCTCGTTATAAGGTTTGTTTCTGACGTACGTCGGACCCACATTAGGTTTGTCAAATTCGAACTTTACAAACCAATTTTGGGTCCGAAGTTCGTCAGAAACGAACCTTGTAACAAATAAAGCATTGTAAATATGGATTCGAAGGCGGACATGATAAGGCTTGAAGATCAGAATATATCCATGTTTTACTTCACACCAAGATTATTTATTGATGGGCATCTACCTTTGCACAGAAAATTAGACCTATGCATCCGGCCCATCCGAAGTAAATAGAGATCTTATACTTGCCACGCCTATTCTGACGCAGGGCCTCGAGTGATTACATAGTCTCATGCGAGAGATAGTTTACTGAAGACCCACCGACGAGACTAGAACCCGGAAGCTCTCAGTCACGATCAAAATACCTTATACTTGTCTCTATCGGCCTTTACATCAAAAGAGCAAAACCAAGCATAGACCGAAGAAAAAAACAACAGTAATTGACTTAAAACTTCCGCACAAGATCATTGAGAGGAGGTAACTTCACTGCTCGGTACTTACCCACATATTGACCTCGGGTAAAAGAGTTCAGGATATTCGGTCAATAGCCGATAGATATTGGGTCAATCTAAATGCGTACAGCTAGGCGACTACATGTCTTTGTACGTTCATCCTTGCTAAAATGATCAGTTTTCCATGTAGAGATGATACGTGCAGGAATCACGACGAATTTGATCAATAGTTATATAATTAATGCAGCAGACACTCGACACGGCGTACATGACAGTAGAAATAACTACAACATGTATGTTTTGCAGCTCACATCCACATATACTTAGCAAGCAGCGATCTACAGCAGGAAATCCACCACATGCCGTGTGTCAGTGCTCATGGCTGTATTTCTACTTTGTACACAAGTCAACAGCGACTTCTAGGTACTTGACATACTCTCCTCCAGTTCTTTTTAGGGCTCTCTTAATTCAGAAGAAATATTCTCCTTGACTCGGACACATAACAGTTGTTACCCCAGTATTTTAACTCGCGGAGGGTATGACTATATATACATCTGTATAGGGTCGGAAGGTCTCGTCACATGACATGCGGGATTTCTCGAGAAAAGCTGATACCAGCAGCTTGATAAACAAAGGAGGCTATATATCAATCACTGGGAAATGCTTAGACATATAAATATAATTTCATTTCCTAAAAAAAAAATGAAACACGACCATCCGCGTCAATGTTCAAATGAGATTCACACTTACTTAAGCGGTGATTAACGGATATGCATTTGAAAATATTTCATGAAGTGTAAATGTGTTTCATGCTTGTTAAAACACTTAACAAATTAACTTTTGAGCGCTGAAAAAATTATAAAATAAAAAAACGAGTTTATTTAAGTGAAATTTTACACAATATCGAGTAACTTTTTCTTTCCCGGAAACACATAAATTGATTGACGAAATGATGAAGCATGACGAGATTCCGCGCGAAACTTGCCGACCCCATTGATGTTACTGTGGGCCGGCCCATCTATTGTTATAAGTTTGGGAAAGTTGCATGCATTTCTGCGGTACGGTAAAGCCACATCCCCAGGATTTTACACCAATGATAAAACTAGGATTATATTCACTGCGGAGAGAGCATGTGTCACCTCGCTGATCCAGTTTGATAGATTTTTGTAAGCGTAGTATCTTCGAGACTTCCGCTGATTATCGTCACAGCAGAGGATTTCTTTAAAAATTTGTCGGAGTATTTTCGGGGGGGGGGGGGGTGTTACCTTACAATTATAGAATATTTGACGCGCTATATTCTACAATTCTTTCTTTTGGCAAGACGAAAAACCTTGATTATTGTTAATGAATTAAAACGTGAGAATAAAAAGATTGCCAACCAACAAGGCTACACCACTACCAAAAGTTTAACCAGTAAAGGGTTGGTTACCCCAGCAAACAGCCAGTTGCATATAGATTGGTTATGTTTTGTTGTTGAAAATAAATAGTAGATTGACTGATTAAGTATTGTTTTATGCCACTCAACGATTATTTCACGTACATGTATATGGTGACGGTATCTGCCTGATGCATTGCATAGAAATTTATACCTTTGCAGCGGACCCTCCTGAAGAAGTGGGAAATCTTTTTCCTGCCACGCCTACCGTGACACGGGACTGAAAGACGGAACGCCAGATGTTCCCACGGCGGGAGTCGAACCCGGGACCTTTCGGTCACCTCATCTATTGAGCCCATTGATTTAAAACAAATAGTAAATGATATGAGTAATAATTTTAAAGGTACATTTCCATATCATTTGCAGCCTAATCTGCAAGACTATAAACTCGCTATTGCTTTAAGTACTGAATGGGTCTACATGATCCTACATATACGGTATACTATTTGCTGAAATGTCAACGGAAGTGATACTGGAGATTTATACGTCTTTGGTCGATCATCAAGGTCTTTATATGCCTGCTAATTAACAGTCACATAGCTGTACAACACATATTTAAAACGTTATTCTGTTTTAAAAATTCTTTGTAGTTTTATCAAAGATCCCATTCTGGCACACAGTTTGGTGCTTGCACCAAATTGTTTCTTGTGTAACTGTGATACATGTATCAACTTTTGTTCATTGTATGCTTGAACATTCAACGGTTGTGGCAAATCAGTAGAAGCTGACTACTCTTTGGCAACTTATCTCTTCTCTGGTTTCCAGAGGTTAATAGATGTCCATCGTTGTACATTTATGTGGTTGTCATAGCCACATGTTTCTATGTCATATATTCACCAGTAAGTGTGACCTTTATCCATTTACCATTTTCGTATTAAATTCAATGTTATAAATTATATATTTTTATTATTTTCAATGATATAACATTACCTATTGGACTAAATCTACATTGATTTGTAGGATGAAATCTGCATTTAGAGTTTAATCCTTCGAGAAGTTTCAGAAATTTGATATATGTTTTCACTATCTGCCATTAAGAAAGGCGTCAGCTAGATTCAACTCTAATTTCGTAGGGAGACGCCTCAAGAAAAATTAGTTAAACATAATGGAAAAAAACCCAGAATGAAATGGATTTTTTTTTTCGGAGCAGGTCACTCTCTGTATTAATTACATTAACACAATTTAACTTAATTTACTTAATTTCATGATTTTTTTCATGCAGTTTACAAGAGCGCCACAAGACCGAGCTTTCCATATCTTAAACTTTTTACCTTAGATTTTGAAAATCAACAGATTTAATTCCTCAAATCAAAACGAGAAATTACACCACAATATAGTAGAATGGACGCATAAACTAACGAAAGAACGTACACAGACTGCAATACTAGTTACGCAGCTAGTTACGCTAGTGGACAATATCGACTTCTTACTGGTAATATACCTTATACCTATGCTAGATTCAGCTTACAAATCATTACTCCGTCTATCCTTCTTCCCTATAGGGTCTTTTTCCTTTACCGTTATATACACGTATGCTTGTACTAATGCTTAACTATTATACAGATGTACTTTTAGTCCGGCACTTGTCTACAACAGACGTATTACATGCAGCCAGAATGCTCATGACACGTTTGTTCAATATCGCATGCAATATATCGGCTTCTCTTTTATCTGCTGCCATGTATCACATCAACAGCTGCTACATATATAACGTAAAATCAATCACAGAATGCGAACACAGTGTAAAGCAAGATTAGAATGCACATGAACTTACCAGCAATCACTCCGACAAGTAGACAGATCTCGAATGAATACCACAAGGGCTCGACCAAGTAGTCTGTGTTGTGCAGTGTCGGCTTTCGTAGCACAGCAGACGATGTATACAGCAGCGTGCTGGTCACACCATCTGGTCGGGAATTGATCGGAGCGGCTTCCACAGCCTGAGATGATTACATATACATCAGGTTATTTATAACTCAACTGGTCGCGACCAGTCGATCGCATCGGATACATCTTCGTTGAAGCCTCACAGGGTCGGTTATTAATGTCAGTGTGCACATCTTCTTAATGGCTAATTTCTGAGATGTTCACCTGGTCTCATACAGACGATGTAGGTTCTGGTCCTTCATGCTGGAGTTCAAAGAAAACATGGACACATCCACGTATATACAACACAATGCTAAGTTGTATAAGTACGTGTCCTTTTCATCTGTACATGTATACGCTTTGAATATATTAATTACGGAAAGTTTGCGACAGTTCTAAATGTTTATGATTTAGTGGTGCAAAGAGAAGACTTCTATTTAAGTCCCATCAATGTTTACCTGATAACGAATTTGGTCCTTCAATTTTTACTTGTTAACGATTTAAGTCCCACAATATTCACCTGTTAACAATTATAGCCTCTCTATATTTACATGTTAACGATTTAAGTCCCACAATATTCACCTGTTAACAATTATAGCCCCTCTATATTTACATGTTAACGATTTGTGTCCTACCATGTTCATCTGTTCAATATTTCAATATTTACCTGTTAGCAATTTTAATACTTCAATGTTCACTTCTCAGCAATTTTAGTCCCTCAATATTTACTTGTTGACGATTTTAGTACTTCGATGTAATTGTTAACGGTTTCAGTCCTTCAGTGTTCATCTGTTAACGATTTACGTCCTTCTATGTTTACCTGTTAACGATTTGAGTTCTTCAATGTTTAGCTGTTAACGAGTTTGGTCCTTCAATGTTTACTTGTTACGATTTTAGCTCTTCAATGCTTACCTGTCAACGAATTAAAGTAGCAGCGGGATAAGCTCAACTGGTTCCTTGTTCATAATACAGATATGTATTATACATGTAGAGTGAAATGTATACCATTACAGCTGACTTGATCAACCAAATCAAATAAAAAGTAACAGCTTTGTTTGAAAAATTATCTTTTAAAACGAGTCGGTATTACATAAAAAATTAAACTAGATATTTGCGTAATACCGGTGAACCAAAGGGATATGGATATAAGCAGATTTTTTTAACCATCTTTCAAATGATCAGGTTATTTTCTTTTGTCTCCTATTGGGAGCTTACATGTAGGATCGGTAACATACACCAGTTTACATGTGGGATCGGTAACATACACCAGCTTACATGTAGGATCGGTAACATACACCAGCTTACATGTAGGATCGGTAACATACATCAGCTTACATGTAGGATCAGTAACATACACCAGCTTACATGCGGGATCAGTAACATACACCAGCTTACATGTAGGATCGGTAACATACACCAGCTTACATGTAGGATCGGTAACATACACCAGCTTACATGTAGGATCGGTAACATACACCAGCTTACATGTAGGATCAGTAACATACACCAGCTTACATGCGGGATCGGTAGCATACACCAGCTTACATGTAGGATCGGTAACATACACCAGCTTACATGTAGGATCGGTAACATACACCAGCTTACATGTAAGATCGGTAACATACACCAGCTTACATGTAGGATCAGTAACATACACCAGCTTACATGCGGGATCGGTAGCATACACCAGCTTACATGTAGGATCGGTAACATACACCAGCTTACATGTAGGATCGGTAACATACACCAGCTTACATGTAGGATCAGTAACATACACCAGCTTACATGTAGGATCAGTAACATACACCAGCTTACATGAAGAATCGGTAACATACACCAGCTTACATGTAGGATCAGTAACATACACCAGTTTACATGTGGGATCAGTAACATACACCAGCTTACATGTAGGATCGGTAACATACACCAGCTTACATGTAGGATCGGTAACATACTCCAGCTTACATGTAGGATCGGTAACATACACCAGCTTACATGTAGGATCGGTAACATACACCAGCTTACATGTAGGATCAGTAACATACACCAGCTTACATGCGGGATCGGTAACATACACCAGCTTACATGCGGGATCAGTAACATACACCAGCTTACATGTAGGATCGGTAACATACACCAGCTTACATGTAGGATCGGTAACATACACCAGCTTACATGTAGGATCGGTAACATACACCAGCTTACATGTAGGATCAGTAACATACACCAGCTTACATGTAGGATCGGTAACATACACCAGCTTACATGTAGGATCAGTAACATACACCAGTTTACATGTGGGATCAGTAACATACACCAGCTTACATGTAGGATCGGTAACATACACCAGCTTACATGTAGGATCGGTAACATACTCCAGCTTACATGTAGGATCGGTAACATACACCAGCTTACATGTAGGATCGGTAACATACACCAGCTTACATGTAGGATCAGTAACATACACCAGCTTACATGCGGGATCGGTAACATACACCAGCTTACATGTAGGATCAGTAACATACACCAGCTTACATGCGGGATCGGTAACATACACCAGCTTACATGCGGGATCGGTAACATACACCAGCTTACATGTAGGATCGGTAACATACATCAGCTTACATTTAGGATCGGTAACATACACCAGGGTCCGGCGCCATAAACTGAGAATACACTTAAGTCAAAAATTTCGTTTTAATTTATTCCATTATCAAACATTCAAATAAATTTTAATGCAGAATGCTTTAATTCTGTTTATCAGTAGAATAAAACTAAATAAAATCCAAATCCCAGTTATTAATTCATTGATGAACAGAAGAATATGAATTTTTGACTTAAGTATATTCTCAGTTTATGGCACCGGACCCAGCTTACATGCTGGATCGGTAACATACACCAGCTTACATGTAGGATCAGTAACATACACCAGCTTACATGTAGGATCAGTAACATACACCAGCTTACATGTAGGATCGGTAACATACACCAGCTTACATGCGGGATCGGTAACATACACCAGCTTACATGTAGGATCGGTAACATACACCAGCTTACATGCGGGATCGGTAGCATACACCAGCTTACATGTAGGATCAGTAACATACACCAGCTTACATGTAGGATCAGTAACATACACCAGCTTACATGTAGGATCAGTAACATACACTAGCTTACATGTAGGATCGGTAACATACACCAGCTTACATGCGGGATCAGTAACATACACCAGCTTACATGTAGGATCGGTAACATATACCAGCGTACATGTAAGATCGGTAACATACACCAGCTTACGTTAAGTATCGGTAACATACACGAGCTTACATGTAGGATCGGTTACATACACCAGCTTACATGTAGGATCAGTAACATACACGAGCTTACATGTAGGATCGGTAGCATAGACCAGCTTACATATACATTAACAACCGGTTAAGATATCGGTTTTCAAAAGATTATTAACTTAGAATCGAACCGATATACATCGTAGTATGTTTCCTTAAAAGCTGTCATATAAACAAGCTGAAAACAATTTTAACCAGTTCACATCCGATATAGAACATTTCCGTAAGAACCAGCCACATAAATTACATGTAGCTGGAACTGTCCCAGTTCATAGCAAGCCACGCAAATAGTTAAGAAATATACTAGCTTTTAAGCGGCAAAGAAAGATAAATTGTTAATTCTATTGAAATGTAGAAATTTAGAAAGTGTGGCGCAACTTAATTATTTACAAACAATTCGACGGTGGCATCACAACGCATATACTTAATGTTTCATAAACTTTTAGTCTAACTTTAATAACTATTTACTAATCACTTAGACCAGGTGTGCTAATATGTACCTACCACTAAAGCCTAGACTAGCTTATACTGTACTTAACACTAAACTCAGACTAGCTTATATTGTATTTAACACTAAACCCAGACTAGCTTATACTGTACTTAACACTAAGCCCAGACTAACTTATACTGTTCTTAACATTAAGCCCAGGCTAGCTTATACTGTACTTAACACTAAGCCCAGACTAACTTATACTGTACTTAACACTTAACTCAGACTAGCTTATACTGTACTTAACACTAAGCCCAGACTAGCTTATACTGTACTTAACACTAAGCCCAGACTAACTTATACTGTATTTAACACTAAGCCCATACTAGCTTATATTGTACTTAACACTAAAACCAGACTAGCTTATACTGTACTTAACACTAAGCCCCGACTAGCTTATACTGTACTTAACACTAAGTCCAGACTAGCTTATACTGTACTTAACACTAAGCCCAGGCTAGCTTATACTGTACTTAACACTAAGTCCAGACTAGCTTATACTGTACTTAACACTAAGCCCAGGCTAGCTTATACTGTACTTAACACTAAGCCCAGGCTAGCTTATACTGTGCTTAACACTAAGTCCAGTCTAGCTTACACTGTACTTAACACTAAGTCCAGACTAGCTTATACTGTACTTAACACTAAGCCCAGGCTAGCTTATACTGTGCTTAACACTAAACCCAAACTAGCTTATACTGTACTTAACACTAAGCCCAGGCTAGCTTATACTGTACTTAACACTAAGCCCAGACTAGCTTATACTGTACTTAACACTAAGTCCAGACTAGCTTATTCTGTACTTAACACTAAGCCCAGGCTAGCTTATACTGTACTTAACACTAAGTCCAGACTAGCTTATACTGTACTTAACACTAAGCCCAGGCTAGCTTATACTGTACTTAACACTAAGCCCAGACTATCTTATACTGTGCTTAACACTAAACCTAAACTAGCTTATACTGTACTTAACACTAAGCCCAGACTAGCTTATACTGTGCCACTAAGCCAAGATTAATTTTTATACTAATCACTTTGTCCAGATGATTGGCTGATATTTTGGCTAGATCATACGCCTAAGTTATGTAACATCCAATCGGATGGCTTGTTTTATAATACCGTCGAGTTCAGAGAAATGGCCGTTTTGAATGACTGCGGTTGAATCGGCAATTGTTTTGCTTCGTAGAAAGGATTTATGACTGTGACTTGTAATTTGAGGTAAAGAGCTGTTCAGTGCATTCATCTGTGCCATCTTTAAAACTGACTGTGTTGCCCCTTCCATCGGATACTCGACCCGGAACCAAGCTATTTTCGACTAAACAAAATGTGGTCATTGTATAGTTTTTAAAATTCGCATATCTAGGGAAGTACTGGTGGTGACATTGTAGATTAATCATATGTATCAATAGCGAAACAGCCGAAGGCGATGCGAAATTTCCTTGTTCGGTTTTTCAACGTTTAATCGCCCAGACCAGGTTCCCGTCGCTGACGGAGTTATTGACCTTAAACATAGCATAGGCGTATGGCGTAAGATCCAGCAATCACGATTTTATCACCTTTGGTCTAGACGAACAAGATGACAAGCTATTGATTACGGCCAGACGGACGGACGACGAGGTATGGCATAACCTTGACTGGTTTACGATCGATAGTGATAAAATCCACACCATTATATTATGTACTCCAAAATGTAGATCGACAGTCAAATTATATGCTCTGCATTGTATGGAGGTTGTCAAGGGAATAGATAGTAAATTTATATGTTGAGCTGCAGCTTTTGCCATAGCAACACAAAAGAACAGCTCACCATATTATAGCTGTAAATGACACACGCAAGTAACATTAGCACGCTCTCCATTGACCTACACGGTGTGCCAGCAGACGATCATTATTCAGCTATTGCAATGGGAGAATATCCTGGCACAGCAGACGATAAACGCATATATAGGAAATGAAAGCGGATATGGTAGCTATTTTAGATATACAACTTTCGATAGTCTCTACAAGATAATGATTTGGAACTGTCGTTACAAAATTTCATGTATCCGTCCATAATGTAGTTCGCCCTCAGGTTTCCACCGTGGTACATGTACGTTGTTTTGATTGTTACAGAGACATGCCATTACCTTTGTATTTTACGTTGCTGTTACACCTTTTCCCTTTGTAATATGGAAGGCCGGACCAGAAACATTTACCTCTCTAAGGGCATCAGGTTTTACCTTTAATGTCAAGAGGTCGATGAATGTCCACCATGGCACGCTGTGAATAGTGGCACAAGGACATAGTACTAGATACTGTCGTACTTTTTCCTCATCGATATCTTTCGGAGGGTTTGACTTCAGTATTATTATGCCCCTGTTATGACTTTATGTATCTGACACTTCTTCTATACATTTATTGTACATTTACCTTTTGCATGCAAAAATATATATGAATAAAACATCAATGCCTCATCTAAACTATTCAAAGGTTACGAAAAAGTAACAAAAAGATTGCACTTGTCCAATAAAAGTGACATCTTTATCAACATCTTAAACAGTTTATAAGTCATATGCAGTGTTATAGATTATACAAAAATAGGTCAATGACCAAGGTCATCGTCATAAAACAAAGCTTCATAATATCTTAGAAAAGTCTACTGTCAAGTGATATACATGTATATCAAATATACAGGTTTTCCTTAGCTAAGTTTGTAAGACTTAGGTGGTGAAAATAAGATGTAGTCAGACATACGAGCCAACATGTCTTCTTCTTGTACTATTTCTTTTTCTTCTTCTTCTTCTTCCATTACGAAATTTTATCATAAAATGAGCGTATTGTTTCATGTGACAGTCAAGATAAAAGCCTTATAGGGCAATATTTACAAGTAACAAGTTCAGTTATTTCACAGATCATTTTATCAGATTGTGCAAAATTGTATTTATATAATACTGCAGATATATTTTCGTACACACTTTGTGCTAGATAAACCAGACCTTTGTACATCTATGTATGCATTTATATCATATACAGTCCTTCATACATTATATACATGTATTTATTTCATTTACAATCCTCCACACATCATATATATATGTATTTATATCATACACAATCCTTCATATATCATATACATGTATGTATATTATACACAGACCTTCATACAACATTTTACATGTATTTATATCATATACAGTCCTTCATCCACAACATATATGTATTTATTGCATATACAGACCTTCATACATTTCATACATGAATCTATATCATATAAAGCCGTTCATATATTATATACAATGTATTTATATCATACAGTCCTTCATACATTATACACATGTTTTTATATCTTATGAAGTCCTTCATCCATAATATATATGTATTTATGTCTTATAAAGTCATGTATATATATATATATATATATATATCATATAGAGTCATTCAGTCATAATATGTATGTATCTATATCATATACAGTCCTTTATACTTCATATACACGTATTTGTATCATATACTGTCTTTCAAACATCATATATATATATATATATATATATATATATATATATATATATATATATATATATATATATATATATATATATTTCACTTATATGGTGAAGGCATCTGTCTGATGCATCGCATACATGTAGAAAAGTTTAAATTTGCAAGGGACCCACCCGAAGCATTGTGGAATCTCACGCCTACCGTAACATCTCCGTTTTTACTGTCTCATCGTATGCAGTCTTTCATACATTATATACATATATTTATATCAAATACAGACCTTCATACCGTATTAGATATAGTTTTATCATATACAGTCCTTCATATGTTATATACATGTATCTATATCATATAGAGTCCTTCATACATTATATATATATATATATATATATATATATATATATATATATATATATATATATATATATATATATATATATATATATATATATGTGTGTGTGTGTGTGTGTGTGTGTGTGTGTGTGTGTGTGTGTGTGTGTGTGTGTGTGTGTGTGTGTTTATATCATATAATCATATACTGTCCTTCAAACAGCCAAAACTGCAACATGGGTAGTATTAAACGGAAGTTCAATAATTTAAACTGTTAGATGTTCCTCTTGACAAAAAGTAATGAAATGCATCTAGAGAGAGAGAGAGAGAGAGTAGCTGATGTCTGAGTAGGGGATCAATTTGGAAGTGTTTCATTGAAATTCACCTCACGCTTGATAAGGAAAGAACAAGCGAACAAATGAACTTGTATCAGCATACATACATGTCACTATATTTGTGGGATATTAGAAACATGTAGTGTCTTTACAGAATAGTATGTGATATTCATTATGTGGTTTATCTTTTGTTTTTACGTAACCCATTATTTTGCAATTCTATTCGATGGCTTCTGCTTGATCCAGTGCACAGAATTCTAGACTTTTGTTGCGAACCCAATCGAAGTTGTAAGGAATCTTTTTCATGCCACAGGTCCTCGGGTTTTATCGTCTAATCCGAATCAGAAATTAATATTTTTTCGTGCCATGGGACATCGGGTTTTATCGTTTCATCCGAAACAGTAAGAAATCTTTTTCGTGCTACGGGACTTCGGGTTTTATCTTCTCATTCAAAGCAGTAAGGACTCTTTCTCATGCCACAGGACCTCGGGTTTTACCATTTCATCCGAAGCAGGAAGAAATCGTTTTCGAGTCATGGGACCTCGGATTTCACCATCTCATCCGAAGCAGGAAGGAATCTTTTCATGTCACGGGACCTCGGGTTTTACCCAATCTGATTAAAACCATATCTTTATTCCGCTTCTCTGTTTGTCCCATTGCGGATAAAGATCTGGCGAAACTCGGTAAGGGGTCATGTTCTGGTGAACTCTGATTTTCAGCCAATCAGTGGATCGGCTGCAAATTCCTAGGAATGAAATTACTATCCACAGCGTGCGTGACCCACAAGGTAGATTTTAAACACTGTTTGTTACATATTGCGTCACTATCACGTGCCTAGCCGAGTCATTGATTGGTTAAGGGAAAAGACGGTTTCGGTGACTGAAACGTCGAGTTCATCAGAACATGACCCTTTACTGAGTTTCGCCAGATCTTTATCCGCAATGAGACAAATAGAGAATGGAATAAAGATATGGTTTTAATCAGATTGGGGTTTCACCGGTATGTCTCGAACACAGAATCTCTCGACCATGAGTCAAACACCTAACCGACTGAGATACGCAGACACTATATTATATTCAAGGTAGTACATATTCTTTACAGAATATTATGTTGTGTTCAAGCCCTCAGATATCGCTATGTCACAAATAGATCATGAATTAAGACCAAAAAAATCAAAGGATCTGAGGTCCTGGAAGATACTCATACATCTTGTTGTGAGTAGAGATCTATATATATCACACTAGGATACCTCGACCTCATTTTGTATGAAGTTGATTGAAATGAGTTATGTTGTTACAAACGAATGAAAATAAGGTATTGCACAGAGAAACCTGCTCATAAGGTTATCCTATCATGTGATTCAATGGCTAGGGGGAGGGGGAGGCTTCCGCCACATATTTACAAGTAAAAATCCAGATTTGGTACCAAATATGGCCGAGTAGTTTGGCTAATATACATGTGGGCCCCCTTTTCGGATATCCTGGATCTGCCACTGCATGGAGTGTCCATCTTTTCCAATTGGGTGTTTTTTATTTTTTTCTTTTATACTGATTTGTGCATTTAAAGGCTAGATTGGTTATTCAAAGTATGCAATGAGATTAATGAACTTAAAGCAACATGGCTTCAATGTTTCGCCACACCAAACGTTATTTATTATCGACTTTTAATAAATAAAGTTTGGTGTGGCGAAATACTGAAGTTAAATACAATAATGTTCTCCGCAACACATTATCTCTTTCGTGAAGGCTACACACGTAAGGCTACATGCTGGGTTATGATATTTTCCACATACGTCCTTATTTCTCGGTAACGACAGCCATTGTCGTTACTGAGAATTACAAACTATTTTCATTGCTATTCACTGGCACAGTGTATTGCAAAGAAAATAGTCCGAGATTCTCTGAATCTCTCCCACTTTTCGGCGGTTTGTGGAAATTGCAATTTTTGATGAACAAAATCTCTCCGGCCCTCTCCCACAAACCTCCGATATCAAAAGTGGGAGAAGGGCACAGTATCTCGGACTACAATGAAAACTGTAAGGTGGTCCCTGGACAACTCGTTTTTGGCCGTGGTTCGGGTAAAAGAAAGTACGAATGAAAATCAGTTCATATAACACATCGTTATAAATTTGTAGTTTGAAATGTTTTATTTTTATTGTTATATGAAATATGCGAAAATAAATTCATTTTCAACGTGTGAAAATTAAGGGAAAAGAGAAGAGACGAGGAAATCGAAGATTACACGTACGAATGTTGGTCACCACGAATGTTGATCGTGCGTATAGACTGATGAACATAAATTCATACACCGTCGCTTTCGCCTTGGCGGGAGAAGGGACATTTTCTAAAAGAATTCACACGATTGTGGTCATAACTTATCTTTAAGAAACACTCTTACACTGAATCGATTAAATCATCTCAGCTGTCCTCGCTAAAATAGACTAACATTGACACACACACACACACACACACACACACACACACACACATCGTCCTATTTCTTTAAAGGTTGTAGTTGGGTGGACGTAAATCTCACCTTTGAACTTTGAACACGAGAACAGTAAGATACTCATTGACAAGCGTAGCTTTTTAAAACGCTTAGGTTGCAATCGGAAAAGCATTAAATCTTCAAGCTGTTGGTCACAAAGCCAAATGGCTTTATGTAAATGGGAATTACATGTACTTGGTTTTGAAACCATCTTTTTATGTGCAGTTGTGAATTTTCCCGCTAAAATTTCTAAAGCCACGCTTCATTTTTTCCTTATTAGAAAAATAGCCTCGCCTTTTTTCCTTTTTAGGAAAGTCACTCGGATCTTATCGTTAATATTCGGAAATAAGTTGGTTTTTGTAGTGAGCAAATCCTTTCTTAAATAAATGTGATCATTTTATAAGATTTATTTCTAGAAATCTCAATATTTACAGCGGAATTATGTGCCAATATTGTTTCTTAGTATTAGATTATTACCCAACATGCCACGCTAATGGAGTTTGCACATGCGCTCTCAAAGCGAATTTTCTATACAATAGTAATGTCTTTTTCTAACTTTAAATTTTTATGATTTAAAGTGAGCATGTGCTCACTTTAAATCATAAAAATTTAAAGTTAGAAAAAGACAGTAATATACAATCGGCCGAGACCGATTGCAATAAGGAGATCTTAAAAAAATTGGATTGTACTTTTCCCGATTACTGAGCAAGTTTCTGTCGATGATGATATCTCAGTAAAAAGGCATTATTCGATTATAATATACACCAGATCTTATTGACCCGATAATGTTATTAGGTGAATGATGACAAAGAACAACAGAAAAAATACTTTATTTAATGTAAACATTGTCTAATCAAGGAAACAGAAATGGAGAATTCAAAGTTTGCATAAATCAAGTAAAAGAAATACACAATTTTTTCAAACTTTATGACGTAAAACAAAATTTTATCAATACGCAATAACAATGAATTATAATATTAGTAATTCCATATGCATGTACACTCACAGTGCAGTCACAACCTCAACTAAGTAGTTCCAATTTATGTGAAAACCATTCATTCTATGAAGCTCAGGAACTCTGACGTCGATAGATTTGATAGGATATAGCCGCCCATTTATCATCACTGGTCCAAATCTTTTCATATACTACCACGATGTTATCCGGGTATCATAGATAATGATAAGACGAGTGGTCAAACAGGGTCCGGCGCCATAAACTGAGAATATACTTAAGTCAATTATTTCATTTTGATTTATTCCCTTATCAAACGTTCAAATAAATTGTCATGCAGAATGATTTAATTCTCTTTATTGAGAGAATAAAACTCAATAAAATCCAAATTCCATTTAGTAATTCCTTGTTGAACAGAAGAATTTGAAATTTTGACTTAAGTATTTTCTCAGTTTATGGCGCCGGACCCAGGGCACCTGCATCATAATCAAACAAATCTCGTCGTCAGTAATTCTACTTCAAACTTAACAAGTTGCTCAAATATGTGTTTAAATGACTTCATTAGGCTTTAGGTTAACTGATGAAGGTTTAGTACATGATATTTTAATGGATGATACACAGTGTAAAAATCTACTTGGTTTATAATGGAAGAGGTACAGGCTTAGCGCTTAGCTTGCAGCACAAACCATCCGGGTTCGATTCCTGAACTGCGCTACTATGTTTAGGAGGCTAGTTACCTGCTGTTTCCATGCCACAGTATAACTCATTAAGTTTAGAAAGCGACGTAAAGCACCAATCAACCAACCAACTATAATAGAACACTTTAATATTCTGAACTGTATGTCATGTTCTAATTTTTGAATTTACTTGGGGTGGGGGTGGTAAATACAGAAATTAGAACATGACAACTGTTCTGATTTTTGTATTTAACCCCCCACCCCCCAAGTAAATTCAAAAATTAGAACATGACATGTTGTTACGTCTGCACAGTATTACACAGTGTTGTATCTGCTCCATGAGGGCATATAAAGTTATAGCTTGTTTCCGGGGTTTTATGGTACCAAGCAGTTAAAAGGCCTCAAAAGGTAACTTCCTACCGGAAGCCAATATCCATATATAGTCAACTTAACTCCATGCGAATGGCGTGTGTTGACTACAGACACGACGCATTCCATGGGGAAATTCCCGTTACTATTACTGGATCCCGGACTCCAAGAATGACGGTGTGTGCTATATACTATATATTTTTCTCAATGCATTCTGAAGAAAACGACACATGTTTTACTACACACTGATGGAACAAGTGAAAGAACTGGATAGGAGAAAAACCGACGGCATACATCAGCATTCACTACCGCCGTTAAGGGATTTTAAAGTCCGATAACTCGCATACTCCCTTTCTTGTGATAATTTTAAATATATAAAATATTGTTCATTTCCACACGGCACATAAGTATATTCACAGGTTAATATAAGCTTAAATAAAAATAAATAATAAAAATAAAACAAACTGGGATGTTAAGTGACATTTGGAAGACTTTATGATCATATATCTTTATGTTGGTTTGTTATGGCAATATCTAGAAAAATTGTAAAAAATGATAATATTCGGCTACACATCCAAGGGGAAAGGTCCCTTTAATGTTGGAAGCTGTCGGAGTTGAAAGTTCACATTATATTGTGGTAGAGCTTTTTAATTTTTTTTTTTTTTTTCAGTTTTGAGGCATACACAGAAATATTTAATATATATTTAAATTGAGACGAGTTAAATCAAACGGGCTGTTTATAGTTCTCTTCTTTTGTTTACAGTTAGTTTTTTTTTAATAATGTTTGTTTGTATTAAAACACGAATTTTTTACACAAAGGTAAACATCACAACCCAATATACAATATTTATTCATTGTCGTATACATAACATAGCTATGCAACAATAACATATTGTGATACAAATTTAATTCAATTATGCAAACTAATCAGGTGAATAGGTAGAACTATAATAAAGAATATACATTTTTTGTATAAGCAAGATTTATCCTTTCAAATAATCATTTTTTTTTCACTTTTTCCCTTTTATCACAAGATTTGATTTGAAAAAAAAAACATTGGTATTGTAATTCGAAATATTTTAATCAGCTTTTGGAAATTAATCATAAATATTCTTAAACTTGAGATTTATATTCCATTTTGAGCGAAAGGTTTGGTATTTTGAAATTTAGTTGAACATACTACATACATACACGTATACTTCGTCAAATTTGATTCATTTTAACTCATTTTGTGTTTGCAAGTCAAAAGACTACTCGGCGTGTATAATGTTTGACGTCATCAGGGGCGTAGCTAGAAATTTTCAATGTGCACGCAAAGAAAGCTTCTCACGAGGCGCGTGCAGCTCTGAAAGGGGGATGGGATCACCCTCTCTTGCAAGTGGGGGTTCGAGGGTCTCCCCCGAGAAAATTTTGTAAAATTCAATGCAAAGTCGTGCTCTCTGGACTACATCTTGATAACATTGAAACTATTTTTGTCGTAAGAAATGACGTTTAATATTGAAGAATATATGTCGAACACAATAAAAGCTGAACTTGAATCTACCTCTTAACATTAAAGTCTTTTTGATTTTCAGAAAGTTGAAGATTAATGTTTTCACAAATTAATTTGACACTTACGAGTTGTCATATGATATGGATGTCTTTGAGTCACATTTTAATTTTTTTTAGTCCCAGTGATGTGCACGCCATGCCGTGCTGGCGTATAGGCAGCTACGCGCCTGGTCATTATAATATTTTTAAATCAAACTTACATAAGGAAATAAAAATAGAGCACCGATAAACCGGTACATAATACGCCCGCACCTTCTTATCCTAGGTGTCATACAAACTAGAGCTAAATATCTATTCTCATTATGGTAAAGTTAGAATAATTTGATCCTGGTAAAATATTCCAGTTTTCTTCTTCCTCAATTCTTTGTAGGTTAATGTATCTTCTACGCACAGCCATCATTTCCCATTTTTATATTTCCCACCTGTCATAAATACACCAACAGCGGTTGTATTGAATTTTAAGGAGATGTGAAAATTCCTGTTCAATATGCACATCTCCAAAATGTGATCTTTCTTTGTACCAAGTTTTATCAAAATCCACCAAAGAGTTTAGGAGGAGTTGCGAAAACAAGGTACTTTGCACAGAAAAATCGAAGTCCAAGGATCATAACTGCTGTAAATTGTTTTGGACAGAATTTTCCTTCCATTATGCACATCTTCATACGATGTTCTTTCTTTGTACCAAGTTTCATCAATGAAAGGACTTGAAGTCCTCAAGGTCGGAATTGCATGGTCAAGTACATCAAAGGTGATAAAGTCGTGATCCACCAAGAGATCACACACCAAGAGTGTAATGTTTAGGATCAGTATTGACAAAAACAAGGTCTGCGTTGAACAGAACAAACAAAAACAATGAAGGACTTTGTGCATCGCCTTCGGGCTTTCGCCCATTCACACACAAAGAATTAATGTACAATGACACCAAATTTCATTTAAAAACTCCAAGCACTTCCCGAGATATACGAAGTCAAATCCGCATGGTCATGGACCCAGCTAAGCATCCGATCGTATGGGGAAAGACGGTCCACTTTGTCTTTGGAAATGCAACAGACTAATGAATTGTACATGTCATGTTTAAAGCATATTTGACTTGAATTCTTTGCCTGAAATCGCAAATCAAAGTCATTCGCCTTTTCATTTGCCGATTTTGTCAAACAAATCCGCTATCATTCTCTCTTATCACTTTTGATCTTGAAAGTAGTACGAAATTAGCAATCTGGACAAAGTCTCCCGTGTACATGTACATTTGGGAAAAACCACGTCTACAAATGTAGATCTATAAATAACTGGCTATTTTTAGTAGCATTACACATCAACAACTACACATCTTTTTCTCATCTGATCAAACTTATCTTGCACTGACTCGTACAATATGAATTATAAGTACTAAAAGTAAATCTAATCACGCTTTTTCTAAATACCGACGCACTATTTATACACGAGATGGTATTTTCTGCGTTCCACGCGTTCCCCACAGCATATTGTAACGACTAGGGTCTGGATTTGCTACGCAATTCCGACTAAAAACACCAAAGTGTTAAGGATGAATTGCAAAGACACGAACTTTTCATAAATCTATGTCCAAGGACCATAACTCTTGTCAATAATTTTGCACAGCATCTCCCTTCCAATATACACATCTTCATTCGATGTTCTTTCTTTGTAACAAGTTCCATGAAAATCCCCCAAGGATTTAGGAGGAGTTGCGAAGACAAGACGGTGAGGACAGAGCGAGAGACAGACGTACGACAACAGTATAGCATAATACGCCCACATTTTTATGCGGGCGTATAAAATGAATCACTTAATATTTTCAGTAATTGATACTACATAAATTGATCAACGTACAAATATCAGTTTTCATATTATATAAACAAACAAGTATACGAAGTACAAGACCAGGAAATAAAACACTGCATATCGGGAAACCTCATTTACCAAACGTCATCCCATTATACTAAAGAGCCTGAATGCAGACAAGAGAAATAGTATGCGCATTACTTCAAGGTTCAACATGAACACATCCTACAATTCAGTTCATATTTGTTACGATTCACACATCATCACATGATACGACTTTTCCAATTTCAACTACAAGCACTGAATATAGCTAATAAATGTTCGGAATTACCAATAATAATGACTTCCAGACTCCTTCAGCGTCTTGTCAATGCCATGATGTTGACTTTAACTTTATATTTGGCTGGTTTCCCACAACTTCAATAATCACTAAAAATGAAAAACTTGCACATTCTTTGCGATTTCTCTATCTTATGAATTAACAGTGTTATCTTGATCATCTGGGATGTTCCCAAATTTCAACGTTTAGCAAGTTTGTTGCAGTAATCTTCAACATGGATATTCTGCATATGATAATTTCCAAATTCTGTTATGACCTATTCGTCTCTATATTGTACAATTCTCAATATGTGCTTTTCATTGAAAAACATAGGTAAAACATCGCTATTATTCTCAACCATTTTTTTTTTCGTTTTTTCTTTATTTCCATATATGTTTCTTTCTTTGTTTCTTCCTCTTTCCCTTTCTTTCTTGATAATATTCATGACACCTCTCTCTGAGGATTCACATCTCTTCAGCACTGTCCACGATATGCTACACATTATGAACATTTTCTCTCTTTTAACATCTGACGACTATCCGATCCTCCATATTACACACACTCATATGCTATGGCTTACAATATATCATTCTACTTCATATGCCATATAAGATGGGCATTGAAATCTACGTTGTCTTTAGACTCATGATCACAAATGTGACAACAAAATGGCGATTTCGGATTTGAATGTAGCGTCTTATGAACAAGAAACATGGTGTAATTTCGGAAAATAATCTGACAACTCTTGCATTCATGAATTTTACCAGAAGCTTCTAAATCTGAATACAATTTCTCAACATCAGATTGCTCTGTCTGTGTTCCTTTATCATCTGCAGAAACTGGTGTTACCGGTGAAAGAATATACTGCTGACTTTCATTGTTGTATACATATGAACTGGAATCCCCGTCAGCATCATCCAGACCATTTTTATCTGGAGTATATGACGTCATTTCCTCTGTAGAATCTTCATATGACGCCATAGAATCTATAGGTTCTTCCTTTATTCCTGTATTTGTTGATCGTAGTAATCCAGTAGGATAAATTTCTTGTCCTGAATTAGACTCGGTGTCATTCATAACTTGCCTGTCGCTTACATTAGCTTCCTCCTGTTCGGCCGGTTCTTGGTAAGCCTTAGCAATGTAAGCGATGTCCATGTTACCCATGCCATTCGTATCTTTCGACAGAAACGATGCATTAGTAGAAGACACGACCTCCGCCTGTCCTGACTGGGGTAGACGGTCACATCCCCCAGCGATTTCACTCTGGGCTTCATGTGTAGCTAACGCTTTAGCCGAATGGAACACACCTCCACATCCATTACACTGATGAACGTCGGACTTCTCGTGACACTTCTCGTGTATGCTTCTTTTAGTCTCTGATATAAATCGGAGATTGCAATAGTGGCATTTATGTAAACGCTGTAGGGCATGAGAACGAGCATGATCTCTCAAAGAAAGAGAAGAGGAAAACACCTTGGAACATGTTGAGCAGGGATATTGCTTGGATCCATTCGGTCTATTGTCATTATGGATAAGCATGTGTTTCTTCAAAACTGCCTCTAGTCCAAAAGAACGGTCACAAACGGTACATGAATAAGGTTTCTCAGTCGCGTGTATACGCAAGTGAGTTTTATAACTTCGATATTCGTAAAATCTTTTCCCACAATGCTCACATTCGAATGTCCTCCTGCTCCTTAAGTGTGTGTGTTCGTGCTTGCTACAGCTTCCTTGGCTGTTGAATCGCTTCCCACAATGAACACATTCAAAAGGTTTCTCTCCTGTGTGAATTCGCTCGTGTTCCCGTCTATAAAACACTCTTGTCAATATTTTCCCACAGAAGCGACATTGGAGAGGATTTTCAGCCTCTGGTATGTTGTGGTAACGTTTGTCAATTAACTCTCTGTCGCGAACAAGTGGTTCTCCATAATCTCCCATTTTGATTTACCTGAAACTGACAGAAATCAAATTAGTCTACAGGAGAGTTAATGCATTTTGCATGGAAGTTTAAGCAATAAAATTATTCAGTAGAAGAAATCATAATAATTCTAGTATCCTAATATTCATGTGTATACTTTATGTACATTTGATAAGGTATCCATGTAAAATACATTGAAGGAATCCCATTGCAATTACAGATTCTAAATCACTCGTCTCCATTAAATTTTCTCGTAGGAAACACTATTTTAAGTAAATGTACACGTATCTTACAATGTGATTTTCAGGCTTCAATTCTTTATTTTTAAAATCAAATATGTAAATTACTATTGTTTTCTTCCTCCCTATATAGCATTATGTATATTTTTGTCAAAATGCCATTGTAATCTTGAACGCGCAAAGCGGAGACGAAAGACGACACATGTGAAAGCTATTCTTAGATTGAATTCGCTAGAAATATCAGAATTCCACTAGTTGTTGTATACTCATTTTATTTCTTCAGACTTCAGGATGTGGACTACTTCTATCAATCTATTAGCTAGTTGCTCGAAACTGAGAATGAGGTATATCTGCCTGACAATGTACTCAACAAATTACACAAGAAGTCCGATATTCAGATATGATGATGTGTACAATAAAATTAAGTTGTAAACTGGAAAAAAATTCATGTTCTCCTGCAATAACAAATGACCAATACTGGTAAATGGGTCCCGTCTGTTTGTGCTCTCAGTACTTTAATTAAAAAGATTGATTTCCATCATCCGCTAACCGCTTTCATGAAAATGTACCGTCTTGCCATCTGCATTCAGAATCAACAGAATAGAAAATTCTGGGTCCTTTTAACAAATGGCACGTTTTGTTATGCGAGAGAGGTACAGTGGTATCGACCAATGGAACTTATTACCGAGCTGCGTATTGCACAGCACAATATGTCTTTTTATTTTTTTAATCATCAGTATTAATCATCTCAATGACTGTGTTATCTGGCGTCAGGAACGAGGAATCTCTTACTGGACTGATACGTCCGCCAAAAAAATCTACACATTACAAAGAGTCGATGTCGCTCTACTTCTAAATTAACCATGCATGTGACATACACTAGAATTTGATTCAGTAGCATTTTCTGTACTGCTCTACTGCTTTACAGTTTCGAGGAAATAACAATCACCGACTGGAGTATTCCAAACACTTGTAGATATAATGGTCATATGTCGTAGATATAATGGTCATATGTTGTAGATATAATGGTCATATGTTGTTATGTACTCTTATCATATCTTTTTCTGGACATATCTAAGCAGAATTTAATGAATAAAATCTAATTAGTAACTTCCGTTTCAGGTTACGTATGTCTTACTATAGACTTTCCATGAATATAAGCAATAAAACTTTCGTGAGTTCTAAAGTACTAGTAAATAAATAAGAATTTTCATTCGTACTTTAAACATAAGCGGTATTGATATGTATACACATTACTACAGGAGCAATAAACTTGAACAACATTCCTGGATTTCTTCTAACTGTACGGTAATCGGATGTCGAGATTTGTGGTTGCTTAGTTTATTTTGCTTGTTTGGTTCCGGTTTTTGTTGCTTTTTAATTGTTTTGATTTGTTTGTTTGGATTTTTTTGTTTTACCAAGTTTACTAAGGAGTAGATCTAACAAATAATTTTCACCAACGGGTCAACATACTATGTCCGGAGTTCTATATTATTAACAAGATAAATACGCATATAATTGATACTAAATATTGATTTACATATGTGAGGATGATAATACTTGAGTATATACTCGAAAGAGTCCTGTAATATTAATGAAAATGTATTACCAATATTTTCTAATTATAATAAGGATTAACATAATATTCACAGTAGAAAAGACCATAGATCTACACAAATATTTGAAATTAATGCACGGACAGATAAACAGTTAGTCAAGCACATCATTTGACATATATATATATATATATATATATATATATATATATATATATATATATATATATATATATATATATATATATATATATATATATATAATATATATATATATATATATATAATCAAATGATTTTAAATCAATTTCAAAAGTCATGGTATAATGTAAAAGCTCTGATTATAAGGAACCTATGTGTGAAGTATTAAATCCCATCCAATATTAATTCAAAAGATAGAGCCAAACTTTAAGGGGTTTTCTGGGGGGGGGTTTAAAGCTCTGCTCATAAGGAATCAATGTATGAAGTATATTGTCTGTTCTCTTCTTCGTTGCTTAAAATTCTCCTCAACCAAAAACTTGACCATTTTGCTTCAACCAGAAACTTAAAAATGTTGACGGACAGACATACGAACAATCGGACGGACATCGCTTATCTATGGACCAGAATTGTATTGCAATCCGGTCAAAACCCTCATTTATAAAGCATTTCTTTCCCGTAAGAATATGTTAGAACGCATCGATACACTGGGCCTTATCATCATGCGAAGGTTATGCAATACACTTCGTGTTCTGCTTTATTACTTTTTTTGCAAACTATAGTTATGAGTGAAAAAATCGGAGACCATTCATATGTGATGAAGTTTACAAAGCCGTTTGCCTGGATCCCCTCATCAGTATCATACGAAAGATGAAAATATTACAATAAATCTCTACTATCTGTCTTTTGGATCAGGAAGAAAGTTACTCAAATGTAAAGTGAAATATAGTCTTGGCTAAAATCATCTCAACATATTCTTATATTATGTAAATCTTTTACAGGCTGATTGATTTTGGTTGATTGGTGTTTTACGTCGCTTTCAACAATATTTCAGTTATATCGCGACATGGAAGCAGAAGGTTACCAACCTCTTAAACATAGTGGCGCAACCCGGGAATCGAACCCGGATCGTCGGCGCCGTAAGCCAAGCGCTTAACCACTACACCAAGCCTGCCCCCTACAGGCTGATTGAATACGTTTGTTCATCGGTCTCGTTGAACGATGGCATTTGATATTCACAAAGGACAGACACCAAAAGTCAGAGGATAACCGCATACTTTCAGCAGATACACAGAAATGTCAATCTACCGGAAAATAAACACAGACGAAAGTAAAAGGACATTTATGCAAACCGCTTCATAGGAAAAGACAATGAGGTGATATATCTGCTTTTTAGAAGAACTCTCCCGCTTTCTGCATATCATGGTGGTGTATAAAACGTGATGGCTGCTTGACTGAGAAAACAAGAAAACTACTGAAGTCACAGTCATCGCACAACTTCTATACCAATTTATTTCAACTTCCACCGGACCATTCGACTCACCTCGACTGATTACTACCTTATTAATTATTCGGATAATATTGTAGGTCAACTGAGTAATGTTACGTAGGCAAACAGGTCACGATTCATTACGTTTCTTAAACTTCTAGGTAACGGATCGGCAGACACCGATCAGTACATCCCGGCATCGAACAAAAGCAACGGCAAATGGTCAACAATAATCACCTGACCCCGATTCTATGGGTCGAATTAAATTCGCCAGTTTGATGACGATGAGATAACCTTCAATGTCATCCTGGGTCCGGCGCCATAAGCTGAGAATATACTTAAGTAAAAAATTTCATTTTAATTTATTCCATTATCAAACGTTAAAATAAATTTTAATGCACAATGGTTAAATTCTATCTATCAGTAGGATAAAACTAAATAAAATCCAAATCCCTGTTATTAATTCATTGATGAACAGGAGAATATGAATTTTTGACTTAAGTATATTCTCAGTTTATGGCGCCGGACCCTGATCTTTGTTTCCGCCTTCTAAACTTGTAGGAAAGTCTGTTTTGAGCCTTCTAATGACAGATCGAAGGTGAATACGTAACGTAATTGCTAAATGTTAAAATGAGATGAAAATTTGATGACGGAATTTACTGAATCGTGCCCTTATTAAAATTAACGAGTGTAGCGCAATCGCTTGACTAGGATTCAGTCCTGCTGATGTAGCGCTATCGCTTGACTAGGATTCAGTCCTGCCGGTGTAGCGCAATAGCTTCCATAGGATTCAGTCCTACGAAGGTAGTGTCCTATGACATATTTGAAATATTCTGATATTTAAATTATGCATATTTAAATATCAGAATAGTACCGCAATCGCTAGACTAGGATTCGGTTGATTGATTGATTTTTGTTTTACGTCACACCACGAATATTTCACGTATATGGTGACGGCATCTGCCTGATGCGGAGCATACAAATTTTGACTTTTGCAACGGACCCACCCGAAGCAGTGAGGATCTTTAACGCGCCATGCATACCACGACACGGGGCCTCGGTTTTTACTGTCTCATCCGAAAGACATGACACCGGCATGACCAGAGCGGGACTCGAACCCCGGCCTCCCGATCAGGAGTCCGACGCGATACCACTAGGCCACGCCGGCTTACTAGGATTCGGCCCTGTCGGTATATTGCAATCGTTCGATTAGGATTCAGTCCTGCCGGTGTAGCGCAATCGCTGGACTAGGAATCGAGTTCTGCTGGTGTAGAGGAATCGCTTGACTAGGAATCGAGTTCTGCTGGTGTAGAGGAATCGCTTGACTAGGACTCGAGTCCTGCTGGTGTGGGGCAATCACTTGAATAGTATTCGAGTCCTGCCGGTATAGCACAATCGCAAGACTAGGATTCAATTCGCCAGTGTAGCGCAATTGCTTGACTAGGTTTCAGTCCTGTCGGTGTAGCACAATCGCTTGACTAGGACTCCAGTCCTGCTGATGTAGCACAATCGTTTGACTAGGACTCTAGTCCTGTCGGTGTAGCGCAATCGCTTGACTAGGATTCAGTCCTGCTGATGTAGCGCTAGGGCTTGACTAGGACTCAGTCCTGCCGGTGTAGCGCAATAGCTCCCCTAGGAGTCAGGCCTACGAGGGTAGTGTCCTATGACATATTTGAAATATTCTGATATTTAAATTATGCATATTTAAATATCAGAATAGTAGCGCAATCGCTAGACTAGGATTCGGTCCTGTCGGTATATTGCAATCGTCGATTAGGATTCAGTCCTGCCAGTGTAGCGCAATTGCTTGACTAGTATTCGAGTCCTGCCGGTGTAGCGCAATCGCTTGACTAGGTTTCAGTCCTGTCGGTGTAGCGCAATCACTTGACTAGGACTCCAGTCCTGCTGATGTAGCGCAATTGTTTGACTAGGACTCCAGTCCTGTCGGTGTAGCGGAATCGCTTGACTAGGATTCAGTCCTGCCGGTGTAGCGCAATCGCTTGACTAAGAATACAGTCCTGCTGGTGTATCGCAATCACTTGACTAGGTTTCAGTCCTGCCGGCGTAGCGCAATAGCTTGACTAGGACTCCGGTCCTGCTGATGTAGCGCAATCGCTTGACTAGGTTTCAGTCCTACCGATGTAGCGCAATCGCTCGACTAGGACCTCAGCCTTGTCGGTGTAGTGCAATCGCTTAACTAGAATTCGAGTCCTGCAGGTGTATCGCAATCGCTTGACTAGGATTCAGTCCTGCCGGTGTAGCGTAATCATTTGACTAGGACTCGAGTCCTGCAGGTGTAGCACCATCGCTAGACTAGGACTTGATTTCTGCGGGTGTAGCGCAATCACTCTGGTGTCCTATCTCTCGGAGAAGACAGTAAAATTCAAGGTCCCTTGACACAATACACGTGGCACGTAAAAGAAGTATAATTTGTTTGCTTCCTCTTTAACTCAATCTCGACAAGTTACATGGGACAATTATAGTTTTTGTTTCCTCTTTTACGTCACGCCAACATTATTTCACTTCAATGGCGACAGCATCTTCTTAATGTTTTCCACAGAAATTAAGACCTTGCAGCGGACACACCTAAAGTCGAGAGAAATATTTCACGTGCAAATGAATATGAAAAACTGGGCACGTTTTCCCCAGAAGGATTTAAATAGGCCATAGGTAACAAACAGCAAGTTTAAAGACATGGATAGCAGCTTCACGACAACGTGTCCAGTTCATTACGACCTCCGCTTGACAAACGATAAGAGACAACATGATATACACACTTCAAGTTCTACATGTGTCAGTAGGATATGTCCACTTTATATTGTTAGCATTGCGTCCAGCTTAACTGGCGCATTGTTCCTACGATTATTCAAGACTGTATTATTTACTACTCATGATAACCCATAAATATATGCATATGTGCACCAGTAATGGTTAAAACGTTAGTAAAGTTGCAAGTAAAGATCATCTAGTAAAATAACCAAGACCAGCTAGACATTCCTAATCAAGCATCCTGCTTCGCGCATGCGTATTCACGTTTGGAAAACAAGTTTTCTGCAGTCTAGCCTATCTAAATGATGAAACACCAGATGAAAGCATGGGCATGTTATTCATAGTAAACTAAAACAATATGCTGATTTATATGTCTATATAAATATGCAGATAACATCTATACCATCCATCACCACACAAAGCAAGATTTGTTTTCATCTCTTTAACAAATGATCAACCCGAATCTGAATGTCTGGATGTTTCCACAAAGCAGACGATAACTGTTGTTTATAAGAGAATCAATATCATGTATTCTATGACAGCGCGTCGATATTCTCTTTTCGACTGTTATTTTCCAAATCCCCAGCTGCTGTCGTACAAAGCTATCTCTACACGAATATCAAACTTACTTTGTGAAGTAAAAAGAATGCATATACATATAAACTCACCAGCAAGAAATCCAACGTGTGCCTCGATCACATGTGTATACACTGCGAGTGAAGAGAAAGAGTGAAGTAGGCCGCGCTTTGTCGGCTGTCAGACCGCAGCAGACGATATATCTAGCAACGTTCTGGACAGAACATCTGGGTGAATAGCTGGGCGAATTGATCGACACGGCGCCTATATCCATAAGATTCTTATCCATATTACAACATTTTCTGTGTAGTGGAAGAATGGGAGTTGAGATCTGATCATCTCCACTATTTCTCCCGTAAAGTTTTATCGTACATTGACCAGCGTTTTAAGTTGTCTCAAAGCTCAAAACATATTTTTTTCAGTTCACTCGTGATGTCTATGTGAACATCGTCAAGAAGTTCATGACAGGTAAGAACCATACAATATCCGTCCTATATCTATCCCATACATCTAGCCGTACTGATGATCATGAATGTAAAACGTAAAGTTTCAATATAAAAAGATTTTACCTTGTCATAAATGCCCTTTTCTTCATCGAGAAAGCCGTGATCATGCGCTACAAAGTTTTGTCATATTGAAATTGTGACTATGTACATACAATGTTCGTTCGTCATGTTTATGTACATACATACCATGTCCGGTCGTAATGTTAATGTAAATACATACCATGCCCTTTTTTCATGTTTATGTATATACATACCATGTCCGTTCGTCATGTTTAAGTAAATACATACCATGTCCGTTCGTCATGTTCATGTCAATACATACCATGCCCGTTCGTCATGTTCATGTAGATACATACCATGCCCGTTTGCCTTGTAAATACGTAGATGTCCGTTCGTCATGTTTATGTCAATACATACCATGTCCGTTCGTCATGTTTATGCAGATACATACCCTGCCCATCTGTCATGTAAATACGTAGATACGTACCATGTCCGTTTATCATGTTCATGTAGATACACACCATGTACGTTCGTAATGTTCATGTAGATACATATCATGTACGTTCGTCATGTTGATGTAGATATCCGTTCGTCATGTTTATTTAGATGCATACCATGTCCGTTCGTCATGTTTATGTAGATGCATACCATGTCCGTTCGTCATGTTTATGTGCATACATACCATGTTCGGTCGCAATGTTAATGTAGAAATATACCATGCCCGTTCGTCATGTTTACGTAGATACATACCAAGTCCGTTCGTCATGTTTAAGTAGATACATAACATGTCCGTTCGGCATGTTTTTGTAGATATATACTATGTCCATTTTTCATGTTCATGTAGATACATACAAAGACCGTTCGTCGTGTTTATGTAGTTACATACTATGCCTGTTTGTCATGTTCATGTAAATATATACCATGTCCGTTCGTCATGTTCATGTAGAAACATACCATGCCCCATTCGTCATGCTCATGTAGATACATACCATTTCCGGTCGTCATGTTCACGTACATACATACCATGTCTGCTAGCCATATGTCTTTATAGATTCGTACAATATCCGTCCGTCATGTTCATGTAGATACATACTATGTCCGTTCGTCATGTTTACGTACATACATGCTATGTCCGTTCACCATATGTCTTTATAGATTCATACAATATTCGCCCGTTATGATCAATTAGATACATACCATGTCCGTTCGTCATGTTCATGTAGATACATACCATGCCCCATTCTGTATGTTCATATAGGTATATACCATGTCCATTTGTCATGTTCATGTAGATACATACCATATCCGTTCGTCATGTTTATGTAGATACATACCATTCCCGTTTGTCATGTTCATGTAAATATATACGATGTGCGTTCGTCATGTTCATATAGATACATACCATGTCGACCATACCATGTTCGTCTTGTTTACGTATATACATACCATATCCGTTCACCATATGTCTTTATAGATTCATACAAACATTCGTCCGTCATGTTCATGTATATACATACCATGTCTGTTCGTCATGTTTATGTAGATACATATTATGTCGGTTTGTCATTTTCATGTAAATATATACCATGTCCGTTCCTCATGTTCATGTTGATACATACCATGCCCCATTCGTCATGTTCATGTACATACATACCATGTCCTTTCGTCATGTTTACGTACATACATACCATGTCCGTTCGCCATATGTCTTTATAGATTCATACAACATTCGTCCGTCATGTTCATGTAGATACATACCATGTCCGTTCGTCATGTTTATGAGATACACACCACGTCCGTTCATCATGTTTAAGTACATACATACCATGTCCGTTCGTCATGTTTACGTACATACATACCATGTCCGTTCGTCATGTTTACGTACATACATACCATGTCCTTTCGTCATGTTTACGTACATACATGCCATGTCCGTTCGCCATATGTCTTTAGAGATTCATACAATATTCATCCGTCATGTTCATGTAGATGCATTTCCGTCCGTCTTATCTGTATAGTATAGTGTCCGTCTGAATCATAAAAGGCATTAATAATTTTTTTTTAGTACAACCTATTATAATCTCGTAAAATTCTGTGCTTATACCGGTACTTGCAAATATTTTATTTTCCATTCGCATATGACATTGATGCTGGCTTTCCGAGATGTTAGCGTAAACAAGTCGGGAAATTGCCGTGGGAGTTTTGAATGTGAAGAGGAGGATGACTATAGAGAGAAAAACTGAAATGGTAAGAGTAGTGTTACATATGAATGTTCGTACAACTGAAAAAAAGTCTTAATTCATAATTGATCAAATATTTGACTGCAAGGTTGAGTTCTGTAAGTAGTGTATAAATAATATGTAAATCAAGCTGCTGGATACAGTATTAAAACTGTACATAATGTTATTGTAGGCCTAATGTCAACAAGCAAGAACAGTTTCTACCATAATATTTGTCTACAGACCATTCCGGAAAGTCAATTTCCCCTTTACTCCTGTTTCTCCAGAGCTCCATATATATATATATTTATACCCCCGTGAACAAAGTTTTGGGGTATATAGGAATCACCCTGTCTCTCTGTCTGTCCGTCCGTCTGTTCACATTTGTCCGGGCCATAATTTCTTCGCCCCCCCCCCCCCTTTGTCCGATCTAAATAACATTTCACACAATTGTTGTACATGACCCAAGGGTGTGACATGGCCTTCATATCTTCAAGGTCAAGGTGACAATGCGTACATAGCCAAACTCCGTGTCCGGGCCTTAATTTCTTACTGCCAAGTTAGATTATTATCCAAGATAATATTTCACACAATTTTTGTCCATGACCAAAGGGTGTGTAATGACCTTGACTCAAGATCATTTCTCCAAGGTCAAGGTCACAGTGCATACATGGTCGAAATCTTTGTACGGGCCATAACTCCGTAATGCTATGTTGGATCTGGATTATATTTCAGACAATTAATTTCCATGACCCAAGGGTGTGTCATGACCTTGACTTCAGATCGTATCTCCAGGTCAAGGTCACAGGACATGCTTTGTCAAAATCCTTGTACGGGTCACAGCTCCTGCTACGGAGGATCTAAATAATACTTCACACAATTGTTTTCCATGATCCAAAGGTGTGTATCACACTGTACGAAGCATGTTGTCCGTCTGGGAGTCTGTCCGTCTGTCTGTCCATGAAACTTGTACGGGCCATAACTTCTTCCTTTTACTTTGGAGGGAACTAATATTTTACACAATTGTTGTTCATGACCAAGGTTGAACCAAGGTCATATCTACAAGGTTAAGGTCACAGTGCTTACATAGCCAGAATTCTTTTCGAAGTGGTAACTTTTTCCTTGTAATTTGGAGGGAGATAACATTTTACAAATTGTTGTCAATGACTTAAGGGTGTGTCATGACCTTGAACCAAGGTGATATCTACAAGGTCAAGTTTACAGTACACACATAGCCAGAATTCTTGTCCAGGCCATAACGTCTTCCTGTTACGTTGTTGGAAGATTATATTTTACACAATTGTAGTCTATTACCTATGGATATATAATGACCTTGAACCAAGGTCATATCTACAAGGTCAAGGTCATTGTGCGAACAAACCAGATTGTTGTCCTTGGTTATATCTCAAAATGTACAAGTGTGACATCCAGTACTTTTATACCAGTGATCTTGGGATGAATTATTGCATGTTTCCACTTTAATTTTTTGCCGCGGGGGGCATTTGTCCCGTTAGGACATCTCTAGTCATCTATTATTCCCAATTATACTCCCATAACATATGTGTGTATGGGGTTTATATCGGAATCAGGTTGTTTGTCCTTCTATCTCTAGATACTTCAGCTTTTTCTGGGAGTTTTTGAAATATTGGACTTGAACTCGATATATATCTTTATTTCAAACATATGCAGATCGAGTTTGAAATTTGTCATGTTCATTTACGTTTCCTGATATTAGGTCAATTTTTTTTTTATATTGGTTTTCTTTACTTATTCCACACTTCATTTGAGATATTACAAACCAAGTTTGGATTCTGTAGTTTTGGCTTTATGTCTGAAATTAGTTTGCAAGCAGTAGCATTAAATTTTGTCATCTCTGAGTAATGATATTTGTATGAATAGGCTATATAGAGTCATGGTATTTGGATATAGAGGATATATACTTATTGTCAATGGAGGATTCTTCTTATTTTAGGGTCAAAGATCAAATTTAAAGGCACAAAACTTTGTTTCATAAAATATTTTTCAAGACTGTAATTCAATGGCATTTCAGCTTAGACTGGTGAAACTTCACATACAGGATGTCACAACAGATACCCATAATACAAAAGTGTGACAAAACATTGACCTCAGATCATACCTCTATGACACTGAGCCTTTAAGCACATTTGTTGTACGTCTCTGCTTCTACGGTAGATATTTGTTACGTTAGGACTTGCAGTATTGTTATGTACTGTGGATTGCATTACCATGGATACCTCTGCACCATGTGTTGAAATATATAGTTCTATAAAGGGATGACCTTGCCATCTTTGGTACCTGACATTACCCTCATATACTTTACATATATTATTCAGTGTCATCTGAAAGACAAGAAATGGCAGAATCCACAATGAAGTCCGACCTCCGATTACGAGAATAATACCTCGTACTGTTAATATTTCCTTGCAGTATAAACCAAATTTTACTTTTTACTCCCAATTTACGACTTTATATACATCGGACAAAAGGAATTCTGAATTCGCTGGTTTTTTCTATACAGAAATCCGTGATGCAAACGACAGTTATGTAAACATGATTGCTATGGAGTGACAGAGAGATTTAATTAGCTTTTTTAAAAGTCACATCTTAACAACCTTATGTTTTTATTTTGTGAAAACGATAAATGTGAAAATTGTCAAATCAATAGTAAACAGATTTTCTATTAGAATGATTATCGAAATAGCACGGTAGACCATTACGATTGGTATCACAGAATGCTTACAAACTTAAAATCTGTAAAAATTATCATAGATTGTAGGGAAGAGGGATTTAAGCGGGGTGAAATAAACCCTTTCAAGTTAAGTGCGGAACCGACGCTTTGTGGGAGGAAATCTTCACTTTCCCTTAAATGCCATACTGTGTGATTGTGGTTTTACGGGAATCGTTACTATTCTTTCCCCCAAACCCCGCAGTAACTGTGAAAGGGGTCCATAGAATTTGTCCTAAATCAAGCATATGTGATGCTAGACGGTTCCTTCAAGAGTTGTCGTTCGCTTCCCTCAGTAACTACTTTCTGTTATGTGCAGCAATTAGCTGTTTGTCTTTGTCAGAAAAACTTTATTTTTTTTTTATTCAAATGTTTACACATCATGTACCAGAAAGGTGCTATTTTTACCAAACTGTGTACATTTGTTACTGTAAGGTCATGTCATCAGAGAATCGCACTAAACCAAACGCAGAGGTGAGCGATAAGGAACCTGAAGGAGATAAAGGAGACTTTGATAAGTTTAGATAGGCGTACTGGTATTTAGTGTTCTTTAGGGACCAGTACCCAAAGTTAATCTTTACAATCGCTGATTTTATCGTAAAAGGACAACAATGAACTTTTCCGGTATAAACAGACGATAAAAGTATAATCTAGCCATTTCCGAAAACGTAGAGACCTTTCAATGAAAACTCGATGAAATGCTACGACATCGTAACGATCAATCACGAGCTACGACATCGTAATGATTAATCAAGTGCTACGATATCGTAATGATTAATCAAAGCTACGACATCGTAACGATTAATCACAACAACGATATAATAACGATTAATCATAAGCTACGACATCGCAATGATTGATCACAGCAACGATATCGCAACGATTAATCAAGTGCTAAGACATCGTAATGATTAATTACGAGCTACGACATCTTAACGATTAATCACGAGCTACGACATGGTAACGATTAATCACGAGCTACGACATCGTAACGATTAATCAGGTGCTAAGACATCGTAATGATTAATCACGAGCTACGACATGGTAACGATTTATCAAGTGCTACGACATCGTAATGATTAATCACAGCTACGACATCGTAACGATTAATCACAAGCTACGACATCGTAACGATTAATCATGGCAACGACATCGTAATGATTAATCACGAATTAAGACATCGTAACGATTAATCGCGAGCTACGACATTGTAATGATTAATCACGAGCTACGACATCGTAACGATTAATCAGGTGCTACAACATCGTAATTGTTAATCACTTGCTACAACATTGTAAAGAGTAATCATGAGCTACGACAAAGGAGGCAGACAACCTGTGTTACATAAAAATAATGTACATCATAGTCTTCCCTGGAAAAGTGGCGATATAGTAGTTCTTCGCCCTGTTAAAAAGCTGACTAATAATGTACCTACTCTATTTCTGTGGGAAAAGCAACTATAAAACAAGCGCTGCGATAAAAGGGGAAGTTTGGGTATATTGTAAAGCTTCTCGGTAAAAGACGTGTTATATTCAGCCTTTCGGGGAGCTACCATAAAAAGAGAAAAGCCTGGCTATGTGATAATTATGCTTCCTCAACTTTCTTCAGGTAAAACACGAAGAAGTACCGAAGGGTGGAAGACCTACTTCCAGGGGGAATAGCTACTATATAGCCGCTGTTCGGGAGTCTGTAGGGGAAGAGCTGCTATACGACATCGATTGATACGTGTAACAACATCAAAGGCTCGTCAAACAGCCAACGATAACGTTAATCCATTATCAATAATAAACTGCCAAGCGTCACTATAGTAACAGTGCTGCCGTACGATATCGCATGATGTATTTACGAGACGGCAAAGTACTACTATCAACACTGATGTATATGAGGTCTTCTGTATATACCAGATGATGTAGTCACGAGATGGCAAAGTGCTACTATCAACACTGATGTATATGAGGTCTTCTGTATATACCGGATGATGTAGTCACGAGATGGCAAGGTGCTACTATCAACACTGATGTATATGAGGTCTTCTGTATATACCGGATGATGTAGTCACGAGACGGCAAAGTACTACTATCAACACTGATGTATATGAGGTCTTCTGTATATACCGGATGATGTAGTCACGAGATGGCAAAGTGCTACTACCAACACTGATGTATATGAGGACTTCTGTATATACCGGATGATGTAGTCACGAGATGGCAAAGTGCTACTATCAACACTGATGTATATGAGGTCTTCTGTATATACCGGATGATGTAGTCACGAGACGGCAAAGTACTACTATCAACACTGATGTATATGAGGTCTTCTGTATATACCGGATGATGTAGGCACGAGACGGCAAAGTGCTACTATCAACACTGATGTATATGAGGTCTTCTGTATATACCGGATGATGTAGTCACGAGACGGCAAAGTGCTACTATCAACACTGATGTATATGAGGACTTCTGTATATACCGGATGATGTAGTCACGAGATAGCAAAGTACTACTATCAACACTGATGTATATGAGGTCTTCTTCTGTATATACCGGATGATGTAGTCACGAGACGGCAAAGTACTACTATCAACACTGATGTATATGAGGTCTTCTGTATATACCGGATGATGTAGTCACGAGACAGCAAAGTACTACTATCAACACTGATGTATATGAGGTCTTCTGTATATACCGGATGATGTAGTCACGAGACGGCAAAGTGCTACTATCAACACTGATGTATATGAGGACTTCTGTATATACCAGATGATGTAGTCACGAGACGGCAAGGTGCTACTATCAACACTGATGTATATGCGGTCTTCTTCTGTATATACCGGATGATGTAGTCACGAGACGGCAAAGTGCTACTATCAACACTGATGTATATGAGGTCTTCTGTATATACCGGATGATGTAGTCACGAGACGGCAAGGTGCTACTATCAACACTGATGTATATGAGGACTTCTGTATATACCGGATGATGTAGTCACGAGATGGCAAGGTGCTACTATCAACACTGATGTATATGAGGTCTTCTGTATATACCGGATGATGTAGTCACGAGATGGCAAGGTGCTACTATCAACACTGATGTATATGAGGTCTTCTGTATATACCGGATGATGTAGTCACGAGACGGCAAGGTGTTACTATCAACACTGATGTATATGAGGACTTCTGTATATACCGGATGATGTAGTCACGAGATGGCAAAGTGCTACTATCAACACTGATGTATATGAGGACTTCTGTATATACCGGATGATGTAGTCACGAGATAGCAAAGTACTACTATCAACACTGATGTATATGAGTACAGTCGAGACTGTCTTATGTGACCCTTCAAGGGACCTCGATAAAAAGGTCACATAAGACAGGGGGTCTCTTAATACAGTCTCTTAGCAATGACCAATTGGAAATGCTACCACTTATTATATAGAATGAATGCATTGCATGTATTCAATAATTTATTATACAACTATGCTAATAAAACGTACATACATGTACATGTATGTGTATTGCATTGTAAAAATTAATAAAATATGTTAGCTCGTTTATTTCTTCATTCCCGGTTAAATGGCGTCGTCTTTTTGACGTTCCCGGCACATTGTTCTCATAGTCCCTCCAGATGTCTGCCTTCCGTTTACGCAACGATTGTATCTGCGTCTTACCCACTCCTAACTTACTTGCTATTTTATATGCCGATTCCCCCTTATCTAACCGATCCATGGCAGATATTTTGGCTTCCAAAGTCAACACCGTTCGCTTTTGCTTCGTCGAGGCCATTGTTTACAACAACTGACTGAAATCTCGTCGGTGCGAGAAACAAACAATCGTCACTATGACTACAAGGTAATATTCTCGCGAGATCTTGGGGATCGTCTCAAAAGTCGCTTAATACAGTACAAATTGTCCATCGGGACTGAAAAATTACGGTCGCTTGTCACGTAAGACAGGGAGTCGCTTAATACAGCCCTATTATATAGAAAATAACGTTGGGCGGGATTTTTCACAGTCGCATAAGACAGGGAGTCGCTTTATACAAGGGGTCGCTAAGGCAGTCTAGACTGTACTACTATCAACACTGATGTATATGAGGACTTCTGTATATACCGGATGATGTAGTCACGAGACGGCAAGGTGCTACTATCAACACTGATGTATATGAGGACGTCTGTATATACCGGATGATGTAGTCACGAGACGGCAAGGTGCTACTATCAACACTGATGTATATGAGGACGTCTGTATATACCGGATGATGTAGTCACGAGATAGCAAAGTGCTACTATCAACACTGATGTATATGAGGACTTCTGTATATACCGGATGATGTAGTCACGAGACGGCAAATTGCTACTATCACAACTGATGTATATGGGGTCTTCTTCTGTATATACCGGATGATGTAATCACGAGATGGCAAAGTGCTACTATCAACACTGATGTATATGAGGTCTTCTGTATATACCGGATGATGCATGATGTAGTCACGAGATAGCAAAGTACTACTATTAACACTGATGTTTATGAGCACTTGTTACATAGAGCTTCACTTCCATTATAATGACATCGTTAACAAGAACAGTGCCATTAAGTCGTTTCAATTTTTGATTTATTTATTGTTATTATTTCGAATTAGTTTTTAAAATTTGTTATTTATTTATTTAATTTTTCTGTGTTACTATTTGCTTCGCTTCCGGGAACTTGCGAGAACGACAGTGCAATGCAGATAAATGCACTTGCAGATTGATCCGAAATGCTTCAAAAGAACTCTGGCACAAACAACAAGGACATGGGAAATCGGTATTTCAAGACTTCATAACAAGAAATGAGAATCATTCTATTTCACTACATATCTTTTCTTATTTCACAGGTTTGGACCTTCCATATCTCAGTCTTTCTCGATACGTGATTGCCACAGAGGTTAATAATATTTACTATTGAGGAAAAATTGTTGAGAATCAAAGTCGGGTCTCTTTGGTTGGCAGTCTAGCGCTCTACCGAATGAGTTAGAGAAAAGTTCTTTAAGCCTAGTCAGTAATAAGCAATTGGATTATCCCTCTACCCGTGACATATGTCCTCACCATGAAATTATGTCCTCCTCGGGATTGAAGCTGTGGTCGAATATTTGCAGGTGTGAAAAAAATGTTTTATGCCATACTCTCCCGAGTCCCTACATGAATGTCTTACGCCACACTCTCCCGTGTTCCTACAGGAATGTCTTGCGCCACACTCTCCCCTGTTCCTACATGCATGTCTTACGTCACACTCTCCCAAGTCCCTACCTAAATGTCTTACGCCACACTCTCCCGTGTTCCTACAGGAATGTCTTAGGCCACACTCTCCGTGTTCCTACAGGAATGTCTTATGCCACACTTTCCCAAGTCCCTACATAAATGTCATACGCCACACTCTCCCAAGTCCCTACATGAATGTCTTAGGCCACACTCTCCCGTGTTCCTACATGAATGTCTTAGGCCACAGTCTCCGGTGTTCCTACATGCATGTCTTACGCCACACTCTCCCGTGTTCCTACACGAATGTCTTACGCCACACTCTCCCATGTTCCTACAGGAATGTCTTACGCCACATTCTCCGGTGTTCCTACATAAATGTCTTACGCCACACTCTCCCGTGTTCCTACATGCATGTCTTACGCCACACTCTCCCGTGTTCCTACACGAATGTCTTAGGCCACACTCTCCCGTGTTCCTACATGCATGTCTTACGCCACACTCTCACGTGTTCCTACAGGAATGTCTTTCGCCACACTTTCCCGTGTTCCTACATGAATGTCTTAGGCCACACTCTCCCGTGTTCCTACACGAATGTCTTAGGCCACACTCTCCCGTGTTCCTACACGAATGTCTTAGGCCACACTCTCCCGTGTTCCTACATGGATGTCTTACGCCACACTCTCCTGTGTTCCTACATGAATGTCTTACGCCACACTCTCCCGTGTTCCTACATACGCCATTCTCCCGTGTTCCTACATGAATGTATTACGCCACACTCTCCCCTGTTCCTACATGAATATCTTGCGCCACTCTCTCCTGAGTCCAGACATGAATGCCTTACGTCACACTCTCCCGTGTTCATACAGGAATGTCTTACGCCACAATCTCCCGTGTTCCTACAGGAATGTCTTATGCCACACTCTCCCAAGTCCCTACATAAATGTCATACGCCACACTCTCCCAAGTCCCTACATGAATGTCTTAGGCCACACTCTCCCGTGTTCCTACATGAATGTCTTAGGCCACACTCTCCCGTGTTCCTACATGAATGTCTTAGGCCACACTCTCCCGTGTTCCTACATGAATGTCTTACGCCACACTCTCCCGAGTCCCTACATGAATGTCTTAGGCCACACTCTCCCGTGTTCCTACATGAATGTCTTACGCCACACTCTCCCGTGTTCCTACATGAATATCTTACGCCACATTCTCCCGTGTTCCTACATGAATGTCTTACGCCACACTCTCCCCTGTTCCGACATGAATATCTTGCGCCACTCTCTCCTGAGTCCCGACATGAATGTCTTACGCCACAATCTCCCATGTTCATACAGGAATGTCTTACGTCACACTCTCCGGGTCCCTATTTATGCTTCTCTCTCCTGAGACTCTCCTTGTGCAACACTCTCGTTACTTGGGCTCTAAAAGTTCTAAAAGCTACAGAGGTTAATTAGAATATTGAGAAAATTGTCTCTGTTAAGAAACAACTTGGGACATTTGGATTGGTAGCAAAGTGTTCAAACAAATAGAAAATCCTTCGAGTTGAATTGGTAATAGAAGGGGAATCCCTCCAGTAGAATCTGTAGTAGATGGGATATCCCACGAGCCGAGTCAGTAATAGAAGGGAAATCCCTCCAGCAGAATCAGTAACAGAAGGCAAATCCCTTCAGCCGAATCTTTGGTAGATTGGAAATCCCACGAGCCGTATCAGTAAGAAATGAGAAATCCCTTCAGCCGAATCAGTAATAGAAGGAAAATTCCTCCAGCCGAATCAGTAATAGAAGGGAAATTCCTCCAGCCGAATCTGTAGTAGGTGGGAAATCCCACCAGCTGAAACAGTAATAGAAGGGAAATTCCCGACACAAATCAGTAATAGAAGGGAAATCCCTCGAGCCGAATCAGTAGTAGAAGAGAAATCCCTCCAGCTGAATCTGTTGTGGAAGGGAAATCCCACAAGCAGAATCAGTAATAGAAGGGGAATCTCTTAAACCGAATCAGTAATGGATGGAAAATCCTTCTAGCCGAATCAGTAATAGAAGGGAAATCCCTGCAGCCGAATCTGTAGTAGAAGGTAAATCCCACGAGTCGAATCAGTAATAAAAGGGAAATCCCTCCAGCCGAATCAGTAAAGAAGAGAAATCCCTCGAGCCGAATCTGTGGTAGGAGGGAAATCCCACGAGCCAAATCAGTAATAGCAGGGAAATTCCTCGATCCGATTCAGTAACGGAAGGGAAACCCCTCGAGCTGATTCCGTAAGAGAAGAGAAATCCTTACAGCTGAATCTTTAGTGGAAGTGAAATCCCACGAGCCGAATCAGTAATGGCAGGGAAATCCCTCCAGCAGAATCAGCAACAGAAGGGAAATCCCTTGAATCGAATCAATAATAGAAAGGAAATCCCTCCAGCCGAATCAGTAATAATAGGAAAATCCCTCCAGTCGAACCAGTAATAGAAGGGAAATCCCTCAAGCCGAATCAAATCTCTCCAGCCGAATCAGCAGTAGAAGGGAAATCCATCTAACTGTAACGAGCACATGGATAGTATATATACATATATATAAACTGCCATGACATAATAATATATCAAACTGAAACAAGCCTAAGTATCACAATGGACAGTATGCAGACTGTTCTGCTGGCAGAATACTATCGATTACCAAGCAGTAACACTGTGGTTACAATGAATTGATCATCATTACTGGACATGCTTTTTTTTACATGCAGTGTTAATACATACGTACATACACAAATGATGACGTGTATTTCTTCCAGCAGAAGAGTGGATTACTCTCGTGTGTGACTGTCAACAAAGCATGCCATAAGTAATGTGAATGGTTAATCTGCTACAGCTTATGACAAAATTGATTGTGATATTAAAAACAATCAAAGTTGAAATACTTTTTTCCATGAGTTTTGTTTTTACTAGAGGGGGTAAGAAACGTGCTTCAAACCTGAACCATTAATCCAATCAGGCAAAGTGACAACAAACACTGATAAAACATCACTTTGTATTTTAGAATACGACAATCACAATACCAACATATAATGCTCAGTTGAAATTCTAACCAGTTTGTGCTTTAAATCCTTACAGGGACCTATATTCCCATTTGATCACGAAATAATGAAATGGGAATGTCAAGCACGATTCTTTCGAGATTTTTTTTTCTGTGTAATCGAACAACTGTCGAAAGAACGGAGATCAATAGAAAGAACAAGGATTCTTAACACCGCAATTTCATATAAACAGTTTGCCAATCAAATGCCATTTAATTCATGTATTAACGTATTCTTTATTCATCAATTTATTTATTTATATATCAGCTCATCTATATATTTTTATTATTATTTTGTTGTTTGCAATGAACAGGAAACTTGCACCTAGGAAAGTAGTATTAAATTTTTGCATGATTTAAATCTTTCTCTTATTCTTTGAGAGAAATATAATACCGCATTCCACATAGCCTTCTCTGGATTCAGTAACACAATCAATAGCTTTTCATTTTGCAGATGCTATGGCGCTATATCGATGCCTTCAATAACATCTATACAGCCGGCAGAAGATGAACTTCTACTGCTCACAGCAAATTGACGGAGGTGAATAACTTACGAAGTAAAAAAAACTGCCATTGATGTAAGCTCACTGCTCAGAGCAAATTGACGGAGGTGAATAACTTACGAAGTAAAAATACTGCTCACTGTATGTACGAGCAGACGATAATATTCAACTATTCTGCTTCAGAAGACCAGAGAGCAGACGATAGGTCGACAACAACAAAGCCATTAGTAACATCACAATGAATTCCTATGTATGCACTACCTCAAATAAAACTTGGAATGGTAGACAATTCATGACTGTCGTATCTAATATCCCTTTTTTCAACACAAACATAAAGTGCCTAGAACATATTCAGAATGGTATTTAGCTTGATTTCAAAAAGATATTAATGCTGAATTTTCTCACTTCTGAATATTATGGAGTATTTTAAATACACATATCTACAAAACGAAAACGAAACTGGAAAAAGAAAGAAACACTGATGCCCCAGGAAACAGAAACACCTAGAAATATTTTGATAAATAAAGATCAAGGTTTGTCCTCCTTTTATACCAATTAAGCTTTAAAAACCATCATTGTTTATGGCATTGTTTGAACACTTTCATTGATATGTCGTTATAGAATTATGGAAAGAACACCTCTAATAAGCCTTCTGATACATTTCAGCGAAACAATGTAACGCAGAAGTGAGAACAATCATATAAATATGATAGTCAAATTCGTTTGTACTTCATATGTATTGTGCGTCAGCATCGTAACCGCAGCACAATCGAATATTTTTTTAATGTTTTCCGTGTATATTCTACTATTATCATGTTTTGTGTGCATGTCCTTGGTGATTTGTGTCATACAGCTTATTCAGATGTCTTCTGTTTTTTTCTTCTGAATTTTCTTCAATGTGTGTATCAATTTTTATATTGAATTTGATGATATAGTAGAAAATTGACATTCCAGCAATTTTTACAGATCTAAGGAGCTCATTCGCTACATAGGATATGGATGATTTATGAACGAATAAAAATAAAAATATACCATAAGCTAAGCTGAATTATAGAACTCTGTATAATCAATCATTGTTGAATGTTGACAGAGTTACCTTTACGTTGTTGGGAAGCAAGAAGGACCATGTCAGGTGTAGCATGTACACATGCATATGGGTAAATATAAGACGCATTAACTTAATTGTATTCATCCTACATGTACATTCCTATTCCAGACCATAAACAATACATATCACTATAAATTCTCCATATATGTATACCCTACATACCTACAGAGAAGTAATATCATAAACAGGGATGAACAGATGACGTTTATTAGTGAAGCACTACCATATTAATAGGAAATACTGAAAATATAGTTCAGTTTTATTTCTGACGATTGTTTATTCCTTATACAGATGAGTATGTAATTTGACTTATCGTAAATGATCATAAACGGTGTATGAGAAGTCCCTGATTATGATAAAAAGAAAAAATATAGTTTGATGTCAACATTGCAAAGCTGTGATCTATATACAGATAAGTGAAAACCAAATTGGGTCATTCTGTTATCATAATGATTCTGTAGAGAATTGTGTCAGAATATACGCTCAATATAAACAGTTAGAATTAGACACGTTGCTCGGGTATGTTAGATATAGCTGATTACGATTATCGAATCAGCAATATTCGAGAAAGAAATCCATGAATGAGTTCTCCTGCATTCGTTAACTCAGTGAAGTAAAGACTGGATTACATCGATTATGAAATATCTATGTTATTTTCTAACAGACAGCCTCAAATTAATTGTAAGTTTTTTGTAAGACATATTGAAGAATATTAAAAACTGAAATATTAGTAACACGATATGTAGGTTCATCAGTGTATGGGAACATTGAGACAAGAGAGAAGCTAATTCTGTGTGTACTACCGAATATAAGTGAACATCCTTTCAGGTAAAACAAATAATAATGTATTTTAAAACAAATAGTTATCACTAATATAACAGAATTTATCGGGTGTGACTGGTCAGCAGGAGATGCTTACTCCTCCATGGTAACTATTCCCACCTCTGGTTCATCCAGATGTCTATGGTGATATATGTCTGTATTTTGTTTAGCATAATAAATGTTTTTTACTTATTACCGCTAGGTATCTTAGCACTTTTACTTTAGGGCATAAAATCTACTTAGTTCTTAATGAAGCATGAAGACGGCAATGAACGAGATTATCATTGACCATATGTATGCAAAGCTGTGGTGTGACGAAGGGGGTGGGCGGGTAGTGATGTGATGTGATATACTACAATAAATCTCTAGTGATCTTGACGGTAATTGTCCCGTTGTGCGCTTTTAAAATAAGATGTAACTAATTGTGATGCGATGCTCTTAGAGATGTGTCGTTAATGAAGGCATCATTACTGTTATAAACTATGCGCTTGTGCTGTCAATGATTTGTTCAGTACAGCTGGGATTTTACATGAAACTTATCCTTTCAGCTGTATTTTAACCGCTCTTATGTTTTAATCACAAGAAATATACACAAATATCAGCCATGCAAACAGAAGAAAAAATGACCATTATAAGTATCAAAGGAAATACACCCCATACACAACCCAATATCGCCAATAGTGAAAGGACAGATCAAAGATTTATGCTAGCATACCATCGAAGGAAGTGTACATCTTTCTTAATAAAAAAAAAACACCAGCTACCTTTGTACCTAAATTCTGTTTTTGGAAGGAAAGAGAACGCTACGATATATTGTGTAGGGTATAATTCATTAACTTATTCTAGAAAACTTAACAATATTTCGCAGTAATGAAATGTGTACCTCTTTCGTGATTCTTTTACACGTCACTTAGCAGCTTGGCAAGTAGTTATAGATTCATAGGGTGTTGCCATAAGAAATAGCATTATAGTCGATGTCACAAGCGAAGTTCCTAATGACTACACCTTATCTGACCTTTTGAAAGTTTGAACCAAGATGGTAAGTATTTTTTATATCTATATTTACATTCATCGTGGTTGCGACCACAGACCGTCCTATCTTATTGATATGTCTCTTCTCTAATTTCGAGTAAGGCCAATACTCGAAATTAGCTATGACCCGTGGCAGGCAAATTTTAGGGAGACAAATCCAAATTAAAGTCCGTAGCTTCTTATATACTAGCAAAACTACCACTCGCTTCGATCTCGGTGATTTTGTTCCTACCATTTTTCGTTACTTCGGGAATTCGAAATACGTAACATTTTTACTTGACTAGACAATGTTCTCCCTGGATTTTCTGAGTTTTCTTTTATGTAGGTCTCTCTTATCATACTCTTTCAATGACGAATCTTAAGGAGTAAAATGTAGACAAAGTAATGGAGGTACGTTTAATGCGAGCGGTATTGTTTTTAATATAACACTAGTTACAAACTTTGAGGTAAAGTATTCAATACAAAAATGATTTTACAGTAATGGGATATAGTGATATTGTCCGCTGCATCTTTCAAACCTCACATAAAAGGTCTACCGCAAAACAACAGAACCTAGGTCGTCCCATATTTTGAAACTGCATATCTCAAGACGTAGTGGGAAGTTTGTGATGAAATATAGTGACGATATAGGTTGATTATATAAATGCAAGATTCACATGTGATTTGCTTGGTTTACTTCGTTCAGACTTCAAGACTAGGCTACGATACGTAGGAGAGTTGTAGACCTTAATCTAACTTAGAGAAGAAACATATCCAGGCGAAACGAAACTGAAACGAGAACGAGGGAGGACTTTTTATTACTCCTGGACATCTGAACTGAAATCTTCTTATCAGAGGTCCCTGGAGGTCGAGTGTAATACGTTGTTGTATGTGCTACATGCACAGTACTATAATATTGCTTACTTTTTCTACTTTGCATCAACAAAGACGAGCTATGAAATTTGATGCAGAGCATTAATGTCTGTATTTTACTATATTTGGATTTTTTAAACTCAAGACCATGTATGTACAATAATAAACGCTGTATCAGATTATATTTCACTCATTAGGTGGATAAACATTATGGAATCCACCTATTAAATGTTAATTATTAACAAAACGACTGAATCCATTCAGCGTCTGTCAGCAAAAACGACAAACGTTAGCTTTCTGCATAAATTCTATAACAAAGGTAGCAATGGAGTATTGACAAACATAAATGGAAAAGGGATATTTATGGATCTCTGAAAGAACCGGGTAGAATCATGTATCATTGAGGGATAAACGTCTCCTGTCTGAAAGCCATACCCCTGTTGTAATGCCCTCTAGATAGGTACGTGAGCACAATGAAAATATGATCACAATCATTAAATAAAACAATACAAATACTAATTGAATTATTTGAATATCACATAGAGAACAATAAAGACATTACATAAAAGCAAGGTCTCAAAAACTTCAAATAACTATCGATTTAATACGCTACTGAACTAGATGCGTTCTATCTCCAAGAGAGCGCCAATGAAAATCGATCGTTTGTCATCTTTGTAAACATATATCTCTGACCTTACTTTACTACCCTTGTCACATTATAGGACACACATCGTGAAGCAGTTACGTACACAGCAAACGAGAATTAAACTTACCCATTACGGTATATGTGTCCTATACCCATTTGTACTATGTAACTCTTGAAAGTAGAAGAAATGGCCACAGCAACCAACATTTTGTGCCAACAGATATTCTGTGAGAACGCCTTCAGCAAGACAACGTTATAACGCTCTGCGCACGATGGAAGAGTTAAGTACAAAGCCAGCAGACGAAACATTTAGGATAAAATCTGCTTTGCGTGAAGATAAACTGCATTGTATGTACAATACATAATAATATATATGAAGTCAAGTTCCGCTCAAAAGACTGGCTGGCTAATCATGATATCCTTGGTTGTAGAGTTTTGCAATATTTATTTAATAAAAGTGTTTTCCTTTATATATATATACATACTGATCATCCGCCGAAGATGTCAGCAGTCCACGATCCGGATGTATTCCACCTCTCCAAGGGGAAATTTTGAAGGGTATGGATTTCTGAACGGTATTGAAATATTCAACAAACACAACCATAATAGCACTTCTGCTGTCGGAGCGTTTGGGAGATTTACCATATAAATATAAGCTTTTCACAAAATTCATCTGAAAATTGGAAAACATGTGTAACTCATACATTTACTATATTTTTAGTTTTAAACACACACACACATACATATATATTTTTTTCATTAAATGTTGTCTTTTTCTAAAGCTTCTTTAACATTAATATTAAAACATACATATACATGTAGTAATTTTGTGCACCATGTGCACATTTCGACTATACCTTAGCAGTTTTGGCAAACACCTTCAATTTTAAACAAAACTTGGTGAAAAATGGAATAGCACCATATTGGCTAGAGCTTTAGTCAGGTTTTATTTGTAAATATAACAGTGAGTATTTATACCATTGGAAATGATGATTTATAAGAAGTTATAAATATATATATATGTAATATCAGGAAAAATGGTATATTAACATATATGTCAAACTCTCTGCGGGAACTATTTTACGAGCTCCACATTGCTAAGGGAATAAATGTGACATTAATGTAAAATAAAAAAGTAACTGGTGTCACATGACAATGACACTAACAACAATGTACCACAGTGGACATTCACGGACCCCTGAAATTCAGAGGTGAAACCTGGTGCCCGTGAGGAGTGAGTGTCTCCTGTTTGGCCAGTCACATCCGCGTGAATGCCTTTACATACAGACGAAACAAATATAATCAGCACTGTATATAACATTAAATAATGATAGCCAAACAAATATTTTTATTTAAAATTGTTAACCCTTCAGTTCGGTGTATTTCAAAAAGTAGGGCATCTAAAACAAAAACTGTATTATTATTTTTTTTCAATCCGTATTGTTGAAGTTATTAAGTTTGCGTTAATGAATTTTTGTTGCTTCAAACCTTCGGAGATATCAAAATAAAAGGAAAATACTTCGAAAATTAAGTGGGTTTTCCATTAATACAACCATACCCTGATGCGCATGTGCAGTTTAATGAAAACAAATACGATGAAGGGAGACTCCAAAAGAAAACAATTTCAGTAAATGCCCACTTGACTTGAAAGTAGATTTTTAAAGTTACTCGTCAAGTTTATTTACCTCGCCTTCCATGATGCGGCTTCCGAATTAGATCACGAGATAAGGTGGTTGTAAACATTCTGTTTACAAATAACGCGTTTTAGACAGCCATATCTCACTTAATACGAAGAATTTGATCACAACATTTACAAGGCTGCTTTTTAATATGTTTTTGGCTTATATATATAATCAAAACAATTTAGAATAAATTTACCTATGATATGCACTGTTCTAGCGAACATAGGTATGCAGCTTTAAATAAAAGTTTTTGGATTCAAACTTACGATTTTCCACAAATATTGCTTAAAATTAGGGAGAACTTTATATACACCTCGTTGGGCATCAAAGCAATATCTTTTTATACTGGGTAAATGGTTGATTTAGATGACCAATTTTATGTATTGGAATTGAAACTGCAATACACTATAAACGTCTTAAATGTTGTACATGTATCACTTTAAAACTGGACAGATCCAGAAATGTTGTTGGGGGTATATTCCCAAACATTCTGCGAGTGGGATCCAACCATGTCACAAAGCGCCAAATCCTTATGTGGAACCACGCAAGACATATGTTAATTGTGCATAGAAAATGAAATGCAATAGGAATGTAGTCTGATTGAATACTACATATTTATGTATTTGATTATAAATAAATAGCAGTCCAACCATCAAAACAAGTAACCAAAAGCGGTTTAATTTACAGAGTCATTTCTGATTCCTCTAAAGATAATCACATGAGCATAGTGTTATTAATATCAAATCTTAATATTAAACATGCAATGGATGAAAATATAACAACCGTGAATTCAAAATTAAATGTAAATAACAAAACACCCAGTCTCATCCAAAATTGATGAATATTGTATTTCACAAGGGACACATACTTACGTAAAACAAGTAGTAATATCATAAAATGATAAATTTAGCTTTGATTTGTCAGATTACCATATATCAATCGCTACGAAAAGTACAGATAACCTTGTAATGTATCTATCAAACAGAATGAGAGAAGTATCTGACATATAATTCTGACGGAGGACTTCATTCATTGCCTGGAAATTTTACATCTGACATCCACTCTCAGGGATTTCGTCTTACTCGGAAATATTAGATAACCATGAATCCGTCCTCAATTTGTTTGAAATCTAAACAAGTGATTCAGAGTGCGAATTACCATTTCATAATGGATTAAATGGAAAAGCCTCCTTTCAAATATCAATTTATCGTCACTTCGTCCAGGTGCTCAAGCAAGTCTTTATTGATTTAATTTCCGACAATACTGACAGATTTAAAGCAGTCTTCAGACACACTGACCCAATGCGTACTTTAGAAGCGGGGTCAATCAGGATCCTGGACATCCTAGATGTGGATAATTAAGAATTCAAAGAATTGGATCATGTCATATCTCCAATTTTCTGTCGAAGGCAAACAGAAGAATCTGACCTAGCTGTATGACACAAATCACCATGGATATGCACATAAAACGTGATAATAATCAAATAAATACAGGAAACGACATAACAAAATATTCGATTGTATTACAATTACGATACCGACTTAGGACGGTCAGTTACAGAAACAAACATCACTCAGTTTGGTGTTTACAGGCGCCCACTTTCCAACTCACCTCCAAAACAGTACAATCATAGAACACACATTTTAAAATTTTCAAACAAGCATCAGGTTTTGATTTTTCGACCTACATTACATCTTTTCTTCACCATACACAATTTATGTATTTAAACAAATGGAGACTGTAGATATAGATCCCTCGTTTTAGGCTGTGAAGATCCTTATTTTTGAAAGGACCACTCCAATTCATTAAAGATAATATCATCAAGATGTTGGAGTTTCTAGTAATCAAGTTTTGCATAGTTTTTATGGAGCAGATTATTAGCAATTTAATAGATTCCAATTTTAGTCATAAGAATTCATTAAGTCATTGCTCACCTCAAAAACAGTTAGAATAATAATCAAAACTTTCAGGGAAAAAACGAAAGATATCTGACAAAGCTCTATGACAAAAATCACCAAGGACATGCACACAAAACGTGATAATAGTAGAATATACACGGAAAAAAACGACATTACAAAAATATGTAATATATTCGATTGTGCTGCGGTTACGATACTGACTTCGAACGGTCAATTGAATTAACAAACGTCATTCAATTGGTGTGGTTAAAGTATTCTCGGCCATATGTATCCCGCTGAATTTGAAAATAAGCACACAACAGAGAGCAATACATCTGTTTCATACCTTGCCTTACTGTTGTCTATCGGTAGGGATAGTCAATCACACACATCTTTTCATGACAAACATTACGATTTCAACTTTAAAATCACAAATTTTCCTTTCCTCGCCTGCCTTTAGCATTTCATTTTTTCAACTTATACGCTAAACTAGAACATGCTTCTCCTTTAAGTGCTTTGTTTTGAGGACCAGACAAACAAAGCAAAAATATATAAACACATAAACATAAGCAAAATTTCCTACTCGGAGGTACGAGATAAAACGCATGAAATTGTCACCAAGGAATTCCTATGGTCGACGCAAAGATACTGTTCGACAGTATGAGGAATGTTATATTCTGATACACAACCATACACAGTGACGTCATTTACCGAGCTGACAAATTACGTATATGACCCTACCTACGAACACGAGATGTTTCTATGGAACATATGCGACGATGTAGCATGTTAGCAGGAAGCGTTCACCTCTTCTGGACACCTTTTCACATCCCATTTAGAATTCACCATTGTTCTCGTTGAACCTATCAACATCGATTTTGCAATGTGTTTATTGAAATTTGAACACCAGGCTTTACATAAAAGTCTTTCAAATTTCTTGTAAATCACTCTAAAACTAAGGAGTATCTCCCTCATGCAAAGCTCTGTCCTTAGATTGATTCTTTGGTTCACATTTTCGGTCATTTTGGTTTCAATACTGCTCTTCAAATATTTATATATGAGACTTCCAACCATTCGGCCATGAGCATCACTGAAGAGACATAAGTTGTCGAAATGCGCATCTGGTGCACAAAATTAAAAGGTATATATTTTCTATATTTATTATAACCACTGGGCCGGTGTCACTGCTGGTGGACTGATAGCCCCCGAGGGCATCATAAGTCTAGTTTTCAGTGCTTTTGTACTGACTTGAAATATATACTAAAAATTTTCCGTCATGAAATTATGTAAATCACTCTAAAACTAAGGAGTATCTCCCTCATGCAAAGCTCTGTCCTTAGATTGATTCTTTGGTTCACATTTTCGGTCATTTTGGTTTCAATACTACTCTTCAAATATTTATATATGAGACTTCCAACCATTCGGCCATGAGCATCACTGAAGAGACATAAGTTGTCGAAATGCGCATCTGGTGCACAAAATTAAAAGGTATATATTTTCTATATTTATTATAACCACTGGGCCGGTGTCACTGCTGGTGGACTGATAGTCCCCGAGGGCATCATAAGTCTAGTTTTCAGTGCTTTTGTACTGACTTGAAATATATACTAAAAATTTTCCGTCATGAAATTATGTAAATCACTCTAAAACTAAGGAGTATCTCCCTCATGCAAAGCTCTGTCCTTAGATTGATTCTTTGATTCACATTTTCGGTCATTTTGGTTTCAATACTGCTCTTCAAATATTTATATATGAGACTTCCAACCATTCGGCCATGAGCATCACTGAAGAGACATAAGTTGTCGAAATGCGCATCTGGTGCACAAAATTAAAAGGTATATATTTTCTATATTTATTACATATGACTTTTTTAATTTGTGCTCTTTTGCTGTTATGGTGAATGGGAAGATGGGTCGATAAACCATTTCACCACACTCAATTGATTGACTACAGTCATATCAATTGATTGTCGAAGGTTGGTATCGCTACTGCACTTTAATCGAATGTTTTTGTGATGTTTTTATTATATTATTTACAGTGCATTTCTGCCATCGGCTGAGTTAGAAGCTTTCATCTTTCCCTTTCTTTCAAATCTGTACTTTGGCAAAATGTGTGTTTTGTACATTAATACAAAACTTTAAGAGATACAATTTTAGGAAAAGGCGTAAGAATTAAATAGATATTTCTGTTCAGTATGGATAGAAAGTTTAGGTCATTATTGGTAGTCAATAGATCCATTGGTATTATGGTCATACACTTAATCAATATTCGACGGTTTTGCTCTAAACCGCGTCAAACATCGATCAGTTATGGTTATAGTCCACGGCTAATTACACGAAGTTATGGCAAAATATGAATTGCTTGACAAGTCCAATCTTGTTTTTAATGTCGATGAAAAGGAGATATCCCAAAACCATAACCTACCAAATGTGGTAGCCGGTAGAGAAATCCATCCTCCAGTTGTAACATCAGGAAAGTCCTCAACAACGACAGTAATTTCCAGTTGATGTGTATGCAGGGAATACACGCCAGAAGCAGTCAGAAAGAGCAATGTTTTACTATTTAAAAATACCTAAAATACTATAATATATAAGTTGCACTGAGAAGAGGGGCCATATTCAAATGCATTCATTTTTATTATAAATGCAACTGCATCTTCTATGAACTGATATGAAATTTACTGTTGAAAAGTTCTTTAATATCATCTTCTACTTCTACTTCTACTCGTTTGGGCACCTGGCAGCACTCCATTCGATCAGTTGGCTGTATCATCTCATTCTGTTATTGGTTACAAACATGTAGTCGCCGTTGGTGCTAAAAGGATGTAAAATACGCAAAAAGATTTAATATATTGACTGATATATTAAAATAACCATACAAATTACCAAAAGAAATACGCTTCATTGTTACATGCTTATGGTGTCGCAGTTCGGGGTTCCGAGGATACTCGGGAGAAAAGAAAATCTCCTGTTTGTCCATCGACGCCTGCTATGAATGCGCACAAAAACATAAATACGGAACAAAATATTTCAACACTACGTGTATTAAATGTTGACTTTTACCCTAAATGGCAGTCACAGAAGCAGAAAACAGCACAGCGGTAGTCACAAGCGGTAAATGTGTCAAGATCAGTACAAATAATACAGTATTGGTCAGACGGTCAAACTACTATGAAATAAACAAACATTTATGAAAATGCAGTTTTTTTTACTATGTTCAGATGCCTGTATTATCTATAATCTTTCAGACTATTACATTGATTGAATTTTTTCCTGGGGATGAACAGGGGATGTTTATTTCCTTATGTTGATAAATGCTTTCCCAGGTTTCATTTATCTTAACGAAAAAAAATCACCACTTATTTTTCTTCAATTTTCCGCAATTTGTGTTGTAATGATAGTATCTGTCCCCGATCTAAGCATATTTTATACAATTAGTATATAAAGACCATTGAATATGATAATCTGATTAATTACCTATACATTTTGGTGAAGAAATGAAAATATATTAAAATCTTTTCCCATTTTTTTTCTTTTTTATTTTTGTTTAAAATCGATTGTTTTTGTCTATTAGATAATTTTGGCATGGAAAACAGTTTGCTCGACAAATACTTTAAACCTCATAATATCATAATTAGACTTATTTTGTATTGTATTGTATTGTTAATTAGTTCTATATTTATTATTAGCCTTTAGCCTTGCGGCTCATCAGTATGAGTATTTGTTTTCTCAGCAATATGGTATACTAAATATATAGAGAGAGTTTATACGTTAGCTTCGGAGACGACATACCAGCGGCGGATAATCAGAAATGTAATTGGCCATTTTCCAACAGTCTACGTGTCATTCTAAGACCGGAGTTGTACCCAAGTGTGATAAAAAATACTTCTGTGTATGCCTATGTCATCCGCGTCGGCAGAAAGGTCCTTCCGCAGCATCATAAGGCTTTTAAAGTCGTACCTCAGATCAACCATGTCCAGTGAAAGGGTTTTCACCGTTAGTTCTCTTGCACGGTTACAGAGAAACAGACATCAACCTCGAAGGAATGGTCAATGAATTTTCGGGGAGGAAAATACGAAGACTCGCATTCAAGTAGTCATACACAGAAGTATTTACATGATCCGATACACAGACTTGGGTATAACTCTGGTTTTTTGTACTTAACATTGCTATCAAAATACATCCAATATATGTATATGTTCAATATGTAATGAAAATGAAGGAATTTCCTTATTATCATTGTCGTTTTTATAATGATAGTATCTGATAAGATATATCAACAAATAGTTGGGATTCCTATGGGTACTAACTGCGCGCCTCTGATAGCAGATTTATGTCTTTATTGTTATGAGAGGGATTTTGTGATTTCTATTCAAAAATCTAAACGTTTTGACCTCATTGACAAATTTAATAATACTTGCAGATATCTGGATGACATTTTGGTTATCGACAACCCTGAATTCGAACAATTTATATCAGAAATATATCCACCAGAGCTCACATTGAATAAAGCTAATACTTGAGATAAATCTACACCTTTCTTAGATTTAAACATCAAAATTATCAACAACCTAATATATACTAATATTTATGATAAACGTGAGGATTTTGGATTTCCTATTGTAAATTTCCCTTACTTGGATGGCGATGTCCCTCGACTCCCATCATATGGTATCTATATATCTCAATTAGTTCGATTTGTCAGAGGCTGCACCGATGTTTTGGACTTTCATAAACGAAATTTACAAATTACTACTAAACTTTTAATTCAGGGTTACAGATATCACAAGCTAAGAAAAACATTCGGCAAATTCTTCAGATCTTATTCAGAACTTCTATCTAAATTTGGAAATATTTCTTTTCAACAGTATGTATCCAATGGAATTTCCCATCCTAATTTTTACGGTGATCTCGTATATAAACTAAGGAAAGTAAAAGGCTCCGATAACGTTATTTTATCATGTAATAAAATAGTCAAACGTCTCCTAAATAGACAATATGATATTGAGATCATCAAAAAGACTATAGGTCTTGTATTTGGCCCCTCTACAGCCTTATGCAGACTTTTACTTGAACGTTGCACGCTGACTAACAGGGCGGTGGGGACTATATGACGGGCCTTGTCAAAACCTCTTTCAGAGGAGACATGGTCCTGAACCTTGTCCCCTCTGACTGTTAGTCGGGACTCCTACAGATCTAGGGTCTTAGCTCGCTTTCAGACTGGCAGAGCACGGTTTATCATGTTGATGTCGCATATATTTTTATACCATTATGTTTTTTACAATACCTTACGTGTTTATATTTTTATGACCTCTCAATATGCGATACCTGTTGACCCTTGTTCTTTACATGGAGGATTATTTATAAATTTTTAAATGTACGTCTTTTGATTGTTCTGCTGTTACGGTGAGTGGGAAGGTGGGCCCGTAAACCGGTTAACCACACCATTTGTTTGGCTTTTGTCAAATTAAATGACCGTCCTAAGTCGGTATCGTAATTGCACTACAATCAAATATTTTTGTAATGTGTTAAATGTTCTATTATATTATTTATATTCATGTATTGTATAGCTCCATGGTGACTTCTGCCACATAACTGAGCGGGTAACTCCTCTTTTTTCTTCCTTAACCTCCACAACTATTTTCTGATCTCCTAATTCAAATTTACTATATCAGACGCTCGCTTGGTCCTGAAACTAGTTAACCACCCTAATCGATGGGCTTCCACAAAGACAATTGGCTGTCCGGCTATATCGCTACCACAGATAGTGAATAGTAGCTTTTGTGTCGTTTTCAGTGTGTTTCCTTGTTTCGAATTCGTCATACAACGATGTCAGATCTCCTTGTATCTATAGACTTATCTTCGAGTTTCAAAAAGAGCTATTCTGCTTTTTCGTTCAGAGAAAAGAGAAAATCAGAACATAAAAGTATTTAATAATGAAAATACGCAGGAAAATGTCTTCAGGAGCGTCGAAACTTCACATCAAAATTGTCTTAAGTCCACCAGCTTCCGGGGGTTTCCACCCCTGAACCCTCCACTAGGACTTCGCGCTGGACCCATTTGGAGCCTCAGGGCGGCCCACAACCCCCCCCTTCCGACTATTTAGAGGTCCACATCAAAACTACCCTAGCCTCTCCCCTGATTGTGACAAGTTCTGGGTAGTTACAACTCACCATAACATGCAAGTGTCGTGCAAACCGATTTCTTTACAATGTCGTAGAGATGTCTCTTTGTATCACCAGTATGCGTCAGACAGCGCAGTTTTTGTGTTGTACATAATTTGAATACATTTTTTGACTGGGTGTTGCACAAAATTCTAAGACATGATTTCAGGGTACTCAAATGTTTCCAACCAACATGCTTCTTCCTCGTCTACATATGTCAAGAAAGTATCATACATAGATCGCTTAGATATTGTTGAATGAATTTATTGTACATTTCCTTTACCTGTGTTAACGAAAGCCCTAGAAGAAGTCGTGTAAATATTTACTTCATCAGGAATCCTGACAACTCGGTGAATTATAAACCTCCGGCTGTCCTAGTAATTCCTGACATTGTGACAAGGACTTTATTGAGATTATTACCGAGTACAAAGTCGTACTGATGTAATGCATTGCGCTGACAATGCAGATTCTTTAATCTTTAATTCTTGAATTTCCAGTCAAGAGGTTTCGGTTCTTAAACAATGCGTGTTTGATGCGAATTGTACATTGCTACAATAGGTTTGTAGGTTTCAATATAGCGAAATAGAAAGTGATTTTCATCATGAAGAATCTGTATAGTTGCAAATATCAGAAATATAAAAGTACATGTAGTTTTAATAAAATTGTTTCAATAGAGATTAGGAAGTGAGGGTAGAACATTATGCTGATCATATATTGAAAATGAATACTGTATTTCACAAGTTCATTTGGCATTACTACCAATGAGTCTGATCTCGAGCTACCATACCTTTTTTTCTTGATTTTAAAGATACACAAATCTCCATAAAAGCATCGATTTATAGGTGGATCTTCCAAGTGTTCCATCAAGCCTCTTTCCATATTACAAAAATTGTAACAGAAATCAAACATGTTCTTCAGAGATACTGCTCTACTGCTTACTCGAGAAGCGGAATCAATCAGATGTGGATCCTAAAGGATTCCAAGGAACTTCTAGAGCGCATAAAATCTCCTATTTTTAATACTGTAATTAGTATCAAGTATTTTGACTGTTTAGCTCTTTATACTAGCATTCCTTATCAAAAACTGAAGAACATCAATAATTCAATACGCCTTCCTTAACAAAAATGGAGGTAGATCTCGTTTTAGGCCACACTAAAATATCTTTTGTAAATTAAGTCTGATTTCAGCAGCAAGTATTGGCTTCAATTTTACTTACAGATATATAGAGGACTTGCTTTCAATTAAAAATCCTTCATTCGCGGATTACCTTAGCATCATCTATCCAAGTGAACTGGAGGTCAAAGAAACCACAGAAAGTAGTAATTCTACTTCGTATTTAGATATTATGTTGTCTGTCGACATTAATGGTCAATTGAACACCTCACTTTATGACAAACGTGACGATTTCAATTTCGCTATCACAAACCTTCCTTTCATAAGTAGCAACATTCCATCATCGCCCGCATACGGCATATTCATATCTCAATTAATACGTTATTCCAGAGCATGTTCAAATTATAATGACTTTGTTCTGAGGGCTAGGCGACTTTCAATTAAGCTGCTAAACCAAGGTTATATATGTGCTAGACTAGCAACGTCAGTGAGGAAGTTCTACGGTCGTTACGAGACTCTTATTACTCCATATGATATCTCGTTATCCAGACTTTTAAATGATATTCTGGACTGAGACCGATTCCGATCATTTCGCACAGATTTGACACCTTCTATGCTAGAAGGTTACCTACTTTGACTTCTCCATATATAAATACATATGGAATTTACACGATTTGACTCTTTCTTCTGGGTATATGTAACGGGAGTTGCTAGCAAACAGAAAATGCTCCTCTCCCCGGGAACCTGAACTCCCTCCATCACAGGGGTTCACATATGCTCTTCAAATAGACATATTTTGTTATTTCCCACTTGTTTTTCATTTTCAGTGATTTTGTATGTCCTCTGGTTTCATGAGTTTTAGACTTATGGTTTGGATTTATCCATCATCTTTACATACAGAAAAAGAGATCATCCAAAAGTAAGAATTTCTTATAATTGGTTTGTGTGTGTGTGTGTGTGTGTGTGTGTGTGTGTGTGTGTGTGTGTGTGTGTGTGTGTGTGTGTGTGTGTGTGTGTGTGTGTGTGTGATGTTTGGTGGGAAAGTATTCCAGCAGATTGTTGGTATTTCGATGGGTACAATTTGTGTGCCACTTCTGTCCGATATTTATTTTTTATATATATAATCATACGAAGCAGAATTCATGCAATTAGCATCTCGGTTCAACTTTACATACAGATACATCGATTAAGAAACCTGTATTTAAAGATCACCTCAACATCATATATCCAAAGGAACTCGAGATAAAAGATAAAACTGAGAGCGCATTTCCTGCTTCCTACCTCTGTATACTCCTATCAATTAGTGACAATGGTTCGTTAGTTACTTCTCTTTATGACAAACGTGATGATTTTTATTCCAGACTTACCAACTTCCTTTTCCTAAGTAGCAACATACCTTCCATTCCCGCATATGACGTCTTCATTTCTAAATGCCAGAGCATGTTCAAAATACGAAATTTTCGTTCTGAGGGCGAGGCTTCTTGCCACGAAACTTCTCTCACAAGGATATATTTAGTAACGTTTGCAATTGTTATTGAAGATGTTCTACGTTCGATATGTGGATCTGGTGCAATTTGAGATCCCTCTTTTAAGGACATTAACTGATATTTTAGGATTCGATCATACCACCTGACCATCTTGAACTTTTTGACTATGCTTGATTTGACATTATATGTATACATACAGACGTTTGATCAAGTGCATTTCCGACACCAGAATTTCAGTTCAATAGCATTTCATACTGTAAATGACTTATTGTCTTTGTCTTCTACATGTGCTGATGTGTTTATATATGTATATACTTCCTGAACTTGAATACAATGTAGCTGTTAGACTTTTGTGATGGGTGTTTCATGCAAGCAGGAGACACTTACTCCTCCTGGACACATAATCTAACCTCAGTTTAATTAGGTATGTGTTTGCCTTTTTTATTTCATAGACTTACAGATCTTGTTAACCCTTAGGTGTTTTTTTTTTTTTTCTTTCTTTCTTTTATTTTTTTTTTTATTTTTTTTTTTTTGTTTGTTTGTTTGTTTGTTTGTTTTTTTTTTGAGGATTTTGTATTTCTCAACTTGTACTGTTATGTCCTTCAGAAAGTTAAATGTGATAGAAATATACAATAACCTAATACTATTGCAGTTTTGTATGGACAAAAAATGGCTCATACTTCTGGGACCCCCCCCCCCTGGAATTTCCAAAGCATTAACATTTTCTATACACATTATTCATATAATATGTAAAGTGATGTACATTTCCTTTCCTTTTGTTATTGTGTAGTAGAGCGTATCACCAGCGTGCCTCCGAGTGATAGTGGGGCGGCTTATGCTTAAATTCCACCAAAATAGTTCCTTTTGTGATACAAGCATGAAAATTTGTAGGAATAATCTTCTGATAGTATATTTTCAATATAGACTATGTGCCAACTGGAATTTCCTACCATTTCAAGATGGCGGCCAAAATTCAAAATGGCGGCTGAATAGGATTTATGTTCAAAATTGTATGTTGGATGCATGGTTAACTAAGGGTTATTTTGCGATTTTAGTCTGAATCATTTATGAAATTTCTTCCTTGAAGCTGCTTAACATTTGAACTTTTAAATAACAATTGTTTCTGGCCTGTTACTTATGTCCAACAAGGCCATTGGTCTAAATACGCAAAATTAATTCATAATTCATGAGTTAGTTGTTTACAATACTTGAACAAACTCATGCAACATTCTTGCCTCAAAACTTGGCATGGTGTCAGCTTTGTTGGAATTGGGGTGACACAAAGGGCACCTTTCTTCCTCTTTCTGTTTGTCAAATACATAGTAATTCCAAAATTCTCATCACAAAACGAAAGTGGCGCCCTCTGTCAGAGATTTCTGTGTTTAAGCGTAATACGTGCATGGACTGTAATTACAAGTGGATAACCCACCAGTCTGTCTACTTTGCAGTTCAGATTAATAGCCGTACGTGCAAATATTTAATAAAATAATTGATTGTTTTCAATTCTAAATTGAAATGTCAAAAAGATAGTTTGTCAACATTTTCCGTTGACGAAAGTGAAACTGATTGGTCTAAATGCTTTTTATGTCAGATAGACAAAGATGAAGCATTGCTGTCACCCTCCGATCCTTTGAACCAAAGCAAATCGGGTTATACCCTGCTTGCAAAGAATATACCCGAGTTCAAATGCTTGAATGAAATGCCAATCCATGTAGACATTCGACACATTGATGATGGCCAGGGCACTGATGCAACTTTAGTAAAGAATAATGCGAAGTACCATCATTCTTGCAGAATAATGTTCAGCAATACAAAACTACAAAGGGCGAGAAAAGGGAGATCTGTTGAGACTGAAGTCGAAAGTGGTTCATCAAATTTCATCAGAAAAAGAGTTCGAAGCAGATGGAGAAGCCACTTATTGCAAAGTGCTTTTTATGTGAAGACGAAGGTAACATATCAGACATGAGAGAGGCAATGACCATGAAGCTGAACGAAAGACTAAACCGATGCACAATATCATTACAAGATGAAAAACTGCTTCCAAAATTAAGTTCAGGTGATGTTGTAGCACAAGAGTTTAAATATCATCCAAAATGTTTGACAGCATTGTATAACAGAGAAAGAAAGACACTACGGGACCATGAAATGTCAGTGGAAAAAGGACACTGCGAGTATGGTGATGAACTTGCATTTGCTGAACTGATTACACACATAGTAGAATCACAAAGAGCTAATCCGGAAGGTATTGTTTTCAAACTTGCTGATCTTAGCTTGTTATACGAAAAACGACGTCGCGAATTTACGTATCCGTCGATTTCAACAAGTATAAGTTTGACTGGCTTCAGTTTGTTAGTTTGACACAAGAAGTGTTAAATCTAGAGACAGAATTATGGTCATCATACCATTCTTTGCGAGTTAGGGGTCCTCATGTTAAAGTCGGCACAACATCATTACTTCCTTTGTTGCAGGATCAGGCACACTCTGTGTCGACAATTAAACATGCCATGGATAAAATACGAGAGGTCACTAATTTCCTAAATCCCACTCAAACTCCAGTTATGACAGCAGACCAACCATTGTTTGTTCTTGCAAAAACAGATACAATGGCAGTCGCCAGACATCTATGGTGGAGATAAATTTGTGATAATGTTTGGAGGTTTGCACATAGAAATGGCTGCTTTGAAACTATTGGGTGATTTACTGAAGGGATCTGGTTGGGTAACAGCTTTGACTGAGGCTGAAATTGCATCTTCAGGATCTGCTGAATCTTTCCTAACAGTTTCAAACGTTGCAAAGACGAGACAAATTCATCAGATAACGGCTTGTAGTCTGTATGAATTGATGAAGCTAGCATTTAAGAATGCTACCGAGGGTCAAATAAATATAGAAGACATTGCTGTCAATGAAATATTAGAATGGTTTTCATTGCGCACGAAAGAATTTCCTCAGTTTCAATTTTGGGGTTTGATATTGAATTTGGAATTACTAGTCCTTTCGTTTATACGATCATATCGGGAAAGTGATTTTCGTCTCTACATTGAATGTCTTTCAGCTCTTATTCCCCATTTTTTGCCCTCGATCATATGAACTATGCCAGATGGCTGCCTATTCACATTCGGGACATGTTGTCTCTTGAAAAACTACATCCTAATGTCTATAACGAATTTCAAAAGGTAACTTTTCCGTAAAGATAACAGAGGGAAGGTTTTCATGCATTGCTATTGATCAAGCACATGAGCAGAATAATGCACTTGTAAAAGGTGATGGTGGCGCAATCGGCTTGACAGAAGATGCTTCAGCTCTTAGGAGGTGGATGATAGCTGGACCAGAGATCTGCAGATTGGTTGAAGAGTTTTCAAAAGCAAATGGTTATGTAAAAGTGAGACATTTAAAGCACCATTAGGAAACTCATTCTGCTCAAAAACAATTCTTTGAAAAAGTCCGTAAGCTTGTAGTAGTATTTGAGGAAATGGGAAATCCATTTGATAAAGAGTCAAAAGATCTGTATGCTATTGATTCAAAAGATGTTGCAGAGCGCAATGTTTCCGAATCGCTTCAGAAACTATTAGAAGTTGGTCTACACCAGTATGATCTTTTCATAAAACGTATTAACGATACTGATTCTATGACCCCATCACGAAGAATAAATTTCCTTTGTTTGGTTCCAAATCGAAGTTACACTGTATTGCCACAAAAACAAGGGTAGCTAGTTGGAAAGATGAATGCAGCTTGTTCTCAAGATTATTAATTTCTTGCCAAAGTAGACAATGTGATTTGGAAGACTTCTTCAGACACGAAAATCAGAAGTTTCCACCATCAATATCACAGAATGGAAATCTGAATTTTGGTACAAAGTAACAACTTATGCCAATATTAGAATGTAATGTACAAATTCCCGTAGCTGCACCACCTGCAGACACTCTCATAATCGATGGAGCTGCATTGGTTTACCCGAAGCAACCAAGAGTATGTAAAACATTTGATGAGTATACCAATGATGTGATTTTGCCTTATGTAGAACACTGTGGACATCATCACCGGAGGATAGATATTGTTTTTGACGAATACCATGAGGATAGTTTGAAAGGCGAAACTAGACGCAAACGAGGATCTGGTGAAAGAAGAAAAGTAACTTCCAACAGTAGACCTTGAAACACATTCTTAAGATGTGATGAAAATAAAAGTGAACTTTTTCGTTTCCTTGCTGAAAAACTGTGAAACAGACATAATTGCGACTCGAGAGGACCATGTTGTAACAAACAACGATGTTGATGTTTCACATATATCACCGTGTAATCACGAAGAAGCAGACACCAGAATGTTTCTCCATGCAAAAGATGCAGCGGATAAAGGAGGTGAGAGTTTTATGTTGGTGAGTTCGGATACAGATGTTGTTGTCCTAGGTGTCTCAATGTTTGATCAATTAAATATTGACAGATTCTGGGTTACATTTGGCAAAGGATAGGACCTAAGAAGGGTCCCTTTACACGAAATATCAAACTCTCTGGGACCAAGAACCAGATCACGCTTTTTCCGGTTGTGATATAGTCTCTGCATATGTCGGTAAAGGGAAGAAATCATGTTGGCAGGCTTGGAATATATATCAGGAGGCAACGGAGGTTTTTAGTATGTTAAGCGTCCCTATAGAAAAAATATCTTCTGAAAACATGACGATCATTGAAAAATTTGTTATTGTGATGTATGATCGGTCAAGTTCAACTAACAAACTTGACGAAGCAAAACTTGATTTGTTCGCACGAAAACAAAAACCATACAATGCCATACCACCATCCCGGGCAGCTTTAGTTGAACATGTAAAACGAGCTGTTCTGCAAGCAGGCCATATTTGAGGTCATTGCCTTAATCGGATGATGAAATTGCCATCACCAGATGCATGGGGTTGGGTGAGAAAGGATGGTGTATGGGTACCGTATTGGACTAGCTTGCAACCTATAGCGGCATCCTGTCAAGAACTTGCAAAATGCGGATGCAAAAAGAATTGTTCTGGGAGCTGCAAGTGCTATAGATCAGGTTTACCATGCACAGCACTTTGTAGTTGTACTTGTGACGGGATTTGAGTCGATAAACTGTCAAAATAAGTAATTAAATGCAAAACTTGCGCATGCGCAGTCCAAAATTTACTCCAAATGTAGTTTAAAGTATTTACAGGTTGATTTTCCATCAGATCGTAACCCATCACCGTTCCAGATATGTTTCAATATAACCATTAGACCATACTGTATATACAGGCAAGCGAATATTCCCCGCCATTTTCAGAATATGGCGGCCATCTTGAAAATACCAAACTTTGCGTGGCACACGGTCTAATATGAACAAGTACATACTAAAGAAGTATCATGCCAAGTTTGTTGCTTGTATCATCAAAAGAACTATTTTGTCAGGTTCCCGCCCCACTATGAGGGCTGCTCATGGGGTTATCAATAGATATATGTTGCTCTCCTGCAGTTGCTCTGTATGTTTTTACACAGCAATGCTCTGTTTCCCATCAGAGCCTCGGTATTTAGGATTGGACGCCGTGATGTGAGGTGCGGGGTGACTTTTAGTAAAATCATGCACATTAGCACGGCAGTGTTCAAAGGAATCGGATGCTTTTGTCTAAGTTGTGACTTTGTGTTGGCTTGAGAATTTTACTTTAGTTTGTCTTTTTCCTGGTGCAAATATTTATTCTTTCATTGTGTGAGATAACAATTTACCATAGAAATTGATACTTGTAATACTTTCACAGTTTGTTGTGTTCTTTATCTTTGGTATTTTCTGGTCCATTTTATCAGTTCATCGTTAATGATGGGGGAAAGAAATTTTGATCTATTGCATGCATCTCTTCTGAAATCAGCCAGTAAGGGTTGACCGGCTTTTTGATGTGTCCTTAAGATCTGCACAATTTAAAACAGATTACACATACTGCAGCATATAGAGATCTGAAATATCGAGCCACATTGTTTTGCGCGACAGGATTGCCGAGACGCTCTATCCGAAGACGGCCCTGTAAATATATCTCGAAGGTCTATGGGGAAGAAAACTGTTTCTACAGGGCGTTGTCAAAAGCCCTTTTTGGCCACGAAGAGAGGCATGTTGAACTTCGTGTCATGACAGTGTTTGAGCTTGACAAAATTCAAAAAAGTATGTGTCACAGGCAACGTATGATGGCATGTGTGCCCATACAGTACGTAATGGAGTCCTCAGTCTCGGACGATGCTCTTGTATCACAGTATTTTTTTTAAATCGGTTCAGAATGAGACACTTAAATCTATCAAGAGTTGGAAGTATTGTTCTCTTATTCACTTATTTGCAGCCGCTAATGCGTTAAATCACCCAATTTACAGTATTTACCCATCAATCCAAAATGCGGCTATGGACAGAAATAAAGAAATAAAGCCACTTCCAAATACATTAGATGACAAACTTCCAGGGTCGCCTATATACATCTATGTGGTCACATACTGAGAACAGTGGCAAAGACAACTTGACACCAAATCACTTTGTTGTTTGTTTTACACATTCATCCACTGAATCTGATGATGTAAACAAACCTGCCAAGAAAAAAGGCAAGAGAGAGTATGGACACGCCTATGGACTGTCAACCTCAGTCTGAGAATAGGGCGGCAAATGTTGATTCTGATGAACAAGCCTTCACAGAGACAACGGCCTCAAAAGTCGATGAGGTCAAAAATGCAGAATACATTGAATACTCCATAGATAAATTTGATCTTGGGAAAATCGTCACTGGTACAGTCAAACTAAGCATGATGCCATCAGCTGGTAAAATTAACTACATCCAGAATCAACCCTTGCCGGACGCCATCAGCAAGTTAAAAACTGGTCGCACAAAGTCAAAGAGTACAACAGAAAAAAACAAAAACTCTTTCATTTCAGCTCTCATGGATGAGAAAGTTTCCATGGCTAAGTTTCAGCAAGCTTCTAAATGGCGGTCTCTGCAAATTTTGTGTCATGTTTCCTCAGTTGGATATCCAACATCAACATACGTTTGTGACACCTTTCACCGCTTACAAGAGACCCTTGGGAAGAAGTCTTCCCTTTTGAAGCACCATAATTCAGAGCATCACAAGAGTGGAGTATCAAACAATATTGACTTCATCAGAAAAACCATCATCGTCCCTTCCATACAAGCTAAATAAGCAAAATCAAGAAATTTACGACCGCAATGTCAAGGATACTTGAGTCAAATGTGGATGCAGTCATTCTCTGTGGAAAACAGAATATTTCCCTCCGAGGACACAGAGATGATGCCACAAGTGATGCCTCGAATAAAGGCAATTTTCTTGCAATACTTCAACTCTTAGCAAAGCACGATGAACAGCTCTCGCCTCATGTACAATCGGCGAAAAGGAATGCCTCATACACAAGCAAAACAATTCAGAACGAGGTTATACAAATAGTAGGGACTCACATCATCAGCAAAATTCTAGAAGGTTTACATGGGAAGAGGTTTTATTCCATCATAGCCGATGAAGTAACCGATAAATTCACGAACAAAGAAGTGCTGGTTTTGTGTCTGAGGTTTCTGGATATCAGAGAACGGCCTGCCGCCATCAAAGAGGGATTCGTTGACTTTTCAAATATAGGAATGACCACTGGCGAAGCCATTGCAAATAAGCTCCTAGAGATCCTCTAAAAATTGGTATTCCGATCGAAAATATTCGCGGACGGTGCTTCAGAGAAACTAGGATGCCAGGGACGAATAAAGTCCGTTAACAAATTGGCTGTTTACACACACTGCCAGAGCCACGTGTTAAATCTAAGCATTGCTTCAGCATGCCAGTTACCAGCAGTAAGAAATATGATAGATATTCTCAATTCATTGTTCATTTTCTTTGATACCGCTCCTAAAAGACAAGGGTTTCTTGAAAGCGTCCTGGAGAGTGAAGGTTCCGAGTCTTCCCGAAAGAAACTTGTTGGGCTTTGCAAGACCAGGTGGGTAGAGCGCCACGTATGCTTCGATGCTTTCTGCATTCTGTACGCATACATAGTCAAGTGTCTCCAGTATATGCTGAACCCAAGCCTTCACGAGAACAGCGATGAAGACTGGTCTTGGGACAGACAAACTAAGGTTATAGCACAGGGGTTGTTGACATCGATGTCTGCCTTCTCCACTCTGATCACCTTTGTGTTTGCCAGATATGTCCTCGATACTATCAAACCACTTACCGTGAAACTTCATCTACAGTTTTGGGAGGACGACTTGCCTTGTCTGTCTGTGGGGGACTTGGAGAAGGAATTGAAGGATTGGAAGCGGTACTGTGCAAAGGAAAACTTAGCAGAGACCTCCGATGCACTCTACGATCTGCTAAGTCTCTTCAACTTTGTTGATGAGGATGTATACCCATGTGTGAAGACATTGATTCACATTGGGTGTGTACTGCCTATAACAACGTGTGAAGCACGTATTTTTTTTTTCTGATGTTGTGGTGGTGTAACACTTTCATTATTGTCCTCATGATTGTGGTGGTGTAACACTTTCGTTATTGTCCTCATGATTGTGGTGGTGTAACACTTTCATTATTTGGCTTCATTATTGTGGTGGTGTAACACTTTCGTTATTGTCCTCATGATTGTGGTGGTGTAACACTTTCGTTATTGTCCTCATTATTGTGGTGGTGTAACACTTTCGTTATTGTCCTCATGATTGTGGTGGTGTAACACTTTCGTTATTGTCCTCATGATTGTGGTGGTGTAACACTTTCGTTATTGTCCTCATGATTGTGGTGGTGTAACACTTTCGTTATTGTCCTCATGATTGTGGTGGTGTAACACTTTCGTTATTGTCCTCATGATTGTGGTGGTGTAACACTTTCATTATTGTCCTCATGATTTGGGTATTTATGGTCGGTATGAGTAAATAAATATAAGATGCTTACTCTTCTGAACACATGCTCTCTTCTTTTCTTTCCGAGGGTATACAATTTTTAATCTTGAAATATTGTGATTGGTATAATTTATATTAGTATCTTCTGTTTTGCCTCTTATATTGGACATTAGCAATAATCGCTTTAAACAAGTATGTGAACATGAAAAGAAAATTATTGAATTTATAAGTAAAAGAACACAAACACTCTGTATTGCAAATTTTTGGCCTCACGACCTTTATCAAGCAATTTAACAGATGACAAATATAAAGCTATGTCAAATCCATGTCTGTGTTTCAAAAACACATTAATAGCTTCTGAGATTTAACAGCTTTTTATTTGTCATCTCTTTAATTGCTTGATAAAGGTCGTGAGGCCGAAAATTTGCAATATATAGTGTTTGTATTCTTTTACTTTTTATGTACTGGACTTCCCTTTGGGGGATTACTTAGAATCATTGCAATTATAATTTAAGTATAGTTTTCGGCTTATCTCAAAACAATTTGATTACTGAAGGAATACACGTAAGAACTGATTGACAACAAGCATGGATACATATCATTATAGACTCATTGTATACAGAGAAGTATTCAATAGATAATATAAACACATATGCTTCTCATTTTAATGTAATTTATGATATTTTATGACATTATATAACTAAAGAATCAAAGAAGCGCGATAAAAACCCTGAATTTTGATCTTACTACGACCTTATCCTCTCATTTTTAGTTTAGTTTAGTTTATATACTTTATATAATAAATATCTTTCGAGAAGCAAATGGTAATAAAATTCAAACAAATAACCGGAAGAATCCAATTCGGACAAGGGACAGGAAATACACAACATAAATGTTTTAGTAAGCAGCAACACTTAGGCAAACGATGATGAGATGAGGAAGATATACCATCTCCTGTCAGCTCACTAGACCCACCTTGTAAAGACCAACGGTCCGAATCGAATATGAAAGGACAATTAAATCCTTTCTGTAATTTGAATACGTAAACTAATCAGCAAAATACCGAAAAAGAAACAATAGTTATCGATAAACAATGCCAAAGTAACAAAAAAAAAAAACCCCACATGCATAAAAGTATAGAGAATATAGCTAAAAGCGTAAAAATATAAACACCTAATTGTAGAAAAGTAGTAATTGTGCGAAAACATCACCTATTCTAAACTAGAAGTTTCAATCTAGAAGATATGCTGTTCGATCCAAAATAGACATAAAACAGAAGATAAATTCCACACGACAACCGATGTAACCCACATTCACACAAGGCTTTTGAATATTTATCTGACTCATCGTTAAGCCAAAATCATATCTACTATAAAATATAAAAAAAAATCCTTATTATAATCTTGTGCTTTCTGAAGTATTATTTCTTGCAACGAATTGTTCATTTCTTCGAGAAAAAGACCAATTGTCTTCACCAGGGTTTAGTTTGCGATGTAGTTTTTCTTTTAATAATGCAAAATTGCGTTTGTTAATAATAAATGCTAGAAATATGAATACACCTTGCGAAGAATTCATGATAGCAGCAATGAAAGAGAACATAGACAGTGGAAGGAAAGAGTCAATAATCTGCAGTATCCAAGATATGCCTGTTATGGACGTCAAACGCAAAAATATGGACACATCGTTTCTGCTCATACCATGTGGAATAGGTGTAAAATGAATTGTCCTTATAGTGATAATAAAGAAAATAAAATTTGTAATACAAATAAGAAACACGGGCACAATAAAGGTTAGTATATTAGCAATATAGTTAATGACAAAACATTTTCCACCTCCATATCCCACAGCGGTACCATTGGAAATTGTGAGATTCGCCAAAATACATGCCAGTATTAGCAAGCAAGGGCTTACAAATACATACAATACACTATGATAAATCGTCTTATTGCAAAGCGTGCTTCGTGCCGGCACACTGGGCTTGTTTGATGTGAAAACCTTAAACATGTTAAAGTTACATGCACTCATACTTGTGAAAACAGAAAGCCAAGAAAAATGCAAAATAATACCGACTAATGTGCACCCAGTGTCAGACACAACAGCTGGAGAGGTGAGTTGCAAACACAACAGAGTAAATAGCAGGGAAATCATCATCAGCATAATTAACTTTCCAGATGTCGTCTGGAGAGCAGGTAACACACAATAGACCACTAAGCTTAATGACAGACATAATATTGATACAGCGGTACAAACAGTTGAGAACAGCCATAGATACCGCATCTCATTTGAATGAACTACGTCATCAACCGAGGAACCAAAATATTCAATTTTCTGTAAATAGTCAAAACACACTCGCAATTTATTATCGGGTGTCATTGAATACTGGTTGCTTTCAATTCGAACACCTTGTCTGGCTAAGACTATATTGAAATCGTCACCGTCAAATGTTGTATTATACTCGTCATCATCTAGTTCTATTTGACGACATAGTAATGCCTTGGATACTTTTGTCTTATGATATTTTGTTACATCAAGCATACCCCATGCAAAGAAATGTCCACAATACATCCCCAAGACAATGCCTGAATAATCAGAGTTGTTTTTCTTCTTATACTGAAAATGAGAAAACATCAAAGACATCAATCCTTCACGAATTGTTATCGTCCTTGACATTAAAGAGTTTAAATAGTTTTCGACCTCAAGTCTATTTACACTGCCATTCACAAAAATATCCATTCGAAGTGTTAGGAACAATGAAGAGTCTGTGCGAATTACCTGTGCACATGGTCCATAGCCTATGGCATCTGTGACTACTGAAAAAATATTTCCAAGATGAATAATAGATCCGATTTCATCCATCAGATACCTCCATACCACTCTATTGATGTCTCCAACGACCATAGGTTTATAAAGAAATGCTTTCGCAAAGAAATGTAAGGAATAACTTAGATTTCTTGTTATTTCAAACAATGGATAGCACGATGAATTCAAGAGAAATTTGCCGTCGAAACATGTTATGTTGCGACACTTTCCCTGCAATATAAAGAGAGGATAAATACAATAAGTATTGTAATGTTCAATGTAATATTGTAATACAATATTTAACTATATTCAAGTGATTATATAAAACATCAGATACCATACTGTGGTGATCATGCATTCATAAGTGATTATATAAAACATCACATACAAATTCTGTAGTAATCATGTATTCACTATTATTTATTCAAACCTTTTCATATATATTTTGTAGTAATTATGTATTCAAATCATATCTAGAACTGTCCTAACGGGACAAATACGCCCCCCCCCCTCCCCCGCGGCAGCAAAATTCAAAATAGGGCATAGAACTATATATATGACCTTGACCTTTGACCCACGACCTTGGTTCAGGGTCATGACACACCGGCATCTCCAAAGAAACAAATGTACCAATTATGATCATCATATGATAAAGAATAAAAAAGTTATGCCCCGGACAAAGGTTGACGGACAGACAGGGTGATTCCTATATATCCCCCCCCAAACTTTGTTTGCAGGGGGTATAAATATTAATCATTAATAGATCTGTTGTTCACGATATACAATTTACAGATGAGAAACAATAGATACAATATAGAATGATAATTCTACTTCCAAAGCTTTCTATCTATAAAATTTCTTCGCCAGAGCTTCATCTGGACAATGCTATAAAAGAGAAAACGGAAGATCTGACAAAGCTGTATGTCACAAATCACCAAGGACATGCACAAACACAATTAAGAAACCCCACTTTATGAACTTAAACATGAGAATGAGAAATATCGATGATGCATACTGATTATACGACAAACAAGACTGTATGTGATAAGCTTGAAATCGTCACTGGGGACGTTCTACAGTTGTCACGGTGATCTCATAAAAGAATATGAGATCCCACTGTGCAAAATAATTCATGACGCTCTGGAGTGCGGTTGAATGACTGTTCGATAAATCCTATAATGACGTCACCTTCACTATTTATGTAATAAATATGTGATCTGGGGCTTTCATCGAATTCGACATGCTTCTGTATAACTATTGCGACGCTGTTTGATGCAAACAGGAGACGCTCACTCTACCCGGGCATCTGGTCTCACCCTGGAATGTTTTATATTTCAGAGTTCGCAAAGTTTGTTTGGGACAATTTCATAATTTTTCTCCCCTTTTGGACATCGACACCGGACAACCGATCAGTACTTCTTCGTTGTTTATTTACAATAAATGAACTATCCGTGATTAGAAGGAATGTCCTATGGCTTTTGCATTTCACATACACCCTAGGGCATCTTTGATTTCAGATTTCCTCCTTAAAATACTCACAATATCCAGCTTAAGTCTATCAAAGGACTTAAGTTGCTGAAGTTTGGCATTGTACAGTGAGGTTCAGTCCTAACATAACATTATGTTAACGTCGCGTTAACATGAAGTTTGCTTTTCTCGTGCGCTCAGGACTGCTGAGCACATGCGTTTGCGTTAACGCAGATTTCCACGTTAATTTCATGACCGCGCTGAACTGCCGCGTTAACGCGCTTGACTGCCGCCGCTTGAACGTGCTTAGCAGCCACGTTCGCTTGCTTTCAGCTTAAAACTTGTATTAATATACTCATAGGAGGATTTGATGGAGAATCGATATATACATTGTATATTTAAATATGAAAACATATTAATTTTTAATAAAATATTTAGAATTAAATAAAACCCTTCCGAGTTAAGGGATGATTTTTTTTAATATTGAACGCAATTTCTGAACATTGACTTTAATGAAATTTATTCTTATTTTAGGGAAAAAGGAAAAAATATTACATATGAAATCCTTAATGTATGGTGTCATTTTAACATTACGTTTAATACACGATTTTATGGCGACCTTAGCGATAATCTAATTAGATCCATTTTATTACAAATATATACAAATATATACAAATATAGACATTAAACGTGCAACTGGACCGAGCGCACGCGGGAATAAATCGCGTTTACGCGAATTCCCTCCCGCGTTAACACGAGGAGCGCACGCGCGTTCGGTCGAGCAGTCCTATCGATCCGGTGCTTAAAAAGTTTTTGAATCTTGTCCTCTCTGTACGACTTCTCTAAATTCAGAACGGCAGAAAACACAATCTTGTTTAGTGTTACATGTACCTTATTAACATTTTGACGTGCTTGATCTTATTTCTGTTGCCAATTCTGGTGACCTGACCACCATAGGATAGTTGCAGATGTCGTTTTGTCATATTTATTAGATTCTTTCCCTTCGCATATTTGCTTCATTCTTCAACATATCTGTCGGATATTTTTGACAAGTTTGAAAGAGAAGACCAACTTATTGGAAATTGAATTCTTTATATTTACTGACAAAGAAAAGCAACATAAAACGAGTAACTTGATAACATTGTAAATGATAACGTATGCATTATAAATGAGATGTGCAAATCCTGTGAAAATTTGTATTCATGATTCACATGTTTTTAAAACTATTATACATAGCAGAAAGATAAATTTACATCCCTATATGAATTTAATCTTTTAATTTCAAAAGCGGCTTTTATAGTATAGAAGGGAAGAGATCTAGTTTGCATTACTCAAATCTTCTTATCAATATCTTTCAAAAACCATCTGATCAGTTTTATTTCTCTAGATTATTTAACAGTGAAAAGCAAAGCTGGAAAATAATATATTACACTAAAATATCTATTGACGATGGAATATTGGCTAAATTTATCTATAAAAGTTTGAATGACATTTTGAGTAATTATTCTTTTCTCATAAAGCTTTGTCAGATATCTTCTGTTTTCTATTCTGTAAAATTAAAGCTAGAGATAATCCAAAACCTTCAGTATGTAACGGTATTGAGAATGCTAAATATCTCTTCTCTGATTGTAGCAATCTAGAATCGACATTGTCATATGTTGGTAATATTTTTAATTTTATGTAAAATGGAAGCATGAAATTTTATGTTTCTGTCTAGAACTAAATCCTAAAGTTGATTTTTACAATGTATTTTATCATATGTCGCTCATAAAATATTTAAATATAAATTGTATTGAAGAATGGAAAATATATTTGAATCTGAACTCTTAATAAAAGTCTTTATCGAAAATGCTATCAACTGCATTCTTTTCAGTTTTGATTACACAATAGTTACGATATATGAGAACAATTACGACACATAAATCGCTGAGCCTCATCAAATGCCTAAATCGGCACCATGAATCCAAAGTAATGGAATATTCATGTGATGTCCTCTGTTCTGTGGGGTTGTTTGTATTATGTTTTTATGTTTCGTTGGAAGAGTCGGATGTTTCCGTTTTATAACATTATATACATTATATATTAATCAACGGGTCATGAGACAAATATGGAAAGACTGCCAACGCTTGAAATGTTGATGTTTTGGTCTTGTAATTCGGAGAATCCCCACTTAACAAGAACTATCTTTTACAACATCATTGTTCAATATACAAACGATAAAATGCTTACTGTTTATAGTAGTTAGGGAAATGTAATGTTTTGTAAGAGTCAGTAATTAAAAAATCTCGAAGACGTGTCATACAGTATACTGTAAACCGTTTTATTCGCGACGATTTATTTTAGCGATTAAGATCCCTTACACCTGTTCGCGGCGTTTTATATTCGCGATAAACAGATCATGCACGAAGTTCAGTATACACCTACCGTAAATACTCGAGAATAATACGCACCTAAAACATTACTTCCAAAATCATGAAAAAAACCCGTCTTACTCGGTGTATAATACGCAGGGGAAGAATCCAAGATGCAATCGATATGATTTTGTTTTGATGTTAAGTGATTCGTTTTTTGTGTACCTCTGCAATTAACCTGTCATTTCATCGTTTATGTCAATTGAATTTGCTTTGCCGTATACCTTTTACAATGTGATGGCGTTACGTGTGTTATCATCAAAAGCTGCACGGAACGGCCAACCTATATTCATCGTGCGATATCAACGCTTTTCTCCCATTCTCTCGTTCAATTCATTTGCAGTCAAACTCGCATAGACTTCAATTTTTTAACTATTGCGGACGTACTAGTCCCTCGTCCCAAACGATCACTTCAATTTTTTTCTCGTTAGAATGAACGTGCTTTTACACGGGTATTGCCCATGTTTGTAAGGAAATAATACAGAATGAATGAATCGAAACTTATAAGCAGACATAGTCCAATTCAAATGCAATTCTTAAAGGGACATAGTCCGAGGCTGGAAAATTTTAGCATGAAAAGGATAAATTACGACAGTATCTTATTTTTCCTGTATTCCATAATTCATAAACTTTGTGTTAATTGCAACATTTAAAACTAAAATTCCTCAATGTTTTCGTAGAATAAAGGTAATTGAGTCGAATTAAATTCGGTTGGTGTCAATTCTCCAAATAAGGCGATGTTCCACCCATAATCGTGCGCAGATATTCACTGTAGAAAACAACAAAAATGGTTCACATGTAGGGGTACGAGCAAGAGAAAATAAAAAGTGGGGTAGAAAATTACTATACACAGACTCAGAGGCCAAAAGAAAGAAAAGTCGAACAAATGTTAGAATCGGGTAAAGCACGAGTTTCATTGTCAAGTGATTTCCTCTGACCAACCTCATCAATATTCAAGATGTTGGCCTGGTTATGTTGCAAATTTAAAACGGGCATATCTAGTTAAGAACATCGACGTGTTTTACACATCTTAGATAATATACTAGCAATCGATTGCCGTTCAAGAAATCCGTTTACATTTTTTATACTTCCCCGCCTTCAATAGGACCATGCTTCTTTAAATTAATCCATAGTCTAAGTAAGCCACACTGCCGATGCTCGTGACGTTGCGGTCAGGTAATTTCACTTGTTGCATAACTATCAATTTAATCAATTAAAGTTAGATCATTATATCACCCGTGCACTTTCCTAATTAAAAACCATTGCTAAATAAACACAGCGCAAGTCCTCTATGGTATTTATTTGAATGGTACTCTGTAGACATTACTCCTATTATCGCCTTGGGCATTTACTACAGGGAGCAGACAGTATATAGAGATAGACATATCTCACACCTCATGGATTTGATTGACGGCTTTAGGTACTTTAACTGAAACACGCACCCCCTAAATCCGCCACTAGGGCTTAAATCAGGATTAACAAAAAGTCGATAAGAGCGAGGAAAAAAGTTGCAGATTTCTAATCCTGTGTATAATGCGCAGTCAAAAACTGATAAGACAAATTGGTTTAAAAAGTGCGTATTATATTCGAGTCTTTATGACACTATGAATACTAATTACCGACAAACATTTCGATATAAACATTGTTGTACAATTTGTTTATCTATTAAAGTACAATGCTAACTATGAAGGCCCTACGTCTTACGATTGAAAGTTACATAGAAGTAGGTCAACGGTCACGGTTAAGGTCACATGATAAAAAATTCTGGTACCAACGGAAAAGTATTGCAATTAGGGACACACATGTCTAATATTAAGGACGTACGTCTTACACTTAAAAAGTTATGACCAAGGTTAAAGTTTTTGTGACAGACAGACGAATAAGGTTCATTGTCCCCACACTTTCGCGAAAAGCGGGAGACAACAACATTACTGAAATATATACTTTCATATATATATTTTCAGTCATAAAATTTTTTAATTCACTGTAGGAGCATCTCCTTCATGCAAAGTTCTGTCCTTAGATTGATTCTTTGGTGCACTTTTTAATCACTTTGCTTTAAACATTGCTCTTCAAATATTTATATATCATTAGGATTCCAATCATTCGGACACGAGCATCACTGAAGAAGGGACAGGAAAAGAAATCTGACTTAGTTTGTAGGGCAGAAGTCACCAAGGAGACGTACAATAAACTTTGTAACAAGTAATACATGCAGTGACATTACAAATACATCGATTATACGACAGATGCGATACCGACTTAGGACAGTCAATTGAGTACCAAACCGTAATTAATTGGTGTGGTTAACTGTTTTACGGGCCCACCTTCCTACTCATCGCAAATGCAATAGAATTAAAAGACACACAGTTGAAAAATTATGAATAATCCTCCATATAGAGAAAAAGGCTCAACACGAATCTCAGGTTGTGAGGACATAAAAATATATAAACACTGTAGGTAATGTTGAGTAAGATTATGATATCTATAGTATACACAGCGACATCAAAATGAGGTAACCGTGCCCTGCTGGTCTGGAAAAGAGCTCAGACGCTTGATCTGTAGGAGTCCCAACTAACAGTCAGACGAGACGAAGTTTGGGGTCATGTCTCCTCTTAAACAGTTGAGGCAAGGTCCGTCATGAAGTCTCAACCGCTGTGATAGTATGCAACGCTCAAGGAAAAGTCTGCATAAAGCTGTATAAGGGCCCAATACAAGACAATAGTCTTAGCGATGATCTTAAGATTATATTGTCGATGTAGAAGACATTTGACAATTTTAGATCCGGACAAAATGAAGAAATCAAAGTATCTTAACCTCCTTAATTTGTAAGCTCGATCACTGTTGGGATGAGAAATTCCGCAGGACACAAATTGCTGAAAACTAATAAAACTGAATTTAGATATAAGTTTTTATAATGATTTGTAAAATTTTCCAAAAGTTTTTCTGAGTTTATGGTATCTGTATCCCTGAGTCAACAGTTTCGATGTGATTTGCAAACGTTTAGTGTGAAACTGAAACGTTTGCGCAATTTCTATCAAACCTAATGGCGAATGTACAAAAAGAAGGAGAAGACATCTGACAAAGCTGTATGACACAAATTACCAAGCACATGCACACAAAATATAAAAATAGTAGAATATACAAGGAAAACGACATTACAAAAATATTCGATTGTGCTGCGGTTACGATACCGACTTAGGACGGTCAATTGCAGTAAAAAACGTTACTCAGTTGGTGTGGTTAACCTGTTTACGGGCGCCCATCTTTCCACTAACCGCAAAAGCAGCACAATCAAAGGACACACATTTGAAACTTTACAAATAACTCTCCCTATAGAGAACAAGGATCAACAGGTTTTTCAAGAAGAGAAGTCATAAAATTGTTTTACACACTTAACATTTATAGAATGAGATGTTGCTATCAAAAACGACATCAACATAAGTAAACCGTGCTCTGCCCGTCTGTATGCGAGCTCAGATCCTTGATCAATAGGAGTCCCGACTAACATTCAAAGGGGACGAGAATCAGGACCTTGTCTCCTCTGAAAAGGTTTGGACAAGGTCTGTCATAGAGTCCCCATCGCCTTGTTAGTCAGCGTGCAACGCTCAAGCAAAAGTCTTCATTGGGTTGTAGAGGGACCCAATACAAGAACTGTGGTCTTAGCGATGATCTCGGGGTCATACTCGAAATACCAAGAGACTTGTGTCACATGACCATGGCACTAACAACAATGTACCACATTGGATATTCACGGTCCCCTGCAATTCAGATGTGAGACTAGGTGCCGGGAGTAAGCGTCTCCTTTTTGACCAGCCAAAGCCGCCGTGAATGCCCTTAGACACAGTTGAAACAAATAATTCAGCACTACATGAATGTGAATCAACACTGTATACAAAGTGCCACTGCCACATAATATCAGGAAAACGGTATAATAACACTTCCTGGAGATATATAAATATGAAAATTTCTTGGAGAAATATAAATACCATAAGGAGTCATGGTACATCGCCATCCAAATAAGGGAAATTTACAATAGAAAATCCAAAGTTGTCCCGTTTATCATACGTGTTATTATGAATATTTATATCAATAATTTTTTAATGTTTAAATCCCAAAAAGGTGTTTCTCTCTTACAAATATTGGCTTTATTCAGTTGAAGTTAATATAGATAAATACTAGATATATAATTTTTATACTCAGGGTTATCCATTATCAAAATGTCATCTAAATACGATCACAACGTCTGCATTTTTAATACCGCGTAAAATCTACATCATAACGATACGCGTTAAGAGAAGCGCAATTAGTGCCCATTGGGATTCCAATCACCTGTTGATAAAATTTGCCATTAAATTGTATATAAATAGGAGATGGCATTACATAACTTGTTACAAGTTCAATATTTGTAAGAGTTATATTATTTGTTTGAGAAAAATCCACAGTTATCTGATGTACATAGGTAAGTTTTTGATTCTCTTAAATTTGTAAATAAAGGTTTAGATCTACTTAATATTTTTAATATTTTTCGTGATCATAGAGTCAAATATAAAATTCCTCAGTTTTTCGAGAATCTTGAACCATCTGATTTGCTATCAGTTCAAAAAATCTATTAGAAATCTTATATTTAAATACAGTGCAGTCACATCTAATCTAAATTCTCTTGACTCTATTCCATCGTCCTGTTCATGCAATAATTCTAAATTCATTTATCAGCCTGCAGGGCATATTATTACAGGTGATCTGAATTGTACTTCGGATAAATATTTCCGTTCACTTTTTAATAAAGGGCCAAGTATAGATTACCTTCCAGGATTGATTTTACCAAATGCCAGGATATTGTTGAAGAAGCATTTAACACTTATTGCAATCGATTATGTAAAAAAGAAAGTGTAAAAATACATGCCTTGAATGACTGGAAAAGTGAAATCTTAAAAATTATCGATATTTGCATCGAGAATTTTGCAAGTAATCCCCATTTATTTAAACAACCACATTATATACCAGTCCAGTCTCTAAAAAAGAAAATGGCTGATTTACATAACACTTATGTCTTCGTACCCGCTGACAAAGCAGCTAATAATATTATCATTGTTTGAAGAATATACTATATTTCAGTTCTGAAAACGGAATTGAACTCTACTTCTACGTATGTTGAAACCCCATTGTTTAAAGACAAGATCCGATCTGAACACTGTAAAGCTATGTGTGATTTCAATTTAAGCATTGATAAAAACGATCTTCCAACAATGTATTGGCTTCCCAAACTACACAAAGATCCATATAAATCACGCTTTATATCAAATTCTGGTCATTGCTATACAATAGTGCTTTCTACACATATCAACTCCGCTCTTACTGCAGTTAAAGACCATGTTATCAAGTTTTGTAATACTGTCTTTAACAACAGTAACGTCAATTACTTTTGGTCTATCAAATATTCTAACAAAATCATTGAAAAATTTCGTTTGAGAAATTGTTTTGATTTTTCAACACTGTATACCTCTTTACCTCATGACTTAAAACTAAATTGCTGTCTCTCATACGCCGGTGTTTCAACAGAGAGTCTAAATCATACCTCTGTACTTCAGTTACATCTGGATTTTTCTCCAACAAACAATATGATTATTATGGGCCCGTAAACCGGCTAACCACACCATTTGTTTGGCTTTTGTCAAATTAAATGACCGTCCTAAGTCAGTATCGTAATTGCACTACAATCAAATATTTTTGTAATGTGATATATGTTCTAGTATATTATTTATATTCATGTATTGCATAGGTCTATGGTGACTTCTGCCACATAACTGAGCCAGTAACTCCTCTTTTTTCTTTTATAAATACTGGACTTGTGTAATGACATCACATTTTTGATGGATAATATCTATGTACAATTTAATGGCAAGACATCAACAGATTATTGGAATTCCTTTGGGCACTAACTGCGCTCCCCTTACAGCAGATTTATTTTTATACTGTTATGAGAGAGATTTTATGCATTCTGTTCAAACTTCTAAAAGTTTCGACCTTATTGATAAGTTCAACGACACCTAGATATCTTGATCATATTTTAGTAATCGAGTTTGAAAACTGTATATCTGACATTTATCCATCTGAACTTCAATTAAATAAAGCCAATACTTCCGACCAGGAAACACCTTTTTGGACTTAAACATTAAAATTATTAACAAATATATTCATATCATCATATGTGATAAACTGATGACTTTGGATTTCATATTGTAAATTTCCTTTATTTAGATGGTGATGTCCCCAGACTCCCGTCATAAAGATCCTGCACTAACGTTTTGGATTTTCACGAAAAAAATTCTCAGATTACTTTTTAACCTCTTACTCAGGATTAAAGATATCATAAACTTCGAAAAACTTGTGGTAAATTTTATAGATCGTATTCAAGCATTTTGTCCAAATTCGGAAATGTTACTTTTCAACAATATGTATCCAAAGGAATTTCCCATCCCAATTTCTACGGTGATCTAGTGTACAAACTAAAGAGGGTCAAAGGTTCGGATAATTTCTTATGGGCTGGTTCTAAAATTATTAAACGCCTTCGACATCGACAGTATGACCCCGAAATCATCGCTAAGACCATAGCTCTTGTGTTGGGTCCCTCTACAATCCAATGCAGACTTTTACTTGAACGTTGCACGCTGACTAACAGGGCGGCGGGGACTCAATGACAGGCCTAGTCCAAACCTCTTCAGAGGAGACAAGGTCCTAATCCTCGTCCTCTCTGACTGGTAGTCGGGAACTCCTATTGATCAAGGATCTGAGATGGCTTACAGACGGGCAGAGCACGGTTTAAATATGTTGATGTCTCCTCAAATATTTTGATAGCAACATATCATTCTATGATTGTTTCGTATGTAGTAAATTTTTATGACCTCTCTCCTTGAGAAACCTGTCTATCCTTGTTCTCTGTATAAGTATTATTCATAAATTTTTTAAATGTGTGTCCTTTGATTGTGCTGCTTTTACGGTGAGTGGGAAGGTGGGCGACCGTAAACCGGTTAACCACAAATTGAGTGGCGTTTGCTACTTCAATTGACCGTCTTTAGTCGGTATCGTAACCGCAGCATAATCGAATTTATATATAATTTTGTTCCGTGTATATTCTGCTGTTGTCATTTTGTTGTGTGCAGGTCCTTGGTGATTTGTGTCATACAGCTTTGTCAGATGTCTTCTGTTTTCTCTTCTATTGAAACACCATAGTATCAGAGACAACAACTTAGTCTTAATTACATCACGTGGCAGTGAGGTAAATAAGGTAGAAAAATCAATTGTGGAAATTTGACTAGTTTTAAAATTACGTAAAAACAGTTGATTTATATCTTCGCTGGAGTTTTTAATCGACCAAAGGTAATTTATATTATTATTATGAAGAGGCATTATTTGTTGAAATGTGCATCTGGTGCACAAAATTATTAGATATATATGTTCTTATATTTATTTCATGCCAAACTGTACACATACCTGTATGTTATCGAATACTTCATTTACTCTGCACGTTGTGGTATCTATATTGGGTACAAATTCGTCGTCTTTGGGGGACACTGTAAATAGATTTCTCAATACCGGAAACCACGTTACACCTACAATACGATCAAAAGATGGTGTTTCACCAGATTGAGACGGAGACCCTGAACTATCATAGAACATACCATTGCACTTTAAACAGTGAATATTTTTGTATGGATAGAAGTAGAAGATTCGTGGTAACTGAAGACAGTTCTCTTCCGATATCGGATCATACGTATGCCATTTCCCCGTAACATTACACGTTTCGATGAATGATGAAGTATGATTAAAAATTGGTCTACAAAGAGCACAAAAGTCGTTCGTAAAAGTAGTTTTGGGATATAGCAAATCTGAGTTATAGAGGAATTCCTCTGTAATATCGACACTGAAACGTATTTTATTAAACTGGCTTCCGATTGTATATGTATTACATGCCCAGTCAACGTCCGAGTCAGTGAGAGTCCAACCTGTGTATTGCTCACAGGAAGATATGTCGTGACGGGGACAAGCTTTGTGTTTCGGTAAAGAGTTATTATATATTATCTTACAATTTAAGAGTTGTGCAGTTCTGATTATGGCATCACTTGTTAGATAATGGCTGTAATCTAAATATTGTGGACAAAATATGTTGAGGTCCCACATTATATACTTATTTTGAAGACGAGAATATTTATCTACGGGCGACACTATCGATTGTTCCGAATGTCTTTGTGAGCTTACTGGAATTGAATTTAAGAGTTTCTTGTAAGAGTCACTCTCCAAATTACAAAGTACACAATAAAAATTGTTATACGTGAAATTAGTGCCCCGAACAGTGACTGGGAGTAAAGAGAATATATCATCATCAGTAATTACTGAGCATCCTTGACGGTAAAGATGATACGTGGTCTCTTGGAAGCAACTGTTTACCACAAGGTATCCCTCTATAGTTGGCATCGTTTTGGACAATTCATATTCTTTCCGGCATCTAGTTTGAAGTTCTAGACCAACATCCATACAACATGTCTCTGATTCATCAAAAACACAACTAGGGTCACAAATACATGTCATATAATTAGAATGAGCAACAAGGGAACGTCTTGCTTCGCAAACTCCCACTTTTGAATCTACAAGTGCCATGCGTTGATTAAGTAGGTTTTGCAAGTTAACAATTACTGTACTATTGGTTCCTAATGTAGTGACTGAAAAAGGTACGATGATTTTGTTGGAAAGGTTGTTGTCTTCTGCAACTTTCTTCAATACAGTGTGTTTGAAATATTTCAAATCGAATGCGCTTATCTTTATATCATACTGGAAATGAAAGTACGTGTTGTTAATTATTGATTCAGACAACCTACTTTCCACGTCCATAAACATTTGTGAACTATCATTTCGTCGATTACAAAGAAAGCAAAATATATTTTTATATGGAATTGTAGAGTTACTCTGCGCCAACAATAAGCATGCGCGTTCCAGTCCTTCATCATAATAGTCCCATTGCCCTGTTTCATTGCACTTTGTCACAATATTGTCAGGCGATGTATCATAAAGAGATGGATTACACATATAACAAAAAATATTCTTGAACACTCTGAACCGTCGCCGGTATTCGGACTCACAGGCATATTTAACGTTAATGTCCAAATCAGACCAAAGTCCAGTCATGTTACATCGACTAAAAGGAATTTCACTGTTGAGACCATCGTAACAAGGACTTGCTGTATCAACACGGAAGGGGTCGTATGCTTGAAATAAACAGTGTCTGTTGTATGCAAGGTTGATTACTTCATCCAACGTGTTTAGGAAATTGAAATCTGCAAACATGTCGCATTTGATATCAAGAGACCACAATGAAAAATTTGAAATGCCATGACACATTGCACAATACTTATTATAATATGCCAGTGTTATATTTCCCCCATTGACAGGAAAATATTGCAAACGGGATTTAATGTCACTCCGATTTTGGCATTTACTTTGCAATTCGTTTGATAAATTCTCCGGACATGACGTCACCATTAGTTCGGATGACTGTTTCTTTTCAAAAGACTGTCCGATGATTGTCTGATTTATGCACCTGAGTTCTGGAAGTCTAAAGAAAATGTCTGGGCAACAATCTCCCCTTTTAATACATTCGGAATCACAGGTACATTCGGGACAGATTGCGAGGTGACGATAAGTATTCGAAGGTTTAGTACTTTCAAGAGAATCCGAACAGAAATAATCTTGTCCACAAATTAAGAAATATTTCTTCATTAAGGAATCATAATCCAATGACATAACCATCGAAGAGATCAACGACAAAACATGAAATAGATGCATCGTTTTTCCCTGATTCGACATCATGTGAATGACATTAGCATGAGTACGATGATGGTTTTGACTTCAAAATTATTGACTTATGGCATATATTATCTGTCACTTGCCTACACATGATCAAAGCATCAAATAGATTAAAAAGGAGGAAATGTTTATAAAGACCCGATTACCACCACCATATATTGATTACACTAACACACGTTTATCATATATTCATTTCAAAACTCTCATTTATTTCCCTTGATAACTACAAAGCTAACAGTTCAGGCTTCAATCGTTTTGCATTTGATATGTGCTCTGTAATCACCAGTTGATTTAATGATGTGTTTCTGTCCATTTATCATTTATCAGTCTATTTACACTGACAAATTACCTCACTATCCATTTACATCTGACGCGATGCCGATTATTTGCATTATTCTCCTACTAACTGCTCAGGTTTTCGTAAATAAATCATCTGATTACTTCAACACGGCCCCATTGCCTTAAGTCTAGAATGAGAAATTTGATAAGACAGTTTCAAAGTTTAGTTTCGGAACTGGTTTTGCCATTGATCTTTTCCCTTTTTTGAAATAATATACATATAAAATTAATCCTAAAGAATTCCAAGAAACAGTACATGAAATCTCCTACTTTTAATGCCACTAGCAACAAGTCTTTTGACTCTGTATACTACCAAAATTGGAACTCGCTGGTGTAAGTAACTCTTTTAGACTACAACGATACATATTTTGTCAAGGAACAGTGTGATTCCAGTAGGAAGTATACACAAAAAGGTATCATCCTAATGTTAGAATTTCTTATAAATGATATTTTTGTGATTTTTGATCGGAAAGTGCTCAAGCATATTGTTGGCATTCGGATGGGTAAACAACTTCTGGTCGACATTGTTTATATACGAAGCAGAGTGCATACAGTCTGCCTTCCAACGGTTCAACTTTACATATATATACATCGTGACATGTATCACTGTATTTAAAGATCACCTCAACATATCTCCAAAGGAACTCGAGATAAAAGATACAACTGAATGCGCATCTTCGGCTTCATACTTCGATTTACTCCTGTCATTAAGTAATAGTGGTTGGTTAGTTACCTCTCTCAATGAAAAACGTGAGGATTTCATTATCATTACTACCAACTTTCCTTTTCGGAGTAGCAACATACCTTCCTTTCCCATAAATGGTGTCTGCATTTTACAACTTAGACACTGTGCCGGGGCATGCTTTAAATACAAAGATTTCTGCTTACCAGCGAGGATTCTTGCTACAAAACTACTCTCACAAGAATACATTGAGAAACATTCAAAATTAGCACTGTGGAAGTTCTATGGTCGATATAGGATGCAAGATATGAACCACAAAATCAACAGTATGTTATTAAGGATACGAGCAATTATTCACTTAAAAATTGCTTACTGTTGCATATATTTAGCGTTTTTGGTGATTCTGTTACAGAGCAGCTAAAGTGAGATTCCTCGCCAATGTTGAAATCAAAGCTTCAATATTTCCTAAGATAAGGAAAACCGAGACCCACATTGCCGACATTTCTTATATGATCGAATCAAACAAGAACGATACCAGACATGAATTCATTATTCCTAGCATATTTGGATTCCTCATCAAGAGTTTTGCTTATGGTTACTAAACTCACATTAACTTGAAGTAAATTGGGCCTTCAGAGCGTTTAAATATAATCACACTCATAATTTACCTTTTCCCCCAATTACGTTCTTCATTAAATTATTCCAGGAACTGTGCAATCTTAAAACCTATCCTGGAATTTCAGTCATTCAGAAGATCCAAGATGATAGAAAGACCACTTGTTTTTATACTCGTGATTAACACCGAGCATAAAAACCTCAACGGCGACACATACCAAAAACATTTATCTATAGTAAATAAGGGTTCAGTAACATCAAGTTTTGCCACCCAATTTAATCTGTACAGTTTTTTCCCTCGTGTTTCACTGGTAAAACAGATGATAAAGCTTATGACTGGCTAGACCAATGTAACGTCATACATACTTAAGCTATGCCGCCATGAAACGATCAGAAATTGTAGCTTATCTTTTACCCTTTATGGTGCCAAGGAAAACGTTTTCTCTCTTACCTGCACGTAAAATATACATAAATTCTATGAGAGAAACCCATAAAGAGAAAATTTGATTACCAAGATCACAAATGCAAGTACCCGAAAGGCTGTAGAGCAGAGGAGAGAGATTGACCAATTAAGTGATCGACTTTAACCAAGCCCATTACGTAGTTTCATTGTGACATCACAGTCAAAATTGTGTTTTATGGGCCATTTCTTTATAACGCCATAATGAATAAGTGTGCCAAAAGGAGCAATGTCGGGCATTCGATGATCACTCAATTATCATCGTGCCAAACATTTTTAAGGATGTGTAACTCGAAATGATCACACATCTTGCAGTTGGTTATTTATTTATTTTTTTTTTTTTTGCGATATACAGAGTTATGTACTATATGAGCAGGTATTTGACGTCAAACCATTGTGACCTCATACAATATCTGTATTATTTTGGTAATTTTACACCGGTTTCCAAAGAACTGGTTGACGCCCAATGGTTCGGTGTAATATGCCATCCTGTCATCCAAATGTTTCATTTTGTTACGCATACGCTTCTCTAAATAATCTCTGAGCATCTGAGCATAATTTCTACAAGACTATTGTAAAACAACACTGTGTATCTAGCTCGAAAACTTTTATATCGTTTTGATTCTCTAGTTTCTTCGTTTGATTGTTTTTTGTTGTTTTTTTTTTTTTTTTTTTTAAATTTCATAAATGGTAAAAGTGTCATTACCTCCGTACCAGTTGGCTTTGGTACGAGCAATCTTTTTCTGTACATCAGCAGTGTAACATTTTATGAATCATAAATAACAAACAGCGTATAGATTTAAACACATGTACAATATACATATATACAAATATGACAATAGCATTATTAATCAAGGGCAGTACTACTAATACTAATAGTAAAGCATGAGTATATTGCATTATAATAATTATTGTAATATGTATGCTATGATGTATGTATGATATATTGATCTATTCAACAGTACATTGGATTAAGATTTAAAATACCTGTTTCTTATATATCATTTATTTCTGTAGCATAAACCAATAGGTTACTGGTAGTACACTAGTCTGCAGTAGTACCAAGGTTATAGCAGTTTAGATGAGTTAAAATTTAAATATATTGTAATTGATTTACTGGAAGGATGTTAACTATTAAGTTATTAAAAATGGATTACACAAAGCGTTGATTTCACTATCCTGAAATTTGTAAAAGTAAGTAACTTAGAATTACATTTGAAATGATATTACAGAAGCAGATCACTGATTGCGCTAAAAAAAACCCCGAAACAAAGACTAACAATGTAGTGGTAGACATTGGTGAACAAATAACCAATGAAATAGTAGCCAAATCTCGTAGTCCATGAAATAAAAGGGCAATGTCGTAGACAATGCCAAATTCGGACAAATAAGTAATTGAGGTAAGACCAGAAGCCCGGGAAAAGTAAGCGTCCCTTGCCTGTATACAACGCCAGTCCTAATAGTCCTGCAAAAGTTATCAAGTTCAGGAAATAAATGCATATATACACTCGTGAGCACATAAAGAAGACATGGACACTAAATCAAATAATCCCTTATGTAGATGTTGGACTTTAATTACAGATTATTTTATTTCTCTGTTATGTAGATGGTAGGCTCTAATTACAGATTATTTTATTTCATTGTTATGTAGATGTGGGGCTCTAATTACAGATTATTTTATTTCATTGTTATGTAGGGGCTCTAATTACAGATTATTTTATCTCATTCTTGAGTAGATGTTCGGCTGTAATTTCAGATTATTTTATTTCATTCTTGAGTAGATGTTCGGCTGTAATTTCAGATTCTTTTATTCCATTGTTATGTAGATGTGGGGCTCTAATTACAGATCATTTTTATTTCATTCTTGTGTAGATGTTCGGCCATAATTTCAGATTATTTTATTTCATTCTTATGTAGATGTTCGGCTGTTATTACAGATTATTTTATTTTATTGTTATGTAGATGTTGGGATTAAATTACAGATTATTTTATTTCATTGCTATGTAGATGTTGGGCTCTAATTACAGATTATTTTATGTCATTGTTATGTAAATGTGGGGCTCTAATTACAGATTATTTTATTTCATTGTTATGTAGATGTTGGGCTCTAATTACACATTATTTTATTTCATTGTTATGTAGATGTGGGGCTCTAATTACACATTATTTCATTTGATTGTTATGTAGATATAAGGCTCTAATTATAGATTATTTTATTCCATTATGTAGATGTTGGGCTCTAATTACAGATTATTTTATTTCATTGTTATGTAGATATTGGGCCTTAATTACAGATTATTTTATTTCATTGTTATGTAGATGTTGGGCTCTAATTACACATTATTTTATTTCATTGTTATGTAGATGTTAGACTCTAATTACAGATTATTTCATTTGATTGTTATGAAGATGTTAGACTCTAATTACAGATTATTTCATTTGATTGTTATGTAGATGTTAGACTCTAATTACAGATTGTTTTATTTCATTGTTATATAGATATTGGGATTAAATTACAGATTATTTTATTTCATTGTTATATAGATATTGGGCTCTAATTACACATTATTTTATTTCATTGTTATGTAGATGTTAGACTCTAATTACAGATTGTTTTATTTCATTGTTATGTAGATGTGGGGCTCTAATTACAGATTATTTTATTTCTTTTTTATGTAGATATTGGACACTAATTACAGATTATTTTATTTCATTGTTATGTAGATGTTGAGCTCTAATTACACATTATTTTATTTCATTGTTATGTAGATTTCAGGCTCTAATTACAAATTATTTTATGTCATTGTTATGAAAATGTTGGTCTGTAATTACAGATTATTTTATTTCATTGTTAGATAGATGTTGGGCTCTAATTACACATTATTTTATTCTATTATGTAGATGGTGGGCTGTAATTACAGATTATTTTATTTCATTGTTATGTAGATATTGGGCCTTAATTACAAATTGTTTTATTTCATTGTTATGTAGATGTTGGACTCTAATTACAGATTATTTTATTTCATTGTTATGTAGATGTTGGGATTAAATTACAGATTATTTTATTTCATTCTTGTATAGATGTTCGGCTCTAATTTCAGATTATTTTATTTTATTGTTATGTAGATGTTCGGCTCTAATTTCAGATTATTTTATTTTATTGTTATGTAGATGTGGGGCTCTAATCACAGATTATTTTATTTGATTGTTATGTAGATGTTTTGCTGTAATTACAGATTATTTTATTTGATTGTATATAGATAATAGACTCTAATTACAGATTATTTTATTTGATTGCTGTGTGGATATGGGGTTCTAATTAAAGTATTTTTTGTGATTGTTATGTAGAGGTTGCGATTTAATTACAGATTCATTTATTTCATTCTTCTGTAGATGTTGAACTCGAATTACAGATTATTTTATTTCATTTTTATGTAGATGTGGGGCTCTAATTACAGATTATTTTATTTCATTTTTATGTAGATGTTGAACTCGAATTACAGATTATTTTATTTCATTGTTATATAGATATTGGACCCTAATTACAGATTATTTTCTTTTATTGTTATGTAGATGTTGGGCTCTAATTACAGATTATTTTATTTCATTGTTATGAAGATGTGAGGCTCTAATTACAGATTATTTTATTTCATTGTTATGTAGATGTGGGGCTCTAATTACAGATTATTTTATTTCATTGTTATGTTGATGTGGGGCTCTAATTACACATTATTTCATTTGATTGTTATGTAGATGTTAGGCTCTAATTACAGATTGTTTTATTTCATTGTTATGCAGATGTGGGGCTCTAATTACAGAGTATTTTATTTCATTGTTATGAAGATGTTGGACTCTAAGTACAGATTAGTTTATTTGATTGTTATATAGATGTTGGACCCTAATTACAGATTATTTTATTTGATTGCTGTGTGGATATGGGGCTCTAATCACAGATTATTTTATTTCATTGTTATGTAGATGTTAGGCTCTAATTACAGATTATTTTATTTCATTGTTATGTAGATGTTAGGCTCTAATCACAGATTATTTTATTTCATTGTTATGTAGATGTAGGGTTCTAATAACAGATTATTATATATCATTGTTATATAGATATTGGACATTAATTACAGATTTTTTTTTCATTATGTAGATGTGGAGCTCTAATCACAGATTATTTTATTTCATTGTTATGTAGATGTTAGGCTCTAATTACAGATTATTTTATTTCATTGTTATGTAGATGTTAGGCTCTAATTACAGATTATTTTATTTCATTGTTATGTAGATGTTAGGCTCTAATTACAGATTATTTTATTTCATTGTTATGAAGATGTTGGGCTCTAAGTACAGATTATTTTATTTCATTGTTATGAAGATGTGAGGCTCTTTTTGCAATTTATTTTGTTTCATTGTTATGTAGATGTTGGGCTCTAATTACAGATTATTTTATTTCATTGTTATGTAGATATTGGGATTTACTTACAGATTATTTTATGTTAATGTTACAATTCGTGGTGTTTGGAGGGAACATTTTTCAGCAAATCATTGGCATTCCCATGGGAACTAACTGCACCCCTCTTCTTGCTGACATTTTCTTATATTCGTATGAGGCAGAATGTATTCAAAACATGCTCTCCACAGGCAGAAAAAGACTTGCATCTCAGTTTAATTTTACGAATAGATATATAGACGACGTATTGTTAATCAATAATCCTAACTTTAAGGATTACATAAATGAAATCTATCCCCATGAACTTGAGATAAAAGAGACAACCGAGAGCAATAATTCCGCTTCGTATCTGGATATATTTTTAACTTTCGACAGTAATGGTCATTTGGACACCTCTCTGTATGACAAACGTGACGATTTTAACTTCCAAATAACTAACTTTCCGTTACTTTGCAGCAATATCTCGTCCTCACTTGCCTATGGAGTTTTTATATCTCGACTTATAAGGTACGCAAGAGCCTGTTCTCTATACGACGGTTTTATTCCAAGGGCCAAACGACTGGCCACTAAGTTGCTCATGCAGGGATATGTTAAAGAACGTCTGAAATCGTCACTGAGAAAGTTCCACGGTCGCTATGGCGATCTTGTACGAAAATATGGTGTGCCTCTTTCTAAAATGATTGATAATACTCTGGAATGCGACTAAATGACCTGTTCAGTGAACACCAAATATGACTTTGTATACTAGTTTTGTACTTTCGTATGTACAATTAGGAAACCAAAACTCTTGATTTTGGCATGTTTCTTAAGAACTGCTGTGACGGGCGATGCATGCAAACAGGAGACGCTTACTCTCCCCGGGCACCTGGTCTCACCTCGGAATTTTTCAGTATTTCGGGGTTCACAACAGGTTCTTTTTGAAACTTACACGATTTTGTATCTGTCCTTGGACTTTGAGAATGATTAACGGTTTGGTACTTCTTCGATATTGATTATGTAGATGTTGGGCTCTAATTACAGATTGTTTTATTTCATTGTTATGTAGATGTTGGACTCTAATTACAGATTATTTTATTTCATTGTTATGTAGATGTTGGACTCTAATTACAGATTATTTTATTTCATTGTTATGTAGATGTTGGGATTAAATTACAGATTATTTTATTTCATTTTTATGTAGATATTGGACTCTAATTACAGATTATTTTATTTCATTTTTATGTAGATGTTGAGCTCTAATTACACATTATTTTATTTCATTGTTATGTAGATGTGGGGCTCTAATTACAGATTATTTTATTCCATTGTTATGTAGATGTTGGGATTAAATTACAGATTATTTTATTTCATTATGTAGATGTTGGGCTCTAATTACAGATTATTTTATTTCATTGTTATGTAGATATTGGGCCTTAATTACAGATTATTTTATTTCATTGTTATATAGATGTGGGGCTCTAATTACAGATTATTTTACTTCATTGTAATGATTTAAAATCCACTCCATAAATCTTATATGAATATACAAAAACGAAAACAACAATGTAATGATTATTGAATTATAAAATTAATTTTAACTCAAATTTAATTCTTTCTCATAAGCTAAGCTGATTTTCCGGAAAACAAACCATATTGTTTATCTGGATGAAGCTGAATAGCCATGGTTTGATGGAGTTCTTAAATATGAGAAAAACAAATAGATTTATGTTCTTTTATTTCAGTGTTTAAGGTTTGTAAGAAAAAGACATATTAATTTTTATTGTATATTAGCACACAAACACAACTGCAATGCATTTTTAATAAATGCATTAGGAACCTATGTTAAATTGTTACATATTTCGATTTCTCTTACTACAGATAAGACATAACAGACGTCTTACATATTTTGATTTCTTTTATGACAGTTAAGACATAGCAAACGGCTTACATATTTTTTGATTTATTTTACTACAGACAAGACATAACAAACGGCTTATATATTTTGATTTATTTTACCACAGATAAGACATTACAGACGGCTTTCATATATTTATGAATACAGATGATATATAAACTTTGAAATAAAACAAGAAAAGTGCTTAGATATATGTAATAAAAAGGTTAATGTCTGAATATCAGGAAATTTGCTTGTCCTCTATATTTGTACTCATTAAAATCATGGATTAATGCACAAATAATTATGTATGATGTCAGGAAATATAAGATTAAATTATAATATATATAGAATCCTTACTCTTGATCTTGGTAGCCCTGTCCATCATTGCTACATCAGGCTGTGGAGATCCATGCCCACTTCTGTTTTACTTTTAAAAATAAACTCAAATTACAAAAGCTATTTTCCACTCACTTTGTATTTAATAGATAAATTTGTCTTTTGACATGTAATTCTAATTCTCTGATTTTTGCCGGTGTTGTCATGTCATATGTCATTATTCACCATCTTTATGTACATTGGATACATATACAAATGACCTGCCCGGGACCCGAGGGGTCCACATACCCCTTCGATCTAACTCATTCCCCCCAACCCAAAATCTAGATCTACTGTACACGTACTGTGTTATAATACTAGTCACTTTTATTATTTCTTATTTACAAGGGGAGTGGACTTTTTCTGTGTTGGTTAAATAATCAATCAGTAAACTTACCCTGTTGTGCGGGTACTGGGTTCTAGTCTGAAATAGGAAATAGAACTTTATCATCGTTGTTAAACATTCTTTGTGATACTGTCAATGGACAGTATAGTACTGTAGTAGAAGAAATTTCACTGCGTTAAATCAAAAACCAAGATATGTGATGGAAAAAGACAATCTAACTATTTGTTTTATAGATCATTACAGGGATATAAATGTTCACACATAGTTATCTACAAAATATTATCAAAATTTTCAAGAGGAATAACTCTTTTATGTAATTATTCTCTCCGTCGTTTCAGTTTGATATCTCCAACATTAGGTGTAACGATTTGAGAAACAAAATAATGTAATACAAAGAGCAGAAAAAAATGAAGTTGTTTTATTTGGCGACACTGATTCAAAAGGATGCAGTTTATTATTCTGACTTTTTATGACAAAAAATGCTCTTTTGTATGTTACCACGGAAAATAAGGTGTTTCGGGGTCGCTAAACCCGATATAACCACCTTAAAAGAATCTTGTTTACGATGATTTCGTATCACTTTCAGGAATTTTCTTATATAACATGGTAGTATATAAAAACGTCTTATATTATTCAGATCAGCGGGAGAAATGTGAGAATATGGAAGACACTGATTTCTTTTGGATTTAATATAAAGCCGGAATAGGATTCCAGAATACGTGGAGAAATCACGAGTGACAGGCTACAGCTGATCATGATTCTCCTCCTCGGCTTCCATGTCGATCTAGGTATAGAAATAATGGAAGCAAAACAGTATGATGTATGTGTGATTGAGTCTGCGATAGGCTAAATTGCCTGTTTATCAAATGTTATTCCTCACACTATTTGAATTGTTTTCTATACAATAAAACTCCATTGACTTATCTTCGTATTTTGTCAACATGTGATATTACAGTGGAAATTTAGGGATTTGTATCTTGTATATTCATATTTAGTTTGTCATTGACTCGGTACTTGATGATTACGTGGTAGAAGTGAGATAAAACGTTTAGATCTTTCCTTAAATATTCCAAATATATAGCTACACGGGCCGTTACTACTTGCTACATAGTACTATTATAAGTATGATAAAATAGGGACATGTTTTGTGGCGGCTAGTCCCCACTCTGAAATAAATAAACCTCCTTTCTGACCATGACACATACGGCCCCTCAGCGAAGCCACCAGGCCTATATATAGAAGAATGTATGTTTATCTAGCCATCACAAATGTTCGATTATGTAAAAGACCATTTAGGAACACAACATTTTAGTCTTACATTACTGCCAGAATTATCTATGAAAAGAAGAAAAATTCACATTGTCAAGTAAAATGTCAATAAACCACGCAGTAGTCATTAAGGAACATCTATTATAAAAGACAATATATAGTTATATTAGCTATCACGAACACCTGGGTAAACCGGAGATGGAATCATGTGTCATGAAGGAGTAACCACCTCCTGCTGACCAGTCACACCCGCCATGATGCCATGGGATCATGTGATCTATTATAACTGGTAGGTCATGGTAAGTGGTAATAGTATAACTGTAGTCACAATCGGTAAAGTCGTGGTAAATGGTGTGATATTGTATTATTACAATACAAGCGATTTAACATGGACTACAATTAAATAAAAAAAATCAAATAATTCCAAATGTGTTTCTTAATCTCGATAAACAATAAAAATAAAACCTTTAAGATACATTTTACGAGTGCAAATGATAAAAACAAAAGTTTCCACTGTGATTTGAGAGTGACGCAGATTTAAATGATGAGTTCATTTAATCAAAGTATGACATTATAAATGTCTATGACCAGGTATCGTTATGCTTATAGGACGTAAGAATATTGAATACACCGAGCGTGTTACAATACGTGTGAGCGATTTACCCCCTCAGTGCACTTATGTGTATTGGAGGTTTAAATACCTGTATAATACGGATTGACAAAACATGTAAAAAGTGGTCGACGTAAGATTGTCGGTCTACTTTTCTTCTACCTCTGTTATTGAATGTTTAACCACGATAACGCTTCGGTCGCTTAATGAGAGGACTCTACTTTGGGCCCAATATAGCAGATTACGTGTGCGATCTAAAGCAAATAGGTAGATACCTTTCATATTTCAACAAATACCTAGTAGTTTTTCATTTCGGATTTGATATTTAGTAAAACGATTCAGTGAGACGTTAACCATTTTGTATAGCATTGGAGGACATACATACATTTATGTTTACCTACATTGTTGAGTTTTCGTATATGTGGGGATTTTCTAGTAAGATTTTGATTTTGGGACTGAGGACTTATCAATACTGAACAAGATGGGTTGTAGAGTGGGACTGGACTGGATGTCGTGTATTGCCCAGTTATTGGCCACTTTTTTCTTCCTTTTGGGGTTTGCTACAGACTATTGGTCGAGTGACTCTACGGGGAATATACATGGAGGACTATTCACTACTTGTTCAGGACAATATTGCTACGACACACACGTGTTCTTTCATGAAATGTCACGTAAGTATTAATACACTAATCATTTATATAACCGGAAAGCTTCAAGTGATTTATATCGTACAAACACAAAAACATTCACTTTATTACGGGATATATGTATTTTGTTCTTAGTATTTCGTAACAAAATTTTTAAATGAAGTATTATCATTTATTTATTATTTATTCATTTAATTTTATCTTATTTTATTCTATTTTATTATTATTCTTAATTCATTTTATTTATTTATTTATTTATTTATTTATTTATATCTATTTCTTTTCTTTCTTTATTTATTTATTTTGGACTTTTTTGATTTTCCATCTACGCCTATGCATGAAGCGACCGTTTGGCAGGCTTTGTGTAGTGGTTAAGCGCTTGGTTTACGATGCAGACGATCCGGGTTCGATTCCCGGATTGCACTCCTCTCTCTCTCTCTCTCTCTCTCTCTCACACACACACACACACACACACACACACACACACACAATCACACGTACATACATACATACACACACGTTACTTTTTAACGGTTACATTTGAAAAGATGTTGAAATGAAGTTTATTACTATGGGTAACTGTCAAAATAAAACTGTACCTTAAAACTTTACATAAAGCCTCGCACTGTTCCTTATGTCTTCGAACAGTTTATATACGTATGTAAAATTTTCCGAAATTAATAACATTACATGTATTTATGACATATGAAAGAAGTAATTTGTATCACTTGTTTGATACATTTTAGCATTTAAACTTTCAAATTTAATTACACATGCACAATAATTCCACGTTCAATATCAAAATTCCAAACTTTCTCAATTTGACAATTTCAAAAAGTAATTCTCAATTTAACACAAATCAACAAATTTGACATTTAAACTGAATTAAATAAATAAGAACTAAATCTGATGAATTATACCTAATGTAATGTTTGTGTTGCTTAGATAAATTCAGAATACATGTATATCAAATTCTTTGTGCGTATCACATTTGTTCATCCCAGGATAGACAAACGAAATGTTCGATAATAGTTAAAAAGAGGAAATTTTGTATTTGTGTTGAATTTTATAAATTACAATTTCGATTACAATTTATTTATAATAATTTTCTGAAAGTTTTGCTTTACAAATTATGCGAAATTATGGTTTTTTTTCAGAAAAAGGAAGCGTTATGGGTACAGCAGTACTACAAATGTTCACTTTGTCAGGTTTCTTTTTCGTTTTGATAATGATGATTTTATATATGTGTGCGTTATTTGACGAGCTATGCACTGGAAGAGGTGCGGCACTAACAGCATATTTTACAGGTAAATAATTATCTACAAAATTTGTATTGTATATCATAATTATAAATCGTGATAATTAAACACCTTATGACATGTAAGATCGAGATAACTTGTGACATATACAGACCGAGGTAACCTATGACATATACAAACCGAGGTAACACATGACCTGTGCAGACCAAGGTAACTTATGACATATGGAGACGGAGTTTACGTCTGATATATACAGACCAAGGTAACCTATGATATATACAAACCGAGGTTACATCTGACATATACAGACCGATTAAAATTAATATTTCAAATCGAGGTTAAGTCTGGCAGATACACACCGAGGTTATGTCTGACATATACAGACCGATATAACCTATGATATTTCAGACCGAGGTTACGTCTGGTAGATACAGACCGATGTAACGTATGATAATTCAGACCGAGGTTACGTCTGGCATAGACAGACCGAGGTTGCCTATGATATGTATAGACTGAAATAACCTCTGCCAGATACAGAGGTAACCTATGATATGTACAGACCGAGGTTACGTCTGACATATACAGACCGATGTAACCGGTTTTGTGATGCGAGTTCCGGGAGTACCCGTAATGAGTTCCGGGAGTATCCGTTATGGGTTCCGGGAGTACCCGTTATGAGTTCCGGGAGTACCCGTTATGAGTTCTAGATTGAACTTGAACACTATCGCTAATTGTGCTTCTTATATAATGTTATACATATATATGCCAGATCTTTTGATTATGAAATTATAATAGATATGATAATGCTTTCCCTTACATTCAATTTCAAAGAATTAAAATTTTACTTCACATCTCCCTTTTTATTTCTTAAAACTGAGAAATTTTAGATCGACAAAAACAAAGTCTCTGTACAAATACTGAATGCATACAGAGTATCACTACATCCGATAAAAGTTAAAATAATAATAATACAAATATTTATCTGAATAGTTTTATTTCAATTTATAAGCAAAACGATTCCCTCTTTCATTCATTTTAATATGAAATATTATCATTTAAGTTTATATAATAACATATTTATTCAGTACACCTTTGCTATAGATTTGATTAATATAATTATAAACACAAATATATATTAAAACATGAAGAAAACGCCTCTACAAGTATGCATATAAGTAGACATTAATCCGAGCATGAATTTGGAAAAGCAAGTGTCGAGAGATTAACTCGTTGTTTTAAATCAGATTATAAACGTTGTTATTGATCACTGGAAGACTTGTCCGCATTATTGCCTTTTGGCAAGGTCAGACTTCAAATAGGACCATATGGAACTTTAGCCTAATTTTCTTTATGAATCAAGGGCCCAAGCTACCTGTCATCAAGTTGCCCCCGGGTGCTATAGTAGGGCAGTAAAATTAAGTGACATCAAGTGACAATTGACATGTCATAAAGCTGCCCCTGAGTGTTATTGGAGGGAAGTAAATCAAAGTACTCCCACTGACATGTCATAAAGCTGCCCTTGAGTGCTATAGGAGGCCATGTCATAAAGCTGCCCTTGGGTGCTATAGGGGGCCATGTCATAAAGCTGCCCTTGGGTGCTATAGGAGGTCAGTAAATCAAGATACTCCAACTGACATGTCATAAAGCTGCCTTTGGGTGATATAGGAGGGCAGTAAATCAAGATACTCCAACTGACATGTCATAAAGCTGTCCTTGGGTGATATATGAGGGCAGTAAATCAAGATACACCGACTGACATGTCATAAAGCTGTCCTTGGGTGTTATAGGAGGTCAGTAAATCAAGGGGCTTCGTGGTACATATCATAAAGTGCTCTTGTGTGTTAAAAGTGGAGAGCAAATCAAGGGAACTTCAATTTACATGTCTTCAAGGGGTCTCCAAATTACATGTCATCAAGCTGCTTTTACATACTTTAAGAGGGAACCCCAGAGTACATGTCAGTAAGCAACGTTTGTGTGATAAGGAAAGGATTAAATTAGGGGCACTCCAACTGACATGCCACCATACAGCTTTTGCGTGTCATAGAACGGCAGTAAAAAAGGACTCCGACATACGTACAGTCAAACTGCTCTTGTGTGTTGTAGAAGGGGAGTACATGGGAAGTGTCGTTAGCTAGAACATTATGTCCGATTTCTGTGTCAGTAACTTTGTATGTCTAAGTTTCATACATGTCAGTGTCAATGGTACTAATAAACAATGATTCAAAAATCAATAGTTGACTGTAAAAAGGATTTTGTAAATATAATTAAGAAATATATATTAATGAATATATGAATAAACATTTCCGTGCACATTGACGCACAAGATCAATTAGTTTGCAATTCAACCATTACCCTTTGAAGTAATGTTTATGTAATTTGTCTCAACACTAAATAGATCTAATTCTAAGGGTCTTTTACTGGAGATTTTTTGAGATTTTTTCAATGTGTCTTAATACGTGCATACTGTAGACACATATACCTATTTTACATGCTTGTACATTCAACCGATACGAAAATTCAAATGATGACTTTTTGCCATTTAATACTGTGTTATTGTATATTATTACTGTTTTTAAATATGTGTAACCATTTGTTATCAAAGAAATATATTAATCTGGAACCCACCCCCGCCCCCACCTCCACCCCTTCTTCCTTTTTTCAAGTATCAGTCATGTCATCTTTTGCATCAGTTTTTCTATATCCATATCACCTGTTAAAAATAATAGCCGTAAGAACTATAAATCACGTTTAATACAAACATTTTATCCTAGAACATATTTAAAAGAAGACATTTTACCGCTTTGTCCATTACATTAGTATGGGAACGATTTCAACTAAATATCTAGTATTTTGGATGATTACAAATTAAAAACCTTCCCGATCCGTCTGATAAAGTTCAATTAGTGTAGTATATCGAAAAACAAAAATTACAATGGAAAATAAATTTTAATATTTTGAATAGCTACTAAAGTGATTAAATCACCTGTTCCTCAATTCTTACAGATAAGAATGACTTAATCACTTGTCCCTCGCCTCTTACAGGAAGGACTAGCTTAATCCTCTGGGCTTCGCCTCTTACAGGGAAAACTAGCTTAATCCCCTGTACCTCGCCTCTTACAGGTAGAGCTAGCTTAATCGCCTGTACATCGCTTCTTACAAGCAGACCTGCCATAACCCCTGTATCTCGCTTCTTACAGGAAGGACTGACCTAATCCCCTGTACTTCGCTTCTTACAGACAAGAATGACTTAATCCCCTGTCCCTCGCCTCTTACAGGAAGGACGAGCTTAATCCCCTGTACCTATCTTCTTACAGACAGGACTGACTTAATCAACTGTACCTCGCCTCGTACAGGACTGACTTAATCACCTGTATTTCGTCTCTCACAGGTAGGACTGGCTTAGTCCGCTGTACCTATCCTCTTGCAGACAGGACTGACTTAATCACCTGTACCTCGACTCTCACAGGTAGGACTGGCTTAGTCCGCTGTACCTATCCTATTGCAGACAGGACTGACTTAATCACCTGTACCTCGACTCTCACAGGTAGGACTGGCTTAATCCGCTGTACCTATCCTCTTGCAGGCAGGACTGACTTAATCACCTGTACCTCGACACTTACTGGTAGAACTAAGATCGGGACCAAGTAACAGCTTATAGTTCTTTGACAAACAAGGACTGGTAAAAGCTCTGATCTATTGACCTATATCATATATGGCAAGTAGAAGATTTTGTCCTATTCTGGCTTCCCTCCAAAAACACTTATTTATCCAAACAGCATAAGACTTGATCAAATACAAGATTACATTTATAGTTTATACCTATTGATATTGTATAATCTTAAATTTAAAACTCGCGTCGACGATCTCCTGATTACGACGCTAGTGTTAATTAACACAGTATTCATCTGAGTAGGAACAATAACGAGAGCCCTTCTAACAAGATCATGTGCCCTGATTGCTCCTCCTTATCCCTGTATATTAACGACACGACACTTGAATTACATATTATTATGTTTATTATGCACAGAACAGAAGAGGAACATAATAAGTTCAAATAATACTTAAATTCAGATTTACATTGATTAAAATTACTCTATGTTGAAGAATAGGCAAACTTAATCTAGGTAATTCGCTTATTTTCAGTTCAAATTGAACTCAAACATAAAATTTCATTTTAAGATGAATAGCGATATTTATGTATGTGTTATTTCTTTTTTTATTTATTTTATTTCATTTATATATTTATTTGTTTATTTGTTTATTTATTTATTTATTTATTTTTACTTATTTGTTTCTTTGTTCTTTTTGGAGATTTAGCATTTTCTGTATGATTATTCGAACCATATTTATACACCCATCCATTTTCCTCTAATGACGAAGCCTATAGGGACCATCATAACAATTGAGATTCCGCTAAACGTCGCGTTCTTTATTGTAATATGGAACTTAAAGTGACCTTCCCCACAGGAATTTCCTACATATTTTGTATACATATATATCATTCAATTTTTGCATGTAATCGTGCATTTAATTGGTTGAGCAAATTTTGGTGTATCCCCACCAATAAAATTTTTCGTATGATGTCATATCGTAATGATTTTCGTGATTTTTATCTCGTGTTCGAAACAAATAGTTCCCACAGAAAACTCATATTTGACGCAAATGTTTGGAAATACTGAGGGGATGACAATTATTAGTTCCATTCTTAACAGGAGTGAATATTTATTTTTAGATTCTAAAAGAGTGGTTTCTTCGAATCATTTGTTTTTAAAAAATATGTAGAAAATATATATTTTTAAAGAATGAAAATATGACTGTTATAAACTTTCAAATATAGAACAAACATATATCTATGTAATATCAGGATGTTTACCTAATACCTTTTTTCGATTAGTTCCATCTGTGTTTCGCTTGGAACCAATGATACATTAATTCATCTTTTTGGGAAGCGATTATCATTAAGAGTTGTGTTAGGTACGGTATCACAAAACCTTGACTTAATGAAAATAATCATTATAGATAAAATATGCAAGACAATCATTGAGTAAATCGCGTGTGGCAAATAAATATCATGAAAATAATCATTATAAATAATACATGCCAGACAATCACTGAGTATATCGTGTTTGGCAAATAAATGTCATGAATTTAATAATGGACTACAGGTATTTTTAGGCATGTACTTTTTGAGATCAGAGATCGGACGTCTTAAACTCTCCATATAATTCATATGTCCAATACAAAAGGTAAAGGCCGGAGGTAGAATTCGCCTATCTTGTTTAAAAAAAAAGTTAAAGAGGAATTTCTCTTATTTTCAAAACTACAATTTCCTCATAAGCATTAACATCCACACCCCCACCAATCCAAAAGAACATGATAAAATTAAGAATCTGTCCATGTGCTTAAATCAAGTCCAACAAGAAATTATCTTGTTACATATTTATTTGAAAGTAAACTGAAAAAGGCCGTCATTTTCAAACTGCATTTATAACATGAAAAGCATAAGAATTTAAGAAAGCATGAATTTAAATTCTAAATTCTGGAAGGCCGAAAGTATAATTTTGCCCTTGTCCCAGGCCCGCACCTTGCGAAATAGGTATCTTTGTACTTGTATATATTAATTTAGCAAACTCTGAGCAAGAATAAGATGAAAAATTACTAAGACGGTTTAAATTAACCCACTATTTAACATTAATCTTGCGGATTTCTTTTTTCAATTCAAATTAAAATCGGATAAAACGTATGGACGTCAGTCCTGTAAAAACCGCAAAGTGCGCGCATTAAATATTAAAAGGTTTGTCAATCAAAAAACGTTGATACATATTTGCTATTTCATTGCGAATACATTTCATGTCCTACATTCGTGTCATTAAAGAGACTCGTAGACCTTCAATGACTTGAAAACCGTCGTGGTTTAAATCCCATCATAAAAGAATCGAGTGTACTTTGAAATGTTACATTATTATAATTATTTTATCCCCCTGTCTACCTGCAGTTCAATCAGTATACAACAACACAGAAATCACATGACATGTGATTCTTTACATGTATACGATTGCACAGAATAAATATGATAGATATATATATATATATATATATATATATATATAATATATATATATATATATATATATATATATATATATATATATATATATATATATATATATATATATATATATATATATCATATTTATTCTGTATATATATATGACGTCAATATGACAAATTCTTGAACCTCGACCTTGCACTCTCTAAGGTCAAACCACCTCAAGTGTAAGGTCTTGGGTCATCAATTTGCCATATTGACCTCAAAGAGAGTATTTAATTGTATAATATTAACATCATGCACCGGTTTGGATATTTCGACAACATAGTGTTCTGATATGAAATGATTAAAAGTTCCCTGTTATATTACTTTTCTAGTTTGGATAAATCTAAGAACATTGTATTTATTTATCTCTTCAGCGATGCTCAAGGTCGAAGCTTCAGAATTCCAGAATATAGATACATGTATCTGACGAACAAACTACTTATCTGACATTCTCTACCCAGAGTTATCGCTCCTTACCCTCGCTTATACCTCTGTAAACACTTGGGAAATAGTTCGGTGTCACATGGCAAATTTATAAGCTTATCTTCAAAGTTAAAGGAATCATAAAACTTTCAATTGTCTGTCTATTATTTTCAACGAACTATCACATTCTTTATTTTCAACATAGTTTCATGCGCGTAACAGACGAAATAGTTCAAAATTCAAGGTTAGGCCATTTCTTGTTAATTTTATGTTTTGCGTCACCTTAAAATTAAAAAACCTACCAGCCAGCCAGGGAAAAAAACAAAAAAAAAACAAAAGAAAACAAAAAAATCATTTTCAACACTTCATCTTAATAAAATATAAGAAAAACTTGATTTGTTTAAAGAAATGAACAATTTAATAACAAATGGAATGTATAATGACTAGAATTTGAGATCATTGCAATGTCTTTGCTTGAATTAAAAATAAAATTAAAAAAAAAAACAATATGTATTTGATTATAAACAGGTTGGGTGCAACCTGTCATTTGAGAGATAATCACTCAAAAGAGTAACTATCACTGTTTTCAGTAATTAGTTTCAAGGAATGAACAGAAGTAAACAAGTACTAAAAAATTAAAGTTTCAAAAGTTTGACTTAAACTTAAAAGGGTACATCTTAACTTTATAATATACTGAACATAAAATACAAAAGAAGTTGACCTTTTCAACTTACCATTTTGGAGTTTATGGCTGCAACATTTGTGCAGCTATAAACTCCAAAACAGTAAGTTAAAAATGTCAACTTGTATGTAAACTATTTTCAGTATATTGTAAACATGTGCCCTTTTGAATTTAAAATCATAATTCCAAAATTTCATTTTTAGTACTTGTTTACTTCTGTTCATTCCTTGAAATTGATTACTGAAAACAGTGATAGTTACTCATTTGAGTGATTATCTCTCAAATGAGAGGTTGCCCCCAACCTGATAAAGATGAGCATTTCTAACATTTTTAAAATTTGAATAAAATTTTTAAAAAATGAACAGTATGTATTTGACTATAAAGATCCCGATGAATGGGATACAAAATATTTTATCATTGTCTTGTCGGACTATTGGACTCTTAAATCTTGTACCAGAGCTGTCCCTAGCACTCGCCAAGTAAAGCCCCTCAAGTATTTGAGAATAAGTTTGCTCATTTTCAGCTGTAAATGCACAAGGTGATAGAATGCTTAATGAGTTGTGCGAAAGTGATACACATATTACCGTGCCAGCCATCCTCACCCTTATTTGGGGGGCTAAAAAGCAGGTTTTTTCGTGACGCGTGCAAGTATCTTCTGTGTAATGATGACACTTGTCACAACGTTCAAAAGCCGTATTAAAAAGTGTTTAAAATACTTAATTTTATTTAGTCTTAGTCTAGTGGCGCAAAAACTTTTCGTCACACAAAATACTTTTGTGAAATTACGATTTAAAGTGAATTTCAATTATATTTATTTTTTGTTGTTTTTGGTGGAAATGATTCAAAACCTACCCGCACGCGGACGCAAAACATAAAATTAACAAGAAATGGCCTTATTAAACATTCATTTTAAATAATTTACACTGAATCATACTTTATATTAGCATATCATCACATGCTTGGATATTTAGTTTTATATTCTAACCATAGATTTTAAAACCTTTCACAAGAATCTCGTAAAATAGCGTTGACAGAGATCTAGTGGCTTTAGTGCACGGAACTCTGGATAGAGAATGCTTACCTTATCGGCCAAAAACGAAAAAGGAAAATTATCTGACCTAGCTAAATGACAAAACCCGCCATATGGAGCTTAAGACCCCATCTAAGGGCAAAGCTGTGTTGTGGATGTTGTACACGCTTGTATACATGCTTTGCTTGTCGTGACTTAAACAAATGGTCGTGCGCAGTAAATCACGTTTACTCTAGGAAAGATAATGGTTCCTCTCATTAACGCAGCTAATTAACAGATTTTTGTTTTTATTGATATAGATTTTGTATTTTTCAAATGACTAAGGCGGAAATGAATTGCCTGACAAACTGACGCTCAAATACTATGAACATGTTAAACAAATGTAACACGTTTATTACATTAGTTAATTTGGGTTTCTTAATGCTGACGAGTTGCTACTACTAAAAAAAAGTTTTTCTATTCTAAATGACGGAATAATTTACTACAAATCCCCGCAACTGTGATGGATCCAGGATTTCCAAAAGGGGGGGAGGCACATGTGTATTAGCCAAACTACTTAGCCATTTTTAGTGCCAAATCTTGAATTTTACTTGTAAATATGTGGCGAAAAGAGGGCCCGACCCTCCTCTAAATCCGCCACTGTATAAGACAAATCCCTTTTACGTGTCAAACTGTGTTCGCATCTTCTACATACCTTAACATTGGCATACATGTTAATTATTCGATATAATCTGAATACCATCAATATGTTGATGTGCTCCAGAAGAAGTTTCAACAATAGACACAACAATCTCCAATAACGTGAAATGTTGAAAACACAAATTAATGAAACAATAAAACAAAAATACATAACTTTAAACACAAAAAATAAAGCACTCATATTTACGATTAAATTGCTGGTGATTCAGCCTAATGAAGGATGAACGATTTTTCAAAATAAAAAACTTAATTTGTTTATAACCGAAGTCATATGTAAGATATTAATGGCATGGATGCTATAAAACACATTCATGTGAGCTTTATATTATATCAAATAAATCTAGTTCCATCGAAGGTAATCTCACAACGTAGATATGAAGGCTAATTTTTTATCATCTCTGAGATCTATTGTACTATATTTGTAGTTATAAAAGGTTGGTTATAACTTAGTTATAAAGGTTGGTCTAAATATAACTATGCTGTATAACGCAAGGAAACAAAATTTTTCCCCTTTTTTAAGTCACCGTGGAAATCTTGAGCGCACACCTATTTTCGAGGCGAAAATTAAAGTTCCCACCAACCACAACTGGACGTTCTCGATATATTATGTTTGTTTGGGTTTTTCGCAAAATATTCGACTCAGCGTTGCAATATTACTCTTCGTGAGTTAAAAAGATAATAATACAACCTATATTGTTTAGATGGAAGAAATGCTGTGTATAGAACATATTAAATATATTATTCTACAGTCATACTACAATATATGTCTCATTGTTTCTTCAGCACTGTTGGGTTTCATCAGCATCATCATATACGGTTCGGCAGTGAAAGGACTGACATATTCGCTGGGCTGGTCATGCGGACTCAATATTCTGGGACTGATTATCAACTTGCTGGCAGGTATCGGCATTCACATTGGATCTAAACAATGGGTCGAAACGAAAAGGAAACTTGAGAGATTAAAAAATATTCCTCCGCCACCGTTAAAAAAGAAAGTTACCGCAGGACCAAGTCGACTTCCGCCAAGATTGGATCCGAGGTTAGAACCTCGTGTTCAAAGTGATCAAAGACGCTCGACGACAAAATTCAGCCCAAAAGCAAGCCCGAAACTATCCCGTCGAAGTTTATTCTGAAAACTTTGTCCGGATAATGTCTATGTGTACACAACTAGTCGAATTTCAAAGGCTGATACAGACAGCAATATTATAATTTAATGTGATTATTATTTCATCATCGAGTATACATACAATTCTATGCCAATGTACAAATGCGCAATTCTGTTCACTACGGCTTAGCAGCCAGGTGAAACATCGTGATTGGTGCAGATTTCTAACTAATATCTATACTGTTTACCTTATTCTTTTATGCGAATATTAAATTATTAATGTGTATTTTATACAGTATACATATATAGTATAATATATAGTATAGTATACTATATAGTATATTATTACATTGCAATTAATCTTAGAATGCTGTTGAAACAACGTTGACATAACAATATATTGTAAATTATATATCCTCCTCAATAATTATTTATCATACATTGTAAAATTGTAGCATTCGTCTTTCATAAAATTCAAACATTGGGAATGTAAATGGTGCTAGATCATAGTGGGTAAAATGCTTTTTGTTTATTTGTGTTATATATTTTACTTATTGTTACTTATTTAAGAAAACCTACATTACTATTTACATTTTATCTGACAGATACCATTGACCTCAACAATATATTATAACAGAAAATAAGGAGCATTGTGGCAAACACTTAACCACGCAGTTTCTTTTGTAATAAATCTATCCTTCTATACCAGTATCGTAGAGACCAGCCAGAGATCGAGGCTTTCACAAGAGTGAGCTGCACTTTATAAACCCTGCATGATATCTGTTCAAATATTTATCTTGACAACCCTATATATGGGCTTTACCTATTTTCTTTTTTTGGTAAGCTTTTTCACAGAATGATTCATTTTATGAATTTTATCGAGCATTATATTTAGTTGGAATAAGTTAATATAAGTCCTATCAATGCTTTGAGTATTGTGTCTTATGTTTAAACATAATATTGACGAAAACTTACTTTATATTGCAATGTAGAGGCATTCCAATTTGTGCCAAATATATTTTTAGAAAGGTTTATTTAACATAAAAAGATAAATGTCACCATATTATTGATAAAAGAAAATCGGTTTTAAACATAATTCCTATGAAAATAAAGAAAGTAAAAAGCGTATTTAAATTCGTCAGTTCACTGTAACAGAACAACTAACTGGACAAAACCCGAAACTTTCGAGTCCTTTCATTCAGAATATGTCTTCTTAATCGTATTAAGATACAAACAAAACTGATTAAAGTATATTTTTAAATACAAATTAATTTTGAAGCGTTATTTTAATACTTATATTGTGTTACATTGATTAAAGAATACCTATGTATTTGTAATATATAGGTTCTATTTAATTCAATATTTCTTATGAATATGTCTGTACGCTGTTCAAGTAATTATTCTTAACTATCTCACTAAAGTCATAAGTTATCTCAGTCCAGATTCAGTTTCTATTTATTCTGGTATCTCACGTAATTTTATCTCGGTGTGACGAATGCTTGTGGTATTAGCACGATTTCAATAAAGCAATTCTATGGCAGATTATCTCATCTTTGTTATTGAATACTAGAGAGTAGACAACTGTTTGTGTATACCACATAGCAATACTAAGATGAAGTATATAGGAAGACACAGGACCAGATAGAATTTACTATATGGATCATAATGCCCAACAATCAGTCGTATACGATGCTAAGTTCCCACAAGATATTGACCTGATGACTTTATCATTTAGCTTGAACATTATGTAATATATACAATATATATGATCACCTTTCCTATGCAGTTAGTTTCAAATTTTGAGAAATCTATTATCGACAGTGTCCATCTGCCTTAAACATATACGTACTATACATTAATACAGGACTGCAAAATATAGACCCTAACAAATCGTGCGATGATAATATAACGCTCAGTGGTAGGAGCTAATGGCGTATAAATATCATGTTATTATAGGAATAATTTTCTGTTAATGACATATCATTTAGAAAAAGAAAACCAAGGACTTTAATTTAATTTTTCTTTAAGTCCTTATTGAGAAAACGTATGGTGTTAGAAATTACTACGCGATTATACCGCGCATTGGGGTGCTTCCCTTATAGATACTGCGATAGTCTTTACGTTGACTAAACTTGTGCCTTGTTACACTCACTGCACTAACATTTTGTACCAAAACAAAGAAATTTTGTAGTCCCCTATATAGTTCCCAAATGGTACATAGGAATCAATAAGTGGTCTGCTAATGGTACATAGGAATCAATAAGTGGTCTGCTAATGGTACATAGGAATCAATAAGTGGTCTGCAAATGGTACATAGGAATCAATAAGTGGTCTGCAAATGGTACATAGGAATCAATAAGTGGTCTACAAATGGTACATAGGAATCAATAAGTGGTCTGCTAATGGTACATAGGAATCAATAAGTGGTCTACAAATGGTACATAGGAATCAATAAGTGGTCTACAAATGGTATATAGGAATCAATAAGTGGTCTGCAAATGGTACATAGGAATCAATAGGGGTCTGCTAATGGTACATAGGAATCAATAAGTGGTCTGCAAATGGTACATAGGAATCAATAAGTGGTCTGCAAATGGTACATAGGAATCAATATGTGGTCTGCAAATGGTACTTAGGAATCAATAAGTGGTGTGCTAATGATACATAGGAATCAATAAGTGGTCTGCAAATGGTACATAGGAATCAATAAGTGGTCTGCTAATACTACATTGGAATCAATAGTGGTCTGCTAATGGTACATAGGAATCAATAAGTGGTCTGCAAATGGTACATAGGAATCAATAAGTGGTCTGCAAATTGTACATAGGAATCAATAAGTGGTCTGCAAATGGTACATAGGAATCAATATGTGGTCTGCAAATGGTACTTAGGAATCAATAAGTGGTGTGCTAATGATACATAGGAATCAATAAGTGGTCTGCAAATGGTACATAGGAATCAATAAGTGGTCTGCTAATGGTACATAGGAATCAATAAGTGGTCTGCTAATAGTACATTGGAATCAATAGTGGTCTGCTAATGGTACATAGGAATCAATAAGTGGTCTGCAAATGGTACATAGGAATCAATAGGGGTCTGCTAATGGTACATAGGAATCAATAAGTGGTCTGCAAATGGTACATAGGAATCAATAAGTGGTCTGCAAATGGTACATAGGAATCAATATGTGGTCTGCAAATGGTACTTAGGAATCAATAAGTGGTGTGCTAATGATACATAGGAATCAATAAGTGGTCTGCAAATGGTACATAGGAATCAATAAGTGGTCTGCTAATACTACATTGGAATCAATAGTGGTCTGCTAATGGTACATAGGAATCAATAAGTGGTCTGCAAATGGTACATAGGAATCAATAAGTGGTCTGCAAATTGTACATAGGAATCAATAAGTGGTCTGCAAATGGTACATAGGAATCAATATGTGGTCTGCAAATGGTACTTAGGAATCAATAAGTGGTGTGCTAATGATACATAGGAATCAATAAGTGGTCTGCAAATGGTACATAGGAATCAATAAGTGGTCTGCTAATGGTACATAGGAATCAATAAGTGGTCTGCTAATAGTACATTGGAATCAATAGTGGTCTGCTAATGGTACATAGGAATCAATAAGTGGTCTGCAAATGGTACATAGGAATCAATAAGTGGTCTGCAAATGGTACATAGGAATCAATAAGTGGTCTGCAAATGGTACATAGGAATCAATATGTGGTCTGCAAATGGTACTTAGGAATCAATAAGTGGTGTGTTAATGATACATAGGAATCAATAAGTGGTCTGCAAATGGTACATAGGAATCAATAAGTGGTCTGCTAATACACATGTAGTACATTGGAATCAATAAGTGGTCTGCAAATGGTACATAGGAATCAATAAGTGGTCTGCAAATGGTACATAGGAATCAATAAGTGGTCTGCAAATGGCACACATGTATACATGTCATGTGGCTATATCTCGAAAGTGGGGGTTTCCCTTTCTAGCAGCGTAATGTTTATAAGGAAAGACCTAAAGAAAAACGCCAATCCGTACTGTACACCTGCTGTATAATTATATGTAGTTCTCTCATAAAACTCACCTATAGAATGTAAGAGAGGATGAAGGGGGACTTACTCTATATATTATTCTTCGACGTTTGTGCTAGGTAAAAATAACAGAACTGAAATTTACCATCACCATAACTAACCATACTGAGTATGTTCCCATACTGAACATAGCATGAACGGATATAATGGGTGCCACAACTGAATAGATAGGAGGAAGGGAGAAGCATGGAAAGATTATACAAAAAAGAGAATGTTTAAGGAATATATTCCTCCTTATGAGGCATACCCGCGACGTCATGTAAATCACACGTATTTGGTCCTGCATGATTACTCATAAGGGCTGAAGAAAGCGTATGTAATACAAACCAGCTCCATATGATTGATTGATTGATTATTTTTTACGTCACTCCACGATTATTTCACTTATATGGTGATGGCATCTGCCTGATGCATTGCATACAAATTTAGACCTTTGCAACGGACCCACCCGAAGCAGTGAAGGATCTTTTACGTGCCACGCCTACCGTGACACGGGACCTCGGTTTTTACTGTCTCATCCGAAAGACAGAACACCGATGTGACCAGGACGGGAGTCGAACCCGGGTCCTCTTGATCACGAGCCGAGCACCTTATCCACTAGGCCACACCGGCTTCAAACCAGCTCGGAAACATAATACGTGATCACACTGTATTCCTAGAAAACTGTGTATGTGACTGTGTGTGTGCATTACGCGTTCCCCTACCTAAAGAGAATACTAAACAAATACTCGTTTTGTGACTGCATGGTCGAGCATACATGTACATGTCTGGTAATATCAACCTTCATATTCTTTATTCACATTCTTCCTTTAAAGATGATGAATAAAAAGTGTATCAATCTCAATAATCATAAATACCTTTCAGTACTTTTTTTTTGTTCTTCTATGTGTTTTAATAGTTGTATTCTGAAAAATGAAGAGAACGCCTCAAAAGATTTAAATCTGACAATTTATTTGATGTTCTAATGTCGTCACTTCTGGTGTTCTTATATTTGGCATTTACTTAGGTGAATGGCGAATGTTGTTGTAATATTATTTCCTTGGTTTTTATGTATGTATGAAAATATCTATCTATCTATCTATCTATCTATCTTTCTTTCTATCTATCTATCCGTCTGTCTGCCCGTCCGTCCGTCCGTTGATAGATAGATAGATACATACATACATACATACATGGTTGATAGATTGATTATTGTTTTACGTCACTCCACGATTATTTCATGTATATGGTGACGTCATCTGCGTGATGCATTGCATACAAATTTAGACCTTTGCAACGGACTCAACCGAAGCAGTGAGACGTGTCACGCCTACCGTGACACGGTACCTCGGTTTTTACTGTCTCATCCAAAAGACAGAACACCGATGTGCCCAGGGCGGGAGTCGAACCCAGGATATCTTGATCACGAGCCGAGCAACTTATCCACTAGGCCACACAGGCTTTACATACATACATACATACATACATACATACATACATACATACATACATATAACATCAACCTGAATTAAATTTTTGTTTTCGTACTTCGTACATCTTCGACAATTTGTAATCGGAAAAATATCCAAATATTTCGACTGCATGTGAATAATACTACGGTTTCTATGTCGCTGTATAGGACTCCCTGACAGTTTTCAAAAGAGTTCGTGATTTTTATATACATATATATTTAGTGTTATTACACAATCTAAGGTATACGAAGTCGACGCATGCGTCCTAGTATTTCCTTTAATATGTTGATTCATACATGGATTATTACAAATAACCTTGAGTGTATTAGAAACGTTTCATGATTTGAGAAAGTTTCTTTATATTGACACAGAGGAAGACTATGACATACAGAATTGGTCTGAGGAGTTTAATTTCAAGTTATGTATATAACCTCACGTGTAACATTGAATTTTTAACCCCACACAGTTTTTCCAGTACATCACGTGAACAGTGCGTGTCAAAGTCTGAAACAAGATAACGTGTTGCGTTTTGTAGTCAAAGTTGTACACTGAAATATAGGGCAGAACTAAACTATAGATCATTGATTATGTAAAACACAATACAAACTATTTATATCACAATTAATATCCTGGTTGGTGGGTGTCTTAATCGTGCTATCTTGATCGTGATATGAAACCTTTGAGTAACTTCCCGCACTCGACGTCGCTTAACTTTGCAACAAAGCTGGGCGAGAATACCCACCAATAAAGCTAGCTCACTAGCGAGGGTGTTCGAGTCGCTTAAATATGTCTCCGTCACATAAACATATGTCTCCGTCACATAAACATTTCTCCGTCACATAAACATGTCTCCGTCATATAAACATGTCTCCGTCACATAAACATGTCTTCGTCACATAAGGATGTCTCCGTCATATAAACATGTCTCCGTCACATAAACATGTCTCCGTCACATAAACATGTCTCCGTCATATAAACATGTCTCCGTCACATAAACATGTCTCCGTCATATAAACATGTCTCCGTCATATAAACATGTCTCCGTCACATAAATATATCTCCGTCATATAAACATGTCTCCGTCACATAAACATGTCTCCGTCACATAAACATGTCTCCGTCATATAAACATGTCTCCGTCACATAAACATGTCTCCGTCACATAAACATGTCTCCGTCATATAAACATGTCTCCGTCACATAAACGTGTCTCCGTCACATAAACATGTCTCCGTCATATAAACATGTCTCCGTCACATAAACATGTCTCCGTCACATAAACATGTCTTCGTCACATAAACATGTCTCCGTCACATAAACATGTCTCCGTCACATAAACATGTCTCCGTCATATAACATGTCTCCGTCATATAAACATGTCTCCGTTACATAAACATGTCTCCGTCATATAAACATGTCTCCGTCACATAAACATGTCTCCGTCACATAAAGATGTCTCCGTCACATAAACATGTCTCCGTCATATAAACATGTCTCCGTCACATAAAGATGTCTCCGTCACATAAACATGTCTCCGTCATATAAACATGTCTCCGTCATATAAACATGTCTCCGTCACATAAACATGTCTCCGTCATATAAACATGTCTCCGTCACATAAACATGTCTCCGTCATATAAACATGTCTCCGTCACATAAACATGTCCCCGTCATATAAACATACACTATTACATTTTTAAAGTCCAGCTTAGGCTTATATCATAGTATCACACCCTTAAGCTTATATCATAGTATCACACCCTTAAGCTTATGTCATAGTATCAAACCCTTAAGCATATGTCATAGTATCACATCCTTAAGCTTATGTCATAGTATCAAACCCTTAAGCTTATGTCATAGTATCACATCCTTAAGCTTATGTCGTAGTAGCACACCCTTAAGCTTATGTCATAGTATCACACCCTTGAGCTTATGTCATAGTATCACATCCTTAAGCTTATGTCATAGTATCACATCCTTGAGCTTATGTCATAGTATCACATCCTTAAGCTTACCGGGGTATGTCATAGTATCAAACCCTTAAGCTTATGTCATAGTATCACATCCTTAAGATTATGTCATAGTATCACATCCTTAAGCTTATGTCATAGTATCACACCCTTAAGCTTATGTTATAGTATCACATGCTTAAGCTTATGTCATAGTATCACACACTTAAGCTTATGTCATACTATCACATCCTTAAGCTTATGTCATAGTAGCACGCCCTTACGCCTATGTCATAGTATCACATCCTTAAGCTTATGTCATAGTGTCACGCCCTTATGCCTATGTCATAGTATCACACCCTTATGCTTATGTCATAGTATCACATTCTTAAGCTTATGTCATAGTATCACACCCTTAAGCTTATGTCATAGTATCACACCCTTAAGCTTCTGTCATAGTTTCACACCCTTTAGCTTATGTCATAGTATCAAACTCTTAAGCTTATGTTATAGTATCACACCCTTAAGCCTGTGTCATAATATTACACCCTTAAGCTTGTGTCATAGTATCACATCCTTAAGCTTATGTCAAAGTATCACACCCTTAAGCTTATGTCATAGTATCACATCCTTAAGCTTGTGCCATAGTATCACACCCTGAAGATTGTGTCAAAGCATCACACTCTGAACCTTATGTCATAGTATCACACCCTTAAGCATATGTCATAGTTTCACATCCTTAAGCTTATGTCATTGTATCACATCCTTATGCTTATGTCATCACACCCTTAAGCTTATGCCATAGTATCACACCCTCAAGCTTATGTCATAATATCACACCCTTAAGCTTATGTCGTAGTAGCACATCCTTAAGCTTGTGTCATTGTATCACATCCTTAAGCTTATGTCATAGTATCACACCCTTAAGCTTAAGTCATAGTATCACACCCTTTAAGCTTGTGTCATAGTTTCACACCCTTAATCTTATGTCATAGTATGACACCCTTAAGCTTCTGTCATAGTTTCACACCCTTTAGCTTATGTCATAGTATCAAACTCTTAAGCTTATGTTATAGTATCACACCCTTAAGCCTGTGCCATAATATTGCACCCTTAAGCTTAAGTCATAGTTTCACACCCTTTAGCTTATGTCATACTATCACATCCTTAAGCTTATGTCAAAGTATCACACCCTTAATCTTATGTCATAGTGTCAAATCCTTAAGCTTATGTTATAGTATCAAACCCTTAAGCTTATGTTATAGTATCACACCCTTAAGCTTATGTCATAATATTACACCCTTAAGCTAGTGTCATAGTTTCACATCCTTAAGCTTATGTCATTGTATCACATCCTTAAGCTTATGTCATCACATCCTTAAGCTTATGTCATAGTATCACATCCTTAAGCTTATGTCATATTATCACACCCCAAAGCTTATGTCATAGTATCACACCTTTAAGCTTATGTCATTGTATCACATCGTTAAGCTTATGTCATCACATCCTTAAGCTTATGTCATAGTATCACACCCTTAAACTAATGTCATAGTATCACATCCTTAAGCTTGTGCCATAGTATCACACCCTTAAGACTGTGTCAAAGCATCACACTCGGAACCTTATGTCATAGTATCACACCCTTAAGCATATGTCATAGTTTCACATCCTTAAGCTTATGTCATTGTATCACATCCTTAAGCATATGTCATCACACCCATAAGCTTATGTCATAGTATCGCACCCTTCCGCCTGTGTCATAATATCACACCCTAAGCTTATGTCGTAGTAGCACACCCTTGAGCTTATGTCATAGTATTACACCCTTTAGCATATGTCATAATATCACTCCCTTAAGATTGTGTCAAAGTATCGCACCCTTAACCCAATGTCATAGTAGCACACCCTTAAGCTTGTGTCATAATATTACACCTTTAAGCTTATGTCATAGTATCACATCCTTAAGCTTATGTCATAGTATCACACCCTTACGCCTGTGTCATAATATCACACCCTTAAGCTTATGTCATAGTATCACACCCTTAAGCTTATGTCATAGTATCACACCCTTACGCCTGTGTCATAATATCACACCCATAAGCTGATGTCGTAGTAGCACACCCTTGAGCTTATGTCAAAGTATTACACCCTTAAGCTTATGCCATAGTATCACACCCTTAAGATTGTGTCAAAGTATCGCACCCTTAACTTAATGTCATAGTATCACACCCTTAAGCTCATTTCATAATATCACACCCTTGAGCTTATGTCATAGTATCACATCCTTAAGCTTATGTCATAGTATGACACCCTTCAGCTTATGTCATAGTATCACACCCTTAAGCTTATGTCATAGTATCACACCCTTACGCCTGTGTCATAATATCACACCCTTAAGCTTTTGTCGTAGTAGCACACCCTTGAGGTTATGTCAAAGTATTACACCCTTAAGCTTATGTCATAGTATCACATCCTTAAGCTTATGCAGTAGTATCACATCTATAAGCTTATATCATACTATCACATCCTTAAACTTATTTCATAGTAGCACACCCTTGAGCTTATGCCATAGTATCACACCCTTAAGCTTATGTCATAGTATCACACCCTTAAGCTTATGTTATATTATCACACCCTTAAGCTTATGATATAGTATCACACCCTTAAGCTTGTGTCATAATATTACACCCGTAAGCTTGTGTCATAGTTTCACATCCTTAAGCTTATATCATTGTATCACATCCTTAAGCTTATTTCATCACACCCTTAAGCTTATGTCATAGTATCACACCCTTACGCCTGCGACATAATATCACACCCTTAAGCTCCTTAACACATATTTATTATAATATTACACCCTTAAGCTTATGTCATACTATCACTCCCTTAAGACTGTGTCAAATATCACACCCTAAAGCTTATGTCATAGTATCACATACTTAAGCTTATGTCATAGTATGACACCCTTAAGCTTATGTCATACTATCACTCCCTTAAGACTGTGTCAAATATCACACCCTAAAGCTTATGTCATAGTATCACATACTTAAGCTTATGTCATAGTATGACACCCTTAAGCTTATGTCATAGTATGACACCCTTAAGCTTATGTCATAGTATCACACCCTTAAGCTTATGTCATAGTATCACATCCTTAAGCTTGTGTCATAGTATCACACCCTTAAGATTGTGTCAAAGTATCACACTCTTAACTTTATGTCATAGTATCGCATCCTTAAGCATATGTCATAGTGTCATGTCATAGTATCACACCCTTGAGCTTATGTCATAGTATCACATCCTTAGTCTTATGTTATAGTATCACATCCTTAAGCTTATGTCATAGTATCAAACCCTTATGCTTGTGTCATAGATTAACACCCTTTAGCTTATGTCATAGTATCAAACTCTTAAGCTTATGTCATAGTATCAAACCATTAAGCTTTTGTCATAGTATCACAACCTTAAGCTTATGTTATAGTATCACACCCTTAAGCTTGTGTCATAATATTACACCCTTAAGCTTGCGTCATAGTTTCACATCCTTAAGCTTATGTCATTCAATCACATCCTTAAGCTTATGTCATCACACCCTTAAGCTTATGTCATAGTATCACACCCTTACGCCTGTGTCATAATATCACACCCTTAAGCTTATGTCATATTATTATACCCTTAAGCTTATGTCATAGTATCACATCCTTAAGCTTATGTCATAGTATCACACCCTTAAGATTGTGTCAAAGTATCACACTCTTAACCTTATGCCATAGTATCACACCCTTAAGCATATGTCATAGTATCACATCCTTAAGCTTATGTCATAGTATCACACCCTTAAGCTTATGTCATAGTATCACACCCTTAAGCTTATGTCATAGTATCGCACCCTTAAGGTAATGTCATAGTATCACACCCTTAACCTAATGTCATAGTAGCACACTCTTAAGCTTATGTCATAGTATCACACCCTTAAGCTTATGTTATAGTATCACATCCTTAAGCTTATGTCATAGTATCACATCCTTAAGCTTATGTCATAGTATCACATCTTTAAGCTTATGTCATAGTATCAAACCCTCAAGGTTGTGTCAAAGTATCACACTCTTAACCTTATGTCATAGTATCACACCCTTAAGCATATGTCATAGTATCACATCCTTAAGCTTATGTCATAGTATCACACCCTTAAGCTTATATCATAGTATCACACCCTTAAGCTTATGTCATAGTATCACACCCTTAAGCTAATGTCATAGTATCACACCCTTAACCTAATGTCATAGTAGCACACTCTTAAGCTTATGTCATAGCATCACACCCTTAAGCTTATGTCATAGTATCACATCCTTAAGCTTATGTCACAGTATCACATCCTTAAGCTTATGTCATAGTATGACACCCTTAAGCTTATGTTATAATATCACACCCTTAAGCTTATGTCATAGTATCACACCCTTAAGGTAATGTCATAGTATCACACCCTTAAGTTTATGCTATAATATCACACCCTTAAGCTTGTCAAAGTATCACACCCTTAAGCTTATGTCATAATATCACACCCTTAAGCTTATGTCATAGTATCACACCCTTAAGCTTATGTCATAGTATCACACCCTTAAGCTTATGTCATAGTATCACATCCTTAAGCTTGTGTCATAGTATCACACCCTTAAGATTGTGTCAAAGTATCACACTCTTAACTTTATGTCATAGTATCGCACCCTTAAGCATATGTCATAGTGTCATGTCATAATATCACACCCTTGAGCTTATGTCATAGTATCACATCCTTAGTCTTATGTTATAGTATCACATCCTTAAGCTTATGTCATAGTATCAAACCCTTATGCTTGTGTCATAGATTAACACCCTTTAGCTTATGTCATAGTATCAAACTCTTAAGCTTATGTCATAGTATCACACCCTTAAGCTTATATCATAGTATCACACCCTTAAGCTTATGTCATAGTATCACACCCTTAAGCTAATGTCATAGTATCACACCCTTAACCTAATGTCATAGTAGCACACTCTTAAGCTTATGTCATAGTATCACACCCTTAAGCTTATGTCATAGTATCACATCCTTAAGCTTATGTCATAGTATCACATCCTTAAGCTTATGTCATAGTATGACACCCTTAAGCTTATGTTATAGTATCACACCCTTAAGCTTATGTCATAGTATCACACCCTTAAGGTAATGTCATAGTATCACACCCTTAAGTTTATGTTATAATATCACACCCTTAAGCTTGTCAAAGTATCACACCCTTAAGCTTATGTCATAGTATCACACCCTTAAGCTTATGTCATAGTATCACATCCTTAAGCTTGTGTCATAGTATCACACCCTTAAGATTGTGTCAAGGTATCACACTCTTAACTTTATGTCATAGTATCGCACCCTTAAGCATATGTCATAGTGTCATGTCATAGTATCACACCCTTGAGCTTATGTCATAGTATCACACCCTTAGTCTTATGTTATAGTATCACATCCTTAAGCTTATGTCATAGTATCAAACTCTTATGCTTGTGTCATAGATTAACACCCTTTAGCTTATGTCACAGTATCACACCCTTAAGCTTATGTTATAGTATCACACCCTTAAACTTGTGTCATAATATTACACCCTTAAGCTTGCGTCATAGTTTCACATCCTTAAGCTTATGTCATTCAATCACATGCTTAAGCTTATGTCATCACACCCTTAAGCTTATGTCATAGTATCACACCCTTACACCTGTGTCATAATATCACACCCTTAAGCTTATGTCATATTATTATACCCTTAAGCTTATGTCACAGTATCACATCCTTAAGCTTATGTCATAGTATCACATCCTTAAGCTTGTGTCATAGTATCACACCCTTAAGATTGTGTCAAAGTATCACACTCTTAACCTTATGTCATAGTATCACACCCTTAAGCATATGTCATAGTATCACATCCTTAAGCTTATGTCATAGTATCACACCCTTAAGCTAATGTCATAGTATCACACCCTTAAGCTTATGTCATAGTATCACACCCTTAAGCTAATGTCATAGTATCACACCCTTAACCTAATGTCATAATAGCACACTCTTAAGCTTATGTCATAGTATCACACCCTTAAGCTTATGTCATAGTATCACATCCTTAAGCTTATGTCATAGTATCACACCCTTAAGCTTATGTCATCACACTCTTAAGCTTATGTCATAGTATCACACCCTTAAGCTTATGTCATAGTATCACATCCTTAAGCTTGTGTCATAGTATCACATCCTTAAGCTTATGTCATAGTATGACACCCTTAAGCTCATGTTATAACATCACACCCTTAAGCTGATGTCATAGTATCACACCCTTAAGCTTATGTCATAGTATCACACCCTTAAGCTTATGTCATAGTATCACATCCTTAAGCGTATGCCATAGTATCACACCCTTAAGCTTATGTCATAGTATCACACCCTTAAGCTTATGTTATATTATCACACCCTTAAGCTTATGATATAGTATCACACCCTTAAGCTTGTGTCATAATATTACACCCGTAAGCTTGTGTCATAGTTTCACATCCTTAAGCTTATATCATTGTATCACATCCTTAAGCTTATTTCATCACACCCTTAAGCTTATGTCATAGCATCACACCCTTACGCCTGCGACATAATATCACACCCTTAAGCTCCTTAACACATATTTATTATAATGTTACACCCTTAAGCTTATGTCATACTATCACTCCCTTAAGACTGTGTCAAATATCACACCCTAAAGCTTATGTCATAGTATCACATACTTAAGCTTATGTCATAGTATCACACCCTTAAGCTTATGTCATAGTATCACACCCTTAAGCTTATGTCATAGTATCACACCCTTAAGCTTATGTCATAGTATCACATCCTTAAGCTTGTGTCATAGTATCACACCCTTAAGATTGTGTCAAAGTATCACACTCTTAACTTTATGTCATAGTATCGCATCCTTAAGCATATGTCATAGTGTCATGTCATAGTATCACACCCTTGAGCTTATGTCATAGTATCACACCCTTAGTCTTATGTTATAGTATCACATCCTTAAGCTTATGTCATAGTATCAAACCCTTATGCTTGTGTCATAGATTAACACCCTTTAGCTTATGTCATAGTATCAAACTCTTAAGCTTATGTCATAGTATCAAACCATTAAGCTTTTGTCATAGTATCACAACCTTAAGCTTATGTTATAGTATCACACCCTTAAGCTTGTGTCATAATATTACACCCTTAAGCTTGCGTCATAGTTTCACATCCTTAAGCTTATGTCATTCAATCACATCCTTAAGCTTATGTCATCACACCCTTAAGCTTATGTCATAGTATCACACCCTTACGCCTGTGTCATAATATCACACCCTTAAGCTTATGTCATATTATTATACCCTTAAGCTTATGTCATAGTATCACATCCTTAAGCTTATGTCATAGTATCACATCCTTAAGCTTATGTCATAGTATCACATCTTTAAGCTTATGTCATAGTATCAAACCCTCAAGGTTGTGTCAAAGTATCACACTCTTAACCTTATGTCATAGTATCACACCCTTAAGCATATGTCATAGTATCACATCCTTAAGCTTATGTCATAGTATCACACCCTTAAGCTTATATCATAGTATCACACCCTTAAGCTTATGTCATAGTATCACACCCTTAAGCTAATGTCGTAGTATCACACCCTTAACCTAATGTCATAGTAGCACACTCTTAAGCTTATGTCATAGCATCACACCCTTAAGCTTATGTCATAGTATCACATCCTTAAGCTTATGTCATAGTATCACATCCTTAAGCTTATGTCATAGTATGACACCCTTAAGCTTATGTTATAATATCACACCCTTAAGCTTATGTCATAGTATCACACCCTTAAGGTAATGTCATAGTATCACACCCTTAAGTTTATGCTATAATATCACACCCTTAAGCTTGTCAAAGTATCACACCCTTAAGCTTATGTCATAATATCACACCCTTAAGCTTATGTCATAGTATCACACCCTTAAGCTTATGTCATAGTATCACACCCTTAAGCTTATGTCATAGTATCACATCCTTAAGCTTGTGTCATAGTATCACACCCTTAAGATTGTGTCAAAGTATCACACTCTTAACTTTATGTCATAGTATCGCACCCTTAAGCATATGTCATAGTGTCATGTCATAATATCACACCCTTGAGCTTATGTCATAGTATCACATCCTTAGTCTTATGTTATAGTATCACATCCTTAAGCTTATGTCATAGTATCAAACCCTTATGCTTGTGTCATAGATTAACACCCTTTAGCTTATGTCATAGTATCAAACTCTTAAGCTTATGTCATAGTATCACACCCTTAAGCTTATATCATAGTATCACACCCTTAAGCTTATGTCATAGTATCACACCCTTAAGCTAATGTCATAGTATCACACCCTTAACTTAATGTCATAGTAGCACACTCTTAAGCTTATGTCATAGTATCACACCCTTAAGCTTATGTCATAGTATCACATCCTTAAGCTTATGTCATAGTATCACATCCTTAAGCTTATGTCATAGTATGACACCCTTAAGCTTATGTTATAGTATCACACCCTTAAGCTTATGTCATAGTATCACACCCTTAAGGTAATGTCATAGTATCACACCCTTAAGTTTATGTTATAATATCACACCCTTAAGCTTGTCAAAGTATCACACCCTTAAGCTTATGTCATAGTATCACACCCTTAAGCTTATGTCATAGTATCACATCCTTAAGCTTGTGTCATAGTATCACACCCTTAAGATTGTGTCAAAGTATCACACTCTTAACTTTATGTCATAGTATCGCACCCTTAAGCATATGTCATAGTGTCATGTCATAGTATCACACCCTTGAGCTTATGTCATAGTATCACACCCTTAGTCTTATGTTATAGTATCACATCCTTAAGCTTATGTCATAGTATCAAACTCTTATGCTTGTGTCATAGATTAACACCCTTTAGCTTATGTCACAGTATCACACCCTTAAGCTTATGTTATAGTATCACACCCTTAAACTTGTGTCATAATATTACACCCTTAAGCTTGCGTCATAGTTTCACATCCTTAAGCTTATGTCATTCAATCACATGCTTAAGCTTATGTCATCACACCCTTAAGCTTATGTCATAGTATCACACCCTTACACCTGTGTCATAATATCACACCCTTAAGCTTATGTCATATTATTATACCCTTAAGCTTATGTCATAGTATCACATCCTTAAGCTTATGTCATAGTATCACATCCTTAAGCTTGTGTCATAGTATCACACCCTTAAGATTGTGTCAAAGTATCACACTCTTAACCTTATGTCATAGTATCACACCCTTAAGCATATGTCATAGTATCACATCCTTAAGCTTATGTCATAGTATCACACCCTTAAGCTAATGTCATAGTATCACACCCTTAAGCTTATGTCATAGTATCACACCCTTAAGCTAATGTCATAGTATCACACCCTTAACCTAATGTCATAATAGCACACTCTTAAGCTTATGTCATAGTATCACACCCTTAAGCTTATGTCATAGTATCACATCCTTAAGCTTATGTCATAGTATCACACCCTTAAGCTTATGTCATCACACTCTTAAGCTTATGTCATAGTATAACACCCTTAAGCTTATGTCATAGTATCACATCCTTAAGCTTGTGTCATAGTATCACATCCTTAAGCTTATGTCATAGTATGACACCCTTAAGCTTATGTTATAACATCACACCCTTAAGCTGATGTCATAGTATCACACCCTTAAGCTTATGTCATAGTATCACACCCTTAAGCTTATGTCATAATATCACACCCTTAAGCTCCTTAACACATCAGGAGTTATGGTTCGTTACAACCCGCCACAATCTTTTGTATGTAATGAAGAGTTAATCGACACCTCGTACAGGTGTCTCTCCATATCACTACTGACACTAGTACCTAAATGGATTATAAGACTGTCTTGGGAGTTTTTGTTTCGTGCACATGTCGCAAACTTCTCCACTGGATATCACCAAATTTTTGAACAAATTGTAATCATACCTACCAACTGGTATAACCTCAGATTTTCATAGGTCCTGAAATAAGCACATAGGTCTTGGAATAAGTACATAAGTGCATTGTTGCGAGAGCCACAATGAAAATGAAAACAGTTGTCAGTGACGGATCCAGGATTTCCGAACAGGGGAAGGCCACATGTGAAAGTCAAGTATTAGCCAAATTACTCAGCCATTTTGGGTGCAAAATCTGGAGTTTACTTGTAGATATGTCGCGAAAAAGGGGGGCGACCCCCGGGCGGGCCCCCTCTCATTCCGCCACTGGTTGCTTTTTTTAAAACACAATGGAATCGAATCTAGATTAAACGAGAATCTAAGTCGTTTAAACGGAGAAATGACTAAGAAAATCACACTACCATAAAATTATGTGGGTTGAAAGAAAGGGAGAAAGACTCAGCTCTTTGACAGAAATTGCCAAGTTGCCAAGAACACGCAGAGCAAACAAGAACCGGAAATAAAAACTTAAGAATTTTCGATTGCTATACATTTTCAGTATCGACAAAGAACGGTCATTTGGAGTAATAATCGTCACTCCGTTGGCGTTAACCGATTTGTGGTCCCACCTTCGCACTCACCACAAAAGCAGTGCAATCAAATTTACTTCTATGTACTGTATTCAAGTATGTGAGGTGTTTTCTTGGTAAATAAGCAATACAATTTGTCATAAAAATATTATGATTGATTGAAATTTCTTCTCTTTTGCTACAGCAAGCCCTTTTTATCAAAATCTTAAATTCTCCACTTTTTTACGTCCGTTTTCAGGTTATGTCCTTGTAGAAAATAAACAAATACACGTATTACCAAAAAGGAACTTGCGCTTTCTCTTTTGGTCATATTCTCGGGTATACCGAAAAAACATTGAATGAATTCTTTCAACAATCCAAGAAAGAACTATTTCATAATTTCTTAATTTTTGTTCTTTGGTATCATCGGCATTCTTGAAAATAGTTACTTCTAATACATATTCTACAACATATAGATTTATAATGGATAAAGAAATAAACAACTTTTATTGTAGAATAGAATTCACCATCTACGAAGTGTATAGCTGTATAGAGTTACATTACTACTAATATTATGTCAATGGCAATGGACATTAATTGCCACCTTTGGTAAACACGATTTAGAGGTTTCTCTGACGTTGGTCATTATTTTTTGGTTACAGAAAGTTATCATAAAATTAGTCTTTTAAAGAAACATTTTGTGCAGACACTGTAGAAGGATGTCTTACATATCGTTATCCACTATTGGGATTTTTTTTTGGGGGGGGGGGGGGGGGGGAATGGGGGGCTGTGGTATATTTATTTATTTATTTATTTATTCCGGCTATAATGGTCCTAAACCACGTCTTTTCTGACTGTTAGTCGGAACTCCTTCAGATCAAGGGTCTGAACTAACTTCCAAATCTCCAGAGCGTGGTTTACTCATATTTATATATTCATCTATTTTGTTATTTTGATTTTATTCTGCATTACTATAAGCGTTTATAGTTTTATGACCTCTCAACGTTAGAAACTTGTTGATCCTTGCTATCTATAAGGAGGATTGTTTATGGATTTTGAAATGTGTGTCCTTTGTATATATACTGCTTTTGTGGTGAGTGTGAAGGTTGGCCCGTAAACCAGTTAACTATACTAATTGATTGACTACTGTTTTATCAACTGACCGTCTTATTGACGGGGCATTTCCGTGGTGACTTCTCTCATATGACTGAGTCCGATGCTTTTATCCTTTCCTTATTCTGAAGGATAATAAAGACAGATACTTGATAGTATCGAAAACCAATTCTTACAATAGTTCAAACTGTATCAGTATAACTCGCTTTTACTATTTCTCTATAATATATATATATATATATATATATATATATATATATATATATATATATATATATATATATATATATATATATATATATATATATATATATATATATATATGTATGAATAAAAGTACGCGTGACGAAAATGCCCGAGTGAACACGACACACATTTGATGTTAATACGAAAATAAGTGGTCCATGTTAGACTCGCAATACAATACCAAGGACATTCATGGACCCCTGAAAATCATAAGTATCTCTTGTTTGGTTAATCACATTTGGCATAATGCCCAAGACAAACGATGTCAAAAAAGTTAACACATGGAGATGACATGAAGTTGACCGGCGAGCAAAGACTCCTGAAGAACATTAAATGATCTACCTAATGCTAAGAATATAGATGTGTCAAAATAAAACACTGGTTATGCCAATGGTACGGTTTAATATCTAAATTACAAACATATATAACACAAATATATTGATATATATGCGTGTGATGACATGTAATTTAGCAAACTCCCTGTCATCCAATGGAAGAAATTCTGGAACCTGTAATATAGAAGTATGCTTTAAAGCGGCCATTACAATGCACATGCAAATATTAGACTAGATAAACCGTATATTCCTTCCATAAGAACGATAACTCTCTTAATATAATATAACTAAGATTACTATATATAAACTATTGATTGCTTGATTATTATTATTTTACGTCACTCCACGATTATTGAAGCAGTGAGGGATCTTTTACATACCACACCTACCGTGACACGGGACCTCGGTTTTTACTGTCTCATTCGAAAGACAGAACACCGGTGTGCCTACGACAGAAGTCGAACCCGGAACCTCTCGATCACGAGCCGAGCACCTTATCCACTAGACCACACCGGTTTATTATATATATAAAGTAAGCTGGCACTACAGTCATCTTACATTGAAATGCGAAGTATATTGCTTTTGCTTTCATTACGACAAATGATCATCAGTGGACAAAACACATGACACGGTGACACTGTTACTTCCATTGGCTGGGGGTTGGTTAAGGTTTTTCCTCGCTTTTAACAATGTTTCAGTCATATCACGACAGGGAAGCAGGAAGTAACCAACCTCATAACTATATTTGGACAATTCCGTTATCTAATGCACCACAAGCGCTTAACCATTACACCAAATGGCTCCCTGTCGTATTAATATTATACTGATATATTAGTGTTAACGTCACATTCTGATGTTATACCATTGATGTACATACTTACTATTACTTCTTCACTGTATCGGCTATCTAGAGAATTGGCTTATTTACTTTAGCTTATTTACTTTAAATTAAAACGGCTGTATGTATACAGTTTTAGCTGTGTGTCGGTTTGATTTTGTTTTTCTTTTGTTAACCAAGGAAGGTATTCTGCAATGTGGTCAGGTCAAATTCCCCACTTGCTTTCATTTATTCCTTCAACGAAAATTTTCCAGAAAATAGATATTTCAATATGCTGTTGAAAAGGTACTTAACCGTAAATTTATCTAATTTTACCTTGATGTATTGCGATGATTGGCGCTGATGAATATCTGCTTATGACAATGTGCGCTATTCCATCAACACGAACACTAACTCTGGTTCCCGTGCATCCTCCACCATAGTGGTCGCCAGAAATAATGTCACAGTAGATACCACTGCTCATTCCTGTTTGTATGTAATGGTTGATATCGTAGTTTCGGTCGGCATTAATAGCGATAAATCCCTTGTTACCTCTGGAGAAAGCGATCTGATTAGCAGTGTTATGCCACCAGTTATTCACACCAGCACCAGTGGCAGTAACTCTAAATTCAGCCATATTTCTGGCGAAGAACTGATGATGCTCACAAACCTGCAATATACTGTTAGTATTAATGAAAAATTCTTGTCACCATGAATATCAGAACAAAATACATGTGATAATGAATAAACTAAGCCTAAAATATTAATTTATTTACAACAGTTTGATGATGGCACCGTACGATGTTATAGCTCCATGGTGACTTCTGCCACATAACTGAGCCGGTAACTCCTCTTTTTTCTTGCATGCATCTTATATAAATAGTTAATATGTTTTGCATTTATTTCAATGTTGATAACACAGCTTCATTCAATATCATAACATGTTTATAATATACATAACAATAAAATTAAGTTGTTATTTTTCAAATTGCTGACTCTTGTGTTCTTAAACAAGAATGAAACTCACTTTTCTATCTGATGCTGGCTTATGTTTGATGTAATATACAGATGTTAAATGGTAATAATAAAGATTTACCCAGTTCCCTGTACAGCTGCTAGCGTTGGTACTGGGTGGTCCTAGATATGCGTTTGTATCACTGTTGTTTACAATATTCCTAGATCATAACAAAATAGTTACAGAATTGTTTGTTTGGTAATTTGGAATAAATGAGCGTCTTGTCGGCAATGTTTGCAGTAGTTTAAAAAACGTTAATTTGTCATCACCGCTGACTGAACTGTTCAAAGAAATACGTTATCATGTTTATTTTGAATCAGTATTATTAAAAAGTTGTATGCATTGACAAGTCTGGTTTGTTTATTCCTTGGGAGCTTATTCCAGATCCTCTGTCTGTGGTATCGGTTGAAAAGATGATAAAAATGTAAACAGTTAACATCCATGTCATGACATCTTAGTACAATGAACTGTAGCAATAAAAGATAGCATTCCTATTGGTAAATGTTGTCTAAAATAATGTTTACAAATTACACAAATGAAACAAAATAAAGTAAAATAAAAAATGATAACATAACAACAGAGCAACTCAGCTGATATATTGGTGTACATGCACGATACCTGTTCCACTTGTATCCACTCATGATTCGTGGGAAGCCATACGGATAAGCTAACATGAATGCCACTGCCATTCCATATTCCTTCATACTACGATACGACAGAACTTCCTCTGCCAAGAGAAATGTCAATTTTCTTATCTGATAATGCTTAATTGATATTTTTGATAATTGATAGTCTAAAGTACATAAAATGATGATTACATATATTTTTGATTTTCACTGGATGGATCCCGAGGAGTAGACATGTAAAGATGATGGATAAATCCAAACCATAAGTTCGAAAATCATGAATCAGAGTGCAAACAAAATCAGTGAAAATCAAAACCAAGTGGAAAATAACAAAATATATCTACTTGAAGAGCATATGTGAACCCCTATGATGGAGTGAGATCAGGTTCCCGGGAAGAGTGAGCATCTCCTGCTTACTAGCAACACCCGTCAACTATACCCAGTAGAAAGAGCCAAATCGTGTAAATTCCATATATATTTATAATGGAGAAGTCAAAGTAGGTAACTTTCTAGTAAAGAAGATGTAAAATCAGTGTGAAATGATCGGAATCGGTCTCAGTCCTGTTAGATATCCAACCTCGCGATGCAACACAACAATATACAGTTGAAACAAAATAAAACTTCAAAATGACAAAGAAATATACTAGAAATGAATACTCACGTGATACACGCCTTTGAGTCACTTGATCATCAATAAAGACTATGGCGTTTGCCGAATTCACGAGTCCCCATGATGACGTCATATAATACGATAATGAGCGAGGCTGATCGTGAAGACTAAAAATATAACACATTATATCATACGTAACAATTCAGTGAGTAGATAGATAGATCAAAGCTATGCCATTTACATATCTATGCCTGTTTAAGTGGGCACTATGCTTTCATAATGTTACTTTGGTCATGTGACACCAGTTAATTTCGTATTTTACATTTGGAAGGAATAGTGCCCAGGTCCCCCTGATGGATCTGTATGTTAAAGTTTTTAATATTGTCCTCAACAGCGGTAGAATGCCATATGATTGGATGAATGGTAGCATTATACCTATCTATCAAAATAAAGATAGATAGATAGATAGATAGATAGATAGATAGATAGATAGATAGATAGATAGATAGATAGATAGATAGATAGATAGATAGATAGATAGATAGATAGATAGATAGATAGATAGATAGATAGATAGATAATAAGGGCAGGTAACATAACGTATGTATAATTTGCAATACGATATATTTAAGTTGATAAAAATAGAATAATTTACTGAATGTAATAAGATGTCTTTTCTATTTTTTTTTTTTTTTACTTCTTTCAATATCCTTGCACATGTATTTAAAAGTAACATGACACGACATTTGGTATTTCAAATTTATCGTCAGAAAAAAGAGGAGTTACTGGCTCAGTTATGTGGCAGAAGTCACCATGGAGCTATACAATACATGAATATAAATAATATACTAGAACATGTAACACATTACAAAAATATTTGATTGTAGTGCAATTACGATACCGACTTAGGACGGTCATTTAATTTGACAAAAGCCAAACAAATGGTGTGGTTAACCGGTTTACGGGCCTACCTTCCCATTCAACGTAATAGCAGAACAATCAAATGACGTACATTTAAAAATTTATAAATAATCCTCCATGTAAAGAACAAGGGTCAACAGGTATCGCATATTGAGAGGTCATAAAAATATAAACACGTAAGGTATTGTAAAACACATAATTATCATGGGCACTCTGTTATATCATGTTGTATGTTTTATTATATTTGTTATATCTCTGTACTGTTATTATAATAGTAATGAAAATAAATATTCTGATTCTGATCCTCGTAAGACCACCGTGCGGTAACATTATGCATAGTGACTCTGGACAGTCGGTTTCGACAATCGGTTACAATGCGGTGTATTCTTCTATTTGCGATCGTCTAGTAAACAAAATATGAAAAATAAACCTATAAAGCTAAAACCGATATTAACCGCCAAAAGCACCAGTTACATTATCCAAACAAATAGTTTGAATTTATATTGTAATGCATTAGAAATACAGTATTACATTATGTCGTGCATAGTAAGTCAAACGACTTGTAGAATCCCTGCAAGAAAGAATACTAATACTGCCACATCACACCAAACTCGTTTTCTTTACGAACTAGGCCAATACTAAATGCAAAAGGAGTAACAACTTTTAAGACCTGTTTACGACCTTAACACCGAAGGGTCTTGATCGAGAATGTTGCTCTCAAGCGTTAAGCCTACCTAAATCTTCGATTATCATTTTCTGCAAAAGAGGGAAAATTTTCTTGGGACCAGATGGAACTACTACGAACAGAATTGCCGTACTCGACAGTTTTACGGACTTAGTTCTGACAAAGTTTCCAACACGTCTCTACAGAATTCTAGACGTTACAGTAAGTGTTCTCCGCTCGTGTATTGCTTTATAATGCAGCTCATTCAACGTTCATCTGCATTACAATCAAATAAGACGGGGTTTTTATACCATTTTCAGTTATATAGTTCGTCATATAGGCACAATAATTCTACAACTGTGCATCTATTCTTCGAGATGTTAAAACTCTTTGTCCAAAAGGTTGGGATATTCTTGCAACCCTGAACATGTTCAAGGTTAGTTTCATACAATTTTTTCGGATGCAGATCGAGAATACTATGTGATTGTTGTACAAGAAAAGGAAGAAGGAGATTAATGGCCTGTTTAATAAGAAGCTTGAAGATCTTTTGGTAGTGGGTGGCCTGTTTAATAAGAAGCTTGAAGATCTTTTGGTAGTGGGTGGCCTGTTTAATAAGAAGCTTGAAGATCTTTTGGTAGTGTGTGGCCCGTTTGTTTTTTGGTAGTGGGTTTTTGGTAGTGGGTGGCCTGTTTGTCTTTTGGTAGTGGGTGGTCCGTTTGTCTTTTGGTAGTGGGTGGCCTGTTTGTCTTTTGGTATACGTAGTGGGTGGCCTGTTTGTCTTTTGGTAGTGGGTGGCCTGTTTGTCTTTTGGTATACGTAGTGGGTGGCCTGTTTGTCTTTTGGTAGCGGGTGGTCCGTTTGTCTTTTGGTAGTGAGTGGCCTGTTTGTCTTTTGGTATACGTAGTGGGTGGCCTGTTTGTCTTTTGGTAGTGGGTGGTCCGTTTGTCTTTTGGTAGTGGGTGGCCCGTTTGTCTTTTGGTAGTGGGTGGCCCGTTTGTCTTTTGGTAGTGGGTGACCCGTTTGTCTTTTGGTAGTGGGTGGTCCGTTTGTCTTTTGGTAGTGGGTGGTCCGTTTGTTTTTTGGTATACGTAGTGGGTGGCACGTTTGTCTTTTGGTAGTGGGTGGCACGTTTGTCTTTTGGTAGTGGGTGGCCCGTTCGTCTTTTGGTAGTGGGTGATCCGTTTGTCTTTTAGTAGTGGGTGGCCTGTTTGTCTTTTGGTAGTGGGTGGCCTGTTTGTCTTTTGGTAGTGGGTGGTCCGTTTGTCTTTTGGTAGTGGGTGGCTTGTTTGTCTTTTGGTAGTGGGTGGCCCGTTTGTCTTTTGGTAGTGGGTGGCCTGTTTGCCTTTTGGTAGTGGGTGGCCCGTTTGTCTTTTGGTAGTGGGTGGCCCGTTTGTCTTGCTTCACATCCTATGAGGCATGATGAGCGCAAGGATACAGTAATTACTATGATGGCGACGTGCTGAGTTTTTACAGTCGTCAGACCGCTTCTAGAACGTTATGAGGACGTGTCCAGTAGAAGCTTAATATACTATGAAAGGTATTCGATGTGTAAGGAACAAAGTAGAACTAGTTACGGAATGGATTAGAATGCTGTCTAGAAACGTTGTCCCAGTGAAGCAAACAGGCAATATTTTCGGATTTGCACTTGGCATAATCGACTTGTAGACGGAATATAAACAAGATAAAAGTTTCGAGAACTGTTTATGAATTTACGAGAAGATCACATGGCGTCATTATCCTATAAGTTTTAGACAGTCCAAGCACCGTTTAATGATTTCCGAGAACATGGTGAGACGTTTTAAGAACATATATGGCATGACAGTACTCAAGAACCAGCATTCTATTCAAAATGTCCTACCATAAATTCAGATATATACAGATAACATAATATTCATGATAAGTCGCGAGGACTGCTTTAGCGCACGCGACAGGACTGTTCGACCTGAAGCCCCTGTGCTCATCGCACGAACGCGGAGGATAGAAGTCCGCATTAACGTGATTTGTTCCTGACTGGGTACGGTATAGTGGCCCGCCTGCTTTATTCATTCTATGTCGTATTACAAGTAAAGTAAGAAAGATGTATTTAACACAAACGAAGAAATTACTGCCATATTATGAATAACATGTAATTCTAGGTGATACCAATAATTAAGGGCTTCATTTAACAAAAATAGATACATGTTATTCAAAGACTGCAAATGCTTTGTGGAAGTGTATTAAAGTATCAATGAATTGCTGTTACTGGGGGTAGTTTATTTGCTCATATTTATCGTTTTAATGAATTATTTTATTTCATTACTGTTCATTAATCTGAACATCTTCATTATTATCATAAAACATGGATAAAATTGAGTGCATGCGATGTTCGTGAAAAACATTCAAATTTCATCATATCGTAAGGATTTTATTCAGTTTTTAAATATTTCATTATAATTCTGATTGCATCTACAAGCAATATCCATCCTCCTCCATACGTTAAGGTGTTTCTACACCTATTTATTTATATACACATTAAAGCTAAAACAAACAAACGTGAATGTGAACCACGTTAATGCTCCATTTAAGCGCGATAGCGCGATTTCGATAATGCACATACGATTGCTCAGCAGTCCCGAGTGCACGAGAAAAGAAAACTTTACGTCCACGTGCCGTTAACTTAAAATTATATTAGGAAAGCGCCCAACTGTAGAAAACGTGAGGATCACCTGGTCTTGAAATATCAATTACAATACACCAGTTAACTGCCCAATGTACATACCGAAATACTGAAGATATCTTTGGTCCAAACTTATAAGATGCCACCAAACCAAGCGGTGTATACTCTGAGGAGCCGATTGCTTCTCCTGATATTTCCTCAAATTGATGATAGATAAATGGCTCAGTACCAGAGGAGAAATATGTCGTGTGTAGAGATTTAAGTTGCGAATAAATTATATCAAGCTGATAAGGCCACATGTATTTTGCATAGTTGATATAGAAACCTGCGACACCAATATCTATCAAGTGGTTCATTGCTTCAACAACTTTTTCCTGTACCCATGATTTATTCAAATTTAAATCAGCCAACTCGTTCAGTTGGCACATGCGCACTTCAGTGGCATTTGAATAATTGCGAATCTTGAGATCGTGATTTGGGCATTCCGGGTACTCGTGAAAGTCCCATCCGGAAAATGGAACTGTGGGATACGTTCTTTGTTCTCCGTGATAAAAAGAATTTCCTGTTCCTCTTCCATGGGTTCTAGTGTCTGCCATATGGTTGATAATCAAATCAACGAATACTCTGAAAGAGAAAACAGAAGACATCTGACAAAGCTGTATGACACAAATCACCAAGGACATGCACACAAAACATGATAATAGTAGAATATACACGGAAAAACGACATTACAAAAATATTCGATTGTGTTCCGGTTACGATACTTAGGACGGTCATTTGAAGTAACAAATTTCACTCAATTGGTGTGGTTAACCGGTTTATGGCCGCTCACCTACCCACTCACCACAAAAGCAGCACAATCAAAGGACACACATTTAAAAATTTATAAATAATCCTCCGTATAGAGAACAAGGATCAACAGGTTTTTCAAGAAGAGAGGTCATAAAAATTTTATTACACAAGAAGCGTTTATAGAATAATATGTTGCTATCAAAATATGTAAGGCGATATCAACGTAAGCAAACCGTGCTCAAATCCTTGAAAATGCCAAATTTAAAAAATGTCATTTACGATCACGTTGTAAAAATCCAATTATTGACATGGTAAGCTGTGGTAAAAGAGAATATCTGAATCACTGAAAATAGTATTTGTAAAGTATCTTATTTCCATTGTTTGCTCTTCAAAAACCATGCGGTTTTAGCAAATGCATGTACATGTATATCTTGAAATTTTGTAAGACCTACCTACTCCAAAATGCATCTCCCTAAATTTGAATTAATATCAATAATTTCTGAAGATTATATTGTTAATATTCCAGAACTCACATAACCAAAGAAAAAAGAGAAGTTACTGGCTCAGTTATGCGGCAGAAGCGACCATGGGGCTATAAAGTATATGAATATAGATAATATACTAGCACATATAACACATTACAAAAATATTTGATTGTAGTGCAATTACGATACCGACTTAGGACGGTCTTTTAATTTGACAAAAGCCAAACAAATGGTGTGGTTAACCGGTTTACGGGCCCACCTTCCCACTCACCGTAACAGTGGAACAATCAAAGGACGTTCACTTAAAAATTTATAAATAATCCTCCATGTATAGATTAAGGGTCAACATGTATCGAATATTGAGAGGTCATAAAAATATAAACAGGTAAAGTATCGTAAAACACATAATGATATAAAAGTATATGCGACATCAACATGATAAACCGTGCTCTCCCAGTCTGAAAGCGAGCTAAAAGAAAAAAAGAGGTGTTACTGGCTCAGTTATGTGGCAGAAGTCACCATGGAGCTATACAATACATGAATATAAATAATATACTAGAACATATAACACATTACAAAAATATTTGATTGTAGTGCAATTACGATCCCGACTTAGGACGGTCATTTAATTTGACAAAAGCCAAACAAATGGTGTGGTTAACCGGTTTACGGGCCCATCTTTCCACTCACCGTAACAGTAGAACAATCAAAGGACGTACACTTAAAAAATTATAAATAATCCTCCATGTAAAGAACAAGGGTCAACAGGTATCGCATATTGAGAGTTCATTAAAATATAAACACGTAAGGTATTGTAAAACACATAATGGTATAAAAATATATGCGACATCAACATGATAAACCGTGCTCTACCAGTCTGAAAGCGAGCTAAGAGCCTAGATCTGTAGGAGTCCCGACTAACATTCAGAGGGGACGAGGTTCAGGACCATGTCTCCTCTAAAAGAGGTTTGGACAAGGCCCGTCATACAGTCCCCACCGCCCTGTTAGTCAGCGTGCAACATTCAAGTGTGCATAAGGCTGTAGAGGGGCCAAATACAAGAACTATAGTCTTGTTGATGATCTCAATATCATATTGTCTATTTAGAAGACGTTTGACTATTTTATTACATGATAAAATAACGTTATCGGAGCCTTTTACTTTCCTTAGTTTATATACGAGATCACCGTAAAAATTACGATGGGAAATTCCATTGGATACATAGTGTTGAAAAGAAATATTTCCAAATTTAGAAGATCTGAAGAATTTGCCGAGTGTTTTTCTTAGCTTGTGATATCTGTAACCTGAGTTAAAAGTTGAGTAGTAATTTGTAAATTTTCGTTTTAAGTCCAAAACATCGGTGCAGCCTCTGACAAATCGAATTAATTGAGATATATAGATACCATATGATGGGAGTCGAGGGACATCACCATCCAAGTAAGGAAAATTTACAAATATAAATTGTTCGAATTCAGGGTTGCCGATAACCAAAATGTCATCCAGATATGTGCAAGTATTATTAAATTTGTCAATGAGGTCGAAACGTTTTGATTTTTAATAGAAACCATAAAATCCCTCTCATAACAATAAAGAAATAAATCTGCTATCAGAGGCGCGCAGTTAGTTCCCAAACTAATCCCAACTATTTGTTGATATATCTTACCATCAAATTGCACAAAAATATTATTCATGAGAAAATCTAGTGCTTTACATAATTCCTTGCAAGTCCAGTATTTATATGAAGTATATTGTTTGTTGGAAAAGAATCCGGAGTTATTGGAAGTGCATATGTAAGTTTTAGATTCTCTGTAAAAACACCATAGTACAAGAGACAGCAACTTACTTTTAATCAAATCATGAGGCAGAGATGTATAAAGTGTAGAAAAATCAAATGTAGAAATTTGAGTCGCTTTGAAATTTAGTGAAAGAAGTTTGTCTATAACTTCATGAGAATTTTTAATTGACCAAAAGTAATTGATGTTACTATTATGAAATGCGACATCACAATATTTGATAATATGATCTTTTATAGCAGTTAGAGCAGACGTAATATGTTTCGATAGTACCGTAGTAGAGCAGTGGATTTGACTCTTTCTACGGGGTATATGTGACGGGTGTTGCTAGCAAGCAGGAGATGCTCACTCTCCCCGGGCACCTGATCTCACTCCATCACAGGGGTTCACATATGCTCTTCAAGTAGACATATTTTGTTATTTTCCATTTGTTTTTCATTTTCACTGATTTTGTATGTCCTATGGTTTCATGATTTTTGGACTTGTGGTTTGGATTTATCCATCATCTTTACACATGAAACATGATTTATATGGACTGTTATGTAGTTTTGGGAGCCAATATATGGTTGGTAAATCAGATTTATCAGTTTTAATTTTGAAGTCGGACACGGTCATGAGGTGATCGTGCAAGGTGCTGTCTTTTGAGGTAGGGCTTTCCACATGTGTATGAGTGGAGTTTAATTCGTTTTTAAGTACTTCAATATAATATAGTTTTCAAACAACAATTATGTCATTACCTGATTTATCAGCAGGTAATAACATAATAGTTTTTTTATATGAAACAGGGTCAGCAGACTTGGAATATCATTATGGTTCTTCATCTAGTCAATGAATTTATCTGTTGCTTGGCGGTACAGACCGACTCTCTATAGAACCTTACACAGTTACCTAGGGAGTGACATTTTGGTTGGCAGTATCATCTCTGTAACCGCAAAATGAAGTCAGAGACAATCAACATTTATCACATCAAAACTTTACGATGGATGTTACCATTTGCCATCCAAACCGTCAGTCCTACAATGAATATATATATTGTCTAATAAATTGTTTACGACGTAGTCGAATACATTATTCCTACACATTTAGAACAATTCCGTGGAAAATTCTCAATCTAGTTTGAAAGGTTGTTGCAGGACTATTGGGACGAGTGTTGCATACAACCAGGGGACGCTTACTCCTACCGGGCACCTGGTCTCAACTCGATTCTATAGGGGTTCGCATTTGTCTGAATATGACACTATTCACGATATTGTCCTTTTATTCCATGGACTATGAGATATGCTTAGCCTTCGGTTCTTCTTCGTTTTTTACTTCACTACTCCCGGACACCTGGTCTCACCTCTGAATTTCAGGGTTCCGTGAATGCCTACCGTGTATCATTTTTGTAAGTGCCATAGTCATGTGACACAAGTTACTTTCGTATTTCTGTGACTATTCTTCTTTATTTTCTTACCTAACATGAACTCTGTTACATCTGTCTACCATGTCCATAAACTGAGCTTCGTTTCCACTTCTGGTATTGAGGGCGTAGGAGACTGGTTGATAACGTTCCCACCATGGCCGATCTGGCTGGAAAACCATTCTATTTTCATGGGGCGGGGAGACCTTAATGAGATATAAAAACATATCTAAATCGGTATCATTATCTTTTAAAGCCCTGTATGAGTGAAATTCAATTCGTAATCATTTCTCATTACGAATATTTTGTACATGTACGAAACTGAACATTAACAAAAAAACCCAGATGGGACTATATCACTCACCTGAACAGAATTTGCTCATTCACAATTAACTGATTACTAAAAGAAATTCGCATATATATACAAGTATACTCTCTTACTTTTTGAAAACTGACAAATGATTTTCTACATTGAATAAATTATGACAATGACACAAAAATATGTATGAAAGATTAGGAAGTCAGAACTTTTTTTCAATTTAAATGACTTAGTTAACTTACTGAATGCTGTAACACACTTGAATTTTATTATTGTGAAAAAAAAATGAAATAAAAAAAACTTGCCTCCATGGGGGTTGAACAGTTTCTCTTCAGCGTGCCAGAACTAGCCTTTATAAACAATACTAGAATACTAGAAAAAAAAATTCACCAGAAAATCCAGAACAATAAATATGACGGATCTGGCTGACAACATTTGTGGAGAACATCGAGTACTTTATACTTACTAATGTTTATAAAAGATTTTCGATTAGTTTTGAAGAAGTGGTCTATAAATAATTACGTACTAATAAAATTTTATCCCCCTCCTTTTTTTCAATCCTATTAACATTGAAACCTCCTAAAAGTTATCTCTGTAATTCATTTCATTATATTGTTAGCAGAAAAAATAAGTTAAATCCATTATTTGAAAAACCTACTAGGAGAGTGTCTAAGAAATTACCTGACAGTAGGCAAAAACAGTCAAAGTAAAAAAAAACTCAAACATTTTTAGACACTTCTTTATCACTCTGATGCGTTCGGTTTGATTATCTATGCAGCCAGTATAAAGAAGAAGTATGTCAATGAGTGTACCTTCTGGGGTGGACCTGAATCAAAACAGCATATATTTACCAAGTTTCGTCAAAAAATTTTCAATTAGTTTTAAAGAAGTCCACCAAAAGATTATTATAACATACGAATGGTATATTCAGCCGTTCTTTTTTATCTTAACAAAGGGTTTAAATCAATTCAAATAAACAAACTCTCAATACATTATAAGCAACCTATAGAAAGAATATCTCATAAAATAACTAAAAAATAAGCAAACATGACGAAGTCAAAAACCAAAAAAAGCCAAATAAACAAAAAAAAAAAGCAAACAACAAAATAGAAAATACGGACGTCACAAATTCGATTTCAGGATGGAACTTTAAAAATTCAATGTATTTAAACATTTCTAGATCACTCCGATGTAGTCGGTTGTTGATCTATGCAGCCGGTCTGGAAAAGTTTGTCAAAAGAGGGTACTCTCTTGGGCCTTTGTCACCCTTGATGGATCTCTCCCAAAGTTACAACACTTGTTGAAGACATCGAGTGTTCCATTCCGACCAAGTTTCATCAAAATCCCTTCTGCAGTTCTGAGGAAGAAGTCGAAAATATGAAAAGTTTATAAAAAGATAATAAAGAGTGGTCGTAATAGTTCACTTGAGCATTCGGTTCAGATGTGCTAAAAACTGCCCATCACACTACCGTAGATTTCACAGTTTTAGATAAAAAGTCCCTCAGAGTGTTAATAATTGTTTAAGAACTACATTTACATGTGTTATCATATCGATAGATTTGGTTTTAATGTGTCTACATTTTGAAAGCAGAATATTTTCATGATTAAAAAAACAGATGATTGGGACTACACGCCTTAGAAACGGGGGGGGGGGGGGGGGGTAGCGAGAAATGACTTATAAAGATTGCTGATGAGAAATATAGACGACTGGGACCAATAGTTGCCGTGTCCAACATCCATGTATACGAAAGAGGGGGAAAACGTGAAATGACTGATGAGGAATACAGACGATGATTAGCACGCACTGATAGTTGTCTTGCTTTACCTGTACACCACAGAAGTGTTTGGGAGCGAGGAATGACTCGCATTCTGCAGCTACCTCAGACCACTTCCATTCAAACATTTGCACAATTACACTTCTCCCAGAATAGCAATGAGGATTGCTGTATTTTCCGGCACTTCCTACAAAGAATTATCAGAACCAATTAAATAAGCAGACCTCAAAGTTAATCAACACCTTAAACGTTTAACCAATTAACTTTTATTATTAAACTCCTTTGTAAGTTAAATATAGTAAAACATTACAATTTCTTTGTTTTGTCTTCTTGACAATCAAAAACATATAAATGTGCTGCAGTACCTGCAAGTGGTAAAAACAATTATAAAATATCAATCATTAGAGAATTTGTACATGCATTTTGTCTTCGAATTTAACTGTAACAAAATTCAAATCCACTATGATACATTGTTTCGTGATACAAAGGGTCACAATACCAACTCAATTCTTTTTTAATTTTGAAGTATATTTTAGAACCTTAAATCCACCAAAAATGATATAGATCTTCCAAAGTGCGTAGATATAAGGCATGTACTGATAATGTATCAATGATATAAAACTGGCAAACTACGGATATGTAAGACAGGTACTGAAAATATATCAACGATATAGAACTAGCAAAGTGCTGATATGTAAGACAGGTACTGAAAATGTATCAACGATATAGAACTGGCAAAGTGCTGATATGTAAGACTTGCACTGATAATGTATCACTGATATAGAACTGGCAAAGTGCTGATATGTAAGACTTGCACTGATAATGTATCACTGATATAGAACTGGCAATGTACTGATATGTAAGGCATGTACTGATAATGTATCACTGATATAGAACTGGCAAAGTGCTGATATGCAAGACATGTACTGATAATGTATCACCGATATAGAACGACTCAAGTCCAATGACAGTATTTCCTTTTTATAATGCCAGATGCGAGGAGATCATCCTGATTACACATACAGAGTATACATTCTGGGCGTAACAAGTCAAAGTAAGCCGCTAAAGTGAGTTTGTCTTTCTACAAAGCTTTAGCTTTCCTCGATGGATGTTAAGGAGTCATTTAAACAGGCTTAATACTTTTATAAGGAAACAATTTACTTATGGTGTTGCTTCCATTGAGTCTTTAAGCCAAACTATGTGTGAAATCGCCATCTGAATTTTAGAGTCCTACAAAACATCACTTTTCGTATTTGCCTTACTTACCCCTTGGCACGTAGAAGAGTAACAGTATTACAAGTATCGCCTTCATTTCTTTCGTATTACAACAGGAAGTATATTGTTACAGATAAGAGATAGGCGCAATGCACTTCTGGACCTTATCTTTTGGGTCATGATATATTTGTGCGATACACATTTGGAATGCCAAGTAATTTGTATACATCAGATAAAGTAAGATGGCAAGGCAGACTTCACACAAAAAGATTTTTCCTTTAACATTTCGTAGTTAATATATAGGAATCAAACCAGGAAGCTTGCGCATTGTTTCGACTTTTATATTTAACCAAATTGTTTACAAAGGAAATTGATATCTCGCCTTAATGTTTGTGTATATCTTACCAATATCTTTAAATGTTTACACGGGGAGCATTATCCGAAACGGGGAAATTGAACCGACATATTATCAATATTCTGAGTATATCGTATTTTTGCAAACTTACATTAAAATGGTGTTCTTGGCTGCTCATGGCGTGAATTCATCCATTTCAGCTTCGTGTGGGACAGAGTTTTGGACCTTAGAACTGCTATAGTAGAGAAAACAGACGACATCTGACTAATCTGTATGACACAAATTACCAAGGACATGCACATGAAATATGATAATAGTGAAATAAACACAGAAAATGACATCACAAATATTTTCGATTGTATTGCAGTTATGATACCGACTTAATTAGGACAGTCAATTAAAGTAACAACCATCACTCAGTTGATGTGGTTAACCGGTTTACGGTGGATCACCTTCCCTATAAACGCAAAAACAGCACAAAGGGAGGGAACACATTAAAAAAATTATAAATAATCCTCCATACAGAGAACAAGGATGAACAGGTTTCTCATGACGTGATGCCATGAAAATAAAACATCGTAATGCGTGAGATTGTATATCATGATATCAACGATGATGATGATGATGATGATGATGATGATGATGATGATGATGATGATGATGATGATGATGATGATGACATTAAATAATTAAGCAATCTGAGTACTTATATACATTTAGCCTGTGGGGAATGCTGTGTAGGGAATGTCTTCATATATATTTCCTATACATTTACTATTTTGTGTGATTTGTATTTAATGTCACATATTTATTGTGTCACATATTAATTGTCGTCATGCATATGCAATGTCCTGTTCTATTATCTGATAAGCCTTAAGGCTTGAGGAATAAAGGAACTGAAAAAAAAACTGAAAATTAAAATAAGCATTTGCAGCAGCGGCGACAGCAACAACAGCAACAGCATATTTCTATCAATACTGTAGTAAAGCTTCATTCCGATATTGGCACTATTAGCAGCAGCAGCACAGAAATGTACTCCTCAGCGTAACCGTGCACCGAACAGATAAGCTCCAAGTTAGGAAGTTGCTGAGAGTGTGCTATCGGTATGCTCGTGGATCATTGACCGAGGCCCTTATAAAAACTTCTGAACCCTGAATTCGCATCTTTTATCTCGGACTTCGACACCATCGCTTTAAGGGGATGCTGGATTCCAAGTGACGATGACTTAAATTTAGATGGATTTCATTGGCGGATTCAGGAGTTCCGAAAAGGGGGCCCCACATGAATATTAGTCAAACTACTCAGTCATTTTTGTGCCAAATCTGGGTTTTTACCTGTAAATGACAGTCACTAAGTCTCAGTCCACCTTCAAGAAGTCCTTGGCCGATGTAACATTAAAAAGTTACCCCCTTCAACGGATTAAGGGTCGAATTTTAACGTTAAAAATTGACACGGTCCGTTATCTATTGACACGGTCCGTAATCTATTGACCCCACGCCTGAAAATGTGACCCTTACGTGAAGATATGACATTGGTATAAAATTGACCCGCAGTAGTGGGTCATATATTTACGTTAAAAATTACGTTGTGTATAATGTTCCTTTGTTCTGTTAAAATGTAATTCGTATTGTTTACTTCCTGTTTGCACAGGGGTCAGTTACAGTATGATTTATATTTTACATTGGACAATGACGTCACATGTAGAGATTTGTGCAAATTTCGGTCTCGTTAAACGTGTTGTCTACGAGAACTGATACTTCATAGGGGTCATATTTCAGTGACTCCATATGAAAAATTCTTCAAACTCCTGTTTAGTGTGAGGGTTTCTAGTCCCTGAATATGCAAAACAAATTATCCTTCTGTAGAAAAAATATTCAGTAAAATGGCAGGGGCTGACTATAAGTCCAAACCCCCATAATTCCGACCCCTGCTTCTGTTCTGGATCCACTGATGTTTTTATGTGGATTGATGCTCTTAACTTGATCCAGTGATCATATGCATAATGGGTTACAGATAGACAAGAAGGTGACATAGTTGAAGCTTCAGTTTTCCCAAAATAGACGGACCCGTAGATGTGTCTAGTATACAGATTTCCCCGTGGGGGGGGGGGGGGGGGGTATAATGGTATTTAAGAAATCCAATTATAGTATAAAATCACCCCAAACCACAAATCTTCTCCCCTGTATAGATCTATATTAACTTTTTTCGGTTGGATTTCTATATTATTTTATACTATATAATGCTAGTGTAAAGAATTTGACAACAACAATACATTATTATGTTTTAAAGGTTCTTGTCTATAAAAATACTTACTCAAACAAGATAAATTTCAGTTGAAAGATATGATAAAAAGAAATTCAAGAATTAATGTTTGAGCAAAAGTTCTCCCATATTCAAAAATTAAGAAAAGCAAGACTAAAACTACATGTAAACACATAATGATAAGCAGAATACCTATATTGACACATGTACAGCACTATATGATACTACATAAAAACAGAGACATATATACATATGTCTCTGATATAAAACATCGGGCAAACATGAAGATAATAGCTATAGTAATTATAAACATACTAAGAACGTCAAGCTTAGCAAAAGTAAAACCAGAGACACATATACACATATATATACAAGTATATATGTCTCTGGAAAAGCAAACAAAGATAGATAGATAGATAGATAGATAGATAGATAGATAGATAGATAGATAGATAGATAGATAGATAGATAGATAGATAGATAGATAGATAGATAGATAGATAGATAGATAGATAGATAGATAGATAGATAGATAGATAGATAGATAGATAGATAGATAGATAGATAGATAGATAGATAGATAGATAGATAGATAGATAGATAGATAGATAGATAGATAGATAGATAGATAGATAGATAGATAGATAGATAGATAGATAGATAGATAGATAGATAGATAGATAGATAGATAGATAGATAGATAGATAGATAGATAGATAGATAGATAGATAGATAGATAGATAGATAGATAGATAGATAGATAGATAGATAGATAGATAGATAGATAGATAGATAGATAGATAGATAGATAGATAGATAGATTATTGGTTTTTTTTTTTTTTTTTTTTTTTTTTGCTTTATTGTCGCATCGGGAATATTTCACCCATATCGCGACGATTACAAGTTAACATAAATCAAGTCGGATTAAAAAAAAAGAGCACTTAAAATATCTAGGAAAGACCAGCTCTCGTTGTATATCGTATCTACACATAAATGATATTGCTAAAATGTACATGTATACACGTTTAAAATATATCTCAATATATTAAATTTTATTATACAAATTTAACTCTTTCAAAAATTCCAGAACTTTGGAAATGCTGATATTTTCAAAATAATAATTCATTCATATTTTCCACAGAATAATATTCGTTTCGAATGTGTGCAGTATCTGCACATTCTAACAATATATGTTTTATACTTAACAGACGTCCGCAAGGGATACACTCTGGAGGAGGAACTAAGAATGAACATGCAGCATAGATATGATAACAGCTAAAGAAAAAATTACAAACAAGCTAAGAATACCCAGAGACATATACAGATAACCAAAGCATAGATAAAGTTATGCTATTTTAAAAAGCAAAAAGCAAAACAAAAAAGGTATGATAACAGCTAAAGCCAGAGACGAATGTAGGCCTATAATATATAGTAAGATGATGCTGCACAAGCGGCCCTTCACTTTATTGGAAGAAGAAGAAGATATATATACGCCCCTGCTAAAGCATAAACAAAATAAGAACAGGGACGTATATAACACATATTCATACGTCCCTGCTAAGAATAAAAAACATAGATTTAAAAGAAAAAGCTAAAGCAAAAACCAAAACAAACTAAGATTGACAATCGGCACAATGACAAACATCCTATCCCAGCTGCCTATAACATTTCTAAACTGATTAAAAGAAGAAATTTTACGAAAATCGTTTGGCAAGCTATTCCAAAGATTAGCTGTATTGTATCTCAAAGACTTTAGACCAGTTATTAGGCTTTATTTCAGATTTCTCTTTATGTGTTCAAAACATTTATTTTTATTCTTTCAGTTTTTGTCACAGATGCAGATCCCGTACTAGTTGTTTAACCTGGATTCGCGCATTTTTAAAAAGTTATTTACATCCGGGTCATTACTAAGCGCGCGCATTGTGAGCATTATGGCGGCTCCCAGGAGAAGTACGTTGGTGGAATCGCAGATGGAAGAAGACGATGCTTTTGTCTATGTTTATGACAGGCGAGAGTCAGACTCGCCTGAAGTTAAGATCGCTACAGGAGGCCTTTTTAGTTTTGATGATTTCAAATTGCGCGTTCGAGAGGTATACAATTGATGGGATTGTCGTGCAATATCAAAACAAAAACAATGGTGCAGAACATGTGTAGACTATAAATAGATGCTGCTAGATATTTTTATAAGCAACGTATTGTATCTGATACTAAAAGTGCTAATTACCAGTATATGAAATATTTTAGATAACGATTTTAAAGTAATTGTGCTTAACAGTATAATGATTGCTTTAATTTCCTTTTTATTAATCTTGGGGTAAACTCATCGTTTTTTGAGTCTTGTTTCGATTCTAAACGAGCTGAAAACAGCTAATGATCTCTGACTTTGTCTACAGACATATGCTTGCAAACTTGAAGTGAGTCATTATGAAACATAAAGCAAGTTTTGAATTTGCTATAATTTTGCCACAGGCTATGTTTGATTTGACCACTTTTCATTTCAGTGCCCCCTAGCGGAATAACCGCGATCACTAAACAAAATGGTAGTATAGGGGACATACGCTGCTACACGCAAATCTCATCAATCATTACGGGAGTGGTTTTTTATGAAGTAATGACTGTTTAGCATAGGTCTGTTAATTAAATCATTCATATGACTGCAATGACTGTTTAGCATAGGTCTGTTAATTAAATCATTCATATGACTGCGTCTTCATGTTCTCATGAGTTGTAGCTTGTGGTACTAGATCTAACACACATTATTCAAATTTGGTCATATTTTGTGACAGGTGTTAGGCCGGTTTGTCACCTGTATCTCCAGGTTCCCCTAGCAAAAGTCAAATATGACATTCCTTAAGATGCTATCCATACTGTATTACGTAATTGGCTTATTGGATATAAGCCAGCAGTTTGATGTGATGATCCGTTTTTGCAAGTGTCATGTGTTACCTTTGTGTTGATTGGGGCAACTTAATTAATTAAAGGTACATAAAATATGCGTGAGGGCAGTAGTACTGCTTTGTAATCTGAGTGATTGTGGACAAAATTGATTTAAAGTCACTTTTGTGGGTTGTGTATACTTAATAACATGCTGTTAATGAAGGGATATATTTGTCCATTCCGGGTAGTAATATATGTGTCTATACGTCCTTTTTACTTTTGAGAATTACAGAGCCCCCTCCCCCTTTTTTTTTCTTGAACACATTTCTGAATTTACGCAGCCATTTCTCCAACATTTCTTTGATAATCTAGAGAAACTGTTTTAGTAATATCAGCGATCATAGATTTCGGAACAACTATGTATATTTATAATTCTACAAAGATAAATTAATCACAGCTTGACAACATAGTGTCTGACTGAAAACTTTACAAAAATATAAATAAAAAATCAAATGAAAAAAAAAATAATAATAAAGATAAAAAGGAAAAAAAGAAATATTTGAATTAGCGATGTCAACGTCCCTGATACTACTAAATGTTAATTAAGTTTCCCCAATTAACACAAAGGTAACACATAATATTAGCAAATACGGATCATCGGGTAAAACTGCCGACTTATATCCAGTAAGAAAATTATGTAATACAGTACGGACGGCATTTTAGGGAATGTCACATTTGACTTTTGCTAGGGAAACCTGGACAAACTGGCTTAATACCTGTCACAAAATATTACCCAATTTGACTAATTACTCTTAGTACTACAAGCTACAACTCATGAAAACATGAAGATACAGTCATATCAATAATGTAAGTTTAACAGATCTTTGCTAAGTATTCATTTTAGCAGTATCTGATATTTTTAATCAGTATTTATTTGATAACTTTTATTGATAGAAAATATCCATTTTATGGGTTGTTTGTAAATGTCAAAATTTATTTTTCTGTAGTTTTCATTATTATTTTTTGTATTTTTGATAAAGGCCAGTTCTTAAATTCTAAGTGTAGCAGTTTAATCCCCACTGGAGACAAATGTTTTTTTCATTCCGTTTTACACCAAAACAAGACTCAAGATGTTTTTGCAGCACCCAATGTGTTAACTAAGATATTTAAGGAAAATGAATAATTTGATTTAATCATTTTTATGCATATTCATATGCAAGTATTAAAATGTTGACATATTATGCTATACCAATGTCTGTCTGTACATCCCCATAATTTTGTCATGAAAGGACATGACTTGTAGTTACATGTAGGCCGCAGATTTGAAGTTGGGGTCTGGCCTCTGGAGTAAGGTAATGTGGGATGGGTAATAAAAAATTGTCTGCGCTTTTTTCCTTAACCAAGATAGATGTGGATAATTTCTTGGTGGCAAATGTTTCTGATTTGAAATTGTACACCTGGGTTTCAAGCTGCCTCGTCCATGCTTCTTCTCCTGGATGGCATATACTATGATATAGAAGGTTTTGGTTAGGTTTATTGGAGAGCTTTTGAGTTCTGTTTAAGTCTTTAGTATAAAATTGTGGGGAAGTTTGAATTTTTTCATATATATACTATGACTGGAGAGTCCAGGTGCATTTAACGTTGATCATGTAACAAATCTAACTGTTTCTTGTTTCTCATTTCTAAGTAGTAATACATGTACACTTGCACTATGAGTTGACTTACCATAATGGCCTGCATTCACTTGTTTTTTTTAGCTCACCTGAGCCAAAGGCTCAAGTGAGCTATAGTCATAGTGCGCCGTCCGTCGTCGTCGTCCGTCGTTAACTTTTTCACATTTTCGACTTCTTCTCTGGAACTACATTGCAGATTTGGATCAAACTTTGTGTAAATGATGTACTCAAGGTCCTCTACTAAAATTGTGTTCGGGATCCAGATTCCCTCAGGGGTGGATCCAGGGCGGGACCAAAAGTGCCCAAAAGGGTACCCCTCTTCAAACATCTTCTCCAGAACCAGTACATAAATGGGGAAACTAATTGCATTTCAACAATCTATGAAGATGGGTTGTTAAAAATTGTGTTCGGGGTTAAGATCCGTCAAATAGAAATTTACGCTTTTTTGACGTGTTTCTGGACTTAGTCATTTCAATGAAGAAAAGTGTCATGTTTTTCAGTTAATTGATATTGATGATTTCTTAATGACTATTTTGATCATAATTGTGGTAAGGAATATTATTGTGAAAGAATTTTGTCATTATCTCAATTTTTGGATTTTTTATGAATTTTTTAAGACTTCCAAGAAAAAGGGGGGGTTGGCCATTTTTCACATTTTCAACTATTTCTACGAAACCACATGAAAGATTTTAATGAAACATGGAATACATGAAGTACTAAAAGTCCTCTATCAATGTGGTAAATTTCATCCAAATTGGTTAACAGATAATGCCACCATGTCTAAAAAGTAGTTCTCACAATGGTACATATAATACTTGGTAATTGAAATATGGAGAGTAGCGGATCAAATCCAGCTGTGGTCAAAAAAATTTTTTTTTTTTTTTACACATCTAGATAAGTTTTTAGATGTTTCTAAACACTCAACATATGAAATTAGGAATTTTACGTTTAAGACTTCCAAAAAAAAGGGGGGGGGTGGCCATTTTTCACATTTTCAACTTTTTCTACAAAACTGTTTGGAACTACATTGCAGATTTGGATCAAACTTTGTGTAAATGATGTACTCAAGGTCCCCTACTATAATTGTGTTCGGGATCCCGATTCCCTCAGGGGTGGATCCAGGGTGGGACCAAAAGTGCCCAAAAGGGTACCCCTCTTCAAACATCTTCTTCTCCAGAACCAGTACATAAATGGGGAAACTAATTGCATTTCAACAATCTATAAAGATGGGTTATTAAAAATTGTGTTCGGGGTTAAGATCCGTCAAATAGAAATTTACGCTTTTTTGACGTGTTTCTGGACTTAGTCATTTCAATGAAGAAAAGTGTCATGTTTTTCAGTTAATTGATATTGATGATTTCTTAATGACTATTTTGATCATAATTGTGGTAAGGAATATTATTGTGAAAGAATTTTGTCATTATCTCAATTTTTGGATTTTTTATGAATTTTTTAAGACTTCCAAGAAAAAAGGGGGGTTGGCCATTTTTCACATTTTCAACTATTTCTACGAAACCACATGAAAGATTTTAATGAAACATGGAATATATGAAGTACTAAAAGTCCTCTATCAATGTGGTAAATTTCATCCAAATTGGTTAACAGATAATGCCACCATGTCTAAAAAGTAGGTCTCACAATGGTACATATACCACTTGGTAATTGAAATATAGAGAGTAGCGGATCAAATCCAGCTGTGGTCAAAAAATTTTTTTTTTTTTTTTTTACACATCTAGATAAGTTTTTAGATGTTTCTCAACACTCAACATATGAAATTAGGAATTTTACGTTTAAGACTTCCAAAAAAAAAAGGGGGGGGGTGGTGGTGGCCATTTTTCACATTTTCAACTTTTTCTACAAAACTGTTTGAAGGATTTTAATAAATCTTGATAGAAATAAGTCACTTATGATCCTCTTCAAATTCTGTTGTTTTCGTCCAGACCTCTTTACAGGTGGCACCACCATAGTCAAAAGTAGGTCACAAAAGAGTTCCCTCCTTTAACAATATTCTTTTTCATACGGGCTGTATACAGAGACAAACAGAATGCATTGAAATGATCTAGAGGGATGAGTGAAGACGTATTGTCATTTTGGTTCCCTTCCAAAATCAAATTTTAGAATTTTTTTTCGACATTTCTTTGGACTTGGTGATTCAATGCAGAAAAAAAGTGTCATATTTCCTAGTTAATTGATAATGATGATTTCTTATGGACTATTGTGATCATAATTATGGTAAGGATTGTTACTTTGAAAGAATTTTGTCAATATCTCAATTTTTGGATTTTCTATGAATTTTTTAAGACTTCCAAATGAAGGTGTATAGGAACAATTCAATCACATTTTTCACTTCTGCTGTTATACCACATGAAAGATTTTAATGAAACAAGGAATACATGAAGTACTAAAGGTCCTCTATCAATTTGGTAAATTTTTATCCAAATTGGTTAACAGATAATGCCACCATGTCTAAAAAGCAGTTCTCACAATGGTACATATACCACTTGGTAATTGAAATATGGAGAAATTTTTTTTTTCATTTCTTTACACATCTAAATAAGTTTTTAGATGTTTCTCAACACTCAACATATGAAATTAGGCAATTTTAAGTTAGATCTGGACAATATTTGAAACAATTGTTGTTCATGACCCAGACTTGAAATCAGTCAACAAAAGGCCCCACCTAAAGAAAATGAGTAACTTGTTGCCCTGAATGACTTTTTGCAGAGACAAAGGAAATGCTTAATATCAAAATCATGTGAATGGATGTGCAAAAAAGTGTTGTTTTTTATTCTAGCCTGAAATAAAATTTGACATATTTTCAACATCTGTGTTGACTTAGTCACATTAATGCAAAAATAAATGAATTCTTCCTTCATGCATGACTGATCATCTAGGTACTCAGGTGAGCGATATAGGCCCACTTGGGCCATTGTTTTTCCCAGTTATTGCAGTTTACTTGCATAACTAATGAATAGTTTTTCTGTCAAAGCCTTAACACTACAGAGTGAGATAGTACAGTTTTGGGAAATTTAGAGTGGTAAATTTGGGAAAAAGACCCTTTTTTCGATTTGGAAAGAGTTTGAATATCAAAGAGTTGATGGCCATACAAAGCAGCACTTGTGCTGAATTTTCTTCAAGGTAAACTGGTCAAATGGCTGTACCTTGAGGAAAGTGAAAGTAAAATACCAGTATTTCAAAGTAAGCCTTGAGTAACCAAGAGTTTTGCCAAAATGCTCCTGAATCTCCTCATATGATACTGTTCTGAATTTAGTCTCTGGTACAATGGTACAGCATCAGTATTAAATGGGAGCAACCAGACTGGATTATTCAGTCTAAGCTAGGTTGGGTACACCCTTCTCATTTAAAGTACAGTGTCTAAAATGCAAGACTAACAGTACCCTGTTTTGAGATTTCATGATTTTCGAGGTACGGAATACTTTTAAAGATGGTTTAAAGTTTACATGTTCAATTACTTTTATTTTTAGGTTCTGCATATTGGAAAAAGAGAGTCATTTGTCATAGCCACCACCAATAGAGAAGAAATCAAAGATGATCCATCTTGGGGTTGGTCAACATTTATGAAAATATGTAGAATACAGTTTATTATTTATATTAGATATTAAAATGTCAGTTAGCAGTATCCCACAAGCTAGAGACTGATATCTTTCACAATGGACATATTACGTAGTACTTTAGGTAGTCCATTTGGCTACTTAGAACTTTGGTCACTTGATCATGCTATGAGCCATTATCAACTTAAGTTTCAGGAACATGCAGGTTGTGAAAAGTAAACTGCACACTGTACAGGCATGACAAAAAAACAGTCCCCCACACGCCCCAGACAACAAGAAATGCTGGAAGATGAATGTAGACCTTTAAACGTATCACTTACATGACCAATTTTCTTGTGTCCAAAACTAAACCTTAATTACTGTAAACTTTTGAAATCATCTGTTTTTGACTTGCACAATTGTCCTTAAGCTGAAAGAATATGTGTACGTTTAGTCTGACTAACTAGTGAAGTGATAAGTTAAATGTGGTTGCTACTTGTTTATGATTTGAGTATGAAAAGGTAGAGAAAATTCCACTCCAGATGTTCATGTGCTTCACACATGAAGATACATCTTTATATTTTGTCCTAGTCATATAAAGTTTTAGAAAAAGTTTGTTTTTGAAAAAAAAAAGATGGATTTTCAAACAAAAATCATAGAACAATTAATTGTTTGCTTTCGTTATTGTAATAACAATGAAATTCATTTGACAATTTTGCATGATATTTGAATATTTGTAAATTTTGCTCATTGCAGTTTTTTTTTCTTTTTAAACACTTCTCAAAAAAATTTATGGAACAATTTGTGAACAGACATTATGCTACATCTGTATTTTACATTATTTATCATTCATGATCATGTATACCATTTGATGCTGGTACATGTAGATTTATTAGTAGTAGAAATACATCTGAGATATTCCTGTCACTTTTCAGACATAATTGATAAGGGAGATACTCTTTACCTTTTGAGGAATATTCAGCAAGAGTTATGTGCTCCTGCACAAGAACGTGTCACATTTTTGCCACATTATGACACTATTGTCAAAGGAGGACTATATGAATATTACGCTTCAGAAGGACAAAATCCATTACGTGAGTACTGAGCAGAAAATCTTAGAAACACAGTATTAATTATTATGGTGTATGTGTTTATATCTAGAGTTTAGTTGATAAATCATTAGTGCCAAGTGTGAAGCAAAATGTTTAGGGAAATACTGACTTGATTTTACTCTAAATTACATTTTAGATTATTCCATAGATGTAAGATTTATCAGTCACATTCGGTGGGAATATGAAATAGTGGTCATTTAATAAGACAAATGTTTTATTTTGTATAAACGATAACTGAATTAGTAGTGAGTAACAGAAGACAAGTGATGGATCATTACAAATGATTGTAGTTAGTGTTCACTGTATAACTTGTGTACATGTATTTAGTAAAGATTTCTTTGTTCATGAAAATCAGCAAAGCTCAGTCTGAAACATGCTTGGCTTGGGACAAAGTGGTCTTTAGTTTTAATCCCATTCCTACTGGTACATTTTGGGTGTGCTGCCTTTCTGACGAGATTGCAAAATCAAAGTCCAGTGTCATGGTTGATATATTGTCACAGTTAGGTCCCTTGCATACATGTACTATAATCGCTCCTTTATAATGTTGACCCATCTATGATATCTAACACCAGAATCGAGAAAAACTTACCAGATAAAGTTTTCTCCCGAAGTATAATGCAAAGGTACCGGTAAAAAAATTTGATTTTTAAAATAGTGAGTGGCTATGAAGCTAACCTCTCTGTGGTTGTTATTTATATCCATGTCTTCTGTGAAAAGTGCTACATATATACCATCATGATTACACTCAATGTTCTTGTTATTTGCTGAATAAACACAGGTGATTTCAATTTCTGTCTGATTGAAATCTGTTTGTGTACAAAAACAGGTATTTGAGTGTATAACAGGAATGTAAAGACGATGGATAAATCCAAACCATAATTCTGAAAATCATGAAGCCAGATGACATACAAAATCAGTGAAAATGAAAACCAAGTAGAATATAACGAAAAATGTCTACTTGAAGAGCATATGTGAACCCTTATGATGGATTGAGATCAGGTGCCCGGGGAGAGTGAGCATCTCCTGCTTGCTAGAAACACCCGTCACATATACCCAGTAGAAAGAGTCAAATCATGTAAATTCCATATATATTTATTTGTGGAGAAGTCAAAGTACAATGTAGGTAACCTTCTAGTATAGAAGGTGTCAAATCTGTGTAAAATGTTCGGAATCAGTCTCAGTCCAGAATATCATTTAAAAGTGTGGATAAAGAGATATCATATTGAGTAATAAGAGTCTGGTAACGACCATAGAATTTCCTCAGTGACGTTGTTAGTCTAGCACATATATAACCCTGGTTGAGTAGCTTATCTGAAAGTCGCCTAACCCTCAGAATAAAGTCATTTTAATTTGAACATGCTCTGGAATAACGTATTAACTGAGATAGGAATACGTCTTATGTGGGCGATGATGGAATGTTGCTACTTTTGAAAGGGAAGTTTGTGATAGCGAAATTGAAATCGTAGCGTTTGTCATAGATTGAGGTGTTCAATTGACCATTAATGTCGAAAGACAACATAATATCTAAATACGAAGTAGAATTACTACTTTCTGTGGTTTCTTTGACCTCCAGTTCACTTGGATAGATGATGCTAAGGTAATCCGCGAATGAAGGATTATTAATTGAAAGCAAGTCATCTATATATTTGGAAGTGAAATTGAAGCCAAGAACCAATTGTTTCTTTCCTTGCGGAAGCAAAGACTGAATGAATTCGGCTTCGTATGAGTAAAGGAATATGTCAGCCAGAAGTGGGGCACAGTTAGTGCCATTGGAATGCCGACAATTTGTTGAAAAACCTTTCCTCCAAAACACCTCAAAAATGTTATCGATAAGAAAGTTCGACATCTGAATGACAGCTGTTTCAGTATATTTATGTTTGGAATCAGAATTTTCCCTAACAAAGTAAGTTTTACCATGGCCTATAACTGTATATTTGAATTTGCGGCTTCCGTTTTTACTAGTAATTACATTTTGGGTAATTTCCGCTAATCTGTCTTTTAATTTCTGATCAGGTATACAATGGACCAATGACCAGTAATTGTATGTTCGACTCATTAAAGATTCAAACAATTGTTCAGTGTAACCTATGATTAAGTATGTAAAACTTAAGTGAATACATCAATACATAAATCATCTGAATTATCAGACATATTAAGACAACAAAACTTGTGTGTCCATTTCATGGTTAATTAACTTCCTGATCAGTGTGATTTTAGTGCATACTAACATTTCAGCAATCATTTCCAGATCGACTTTCATGTACAAATTCCTTAGAAAAAATTTACTATCTTTTGGTTCCTTTGTATGATGCGCACCCACAAAATCATTGTCAGAAGTTGCGATAAAAAGTAGGCATACATTGATAGGAATTGGTCAGAATTTCTATTCACTGCATCAAACAGATGCTATCTCCAATTACGTTGTAATGAAATAATCTTAGTGTAAGAAACAAGCACAAATTCATAATGGCTTATTGCACAAGTTCATAATGGCCTATTACTTGAGATGAAAACACTTGAGAGTTTTATAGAAATGAAAACATTCAAAATTTATACTTTCAATTCATTTCAGCTTACGCCTTTGCTGAGTTAATTGATAATGCATTATCAGCAACAGCAAATAATGAAGGACCAAGAAAAATTGAAATCCGCTTAGTAAGTATTAAAGTGATAATCACATTCAACAGGGGTTAATTTGTTTATGATTTCTCAGAAAAAAATCCTTGCAGTATGTTTATTTACATGTACCTGTAGAATCAATCTGATTAAAACCATATCTTTATTCCGCTTGTCTATTTGTCCCATTACGGATAAAGATCTGGCGAAACCACGTAATGGGCCATGTTGTGGTGAACTCTAATTTTCAGCCAATCAGTGGATCGGCTATAAATTCCTAGGAATAAAATTAACATCCACAGCATGCGTGGCCCACAAGATAGTTTTTGAACAGCGTTTGTTACATATTGCGTCACTATCACTTGCCTAGCCGAGTCATTGATTGACTATGGGAAATAATGGTTTCGGTGACTGAAACGTCAACAGAGTTTACCAGAACATGACCTCTTACGGAGCTTCGTCATGGGACAAATAGATAAGCGGAATAAAGATATGGCTTTAATCAGATTGCTGTAGAATAAGAAACCACTTAAAATTATACGCCTTGCTGTTATGTTATACTAGAACAAGGTTGTCTGTTCATCTGTCTGTAAACACAAAAGTTTTCTACACTTTGAGATACTGGATTGAAACTTTGTACACATGCTTATTACAAATCACTATAAATCAAATTTTGTCACTGTTGACCATCTTTTGCTAGAGTTGCAAGAAGGGTATTACACTTGCATTGCAGACAGTTCTGAATCTTAATTGATAACAGTTACCTGTATTATATTCTTTCAAGCATAAACCAAACATTTGTAATATGGGATGTATTATAATATCATGTCTGTATTTCCATCAGTCCATTCACATGAGCTTGTCATAATACCTAACATCACTAATAATATATTCAACAAGTGTATGATTATTAGAAGTAGAATTCAAAATTAGGCATAATATTCAGGAGTGTAAAAGTGACCATATATTTATGGTGAATGTCATCTGATTAATTATCCTTGGTAAATTATCAGCCATTAAGTGTGCAACTTATCACTGATCAACATACTTTACATAGTTTCTATTTTCCATTTAGGAATCCTTCACATGTATTTTCATATGTTGCTATCACTGATAATTTCCAGAATTGATACATTCATGATGTAGCAATTGGTTCAGTTTTTCTATCCCAATTATTACAAATTTTTTGTATGTTTTGTCCCATTCCCTTTATGACATACTGTGCAATTTATACTACAAGCAGTACAGTTATTGATAAATCTTGTCAAATTAACATTCATTACATCATTATGACACTGGCTTTCGGAGTTGCATGTTCATGTTATTATGACTGTAAATATACTAAATATAAAAGGTAAATAGTGTGCCAAGACAAGCATGGGAATGTTTATCCAGCTGATTAAGCCGGCGTGGCCTAGTGGTATCGCGCCAGACTCCTGATCGGGAGGCCGGGGTTCGAGTCCCGCTCTGGTCATGCCGGTGTCATGTCTTTCGGATGAGACAGTAAAAACCGAGGCCCTGTGTCGTAGTATGCATGGCACGTTAAAGATCCCTCACTGCTTTGGGTGGGTCCATTGCAAAGGTCAAAATTTGTATGCCCCGCATCAGGCAGATGCCATCACCATATACGTGAAATATTCGTGGTGTGACGTAAAACAAAAATCAATCAATCAATCAATTATCCAGCTGATCTCTTCTTTGTACCTGCTGTCCAATTTCTTATTGATTTTTTATCCTGCCATTGTACATAGGAAGTAAGCTTTTTCTTGACATTTTCTTCCAACTTTTTGGATGCACATTATAGTGATTATACACAGCTGATTACAATATATGAAAAAGTATGACTAGTAATAACATGTATGCCAGTGGGATTTGTCCCTTAGGGGCCTATGGTGGACATTTAATGCAGCCATTAGTGATGTCCTATTTTTTATAACATACGAGCTTTTCCATGTATGCGTAAATAGGGTTAGCTCTACCTTGTAAACCCATCTACATTTCAGGGATTTTCCACCCTGTTGTAGGGGGTCAAAATTCTGTCTCATTCCCAATTCAAAATAGGAACTATTTTCCCCAATTTATTGTTCAGAAGTTCCTAATTTTTTGCAAAGAAAAGTTACGTTTTGTGGCTGTAAGGTGAAAATGGAATAACTAAAATATCAAGATATTTATTAAAGTTTTTGAATAATATGTAATAGAAAATTTGAATTAAAATTTCATTGAATATGTTGGTATTATTTATAAATATTTAAAAAAAAGCGCCTCTAAATTCCCAAAGAAAATGAATAACGAATGAAGGAAACCCCTGCATTTTTGAAATATATTATCATTTTTATCTCCTTGACATGTATTTCAGCACTTTGATGAATCAAAGCCACAGAACAGTACAGTATTTGTCATTGACAATGGCAGAGGGATGACCCCTCGTCAACTTAATAATTGGGCCATCTACAGGCTGTCCAAGTTCAAACGTATAGATAACAGAGGGAAAATGTAAGTGGCTGTTTGAAGTACTGGAAATACTACATCAGTAATTGAATAAACACTTCTTTACAAAGTTTAAATATTCAGCTTCCAAGTTAGTAAAACCACTTACATTTATTAAACATAATGAGCATTTGTATACAACTGCTAATGATAGGGATGCATGTATGTAGGAATCACCTTGTCCTGCTAAGTGTTTGTCTGTTCATTTGTTCAGTTGTTCATTCACTAAAGATCTTGTTCAGGCAATAAGTCATTCACTTTGTTACCAATCTTTACCATACTTCCTACAAATATTTCTCAGTATCTAAAGGTGTGTCATTACCTTGACCCAAGTTCATGTGACTTAAATTTCAAGGTCAGTACTCAGACATTGCTTAAATTGTTGTGTGGGCTGTACATTTGTCACTTTGTAATAAATCTTGGCCAAACTTCACACAAATGTTCCGACAGAAAATAAAGGTTTTGTGACTTCCTAGGTTGCTACTAAGACATAACTTAACTTGTTGTCTGTTCTATAAATCAATCATTTTATGATAGATTCTAAGCTTCACACAAATATTCCTCAGAATCTTGAAGCATGTGTTGATCTTGCCTCTGGGTCATTGGCCTATTTCAGGGATAAGGAGGGTCATTCATGATGACCATTTTAGTATTGATTACTAGTATAAGAGATCTTAAAGTCATTTGATAGTTATAGCTTTTCTTTGTTTGTTGTATCCAAACATCATTTGATATCTGTATATTATGACTTCTTTTCCTGAGGAGCTTCAATAAATAGTATAAGATTAAGGTAAGACCCTCAGGAAAAATTCAGTATTTGCTGCATCAGTACAGTGGTGATTTTCTTTCAACATCATGCTGAAAAGTCATATAGTCCATTATTATTTGTATGTTGTAAATTTTATGGCTGCATACAATATATACACATAGGACATTTACAAATATACATGTGTTTGTCAAAGGTTTATCTAGCCAAGAGGACTCTAGACTGAGAACTCTTCATGAAAGCTCATTTTAGCTACAAAACTCTGTCTGGGCTTTAATCCCAAGTAAGGCTGACCAGAAAGCCAGTATGGCACAATGAGTAAAGTGCTTGGCTTGTGACCAAAAAAGCCTACATGTAGGTCTTTGTCCCAACAGTGACTCGTCAGTATCCCAACTTTCAGATTAGACAGTAGAGGTTCAGCGATTCATTTTGAAAATACACTCAACGGGTACAGCTGATCCATCTATTAAAAAACAATGAGTGAATACCCAAATTCAAACTTTCTAAATTTCAATTAATGGATTGTAATGTGATAACAAAGAAAATTTTACAATAAATGTCAACAGCATTTTACTGAAGTTTTTCAGAACATTTGAATGATGTTAACAGTGATCAAACGCATTTGTAACCTCTTATATGGACCCTTTGTCTTTGAACTGATATGCAGTCTACTTAATCACTATCTCATGTCTCTGTACAGGTGGCATGCAAAGACCCCTCACTACTTCATGTCTCTGTACAGGTGGCATGCAAAGACCCCTCACTATTTCATGTCACTGTACAGTTGGCATGCAAAGACCCCTCACTACTTCATGTCTCTGTACAGGTGGCATGCAAAGACCCCTCACTATTTCATGTCACTGTACAGTTGGCATGCAAAGACCCCTCACTACTTCATGTCTCTGTACAGGTGGCATGCAAAGACCCCTCACTATTTCATGTCACTGTACAGTTGGCATGCAAAGACCCCTCACTACTTCATGTCTCTGTACAGGTGGCATGCAAAGACCCCTCACTATTTCATGTCACTGTACAGTTGGCATGCAAAGACCCCTCACTACTTCATGTCGCTGTACAGGTGGCATGCAGAGACCCCTCACTACTTCATGTCACTGTACAGATGGCATGCAAAGACCCCCCCACTTCTTCATGTCATTGTACGGTTGGCATGCAGAGACCCCTCACTACTTCATAACACCATACAGATGGCATGCAAAGACCCTCACTGCTTCATGTCGCATGTCACTGTACATGTGGCATGCAAAGACCTCTCACTGCTTCATGTCACTGTACTGGTGACACATAAAACATACTTCACTGCTTCAAGTGGGCCCAATGCATAGGTCTTAATTTCTTTACTATGCATCAGGCAGATAGTCACCTTATGCATATGATAGGAGTCAAATATTCTGTGTGATGTAAAACAAAAGTTAAAAAGGGCAGAGTAGAACTGCCAGTGCTGAAGGTTTCTGCAGTCGGAAGCTGCAAACTTCTTCCAGCAGTGAAAGCCGGCGTGGCCTAGTGGTATCACGTCGGACTCCTGATCGGGAGGCCGGGGTTCGAGTCCCGCTCTGGTCATGCCGGTGTCATGTCTTTCGGGTGAGACAGTAAAAACCTAGGCCCCGTGTCGTAGTATGCATGGTACATTAAAGATGCCTCACTGCTTCGGGTGGGTCCGTTGCAAAGGTCAAAATTTGTATGCCCCGCATCAGGCAGATGCCGTCACCATATACGTGAAATATTTGTGGTGTGACGTAAAACAAAAATCAATCAATCAATCTTCTAGCAGTGAACATGGGCGATAAAAATTGTGGTAATACCATGTAGTTCTAAGATAAATGAAAAACTAATATATGTTTTAAGACTATACTAAACTAAATTACCCTTTACAGGTCATATAGTGGGTATGTTGAAGCTCTGCCTTTGTGTGCTTACAGTCAGTGATCAGAAAGAGTTTAAGTTTCAAATTCAGTGCTTCATTCTTTCTGCATAAACCTTCACTTCATCATCTCTGACAGAGCATTGTTTGCTTTAGTTTTCAAGTGAAATTAATTTCAGGCCAAGCTACCATTTCTTGCACTAAAAAGCTTCTTTTCCAAAGACCTGTAAAATAAAGTGTTGTGTGTGCTATGATTCTGTTGTTGTGATGAGATTTTCCTTTTTCTATCACATTAATTCTGGGTATTGGATGGATTGAAAAGCATTTTTGATCTTGAGATTTTGATGTTTATTTGTCTATAAACATTTTAGACAAAAATCCATGCATTTTTAAGCAAAACCCAAGCATTTTATGTTGAACATTTTTAAGCAAAACCCAAGCATTTGGAATGAAAACAGGATTTTCTTGTTTGTTTATTTTTAACCGGGAATATTCCCTAGAAATCTTGCAGTATATTGAAAATAGTGAATCCGACAGGTAATTTTAAAGATATTTGTGTACACTGAAACTCTAATTTTATGTGTTGTGAATTTCTTAGAAATACATGTATGAATTATCTTACTTTAATTTTAGTATTAGTATATTACACAACTAAATATTGTTCACTGCGCTTTTTAATGGTACTCAAATAGCATAAATTTTATTGATATACATGTACATTAATTACTTATAACTTAATAATAATTCATTGTTTCATAACTTAATAATAATTCATTGTTTCATGGTGTACAAGTTTTACTCATGTGATACTATGTATACTATGTAGTTCTAATATTTGTATACTTTTATTCCTACCACATTTATTTATGAGTTTGATAATTTACAAAGATTTTACAAGAGGGAAATGTTCATGTATACAAGAAAGTTCTGTACCTGATACTCAACAAGTACATGTTGCAAAATATGTTAACATAATCATAATCCCCAACAAAAGTTTCAGAATATTGTTCCAATGTCATAATTACCAACAAAAGGTTACCGAATGTATTACATAAACAATATATCAAATTAAAAGCAGTTCACACATTGTTGTTTAATATTCAGTTATGATTATCATAAACATGGCACATACATAATTGTTTTAAGAAATTTAATAATAAAAAATATAAGAGTGAAATATTACTGAGTAACATTCTGAATTTTTTCAGTGTCTTGATTTCATAGAAAAGAATTTATTGACTTGTTTGGGTACTTTATCTCTTACAGGAGTTTTATGGAGGGAGACGATGACGAAGAGGAAATAGAACAAACCCAGACTCCCCTCTCCCTCAATAGTGATATATCTTACTTTGGAGTTGGTGGCAAACAAGCATGTTTCTTTATTGGAAAAGCTACTAGGGTATCATAATTATTACCATCATAATTTGTATGGGAAAGCCATTTTTAGTCCCACTTTGTTTTCCACTCTGTCTGCGTGTCAATGTGTCCAAGAAACTTTGGTTTTCCAGATTTTTTTTTTAACCATTGAAATCATTGACTTGAAATATGGTATATAGTATGAGTGAGTTACAGATCAAGTTCAAGTTTGGTTATGATTGATATATTTTTGGAAGAGTTATTGCCCTTGGACTTAGTAAATTTATGGAAACCTGTGGGGGACATGTATTACTTAGACAGTACTCATTATGCTTGTAACAGAATATCATCTACTTGTGTAAACTTTTATTTGACGGAAAAAATTCCACAATTTATGAACCTAGAACTGGTTGAGTGATTACCTGTTGATTATATGACTTGTAGCTTTTATCTATTTCTGATTGATTATCATAGAGATTTTTATACCTACGCAAACGAAGTTGGTGGGGGTTATAATGGAATCACCTTATCCGTCTGTTTGCCTGTCCAGAAACTTAAACCTTGGCCATAACTTTTGAACCAAAAGAGATGGGGCCTTCATACTACACAGGTGTATTCCTTGTGGCAAGAATTTTCTGTCGGTACCAAAATTTTTTACCTCGTTACCCTGACCTTGACGTTTCAGCTATTTTTGAAAAACTTTAACCTTGGCCATAACTTTTGAACCAAAAGAGATGGGGCCTTCATTTTACACATGTGTATTCCTTGTAGCAAGATCTTTCTGTCAGTACCAAAATTTTTGACCTTGTGACCTTGACTGATGTTTGACCTATTTTTTGAAAAACTTTAACTTTGGCCATAACTTTTGAATCTAAAGAGAAGGGGTATTCATAGTACAATCGTGTATTTTTTGTGGCAAGACCTTTCTGTCAGTACCAAAATTTTTTACCATGTGACCTTGACCATGATGTTTGACCTACTTTTGAAAAACTTTTACCTTGGCCATAACTTTTGAACCAAAAGAGATGGGGTCTTCATAATACACATGTGTATTTCTTGTAGGAAGACCTTTCTGTCAATTTCAAAATTATTGACCTAATGACCTTAACGTTTGACCTACTTTTGAAAAATTTTAACCTTAGCCATAACTTTTGATCCAAAAGAGATGGGGCCTTCATACTATACGAGTGTATTCGTGGTGGCAAGGTTGTCAGTTGGTACCAAAATTTTTGACCTTGTGACCTTTATGTTGGTCTTTACTTTACTTCAAATTTTGTTGCAGCGGTGGATAAAAAGAGTTAAAAGACGTATCACAGTTGATAAGCCTCTACATTTTGTTATCTACAGACATACATTTCTTCAGTTTTCAAACTGATTGCAGTTTTTTTTTCATTTCTTTTTCTACATGTTTTGAGTTTATTCTTTTAAGTTTTTCAAAATCATGTCTATCTATGAATCATAACACTGTATATGTATCTTTATCCGTCATCTGTTTGTAACATCTTTAATTTAACTATCTTTGCTAATGACACATTGTTTCCCTGGATTACTACACAGTTGTCTTTCAGAACTAGGTTGATTTCATGGTGCTGCATTGGATTTCTAGTCTTCTGACTAGCATTTCATTTCAGTTGTTTATCAGGAATTTTTTAACGTAATTAGTTTTGTTTGTCCTATCTATTTGCCCTTCCGATGAGGTGTTAAAAATCGAGATCCTGATTCCTATTTCTCTTTTGACATTTTTGTGTACAAGATCCCGAATGCTTAAGTTGGGTCACTAGCAAAGATAAATAATCATTGTGTCGTTACAAAATAAACAATGTAATTCTTATGAGAATTGTATTTGACTTTTCAGATGATAACTAAACCAGTTGGATCTAAAGATGTCCATGAGCTGACTATATCTAAAGATGAATTTAAGCAGAAGGAAATTAACAGGGAGGCTATTTATAGTGGCTTCATTAGAAATAGACAGGTATATGTACCTGTATTTTTATATAGAAGTACATATATTAATATATATTTGTTTATATGATTGCTGATTCAGATACCATAATCACTTGTGTACATTGCAAAATTTTGTAAAAATTTCTGACTTGAGTTGCATGGATGTGCATCCTACATAGAGACGAAAGTATAGGCAAGTTTTTTCTAAGGAATTTTACGTGAAAATTGATCTGAATGCGACTGCTAAAATGTCTGTTCGCACTGAAATCACCCCAGGAAGTTTATTGACTTTAAAATATTGATATTTTTACTGTAGTTTTACATATTTAATACTGAGTTACACAGGCCATGAGTTTGGGTATGTATTGAGATAGTCATACAATTGTGGGTAATTGGCCCTTTAGATGTCGCTTTCTTAGAATACATTGTCACTTCTTGTAGTTTTTATGCACACTTTTCAATCAAAGATTTAAATCTATAGCATTTATTCAGCCAATAACAAGAACATTGAGTATAATGATCATGAAGGTATGTAACAGAAGACATGGATATAAATATCAACCACAGGAATTTTAGCTTCACAGCTGCTCACTACTCGGGGATTTTTTATATGCACATTATACATAGGAGCTAGGCTTTTTAGCTCACCTGAGCCAAAGGCTCAAGTGAGCTATAGTCATAGTGTGTCGTCCGTCGTCGTCGTCGTCCGTCGTTAACTTTTTCACATTTTCGACTTCTTCTCTGGAACTACATTGCAGATTTGGATCAAACTTTGTGTAAATGATGTACTCAAGGTCCTCTACTAAAGCTGTGTTCGGGATCCAGATTACCTCAGGGGTGGATCCAGGGCGGGACCAAAAGTGCCCAAAAGGGTACCCCTCTTCAAACATCTTCTTCTCCAGAACCAGTACATAAATGGGGAAACTAATTGCATTTCAACAAATTATAAAGATGGGTTGTTAAAAATTGTGTTCGGGGTTAAGATCCGTCAAATAGAAATTTACGCTTTTTTGACGTGTTTCTGGACTTAGTCATTTCAATGAAGAAAAGTGTCATGTTTTTCAGTTAATTGATATTGATGATTTCTTAATGACTATTTTGATCATAATTGTGGTAAGGAATATTATTGTGAAAGAATTTTGTCATTATCTCAATTTTTGGATTTTTTATGAATTTTTTAAGACTTCCAAAAAAAAGGGGGGGGGGTGGCCATTTTTCACATTTTCAACTTTTTCTAGGAAACCACATGAAAGATTTTAATGAAACATGGAATACATGAAGTACTAAAAGTCCTCTATCAATGTGGTAAATTTCATCCAAATTGGTTAACAGATAATGCCACCATGTCTAAAAAGTAGGTCTCACAATGGTACATATAATACTTGGTAATTGAAATATAGAGAGTAGCGGATCAAATCCAGCTGTGGTCAAAAAAATTTTTTTATTTTTTTTACACATCTAAATAAGTTTTTAGATGTTTCTAAACACTCAACATATGAAATTAGGAATTTTACGTTTAAGACTTCCAAATAAAAAAAGGGGGGGCAGGGGGTGGCCATTTTTCACATTTTCAACTTTTTCTACAAAACTGTTTGGAACTACATTGCAGATTTGGATCAAACTTTGTGTAAATGATGTACTCAAGGTCCCCTACTAAAATTGTGTTCGGGATCCAGATTCCCTCAGGGGTGGATCCAGGGTGGGACCAAAAGTGCCCAAAAGGGTACCCCTCTTCAAACATCTTCTTCTCCAGAACCAGTACATAAATGGGGAAACTAATTGCATTTCAACAATCTATAAAGATGGGTTATTAAAAATTGTGTTCGGGGTTAAGATCCGTCAAATAGAAATTTACGCTTTTTTTGACGTGTTTCTGGACTTAGTCATTTCAATGAAGAAAAGTGTCATGTTTTTCAGTTAATTGATATTGATGATTTCTTAATGACTATTTTGATCATAATTGTGGTAAGGAATATTATTGTGAAAGAATTTTGTCATTATCTCAATTTTTGGATTTTTTATGAATTTTTTAAGACTTCCAAGAAAAAGGGGGGGGTTGGCCATTTTTCACATTTTCAACTTTTTCTACGAAACCACATGAAAGATTTTAATGAAACATGGAATATATGAAGTACTAAAAGTCCTCTATCAATGTGGTAAATTTCATCCAAATTGGTTAACAAATAATGCCACCATGTCTAAAAAGTAGGTCTCACAATGGTACATATACCACTTGGTAATTGAAATATAGAGAGTAGCGGATCAAATCCAGCTGTGGTCAAAAAAAATTTTTTTTTTTACACATCTAAATAAGTTTTTAGATGTTTCTCAACACTCAACATATGAAATTAGGAATTTTACATTTAAGACTTCCAAAAAAAAAAGGGGGGGGGGGGGGTGGCCATTTTTCACATTTTCAACTTTTTCTACAAAACTGTTTGAAGGATTTTAATAAATCTTGATAGAAATAAGTCACTTATGATCCTCTTCAAATTCTGTTGTTTTCGTCCAGACCTCTTTACAGGTGGCACCACCATAGTCAAAAGTAGGTCACAAAAGAGTTCCCTCCTTTAACAATATTCTTTTTCATACGGGCTGTATACAGAGACAAACAGAATGCATTGAAATGATCTAGAGGGATGAGTGAAGACGTATTGTCATTTTGGTTCCCTTCCAAAATCAAATTTTAGAATTTTTTTTTCGACATTTCTTTGAACCTGGTGATTCAATGCAGAAAAAAAAGTGTCATATTTCCTAGTTAATTGATAATGATGATTTCTTATGGACTATTGTGATCATAATTATGGTAAGGATTGTTACTTTGAAAGAATTTTGTCAATATCTCAATTTTTGGATTTTCTATGAATTTTTTAAGACTTCCAAATGAGGGTGTATAGGAACAATTGAATCACATTTTTCGCTTCTGCTGTTATACCACATGAAAGATTTTAATGAAACAAGGAATACATGAAGTACTAAAGGTCCTCTATCAATTTGGTAAATTTTTATCCAAATTGGTTAACAGATAATGCCACCATGTCTAAAAAGCAGTTCTCACAATGGTACATATACCACTTGGTAATTGAAATATGGAGAAATTTTTTTTTTCATTTCTTTACACATCTAAATAAGTTTTTAGATGTTTCTCAACACTCAACATATGAAATTAGGCAATTTTAAGTTAGATCTGGACAATATTTAAAACAATTGTTGTTCATGACCCAGACTTGAAATCAGTCAACAAAAGGCCCCACCTAAAGAAAATGACTAACTTGTTGCCCTGAATGACTTCTTGCAGAGACAAAGGAAATGCTTAATATCAAGATCACGTGAATGGATGTGCAAAAAAGTGTTGTTTTTTATTCTAGCCTGAAATAAAATTTGACATATTTTCAACATCTGTATTGACTTAGTCACATTAATGCAAAAATAAATGAATTCTTCCTTCATGCATGACTGATCATCTAGGTACTCAGGTGAGCGATATAGGCCCACTTGGGCCTCTTGTTCTTGATATTTTTTTCTTGATTTTGGGATGCACTTTATACATCAGTGTACATTATGCACAAGTGATTGTGGTATTTCAGTATTTTCATGTAAATATGGAATTCCCACAAAATGCTGAGGTGACTTAAATAACATTAAGATTGGAACTGCAAATAGGTAATTTTTTGTTGAATAATTCTTGTTATTTTCTTGGCACTTGAAATTTCAGCTTGATGATTGTACAGAAAAAAATCATACACTGTGTTTTACAAAAGGAAATACCCCTGGACTTAAAGTTGTATACCCTACAATTCGGTATAATTTCAAAAATTAAAGCATGTAAAACAAAAACTATATTTTTCTCGTATGGCTGAAGTTATCACTTTTGCGTTAATAACAGTTTTTGTTGCTTCAAACCTTCAGAGATATCAAAATAAAAAGAACATACTTCGTAAATAAAGAGGGTATTCCATAAATACAACTGTAACCTGACTTCGCGCATGCGCAGTGTAATCGAAATAAATACGACGAAGGGAGACTCCAAAAGATAACAATTCCAGTAAATACTAACTTTAGCAGACTTGAATGCAGATTTTCAAAGTTACTCGTCAAGTTTATTTACCTTGCCCTCCACGATACGGTTTCCAAATTAGATCACATGATAAGTTGGTTGTAAACATTCTGTTTACAAACATCGCTTTTTACACAGCCGTATCTCACTTAATACGACGAATTTGATCAAAACATTTGCAAGGGCATTTTAAAATATGTTTTAGGCTTATGTACATAATCAAAACAGTTTAGAATAAATTTACCCATAATATGCGAACATAGGGTATACATCTTTAAACATTACAGTCATAAATTTGTCAGAAACGTAAGCTGTTTACAGACTTAAGACTGACTTAAGTCTAGGTATATGTCTATTGTGAGACTCAGCCCTGGACATTTCTGTTACAATGTGTTATGTTTATTAGCCAGCAGATGCTTCTCACATTCCATCAGATCAGGATATCTTGAGAAGCATTGTTGAAGAGGAAAAAGGTCAGGAGAGTTTCACAGTAGTGGCTATTAGTAATATAAACACTGGACATGTGCCATACCTCCGTCAGAGAATCAAGGAATGGACAAGACAACTAGCGTATGTACTACAAAGAGATATATCACTTGTTTATACTAAGAGAAACTGTTAGAAAATATATATCTTATGAAAACAGAGTAGCATTATTTATGATTCATAAATCTTTAGTTCTTCACTAAGAAATCATGAATTTGATCAACAAAATTGTATAATATTGTAAAAGATTTCAGATGGTGAATCACATATTAAATTTTAGTGATTAGATATATAGTATTCTTACTCATTTTTGAGTCGGCGAAGCCGGACTCATTGCAATCACTTTCTTTTCAGGGGTTATAACTTTCACTACCGATATAGAGCTTACTACGCCGCTGAGAAATAAAGTGCCGAAAAATTACTGATGTTGTCTTAAAAATTCTTGATCAGCACAATGTACCTTTAGCTCAGTTAATTTAAGCTAAACATAAACTAGTTTCATTAACTCGAAAAAAGAGTTGCAATAATGTTTTCAAATTTCGCGAAATATATTAAATATGTAGTTGTGACTACTTTACCATGTGTTTACCACCGACACCGTTGGATGTACTCGATTGTGTAATTCTCCGAACAAAGCATTTGTCTTGATCTTGTATCGCTTGTTTTTATCGAGATATTTCAATTAAAGTTTTCCCCAACATGTTCTGGAACTTTAGTTCTTTTTCACATATATGACAAATTTAAAGATCGATCTTCCCGCATTTCCTCTGATAATGAAAATGCAATATAAATATTTAGGTAAATGTTGTATGTTTCTAAATATAAATGATGTTGAAACATTATGAGAATCGTGAATAAGATGGTTATTTAATGTCCCACCTGAAGGAATGTCGTTCCTTGGCTCAGCTTCGACTCGTGACAACAATGCAGTAAAACTTGTTGCCATGAAGTTGTCGATTGCACGTTCATTTCGGATACAAGCAATTGCAAATTCTTTGCCGTAAGATAGTATGAAGAGAGCAAATTTTATTAGCATTTTGTACATAGGTATAATGACGATGTAGTTGCAACAAAGACCTAATTTTTGCCCCCCCCCCCCTGTTTTCCTGAAATCCTGAATCCGCCACTAAAATGGTAAAATGATTACATACTTAAAATCAGCAAAGCCGACTCTCAGGACTTTTGAGTCCTTTGATTTGTCAGTCTAATTTTTACCTGATTTGTGAAACAGCTTTACTTGTGTTTCAGTCATATTTACCATTATTATATTCATGGTCCTCAAGGCAACATCGACAAAGGTGATGAAGATTACAGAAGTCATAGTCCCTTTAAAAACATTGACATTCAGGTAAATGTTAATACATTACAATAGATTATTTAATTCATAATCCCTTCAAACACATAGACATTCAGGTAAATGTTATTACATTACAAAAGATTATTTAATTCATAGTCCCTTCAAACACATAGACACTCAGGTAAATGTTATTACATTACAAAAAATTATTTAATTCATAGTCCTTTCAAACACATAGACACTCAGGTAAATGTTATTACATTACAAAAGATTACAGAATTCATAGTCCCATCAAAAACATAGACATTTAGACAAATGTTATTACCTTACAAAAGATTACAAAATTCATAGACCCTTCAGAAACATAGAAATTCAGGTAAATGTTATTACATTACCAATTGTTACAGAAAAATCATAGTCCATTCAAAAACATAGACTTTCAAGAAAATGTTTTTATATTACAAAAGATTAACAGATATCACATATCCTTCAAAAACATCGACATTCAGGTAAATACATTAAAGGATTAATACATGATGCTTTATTGTTGTCAAATTACTGTTGAAAATTATAAAATAAAAAGCTCTCTCGGAAACTTGAAAGCATGTCATTTGTGTGACAACTTACAATTCTTATCACAGAAAACTGACTGCATGTCACTTGTGTGACAACTTAAAACTCTTATCTCTGTCTGGCCTTGTCATCAGTACGTGTAGCAATTAATGAAGGGTTGTTAGCTTCAAATCCAGAAGCATGCATCTAAAGTTTTATTTCTGGGATGAAATTAGTTTATCTTTGTGATTAAATTGAACAGATGTATTTTAAGTTCTATCACTTAACATGGATAGTCTGAACTCCAAAACTCCTCTCATACTCTGCCTCTTCTACATTTTCTTTTTTGTTTCTTTTATTATAAATTCAGTACAGAAATTTTAAAACTTTATATTTGTTCTCTAAAAAATTATTAATTTTCACTAATATAGAAAAATTGTGTTTACTTCATTTCCCATGCATATAAAGTTGTATTGTTCAAAAGTGAACCTCAAAAGACAAATCTGACAATGTAAGCAGAAGTTGTATTTGTATGCCCCTATTGTTAAGCTTCTTATGCTAGTCAGTAATATTTTGAAGTCTCCTTTAGCTCAGGTTGTATAAAACTGTCCAGTCATATCAGGTCTAAGGTGGGATTGTAGATCTAATGGTAGGAAATAATGTTTTGAAGTCTCTTTTAGCTCAGCGTGTATTATAATCTGTTCACTAATATCAGGTTAAAGGTGAGATTTTAGATCTTTAATCTTGGATGTAGTTGTACAGAACTGAGGAAAATGTGTCAATGCTTTTCATTGGGTACGTTCAGAAATTAATACATACTGATAAATTCTATAGGTAAAGCTTTTCAGAGGTAAAGGAGAACCATTTGTCATTAATCTACGGGATATTGAAGATGATATGCAAACTCAGTATGTACAGAATGCAGCTAGCCAGTTCTTCTTCAAAGCTACTGTGGAGGGATCGGGTGTAGTGGAAGGGATTATGAGATACCACCCATTTCTGTATGATAGGGAAACATACCCTTCTGATGTAAATGATCCTAGAGGTAAGTGTTGAAGTTTGATACAAGTGTAATTATGAATAAAATATCCATAATTACCTTTGTATAACGCACACTTTTTATCCAAAATTCCAACATTAATTTCAAAGTTGCACATTGTACAAGGGAACTAAATTGTACAAAGAAACTAAATAAACAATTCTTATCTCTGAATAAAAACAAAATCTGAATGTGATTGTTGAACATTCAGCAAGTGCTTTGATAACAAAAAGTCAATTGATTGTAAAATGGATACCAGATGTAGTGTGAATACCAGCTATGTGTAAACAAAATCATTAATGTATTCTTCTGGGTTTTATTAATGTGAACAAGCATTTGATTGGCTTAGCGATTTTTTATACACCTCCATGAACAAAATTGTTCCAATGACGTCACTTCCAATCTGATTAAAACCATATCTTTATTTCGTTTCTGTCTTTGTCCCATTGCGGATAAAGATCTGGCGAAACACGTTCTGGTGATCTCTGATTATCAGCCAATCAGTAGATCAGCTACAAATGCCTAGGAATGAGATTAACATCTCCAGCGTTCTTATGTTTCACTTCAGTGTAAGTGTGACCTGAACATGACCCCTTATGGGGTTTTGCCAAATCTTTAATCTGCAATGGGATAAACAGAGAAGCAGAATAAAGATATGGTTTTAATCAGATTGACATCGCATCATAATGCTTTTCACAAATTTTCTTGTGTCCAAAACAAATAGTCCCCAAATTAAACTCACTATAATGTTAAAAACATTAAAAAGAAAAATAAGATAAGGAATAAATCATTTATTTTTCATTGGATGGAGGTATACCCTGAAAATGAAAAACATGCATCGTGCATTATGCAAATTGATGCACTTTTCCATCCTTTTTTCAGGGTATGCTGCATCCCAGGATAATTTTGGGCTGTGAAGTTGAGAGAATCTCTCAGATTTTGTTAGACTCTCGCATTGAAATTTGTCAAAAGTCTAAAGTTTCTCTCATTATAAAAAATGAGAAGAATTATCTCTGCCATCCACCAAGGAAATATTAGATTCATTCATAAGACTTGCAATCTGAAATTAGGCTATTTTCTTGAAAATAGAAACAACCATATATTAACAGTGACTGTCAATTGATTAACCATACTTACTTATTATTGGCTGTGAAGTGTGCAAATTACAACTGATCAATAAAGTGTCTGTCTTGCATTCAGAAATCGTTCACAAGTATTTCACAAATAACTATCACTGCTAATTCCAGAATTGATACATTCATAACAGAGCATGGGCATTGGATTTAGTTGTTCTTTCTTGCTGATCTCGGAACTGACGAGTCATATTCTCCTCTGTAATAAACAAGGCAATTCAAGCTACAATGGATAGTTATTGATATGTCCTGTACTTATAGAGACTAAAATTACAGGTGTCTGAAGGATTTCTCTCTAATAAGTAAACGTAATGCTCTGAAATTGAAACATCTGTATTGGATCTGGTATATTTTGTATTTTGAAAAAGTGGTCAGTAATATTATAGACATGGACGTAATCAATACTTAAAAAAGTGTTTCTGTAACGAAGGTTTATATGGATAAGCACTCATGTATAGGTAAATCTGTTTTGTATATATTATTTTACAGTGGAGCAAGAATTTGATGAACATGACTATGCAATTAGTGACAGACCTGCTCGAGGAAGGCGGCCAGTATTTGAATGCTACTGGAATGGTCGCCTTATTCCATACACATTTATTCATGAGTATGTATCTTTCACTTCCTTCAATGTTGACATTTATAAATCTCTTACTTTAGGTGTTGGACTCTAAAACTTCAGCTATACAGATAACATGAAGCTCGAAATACTGCTTATTATATTAATACATAGTAATACAATTATACCTAATAATACAATTATACATAGTAATGCAATTATACGTAACATAGTAATACAATTATACCTAGTAATACAATTATACATAGTAATGCAATTATACGTAACATAGTAATACAATTATACACAGTAATACAGTTATACCTAGTATTACAATTATACCTAGTAATACAATTATACATAGTAATACAATTATACCTAGTATTACAATTATACCTAGTATTACAATTATACCTAGTATTACAATTATACCTAGTAATACAATTATACCTAGTATTACAATTATACCTAGTAATACAATTATACCTAGTAATACAATTATACCTAATATTACAATTATACCTAGTAATGCAATTATACCTAGTATTACAATTATACCTAGTAATACAATTATACGTAGTATTACAATTATACGTAGTATTACAATTATACCTAGTAATACAATTATACCTAGTAATGCAATTATACATAGTCATACAATTATACATAGTAATACAATTATGGATCATTTCATTGACAACTGTTAAAAGCATTTATTGCTTATAGCAAAAATATTGCTGTAACTGGATCACCTTAAGTTCTCTTAGTTTAATTGAATGAACTAGTCACATATTGTTAAAGTAGTTGGGTATGTACAATGTCCAATATATGAAAACTGATCCAGGTATTGGTTTGCTGCGCATTTCAATAACGGGTTATTAATACTGAAATTTGAATTTGTAGTTTTGAATGGTGTGCAGAACCCAAGAAGAGTAAAGTTGTTCCCATAGAATGTTTTAATAGGTATGTTTATTAGTGTCCTTGCTGTCTGTACTTGTACATGTATGTATGATTTTTATAAAAAAAAAATTTTTTTTGGCTAACCTGGATGAAGTTAATATGAGAAAATTTTATATTCCTGGTAACAGCAGCATTTATGTCCAGTTAAGTTATTTGGGGTAATGCAGTTTTGGACAGAGTACATGCATTGCAGTTACCAAACTGACATCAGTAATTCTTTTGATATGCTGATTTCAGTTCATGTTTCAAATGCTGCATCTGACCTATTAGTTCTGCTTATGCGACAGTAAAGTAACTTGGTTTGAGACATAATACAAGTGTTACAGCTACTAAACTGACATCAGTAGCTCATCTTTGGGCATGACTTTGGTTCATGTTGCAGATGTTGCAGCTGACCTACGTGTTCCACTTGAGCAACTCTTTTAAGTTGTTTGATGGAACTAATTTTTTTGACAAAGCACAAATGTTACACTTAACAAGCTTACATTGGTTACTTAAGTTAATATACTAATTTTAGTGCATGTTTTGAATGGTGCATCTGACCTACATGTTCTGCTTGAGCGACTGTGATGATCTATGACCAATCTTACTTTCAAATTAGTGGTTGAATATGATATATAATCAGAAAGTTCTCGGATTCATGTATCTTAGGAATACCCAGAGTTGAAAGATTGTTACTGGGTTGAAAGTTTGTTACTGTAATGAATTAAGCCCAAGCAGAGGCATATGTTTTAGAAAAATGCTCAGTATAATCTGTTTTCATCTCCATGCTTTTTCTCCATCTCTGTTCCATTTTCTGAATTCCTTCATAATACAATGATCCATTCTGGTCCCTTAAGTACTGATATACAGTGTCCATGACACCCCCATTACTTCCAGAATTCTTACCATGTAGATAAGATTTTAGTTTTGGGAACAGGTATAAGTCAGATGGGGCTAATTCTGGAGAATATGGGTGATGAGGAACCTCAAAGCTGCATTCCATGATGGCCATCATTGCAATGTGGGAAGTGTGAGCGGGTGCATTAGCTTGCCATAGCAGAACGCCTCGGTAGCCTTTCCTTTCCTCTCTCTCACAGTCTCCTGATGCAGCTCATTTGGCCTACCTCAAGAAAATCAATTATGATTATTCCCTGATTGTCCCAAACTATAGAGGCCCTGATTTTCTTAGCTGAGGAAACTCTCATGAATTTTGTAAGGGTGGGGATGGGTAGGGGTGTGTGAATCCATTGCATACTTTGTCTCAAATTCTGGATCAAAATGGTCTACCCTATAAAATCCTCGAAATCATCGTCATAGCCAGACAAAAGATGCCGAGAAACATCATACCTGTTTATGTTTTGATCTTCAATCAGCATTCTAGGGTCACATTTAACTGAGATATTAGGACATGTGTAAGATGTGGGTTAAATTTGATACAACAGCTTCATAACATATGCCAAATTCTCTGGCTTTATCTGGGAGGTTTTGCCTTCTGTCACTCATGACAAGAGTGTGCATGATATCAGAATTTTTGTCTGTGGTAGCCTTTTTGAAGCATCCAAACCAGGACCGTCACACCCTTTTTTGGGCCAGGGGCAAGGGCCAGTGGAATTGGGAAAAATCGCTTCGTTTTTAGCCAAATTGGGAATTTTCTTCCATATATATTTTTTGAACATTATGTACATGTAGATCGTCTGCATAGATCTTAATAAATGTTTCTTCACTACATGTGATGTAAAGGGCCTTATGCCAGATATGCTATTATTTCTGGGATTTTCGTTATGACATTGACGAAAACATAGCGACGTCAGAGTAAAATGAGGCAAATTATAGTATGTTTGGCAATGGAATGGAATATAAGATCAAAAGGAAAGAGGTCGGTTTGATAAACATTCACATTAAATCTTTAACATTCTGTTTTTTTCTGTCATCTGAACCAGAGATATGTGTATAAATGTCTCTGTCTGAACTCTAGCCACTGTTCAGCTCTTTCATCACAGAGTGAAATCTGAACTTTCATGATCAACATCATGAATATGAGACAGGCCAGATAGAGATTTAGCATTCTCACCATTATGATCATCTGAGATTTCAACTCCATCATGTTTAACTTTTTCACTGCTATTTTCAATTTTGATTGTTTTCTTCACTGGGCTCCCCAGGCCCCTGTGCTATAGCTTGTTTACTTGTTTAAAAGAATATTAATTCCTTTACTTTCTATTTTCTTACTAAGCTTCTTTGGGTACTAGTCTACCGCTAATTACTGTGTATAATGCACACTTTTTTCATAATTTCTTATGTCGATTTTCGTGGGTGCACATTATACATGGGAACTAAAAATATAAAAAAAAATTTCCCAAGGATTTGTATATAATATTAATCTGAATATGACTGCCAAAATGCCATTATTTACTAAAATCACAGCAGGATTGGCTATGGATACACTAATCTATACTTCGTTCTGGTACATGTACGTCTTATCATTCAGATGACCTATGTATTGATGTATTTACTAGAGATTTACATGTTCAATTATAAGTTACACTGAAAGAGGGTTCAATGTTTAATAAGACGGTCATAAAATTACTGCTAATTAGTCCATTGCATACCTTTCACCTACACAGTTAGATACGTGCTGTGTTTGGTATAAATGTAACCTTCTGACAATACCTGATCAACCGACCGCTAAGTGTTGTACACACACATCAATCAGACACGAGCATGGCGTATTTCTCTAAATCTAATGAAGATAAAATTTTGATTTGTTTCAGACTTATGGTAACCATAATATCATGATTATGAAAACTGGCAAAATTAATCTCATGATTGATAATTTTTTATTTTGTACTAAGATAACAAAGCCTATCATAACAAAGCATTGGATTTAAATAGGCTTGAAAATGCCCAATTTTAGATCGCGTAAGACTTAGGATCATTTTACCCTATGTCCAAATGGATTTATCAGGGACGTAAAAAAAACAGCCTTATTTTCTCCTTGATTGGTATTTATGTCTTTGACAAACAATCTTGGTAATCTATGATTACACAAGGTATTCTCTGATACTGTTGAATGAGAGCTAGTACAAGGTTAATTTACCAGTGAAGTTGTCGTACAGTTGACTTACTCTTCACAGTGTTAAAGTCCGTCACTGGTACAGCACCTTAATCATTTTGTCTGAACTGGTAGGGGATATATATTGCTTTAGCGATACTTTCACAAGATTTGTAAATAAAAATGAGGTGAAATGAGCATATTTTAATGTTATGTCATATTTCCTGATTGCTACATTCACTCTCTGCTCTCTATGAAATCACTTCATGTGATTACTCTGAATGTTATTCTACATCAGTTTTATATTGTAGATCACCAAGCTACTAATATTGTTATACAAAGATGGATTTTTATGCAGTTATCATGTGTTATCTATGTTGAGCTTTATTTGGTGAAAATGTTAGTGGATTTGAATAATTGCCAGTGTAATTTCACTTTAAAAACATTATTTTCAGTTTTAAATATTACCTTTACAAGGTTGCTTATGATCCTGTTTGCTGCTCATTGAAAGTTTAGAATTAAATTGTTACCTAATACATTGTTGCTATATATTTTGATAGGGTGTCTGGAGTGTTGTTCACTAATGACCACTTCCAAGTTAGTACCAATAAACTGACGTTCATTGACCTTGAGATGAGGCTGAAGGACAAGAATACTGTGTATGGAAGAGTTGTAAATAGTCAGGTTGGTTATTATCATCCAGATTGCTGTTTGGTATATACTCTGTAATTTAAGTTTCAGGCAATGTCATACACTTACTCTCAGAAAATTGACATAAGCATATTAGGCCATGTAAAATTAATTCTATATTTCTCAGATAATTGGGTCTTAAAAAATGGTAAGGTAGGTAGGATATTTATTTTTGGTATTTTTTCCTCAAACAGTACTATTTAAAGCGTTTCCTTGGGATTCGCGTGCCGTTGAATTTTCTTATCTTCGTTTGACAACACATCCTTTATCATATTTATTAGATGTAACTATTGAGTAATTCAGGGGACAGGACAACAATAAAAAATCTGTTCAACAATGAAGTGAAATTCAGTTTGATTCAATTATACATTTCAGTTATGAATTCTGTAGTGAGTTTACAAAATTGTGGTTGAGAAGTCCTTAATTTGCCTTCAGTTCTGACTCTGAACAATTTCTCACAATTTGTGGGACGTGGTCTATTGCGAAGTATGGTAACATTGATATTCTAAAGACCTAGCACTTTTATTTTAAGTAGAGCCATGATCTTTCAGTGCCTGTAGGTTTCACTGACAATCTTTTGTAAACCCATACTGTAAACGTAGTTGAACCTGATGAAAAACACAAGTTATGTGGCTTTTACTCTATAACAAATTAGAAATATGTATGTCTGCGTATGGCGAAATTTTGGCACTCGCTGTCATTTGTTGGCAGTATGTCGGGAGACTATTACCCGAGCATTTTGAGTTTGTCGTTGTATGCACTCGTATGCTGCAGTTTGTTTGGTAATTTGATAAATCCTGTGCATGCACAAAAATTCTCACCGTATGCCAACAAATGGCCCGTACACAGTGACAGAGCTACCTACCTTAACGATTTTGGCATATTTTTTACGATTTTTGACCTGAAATTACGATCTACGCCTTCGCTGCTCAATTTTATGCCAAAATACGTATTTTCAAGCTAAATGATTTCTCACAAATTTATTAGCAAACGAATAGACTTATGTATTTAAGTTCTTTGTCACTTGAGTGTTTGAATGCACTTTATACTCCTAATCATAATTACAAGCACGTAAATGATAAAGAGAGTTCTTGGTGGGTTTTATGATGTATTTCTTTTTTATTTCTCTCCAGTTAATATCCATAAAAGATTGGCCTTAAGATAATGATATTAATAAGGGACTTAATTATTCGCTAATGTTTTTAGGCGTGGCACGTAAAAGATCCTTCACTGCTTTGAGCGGGTCCGTTGCAAAAGTCTAAATTTGTATGCAATGCATCACGCAGATGCTGTCACCATATACATGAAATAATCGTGGAGTGACGTAAAACAATAATCAATCAATCAAAAGTACACATGATGGTTCATATTACACTTTACTCTTCAAAATTACCCTTTCTAAAGCAAAATACTACACTTTTGGTAATCTAAGCAACAGGTAGGCAGGTCTGCAGTGAACACAATATACATACAATGTATATGCGTATTATTAGTGTTTCCGCTGCGAACTCTCACGGTATGTTAAACAAATGAGTAACGCACGCGTAGTGTATGCTTACCATGCTGTCAACGCACAGATTGTATACTAGCTGTGAGTCTTCACACTTTGACATTGTTGTCTGAAATATCGGTGATTATATATAAGTTTTATGAATGGATGTGGAATGGAATGCACAGAAAGCTGACAAGAACAGTACATGTACTTTTTTGCTGTTCTGCAACCTGATTTTTTCATGAACGAAATTGTGTTGCATGTGTATATACAGATATGTGATCTGAAACTTTGACTGAAATTATGGAGATGTAGAAACACAGTTATTGAGTAATGTATAAATAAACCACGTGATGTATTTTAATTTGTACAACATACGCACAGCGTACGCATATCCTACAAAGAACTACGCAAGTGATGCACAGAGTGTATGCCAGCAGTTATGTGCAGACTTGCATCAAATTTTTACATCTTGTAACATATACGTTGCATCAATTTGTTATGGTGTGAAAGGATGTTTATGTAAAGAAGGAATACATAGATCTCATAAATACCTCATTTACGGTTACGACTAATGTCTACAACAGTTAGTAAATTGGGCTACTGGTCCAGCTATTTTTCAAGATCAGCTGATTGGGGAGTACATGTTACTTCACTAAAACCACCACTAGCGCTAGTGCCAGATAAAGAGGCAATAACTGACTGGAATCTAAACTTTTTAAAGCGCTCTGGGTAGGCTTTGGGATCTTTTTCGTGAGGACTGTTAAGACACCTTTGTCAAAAACGCACATTGCGGAACCAATGTTCACTGCTTTGAAATTTGAATGCACAATAGGGTGCACCATTTTCGATCTGAATGGGACTATGTCCCAGGGCACATTACAGTAAGCGTTTCTCTTGGGGGGGAAAAACGTTTTATAAATAGATATTTTATATTTAACAAAACGGAGACACAGTGGCTATTTTTATTCGGAAGTTGCAAAAAAAAATGTGACTCGTCGGCGACAAATTTGAGTGCACAGCGGTGTCTGAGAAACATAGAATTCATTTTACATGGCCTTACATTCAGTTGCACAATATGGAGTTATAGGATTTAAATTAAAGACTTGCATAACCTAGTCTCAAATATTTCTCACAACTTTTTGATGTCAGAATTATTTTTCCAATGAAAATGTTTTTTCGTATATGATACTTCTTTGCTTTTCACGGTGTTAAACTTTGCCCCTGATTAATGTAACAAGTTGATTGCAGGAGAAGAGGACTGGTATAGATCGAGAGTTTCTCAATTGGTTAAAGGAATGTCATGAAAATGATGACAAGCAGATCCATTTCTGTGGTAACTCTGGATCTGTTGTACGTCAAGATCTTCCTAAAACTAAACAGACCCCATGGACAGAGTTCAAGTCTATCATCTGGGATAACAAGACATGGAAAATAGGACAAATGGTCAGTTACTTACACGTATAGTGAGTTACAAGTTTTGAATGGAGAATTGTTGCCATGTTGTTGTTGATGTAATTGGAATGTAAATTAAGTTTTACCACATGTAGTCTAATCTTTCTTAATCAAAAAAGCATTCAGTTGGCTTTCACCTCCTATTCAGTCAATCACGAGTGCTCTGTCCTTACTTCAGTCAAATATAATAAATGTTAAGATGCTGGTACATGGTGGGTAGTTTCTAATCACCCCAAAATTCCTCCATGATAGTTTGCAGTTAGTAACAAGCAGAAACATAAACTTTTGTGGTTGCATGTAGATTTTTATTTTTTTTTAGGTGAGAATTACAAGAACAGTGCCAATGATGCTAGGAACCATTAAAAGGTTCTTCTTGTATGGGGAATTTGAGGGTGATGTATATGCTACAGGTGGGGAAATAGAATTACAACAAGAGCCACAATCTTTGTATGATGAAATTAAAGTGGTACCTCTTTCAAAGCTTGACCGCTTTGCCAATCCTGCTCTGGTCAAAAAGTGCATAGAGGAAGAAGAGAGCAAGTAAGTGCAATAAAAATAAGAATAATTTCAGAGTAGAATTAAGTTTTTTATACACTTTAGCAGACATATTACAGTATACAAATGTCCATCTGCCATCCACATGTGGCACAGTATCTTTAGAATGCTTGCTGTGAACCACTTCAAACTTCACAGTCTTTGTTGTGATAACCTCACAATCTATGTTCATTTTGGTTAATTTCAATATTTCGTTCTAGAATTACAGGAATATATTTGTCAAATTTTGGACAGTTTTTTGCATATCGCGCTGTATCTTAGGACTACTTGCTGTGATTTAGTGCAAACTTGTGTTTGTTGTAAGAACTGCACAGTCTGTATACTTAAAAGGTTGAATTTTGATTTTTGATTAAGGAATTATGGGACTTTATTCAACAAATTTTTGGCTAGATTTTTACTTGTTGTGTTATTAAGTACAGAACATCTTAACCAATTTTAACCTACAAAAATTCCTACTTAACAGGCTAAAATATACAAAAAAATATTCCGAGTTTAGGTCACAGATTTACTCTTATCTACAAATGGGTGTATCATGCACTTACAGTCCACTATATTGGTTCTTCTGTTTGTCAGCCTGAAAATACTTTAATATTCATCAGGACTTGTTAACAGTAAGAGCTAGGGGTTCAAAATTTCAAATGTGTCTTCCTTGTGACAGTGTCTTTTTTTCCATCAGAAAGTTTTGTCTGACGTGCTATTTAAAAACTTTATTATAGATTGCCATCTGGGGTCCATAAGTTACAAATACATCTTGTGGATTCATCTTTTAAGATTAAATCTTACGTTTTTTGGTAGGTGGAGATGCATTCTGAAAGAGGACAACACTTCATTGTCTGTGGCACTTGATGCATAGTTTTCCATCCTTTTTTTCTAGGGTATTCCTCCATCCCCCTAAAAATAGAAGATTTATTCCTTATCTTTTAAACATTTTAAAACATCAAAAGCATTTTACTCATGGGAACTTTTATTTTACCACAATAATACAATAAAAAAGCCCCACAATGCATTGTGATATGATGTTGTAGGAGAAATTTTGATAATGGAGGTATTATCCTTTGCTTGCCATACTTTAATGATTTAAATATAATTCTAACAATAATTCAGAACACTGAGTAACTTGTGACTTAATTGTAAAATTCATGCATGTATGTGGTTGGAAATGCTCATCATAATGTTAAAATGAAATGATGTTAATCTGTTTGAAGGTTACCCTCGGGTATGATTATTACTTGGCCAGAAGGAAATGCCATTCATCCAAATGAAAAAAGGAAAGCAGGCAAAACCATTGGTAGTGTTTCATTTTGATTTTTTGCTTGCTTTTGTGATCAATGTCAATTTTCTGACCATCTAAAATATCTCATATATTTATGTGTTTATATAGAATTGACTCTTCTACAGGTAGTGTTGAGATTATAGTCTAGTTTCAGTGTTTCCAAAATGGCTTGCTCTATAGCTTTTGTATCTTATTCTTGCAGTAAGAAAAAAGTTCACAGTATGAAAAGACTTAAGCTTTGATAATATTTTTCAGAATGACATTGATACAAAAGTTTTTTACTTAATTTTGACTGTTCAGTGAAAGTCAACTTCAAAATATTTTGTTGGATATTACGTAGGATATTTCAGTAGAATAAATACCGTATATACTCGCTTATAAGGACGACTCAACTATAAGACGACCCCCCTGATTCAGAGAAAAATTCTAGCACTTTAGCTTTGACCCGCTTATAAGACGAGGTTAAAATTCCGTCAACTAACACGATGTATATTGTGGCATATGTTTAACGAATACGAAATGTGTTTCGGTTAAACTTGAAACAATTGATCGATTTTATTAATCTTTTCAAATCGAGTCGTACGTGTGTATGATCCTAACGTAACTATCGCAGAACCATGAGAGAAAAGGAGGGTCTTATATTTTGTTGCGTATAGGTGCTATATCTAAGTTGTTTGTGACTTGGAATTTAAACCAACTGCGTTATTTCGTTCCGATTTATAAACAACCAAATTATTTTGAGTATGTACTAATTAAACAATAGCCCCGTGACATTTACCTGGACATCGCATCTGTTTGTTTGTTTAACGCTCAGCGGCGGCGTGTGCTATGCAGTGAGAACTGGGTTACTTGGGGAAAGGTGTTCAGTGAAGCATCGAGCAGGTTATTAACTGATGTGATAATTTGATTACATGGCAGCACCGTTATATACATGTACGTTTAAGTTTAAATACGGCGGATGATATAAACTCAGCGGTATAGTCAAAATATAAAATATTGTTCCAGAATCGCCGTACAGATACTGGAAAACTATCAATCGAGTCACGTTTACTAGTAGCACACGATTCAATTTTATTTTTTTTACGCGTAAGATTCCGAAAAATTTGAGTTCCCAAATGAAATTAACTTTGTATTACGATTATAAGACGACCCCCCGACTTCTGGAAAGCAATTTAAGTCCCCAAAACTCGTCTTATAAGCGAGTGTATACGGTAATGATAAGCTAGGGGTTTTGTGTTATATACACTACTTCTAGATTACTTCGTTCATCTGTCTCTTCTGTTTCAACTTACTATGGAGTGATGTTCCTTGCACAATTCCCTTTAGTTTTTAGTAGATTTAAATCATTGTGTAGCAGGAAGGTTGAAAAATCATTGGCCAGACCGGGACTCGAACCCAGGACCTTCCGCTAACAAGGCGGATGCTCTACCAATTGAGCTATCTGGGCCGATGTCCCTGTCTGCCACACACCTCCCCTGCCAATCTGAGGTTTCCCCGAAACCTCACACCAAGTCCTCCTCTCACAGTGGCATACAACCTCTGCCAACTGATGACAGTTGGTGGAACCTCCAAACTGTAGCAGGAAGGTTGAAAATCATTGGCCAGACCGGGACTCGAACCCAGGACCTTCCGCTAACAAGGCGGATGCTCTACCAATTGAGCTATCTGGGCCGATGTCCCAGTCTGCCACAATTGTGAAGCAGGAGAAGATGGTTTTTGAGTCGGCTTCGGTGAAGCCGCACTCATTGCAATCACTTTCTTTTCAGGGGTTATAACTTTCACTACTGATATAGAGCTTACTACGCCACTGAAAAATAAAGTGCCGAAAAATTACTGATGTTGTCTTAAAAATTCTTGATCAGCACAATGTACCTTTAGCTCAGTTAATTTAAGCTAAACATAAACTAGTTTCAATAACTCGAAAAAGGAATTACAATAATGTTTTCAAATTTCGCGTAATAATATGTAGTTGTGACTACTTAACGATGTGTTTACCACTGACACCGTTGGATGTACGCGATTGTGTAATTCTCCGGACAAAGCATTTGTCTTGATCTTGTATCGCTTGTTTTTATCGAGATATTTCAATTGAAGTTTTCCCCAACATGTTCTGGAACTTTAGTTCTTTTTCACATATATGACAAATTTAAAGATCGATCTTCCCACATTTCCTCTGATAATGAAAATGCAATACAAATATTTAGGTAAATGTTGTATGTTTCTAAATATAAATGATGTTAAAACATTATGAGAATCGTGAATAAGATGGTTATTTAATGTCTCACTTGAAGGAATGTCGTTCCTTGGCTCAGCTTCGACTCGTGACAACAATGCAGTAAAACTTGTTGCCATGAAGTTGTCAATTGCACGTTCATTTCGGATACAAGCAATTGCAAACTCTTTGCCGTAAGATAGTATGAAGAGAGCAAATTTTATTAGCATTTTGTACATAGGTATAATGACGATGTAGTTGCAACAAAGACCAAATGTTTGGGCCCCCCCCCCCCCCCATTTTCCTGAAATCCTGAATCTGCCACTAAAATGGTAGAATGATTACATACTTAAAATCAGCAAAGCCGACTCTCAGGGCTTTTTAGTCCTTTGATGATTTTCATTGTCACAATAAGACAACAAATACCAGTGAGCACATGCTATTTTACAATGATATTTAAGAGACATTCATTTTTTATTTACAGGTGCTATAAAGATACAGATTCAGAACAAGAAAGGGGAGCTTATCCAGAAATTACCTGGCTCAGCAAGCGCACACAAGAAATTGCTTGTAGAGCTAAAGGTTATATGGCATAGTATGTAAAGGGGAGAAATACATTGCAATTAAGAATTAACCTGTAAACTGTCCAACAAACCAGCATTTTCACTGTAATTATTCTTGTATTCTTTCTGACAGCCTGGGTCTTTGGCCAAGATAGCTTAGTCTGTAATGCATCAATACAGTAGGCCGGAAAGTCCTTAGGTTCAAGTCCCATCCTGGCCAACATCTTTTTCCCTAGCTATTGTTGATTTAGTGTGATGTTCAATCTTTATAAGTGAATTGCTTATATACTCTAGTGTAAAATATATTTCATTTCAGTTGGAAAATTCGTTATTGTGTAAAGAAAATTCTTAAGAATGCATCTCCTGATGATGGTGATCCAATGACCATTGCTGAATTTAAAGCAAATAATATCAGGGGAAAATGAAAAAAGATTATTATGTGCCATTATGACCTCTTTGTCATAAATAACATATTCTCATATTTATTTCTTGTGTTGTTAATGGATATGAATTTTACATTCTGTTAAAAGGTTCAAATGGTGATGAAGTGATTGTGTCCCATATCTGTCAACATGGCAAAAATTGGCCTTACTGGTTCCGTAAGATGGGTTAGTAAAAAGTTTGTTTGGTTGTTCTTTTGATTCCACTTTTGTATAATACTGACTAAAGAGAATTTTGAAAAGGCTAGAAGATGTTTTTAAGCATTCTCCATCAAAACCTTTAGAATTATATGAATACAATAATGGAAGATGATGTGATATGACTTGGGTATTGTTCCGATTGTACAGATCAAGTTTATTAGCACAAAAAAGTTCAGTTCTCTGTGTAGTTGCATAAAGAGGAAAATAATAAATTTTAATTATATACAAACATTTTCCAAGGTGGATGTCTAGTTTGATTTTACCTTACACAAGTAGATGTAATTAATGTTTTTGTTGTTTATTCTTTTCTGTAGAGAATATCAAGAACTTAGGTGCACATACTTTGCTATTACAAGTGGTATTAAATGAGAGTGGAAATAATATGTATGCTGGAAAAGAATTACCTTCCTACAAAGTAAAATTTCATGTCACAGGTATGAGCTTCAGATTGTCAGTAAGTATACATGCATGATGTATATTGTGTATATATTGTCAAGAATGTCTTGAAAATTAGATTTTGATATTATTTTGACGTTCAAGTTATCAAAGCTGAATTGTAGTAAAATTTGGAATCTAGCCTTGGAGTGAAAGAAAACGCAAGTCTTAAATAGTCTTAAATGGTCTTTTCAAGTCAGCATACATAATGTTAGATTATCTTTTCATCAGTAGTCCATAAAATTATTTCTACTTCATATCTCACATTTTGACATTATAATTCATGCAACCCTTTCTTCTGTTTGCTATTGATGTTGCTGGCACATTTTGCTTTGGTTATGGTGTCCTATGTTGAAAAAGACTTTCTTGAATTTGAAAATGCTTGAAAATCATTGTCATAACACAGTGCAGGCCGCTTAATTGCATAAGCTATTTGTCAGAATTTTATTATTCAAATAAACGAATATTCAATTACATGGTGTGACGAATGAATGCAGTTTCAAAAACCAGAAGATCGACAAATTGTGCAAGAATTGCATACGTGTTTAACTTTTGCCGTATCCGTAATGGAATCATTGTACATGTATCTATATATAGATACACTAGAGTTACCTCTCTTAAATTTCTTTCTTGTTAGCTTGAGCTACATTAAAGTCAACAGACCACATTTTCGATAATTTTGAAATTGTCTATTTAAGTATAGTGACCTAATATTATTAAATAGGTACATTACACCTGCTCATCTGACCGTAAAGATAAAACCGCTGTCTACATGTATTGAAATAATTGAAATGTAATTGTATCTCAATAGTGTAACTAGGGTTATCTAAGACATAAGACAGGTTAAACAATTTAATTCAGCACAGGCAAATTAAAAAGCATATTAAAGTGAGTGAAATTTCAATTTTGCGTCTGATAGAACAGGTTGAAGTCGTTGCTTTGCTTTTCCTTAAGGAATCATCAAATTGTGGCCATTGCATCCTCATATTTGCCTTTCTTCAGCGTCCTCGTCGTCACTGGAGTCGCATAGTGGGGTCTCGTCTTCAGGGAAACTGGCGCATATTTTCTCACCAGTTCAGGCAGCTTAGCTCTCCAGGTTGCCATCGTTTGTGATGAAGGTATCAAACGTCTAGCTATCAACATCCTCTGGCAGCCGGGTTGTTGTCTGGTTCTGTCGTGTTGTTGTCTGAGGAGGTAAAGCCAGCTTTGCGGAAGCAGTTGACGATTGTTGTGGGCTTGACTGTGTGCCAAACCTTACTAAGTAGGTGGACAGCATCTAGTAGGGTCAGTTTTCACGCAGTGCCGATGACTGACAGCGTCGTCTTGTCGATGTTGCAATGATCTTATGTATGGCCCGAATTTCAGCAGTTGGTAATTAAGTAATGCTTTCATCCCTACCACCACAGCCTATTAGACAATTAACGTGTGATTCGGTCAACAACTTTTACCCAGACAGGTGTGAAACTATTTATCTCTAATTGATAGGTCGCTTGCAACATAGTAAACAACACACCTCGGGTGTGATACAGTTAAGTTGTAACAAAGGTATGCTTGGTAGGGTAATCGCGCTATTCAAATAAACGAAGTAATAAGTGGCAGATTTTCAATAGATTGATAGAAAATGGTTTTAGATTTCAGCATCTTATTCAATAAAACGAAATATTCAATAATGCGATGTTCAAATAAATGTCGGGCATTATATCTCTTTGTTCAGTTCTCAAAAATATTCCTACTTTCAACAAATAGTCAGTTATGGTGAACAAAATATGGACATGCTTTTTTTTTTTTTTTTTTTGGCAACATTCTTATCTGATAATATTCAGCAATTCACATAGATATTGTTGTATTTGATAGAGTCTGAACCAGAGAAGTTCACTGTAGGCATGCTTGAAGGTCCATTTAGGATAGGTGTACCATTCCAGATCCCTTTAGAATTCAGAGACGGCTTCAACAATGTGACTAAGCCTTTACCAGACGTGACGCCGAGTATTGAAGCCAGGTTAATATAAATTACATTCCTTTCTCATACAAGGTTAAGCAGGACTGCATTAAGCAAGTAAAACAAGTTTGAATGATTTGTTCATATTGAGATACAGAGAATTCTTATTATCAAATACTGATATGGTAATTACAATATTAATAAGTGACTTGCAAGTTTTGTATATATAATCACTCCCCTCATACTTTAAATCTTGGAATGACCACTTTGTCATTGTATTTTATTAACAACAAAGAACCTTTTACTGGTCCAGTTACTGAATCTTATTAATCCTGTTAATTCATTTAACCTGTTAATTGATAGCTAATGCTAGGGTTCAGTTAGTTACAGTCTGATGTATACATTTTAACCAGTGTGACTGTAGTATGTACTTCTTGATAATGTAAGTCGATGTTTAATGGATGAGGTGCTCAGCTCGTGACCTAGAGGTCTCGGGTTCGATTCCTGCCCTGGACACACTGGTGTTCTGTCTTTCGGATGAGACAGTCAAAACCGAGGTCCCATGTCACGTTAGGCGTGTTAGGTCCATTGCAGAGGTAGAAATTTTTGTGCAATGCATCAGGCAGATGTTGTCACCATATACATAAAATTACAGCGGAGTGACATAAAACAATAATCAGTCAATCAGTCAATCTTGGTGATGTAAAGGAAAGAGAAGAAGAATAAAACATAAATAATTTTTTTACTCATTATCCCCTTGAAACTGTCATGGGGCAAGGATTTTTAAAATCAAAGGTCATGGTCAGAAAAGGTGAATTATGCTGTTTCAAGGAATGCTACACTTTTTGTCGTCCCTGTCTACTTTTTAAATGTTACTGATTATAGGTTGTGCATATTGGAGTACATTTGCCTAAATCTTTCTTTTGGCTTTTCTTTCCTTTTGTTTTTGGTTTTGTTTGGGTCGGTTTTTTCTTTCCTTTTGTTTTGTTGTTTTTTATCTTGTACAAGTATGTGCATCTGTTTATCTATTTTTATATTTTTAGTGGATTAGAGATGTCCTATACTGGTACTTATGTGAAAGGTAATACCTTGATAATGAAAGGCATCGAAGCTAAAGGAACAGTCAATGGCAGCAGAGTTGTAAGTGATCTTAAACGTTAAGATGCACTCATTTTCTGAGTTATTATGCATAAAAAGAAGAATGAAAATGAAAAAAGGGTTAAAATTAAAAGCATGGCAAAAACAAAATCAAGAAAAAGTTTTTAGAATTCCAAAGGAACGGTATGGGATTGACTTTTGAACAAATCAAATATCTCTAATTATTGTACTTGTTACTATACTTATATAGGCTTCAACCTTCAATGTTAAAATAACTGTGAATGAATTGGCAGAGAACTCGCAATCTCTCAAGATTCGTCTACTACCAGGTGAGATTAATCCATAATTCCTCCATTGTTTACGTAATTCATTTATTCATACATGGACACATCTAGCTTCAAAACAGCTCAAAAATTCATTGGATATTTTAAGAAGAAAATGAGTAACTTATTTGAGTTTCAACTAGTTAGTTTGTAATATTATTGTTAGAGTTAGTTTTCCTTGATTTTCTGCCACAAGAAGTAGAAGATGTTGATGGTTTAAAACCACACAAAATATGTATAACTTATAGTGTGATTAGTGCATGACCTCATAGGTTTTACCTATAGTACAGGACAAGCAGCCACAAGAGAGACATTGAGGCAGAAGTTGATAATTCACTTTAGAAAAGTCTTTTATGATGATTAGGATTGTGGCCTGATCATTATAAGTCCAGTGCAGTACTGTTGAACCTGCTCTTTAGTCAGGTTTGGATAAGTCATTAACATACTTAATCAAACTGAATTTGGTTCTTGTTACACTGTAAGGAATATAAGATTTGGGAAGGTACTCATTTATGACTGATTCCAGATAAGCATTAAGATAACGAGAATGTAAAGAGACATGAAAGATGCTTTTATATTTTATTTTAATTTTTTTTTCTACCTTTTAGCTTACTCCATGAAAGCGTAATGACCACTTCATAAAAAGAAGTTTATTAAAGATGATAAAACATTTTATCATTATCCATTGAAGCCCCAAAGTGCAACCAAACACCTTGCAGCATTTCTTTTGAGATCACTAAGGCTTTACTCAAAAGCCTCCAAATGCTGAGATGCAAGTGTTTAAGATAGTAGACTTTAAGTATTTGATTTTTAAATGTGTGGGCTTTTCTCCTTCTCTTTTTTTTTTGTACTAGGAGTTCCTCATACTATCCATGTTTTGGAGGAAGGGAATGTTGAAATTGAAAATGGAACTTCACCGATATTCAATGTAGAGATCAAAGATGTATCAGGGAACATTACGTCTGATACAGTCACAGTGGTTTGTAAGGTAAAATACAATACAGTTGACACTTGTTATCTCAAAGTTGCTTATGTCAAAATTTCAGTTTATCTCAAAGTCAAGTTCAAGTCCCGATATTTTGTCTTTAATTTCTATACTATTTTACTTCGGTTAAGTCGAAATTCCGCTTAAGTCAAAGGCATTTTAAAGTCCCAAAACTCCATTTTCTATAAATTTTACACTCGTTATCTCAAAGTGTCAATGTTTATATGATTGATTGATTGTTGTTTAACGTCACACCACAAATATTTCACGTATATGGTGACGGCATCTGCCTGATGCGGGGCATACAAATTTTGACCTTTGCAACGGACCCACCCGAAGCAGTGAGGGATCTTTAACGTGCCATGCATACCATGACACGGAGCCTCGGTTTTAACTGTCTCATCCGACAGAACACCGGCATGACCAGAGCGTGACTCGAACCGCAGTCTCCCGATCAGGAGTCCAGCGCGATACCACTAGGTCACGCCGGCTTGTCAATGTTTGTACAAAGAAAAGTGATTAACACAGCAATAAAGGTAGAAGAAATGCCATCAACCAATTATCCCAGTTGGGTGTATGGTAATGGCTGATTGTTTGCCTGTGAAGCAATTTCATCTTGATTGATGATGATTAGATAACTGGATTGCATCGGCACTTCTTATTTTAAAATATGCTAATGTCATCAGTAAAAACATTTTCATTTATGGCATATTATAGGTCAGTATTGTTTTTGCAGTTTGTAAATTATTGAATTAAAAATAGAAAGAGCTGATAATACGATTTTCAATTTTGAAAAAATGTTCACTTTATTTATCAGCTTGTCATTAAGGTGACGGATGTATATTCATATGTTAATGAGAATGATCGAAAATGGTTATATAAACAGCTGATGTTTGTCATTCCAGATAAGTCGAAATATTTGCTCTGGTCTCGTCGACTTCGACATAACAAGTTCAACTGTATTTTCATTCATGCCAAACTATATTTTCATTTTGTGGTTACCTTAGGTAAAGTCAGATTAGAAAATAGTGTTTAAGATGCTCAGCTACCAGTAGTGATGGTGCTTTAGGGTTTGCTTCATGTTTCATGTCGTGCCAAGCAAAAAGCACTTATATAGTAATGGTATTTGCCTGATATATTGCACAGAAATTTTGACATGCAGCAGACCCACTGAATTACGCCAGCTCAGGAGTTCAGTTGTAGCTACACCAGCTCAGGTGTTCATCTGTAGCTATACCAGTTCAGATGTTAAGCTGTAGCTATGCCAGTTTTCATGGTGAGCTGTAGCTTTTCTAGCTCAGGAGTTCAGTTGTAGCTTTTCTAGCTCAGGAGTTCAGTTGTAGCTATTCCAGCTCGTGTTCATCTGGAGCTATGCCAGTTCAGATGTTAAGCTGTAGCTATGCCAGTTTGGGTGTTCAGCCATTAGCAATGCTAGCTCAGGAGTTCAGCTCTAGCTATGTCAGCTCAAGTGTTCATCATGATCTGTAGCTATGCCAGATCAGATGTTAAGCAGTAACTATGCCAGTTCTGGCGTTAACTGTAGCTATGCCAGCTCAGGGGTTCAGCTGTGCCTTGGAATATGAACCATGTGTTAGTGGTGCTATGTCACAAGAACCATGCACTCATGATGCTGTCATTTATCAACTATGCATTGGTGATGCTGCCACATTAATTACGCACTGATGTTGCTGCCACACATGAACCATACACTGGTGGTGCTGTCACACATGAACATTGTACTTGTAGTACTGCTACATACTCTAGTGGTGCTGCAACATATCAACCATGCTTCGGTAGTGCTGTCACATTTCAACTGTATACTGGTGGTGCTGTCATATATCAACCAGACACATGCGTCACATCAACCATGCACTGGTAGCACTGTCACATATCAACCATACAGGTGTTGTCACATATCACCTATACACTGGTGGTGCTGTCACATATCATGTACACATTTGTGCTGCTACCACATATCAACCAATCACTGATGGGACTGTGACACATGAAAAATCTTGACCGCAGCAGGAAACAACAAATACATCAGTCTAAGATCTGAATTATTATCTAGAATGTATTGAATATTGTAGATTAAGATACAGATGGTGTATTGTTTTGTAAATTTTCAATTTCCTTCAGTTCACTGGAGCATCAAACCTACCTGTGTACAGTGCTAAGTTCACCTCATCACAGGGAACTATTACAGGAGATCCAATCTGTTTAAAGAAGTTACAAGAATCTCAGATATTGACTGCAAAATTTGAAGTTACTGTAAGTATTTCTCTTTTATACATCACATGAGGTAGTATGTATACAGGTGTCTATGCACTATCACAGCTGACCTGTTACTGTGTGTATTTGTAGTGAAGTTAAAATGGTTCACCAAATGTCAATTTTCTGTGATTCAAGTGATAATTTTTTTTTATCAATTTAATCAGATTTCTGCTACATGTATTATGAATACTAGAATCCTATCAGACTTCTTATATTCCAACGATAAATCATTACACAGCAATCATTCTCCTTTTATTTGCCAGTAAAAATTTTATTTGGTTTAGTACATAATCTTGATCTTCTATGTGTTTCATACAGAGTGAAATAATGAGAGTGAGACTGAATGCCGGAACGCCACTTATGATTCCTTACATAAAAAAGTCAATCAAATGTTGCAGAAATATGGTATCTGTGTGTAATAGTTACCATGAAAAATTTTAGGAGAAACAATGAAAGAAAGAAAAGAATCAGACTCTGAATTTGCTGATTTCCAAGAATATTATGTCAAAAAGAAAAGCTAAAGAAATTCATGGTACAGCAGCCGTAAAGCAGGAACAAAATTCAGTGAAATGCAAATTGTAAAAGCCAAATTAGGTTAAGATTGAAGCAAAAATTAAAAGGAGGTAGCTGTTTCTGATATTTTTGTCTGCCCCCCCCCCCCTTCTCCCTTCAATGAGAGGAGACATACTTGTTTTGCTATTGTCATATGTCTGTCACAGATCATGTCCAAGCTGTATCTTTCATACCATACATCCTATCACTTTTATAATTTAGTTTGTTGTTGATCGTTACCCAAAGGTTTCACAAGACCTTGACCTAAAGTCATGTGACCAAGATCAAGATTACTTTGAACTTCTGTAATTTTGTCTCGATTGTATCTTTCATTCTGTACATCCTATCACTTTCACCAAACTCCAAAATCAAGGTCACTTGCACTTTTATGATGAAATTGTGTTTGCAAATTGTGTCTGGGCTATATCTTTCATACTGCACAACCTATCACTTTCATATATGATGTTATTGATCATGACCCAAAAGTTTCACATCAGAGTCAAGGAGGGGAATGGGAGTGGGAGGAAAAAACATCAGTTTTTATTCAAAACAACATTTTGTTACAATTAATTAGAGAAATTGGGCATTTTTTAACATTAAAAGACTCCCAGTCTCAGATATTTCTCTGATGACATAAAATCGTCTTTGTGATTCATATTGTCCAGTTTAGTTATGCTCCCCGAAAAGTTTTTGGGAGCATATAGTTGTTGTAGTGTCTGTGTGTCTGTCCATCCTTCCATTCATCTGTCTGAGCTCATATCTCCTATACCTTTTATCAGAATTTGATCTTACGTGACGAAAATATTATTTAGGTTGAGAGCTTTGGGACATAGGTCACTCAAGGTCATTTCTGAAAGGTCAAGGTCAATCATTAACTATGACTTGAAATACCATGAAGTACTTATATCCCCTATACCTTTCATCAGAATTTGATCATACTTCACACAAATGTTATTTAAGTTAAGGGCTTTGGGACAAAGGTCACTCAAGGTCATTTATGAAAGGTCAAGGTCACTTATTGACTATGACTTAAGTACTTCGACTTAAGTACCATGAAGTACTTATATCTCCTATACCTTTCATCAGAATTTGATCATACTTCACCAAATTATTATTTAGATTAAGGGCTTTGGGACAAAGGTCACTCAAGGTCAATTCTGAAAGGTCAAGGTCACTTATTAACTATAATTTAAAATACCATGAAGTCCTTATATCTCCTACACCTTTGATCAGAATTTGATCATGCTTCACCAAAATGTTATTTAGGTTAAGGGCTTTTGGACAAAGGTCTCTCAAGGTCATTTATGAAAGATCAAAGTCACTTATTAATTATGACTTAAAGTACCATGAAGTACCGTATATACTGGACATAAGTCAGATTTGGGGGAGAAAAATATCATAGTCGAAATGCACAACCAATTCATAGGTGTGATACTACATGAGAGGAAAAAATCTTATGTTGATCTGAAGTCAAACTTTGCCATTGATGAACAGACAGTGCAGGCATCACACACCATAGATAGTACACACGACAGTCCCTGGTTGTTGAGTATTTTTAAAGACGATTTTATGTCAATTAAATGCATATTGCGTGGCCAACAGTTTCTATACATAAAGCTGTTATATATCGGTGCTTCGTTGTTTATTTGATCCAGTTCAATACAATTTACAAACTTATTACCTGTGTAGAAGTGACAAATTAACGAGTTGTAACAAAAGGCAAACAGAACCTTATGGATAAAATTTAATGACCCTGATGAGATACATGTAGCCATTGATTAAATAAAATAACACAGAGTCCACTGGTGCCGAGGACAACTACAGCTATGATGACATTCCTTTGTCAGAACTTAGATCAAACTGCTGTTATATGATGATGATGTTGACAGTGACAACAAGTTTGAAGACTAGGGTCCGGAATATGTCTCCGTTCAAAGTAAATTGCTGTTTTTACGGCCACCAACTACCATTTTAACAACTACTATATTCTTAGAAAAGAAGCTATATGTAACTGAAAGCAATTTAAATGTCTTACTATTGATATGTCATTTAAATTCCCCTGTAAACACCAGTGATACCACACGATCACTAGAGCGGAAACGCTTTCAAGCCATTTATTGAAAGTAATTGAAAAGATGCCATAAGCAAATACAAGCCTTTGTACATTGAAAATTTAGAACCAACTTATAGGTGAGTCAATGACAAATTCCAAAATTTCAAGCCCTAAAAGAACCAACCGACTTATAGGCCAACTGACTTATAGGCGGAGCGACTTATAGGCGCGTATATACGGTACTTATATCCTACATCATTCATCAGAATTTGATCATACTTCACCAAAAATGTTATTTAGATTAAGGGCTTTTGGACAAAGGTCAATCAAGGTAATTTCTGGAAGGTCAAGGTCACAATAAATTTTTTTTTCATAACTAATCAAGGTCAATCTTACTCATTTTAGTTTAAGATACTGTGATCCCTTGTTTTTCTATTGGATGTTTCTCAATTGGATATCCATATGATGCATTGAGATTTGAAATTGCTGTGCTTCTTGGAGCATCCATCAGTTTTACTGATTTTTTGTATATGAATTGAATCATCAATTTCCTGCAATATAATTGCCATTTGGGGAGCATTTATCAGTTTTACTGATACTCTTGATTGTGGTATAAGGTTTGTTGTTTTTGGTTTGACACATTTTTTGTTTTTGTAACGTCCTGTGGAGCAATATGACATAGAGGGATCATTTTGCCCAGCATTTGTCTGTTTGCCCAATTGTCTGTGTGTCTGGTAAGAGTCACATTTTGAAAACATATAGCAGGACATACTTGTTTCTTCCTACTCTCGTTTCACAATAATTCATCAACTTGCATCAAACTTTTCTTCCACCAAAATGAGATCTATAACTCTTCAAAAGGATAGATTTCATTAACAAAGCTATCATGGACAGAAGTTGGGGAATCAAAATTTCAAGTCCAGTCCACCAGTAAAATTTCCAGTCCAGTCCACCAGTAAAATTTTTATGTTCTGTGGAGACAGTTTGGCTTTGCCAACACACATGAGGATGATGTTGACTCTTCTCAGTCTGATTGAAGAAATGTACTGTGATTCGTACACATGGTGTGCAAAAATATTCATATTATTTTGAGATAATGTGTGATATACCATATCTTAAGATATGTAGGCTGTTTTATCCCTATCCATCTTCCTGCCATGTATTCAGATTTCGCATTGTTGACTATCTCTTAAAAACTTGATAGCCAGCTAAACTTTGTACAGAATAATTGTCATTATTTGTGTCAACTTTCAAGTAGGAGATGATTTTGACCAGTGTGACCAGAATTATTCCATAATAGTCAAGTCGATCTTATCAGATCCGTAAATGTATGTATTGATCAAGTGATTATACCTTGAACCCCCACCTTACAGATACACAGGTATATAGCGATCCACTTTTCCCTCTGCATTTAATTGTTACAATTACTGTTTGCAGAGGAACTAAGTGCTTCCTTTTGTGACAACAACCTTGCGAATTCTGTATAGTATACAGGCAAATTAAGATTTTCCTACTTTCATTTTCATTGTTGTAGAATTATGGCTTTTCGCTTGGGTACTTTTGATCATCCAATCAGTATTTTCTAGGTAATTACAGACATTCTTTGTTGAAAGCCAAGCTTGAAGTGTTTGAAGTTGCGACATGAATTTTTTAACATTTTTGTGAAAAGTGCCTAAAAGTCATAATTGATGAAGACTTATTGTTTAAGATTTATTCATTTATGTGCACATTCACATATTTTTAACTCACCTTGACAAAGTTGAGAGGAGTTTATGCTATACCCTTGGCATCTGCATCTGATTAAGTAGTTTGAAGTAATTTATTATTGGAGAAAGTGTAGATGCTACAGTTACCAAACTGTCACCATAAGTTGCTCTTGAGATGCTGACTTAAGCGCATGCATCAGATGATGCATCTGACCTACATTTTCCGCTTGAGTGACTTGGTTAAGTAGTTTGGGGTAATTCAATATTGAAGAAAGTATAAGTACTACATTTACCATACTTCCACCATAGGTTTATCTTGGGATGGTAGCGCTTGCATCAGATGATGCATCTGACTTACATTGTCAACTCAAGTGACTTGCTTCAAGATTACAATGCTCTGTAGAACTTTCTACTATTCATTTTGTTAATGTATTGACAAATACTATATCGAGGTGAGCATGGTAATCCTATATTACACTATGTCTACTCATATGATCATTCAATAAATACTTTGTTTTCAAGATTTCATTTCTGTTTAGGGATATAAAGACATTGAGATAGTAGAACGAAGGGTGAAGGTCATTCCCAGTGAGGGTGTATCTAGTGCCACACTGTATTTTAAAGACAATAATAAAGTTAAGGAACTTAAAGCAGGGGAGAGCATTCATGGCATAGCAGGAGAAGCTATAACAGGACTAAGTAAGTTCTGAACAAAATTTATTTTCTTCATCTTTGGTTTTAACAGTTAGATATTGCATAGTATGTCATTTAGATTTTTGGTAACATAATTACTTGATCGTTCAAAGAATTTGCTCACTATTTGGATGGATATTTTGCAAAAGTATAAATTTTTATGAAATACTTTAGACAAATGCCATTATTATTTACATGAAATAATTGTGGAGTGATGTAAAACCATAATAAATCAATCAAACCAACTGTTTTGCTTCTTGATCAGTTTGATTTAAGGATTTCTCATCTGATGGAGTCATTCATTGGTTTTGATGTATTTCAAGGAGCATCCATCAGTTTTACTGATTATTATTATTGAGTCGGCTTTGGTGAAGCCGCACTCATTGCAATCACTTTCTTTTCAGGGGTTATAACTTTCACTACCGATATAGAGCTTACTACGCCGCTGAAAAATAAAGTGCCGAAAAATTACTGATGTTGTCTTAAAAATTCTTGATCAGCACAATGTACCTTTAGCTCAGTTAATTTAAGCTAAACATAAACTAGTTTCAATAACTCGAAAAAGGAGTTGCAATAATGTTTTTAAATTTCGCGTAATAATATGTAGTTGTGACTACTTTACGATGTGTTTACCACCGACACCGTCGGATGTTCTTGATTGTGTAATTCTCCGGACAAAGCATTTGCCTTGATCTCGTATGGCTTGTTTTTATCGAGATATTTCAATTAAAGTTTTCCCCAACATGTTCTGGAACTTAAGTTCTTTTTCACATATATGACAAATTTAAAGATCGGTCTTCCCGCATTTCCTCTGATAATGAAAATGCAATATAAATATTTAGGTAAATGTTGTATGTTTCTAAATATAAATGATGTTAAAACATTATGAGAATCGTGAATAAGATGGTTATTTAATGTCCCACCTGAAGGAATGTCGTTCCTTGGCTCAGCTTCGACTCGTGACAACAATGCAGTAAAATTTGTTGCCATGAAGTTGTCGATTGCACGTTCATTTCGGATACAAGCAATTGCAAACTCTTTGCCGTAAGATAGTATGAAGAGAGCAAATTTTATTAGCATTTTGTACATAGGTATAATGACGATGTAGTTGCAACAAAGACCTAATTTTTGCCCCCCCCCAATTTTCCTGAAATCCTGAATCCGCCACTAAAATGATTACATCCTTAAAATCAGCAAAGCCGACTCTCAGGACTTTTGAGTCCTTTGATTTTTATTATTTGTTATTGTAATTTTTATGTTGTAGGTTTCACTTTAGCAGATGAAGCTGGAAGAAAAATTAATATAGGAGAAAAATTAGCATCAAAGATAAAGGTTGGTAGTAAAAGTTGAAAGAAAAGAAGTAAAACAAAAAGCGTCAGCTAACAAACTACATACCACATTATGTGTTTTATGGATAAATACTTCCATTTACTTAAATATACCAGAAAAAAACTCATTCAATATAAAAGTTTTACAAATTTAGATGCACATCAGTTTGGTTGCACTCTGTCTTTGTAGGTGTTTTCTGTCTGTCTTGTAGATGTCACTCTGTCTTGTATGCATTACTCTGTCTTGAAGATGTCACTGTATTGTAATGTCACCGTCTTGTGGGTGTTATTCTGTGTTGTAGGTGTCACTGCCTTGTAGGTGTCACTATGTCTTGAAGGTATCACTGTCTTGTAGGCATCACTCTGTCTTTAAAGTGTTACTGTCTTGTAGTGTGACTGTCTTGTAGGTGTCACTCTGTCTTGTAGATGTCATTCTGTCTTGTAGTGTCACTCTGTTTTGTAGGCATCACTCTGTCTTTAGGAGTCACTGTCATATAGGCATTACTCTGTCTTCTAGGCATCATTCTGTCTTGTAGTGTCACTGTCTTTTAGGCATCACCGTCTTGGTTTTTTTTTAACTTTCTCATACTTTAGAATGTTTTAGTACCAGTTGTACTGGCATGGAACCAACTAGGTTTCAGTATGATGAGATTCTTTTTCACAACAGAAATTACTGGTCAATTGGCATATCAACCAACTGTTCAGTTTTGTAGTATATCAAATAATAAAAGGATAAAATGTAGTCACATAAAGAGATTGTTCATTAGTTATCAACAAATTTGATGGTATTTTCAATCATCACAAAAATTAAGTTGAAGTCTGATATTCAGGGATGGAAACTAGGGAAAATATCTAAGGAGCCAAATGGGCTCATGAAAGTGAAAATCTAGGAGCCCAGATTAAAACTAATGGGCCCGTTATAGAATTGACATAAATCAGAAACTAATTTCTAAAACTTTGAATGCCTTTATTACAATGTAGTAAGTGATCTGGTGACAATATGTATTGAAATTAGGTATACTCCATTTCCAATTCCATTTCCATTTCTGATTCTTTTTCAAATATAAACAATCTCTCAAATACCCCTTGTACATCTGACATTTCACCATCCGAATCTGAATCATCCATTCTCTCATTCTCTGACTCCTCTCTTCCATCCCTTCTGTCATTCCCTGACTCATTACTACTTTCACTCACTGTTTCATTCTCTCTTTCACCCTCTGAGACTTCTCTCTCTCCTCTTTCATTTCTGTTTACAGAAGACCCACTCAAACTCATCTCTCTGACATTCCGATCACTACTCCTCTCCATGTAGTAAGACCCCCTGCTCCCGGTACCATTTCAATAATGACATTAATGTATTGCCTATGTCTGATCAAAATTTTGAATTGATTGGCTGCAAGGGTAGATGCATTCGGGAGTCGTTTATTGTTGTAGATTACAACTGCCCTATTATGCTGCTCAGACTTTTCATGTTTAACAATGTTACCGAGTTTCAAAAGTGTGCATCCTGTTTAGGATGCATTCTTAAATCTGGACTCTTCGCAAAAGTCACAGGTCATGCCCCGATCTGAATCTTTAAGCCAAGGTTAATCATGCTTCCAAGCCAGCTGGAAATGCCGTCGTTTTTTCCTACTGTCGGTCATAATCTTTTTTGCAATCTTGTTTCTTTATGTTTTTATAGCCATCCAGCTTTTTGGTCACCACGGGCAATCGGGATTTTCCATACCTGATATTATCATATTTATGTATTTTATATATTATATATATTTGATTTTTAGGATATTGACATGTAAAGTATTCTATTGTATTTGTTCTCGGATGTATAGGTAAATTGGACAGCTAAGGTCAATAAGGACATGCTTTTATCCAATGAGCTTCCAGATATCAAAGTGCCGGCATCAGTTACAGATGTGAAGTATTGCCAGTTCAGTATCCATGATAAAACTCTCCTAGAATACAGCTTTAGTATCAGGTACTATTAACACTTGATATCCAACCAACAAAGTACAACAATGTATGAAGATCTGTTTTATTTTTCACTTTAATTTTGAATTTAATTAAAAATTAAAAAATTTTAAACCTTATTTATTTTACAATGATTAAGAAACAAGTTATATAAAACTTACTCGTTGGCACGGATCTTGGCGTAAGGGTGTCTTTTAATTGGAAGGAAACCAGAGTACCCGGAGAAAACCCACAAAGCCAGGTTGGTGACAGCCTCACCATCTCACCTACCATACCGGGAATCGAACCCAGGTTGCATTGGTGAGAAACGCGAGTGCTACCCACTGCGCTACCTGGCCCCCAATTTCATTGAGTTTTGAGATTTTCTCATTTTTCTTTTGAATTATAATTTTACTTTTCTATGTAAGAAACAAGTACATATTGCAAATGAAAATCTGTTCAAATTATTTTGTAGGATCCAGAAGACAAACTGTTAACTTCTATTAAATAGTACTTAGGTATTGCAGTTTTTTCCCTTATTGTTAGAATAAAATATATTGAATCTATAAGTTTTCCTCTTCAGTGCAAAACCGTCTGAGCCAAACCAAATTAAATGTAAATGCGATGTTCCTGCCTCGGTAGAGATTGGGCAGGTACTGGAGTCTGAAATTACTGTCACAGTCAAAGATAAATTTGGCAACGAAATTACTGATGTATGTATCTTGTATCTCTCCTTTTTTCTTTGTTTTTGGGGGTTTTTTTTCCTTTTTTTGGGAGGGGGGAGCAATTATTATATCACTATCAATTTAAGGTCTTTAAATAAGGTACTTGAGTGACATGTGTTGACAGGTGGCTTTATTATGGAATGTTAGTGATCTAATTTGATTTGTGTCATGATCGATCAATCTTTAACAACTAGTTAGAATATAAATGGTAGATGTAATATCTCAGCATTGCTTTCAAATAAATTGTTTCAAATTTAATGTGGGAAAAAACAAATAGGTTCCTTGAAAACATATGAACACAAAAGGAATATGTTGATTTCATTGTAATGATCACCAGTAATGTTTAAACTTTAAAAGATATGATCTATTGATTTACATTTCAGAGTGGTACATACTTATACATGTAGCATTGTTTGGCTGTATGGTTTTGGTGGTTGAGTGGTCTTGAAATTTTATGCAGTTTGTTGCTTTTGTTAAGTTTACTTTTAAAGTAGAAAGGTCCATTAGTGTATTAGCAGTCACTGGATCTTTCAGTGCTTTACTCTACCACTAAATACTTGCTGCCTTTATATTGGTAAAATGATTAAGCAACAGCAACAACCAAACAAGATAAGGACTATAATCAAGTTCATATACAAGCAACAAGAATCAAGTTCATATACAAGCAAAGAGAATCAAGTTCATAATTGTACAAACAACTTCCAATAACTTAAACTTGAATGGCTCTTGTATAACAACTTGAATTAAGCCAAGTTCAAGTTAGGGATATTTATTGATATGAATGAAATAAAACTGGAACTTTAATATCAGGTGAAGCTAATAAGAAATTTGAGTTATTTGTGTTTGAGTTAATGAAAATCAGTTGTAATGAATGTGACCTTTTTTACAAATACAAGTTTTAGTTGAACTTGATGTGTCAATATTGATGTGTTACAGCTTCCTAAGAATTCAGTTCAAGAGTTTCAGATCACAGGTGATGGATTACTAGAGGATAAAGTGAAAGTTGTATATCGTAAGGTAAGATATAATATATATCTATATTTCCTGTAATGCTACAAACAGCATAAATCAAACTTCATTTTACACTCTGTCAATTTATGTATCTTTGTTTGCTATATATACTAAGAAAAAGAAAAGCGGGGTTAGATTTTGCATATTATACTAGATTTTAGTCAGTAATTCATGAGTAATTTCAATCCCATAAAGTGAAATTGAATATTTTGTTAAAATTTCTTATGCTCCCCCTTTCTCCACCTTGCTTATCTGTTACAGTCCTGATTCTCCTGTGCCTATTCATCATCAGGGCATTTTACCTTTCATTGGTATATTATCCCACTCTTACAACAACTTAATTTGTCGAGTAATAGGAGCATTCTAACACCGTATTCTGCAGTGTGTATCCGACAGATGTTCCATTGGGGACAAATCAGGACTGTATGGAAGTCAGTCAAGTCGGGTAATGTTATAACTGGTAAAAATAAATCTTGACAAAATCTGGCTACAAGGGGACTTGCGTTATCCTGCTGGAAAAATACATGAGGCTGTTACACTAAGGGAACCAGCTGGAGGATTTTATCCCTACATGTTACGCCTGTTAAATTACTGCCTATCACAATGAACAATGACTTAAACCCATGAGATAATCCTCCCCAGACCCCAGAGCCATTCCAGAAACCTCTCCACCTCAAGAATGCAAGCATTGGCAAGCGTTCCTCACAACATCAGACAAAAAAGGGTGATCTGCAACTCGTCTACGAAAAAGATCCATCTCCATTGCCTTACTGGAAGTTGTCTTGGATCATGTGCTACCAACCAAGCCATCTCCATTCCTTCAGTGGAAGTTGTCTGGGACCGTGTGCCACCAACCAAACCGTCTATATTGCCTTACTGGAAGTTGTCTGGGATCATGTGCCACCAACCAAGCCATCTCCATTTCCCCAGTGCAAGTTGTCTGGGACCATGTGCTACCAACCAAGCCATATGAACTCGTGAGAGTAAAACCAATGTAAGGTTAACAGGCTCACAGACTGAACTTGCATGATCAATTCCTCAACTTTTGGATGAATGTCAACTTGCCATTGACCTTTCATTAGCAACCCAATAACCTGACCTATCTGAACTTGTTTTGTCAGCCTAGGCATGGTTACAAGCAATTCAATTGAACATTAATTAGTGGAAAGTGTTGTGTATACCTCAAGAGTTTATTGTGGTATGACACAATGTTTTGACAAACTTGGGGACATTAAAACTCGTCCGTCTGTCCATCTGTCACAAAAACTTTAACCATGGTCATAACTTTTTAATCATAAGACATTAGGCCTCCAAATTTGGCATGAGTGTCCTTAATTGCAATACCTTTCTGTTAGTACCAAAATGTTTTATCTTTTGACCTTGACCATGACCTTAGACCTACTTCAGTGTAACTTTTTAACCGTAAGATGTATTGCCTTCATATTTCGCATGTGTGTCCATAATTGCAATACCTTTCCGTTGTTTCCAAAATTTTTATCATGTGACCGTGACCTTTGACCTACTTCAGTGTAACTCTTTAACTGTTAGACGTAGGGCCTTCATATTTGGCATGTGTGTCTCTAATTATAGATACATATAGATATGCACAACCATGACAGTATGTCACATATCACTGCACCCTTACTGATAGAACTCCGAAAGCAGGGGACAATTCTCTGGATTTGCTTGTTTTGCACATGTTACTGGCTTTTTATTACTTTCTCTATTTTACATGATACCTTTCACAGTTGAGTAAATTTAGACACCATTGTTAGTGCAAGCTGACCAAGCCACTCTTCTGTCCAATTTGTGTAATTTTTGTGCTAGCGGTAGCATAAATTGACAAATAGCCATTTGGCTAATGCAAGCACATATTAATTAGCCAAATGTGTTACTCATTAGCCATGTATACAAAGACAAGACAACAACAAAATTTAATATTGAAAAAAATAATTGAATTTAAAATTGAAAAAATGACTGATAACACAACTGACAATAAAATTCATCATTTATTTTCTATTAACGATCCAAACTCCGTAAACCGAATTGACTTAGTACGTTTGTTTGTATTTTTAAATGCCCGTCAAAAGACGGGACATATTATGATATGGCTCTGTCTGTACGTCTGTCAGTCCATCCGCTATGGAACACAACGGGCGTATTAAGCCATGCTAAGCGTTGCTCTTGTTCTTTTTCTTAATCAGTGGTTCATCTTAATCATCTGTTTTCACAGGGTTCAGGTATTGATGTTTGTTGACACGCATCTTATTACCTCATAACGAGATAGTAGGATGCGTATCAACAAACATCGATACCTGAGCTCTGTGTCTGTTGTCATAGATTCTTATGATGTGTGCTGCTCGGCGATTGTATAAACCCTTGCATTGTTTAGCCATGTTCACTGTTCAGAATGTGTATAGATGGTTTACATTGGAATCACTTCGAAATTTTATAAAGTTGATATCTAGTAACTAAATTAAAGTGTTGTGATGACCATGATGTATGCTAACGATATAAACAGAAAAAAATTGAAAAAGCCGGACTTTTTTAACTTGCGAAATGTATTCAACAACTTGATACTCGGGTATTAAAAATGTTTAGCCATTTTGAATTCGCATTTGGCAGCGCTCACACAGAATTTTATACCATGTAGTGAATAAATAGGGATATATTATGTCACCTTGCATTTATTTTCTCCTTCAGTATATCTATTTACACGTAATAAGCCATTAATAAAGAGTTTTTGAGTTAGAAGAGAAGGTCAGAAATTTTTGGACATATTTTTTTCTTTTACAAATTTTCTCAATTGTAAAGGAAGAGGAACCAGGTTCATAAGGCTAACATATATTTTTATGTCCTCATATTCACATGTATCATTTTCTTGATTTTCTATTTACAGAATATCTTTGTGATTTCAAATGTGGAATTTGAAGGGGGTAAGATAGGCACAAAGGATCTGAAGGTTAGCTGGAGGGATCTCCGAGATTTTGTGAAGATTGTAATAAAAGCAGGCCCTCCCTCTCGACTGTCTATGCCAGGATGGAATACAAATGAGGTATAAACAGAAAAAAATTGAAAAAGCCTTTATGTCTTTAAAGTCTTTATGTCCTTTCTGTAGAACTGCCGAAAAAATATATCCAGTACTGTCCCTATCTTAGACTAACATCTTCAACTGTGACATATACAGTATAATCTACCTGCTCCTGATCTTGACTATTACAGAATCTTGTGTTACATGGTGCTTGAGTTTAGTCTAACTCTCTTACCCTGTATGACTCATTCATAAAATATATGTAATATAAATCTTGTCACGTCTAAATTATTGCCAAAACTTGTAATCGTTAATGAGTGAATAATTGCCTCATATATTCCAGAAACTAAACCAATAGTGTATTTTATACTTTCAAACAAATTGCTTTTGTTCACTTTTATTCTTTCTTTTTAATAAATTAATGTATTACTCATGTCATATGTATTTTCACTTGAGTCTCTAGATGATATGTAATGGAGAGCATTGCTAATAACTTTGTACATATTAGATAAAGCTAGAATTTTACATTCTCACTAGGCTGTCACCGTCTTGAATGAAAGCAAATTACCAAGGTCTTTAATGGTACAATTGTGTGATGAATATGAAAATCAATCTCGGAAACCAGATATCCGTGTGCAGCTCATGAAGGATACTAAAATCAAGGTAGGTTTTTTATTCTGTCGATAGTGCAAATCTCTGTTTAAGAAACCATTTTGGTTGTGAACCATTCAGCAGATTATAAAGTTAAGCAAAGTATTGATATTTTTATTGACTTGTGTTATCATTGAGTGTTGAACTGATGTTTATGCCATGGCTCAGAAGGACCTTGACTGGATTGATCATCATTGTAAATTCTGCCACATAACGATGATTTATATAAAAAGTAGTTTATAAACTCAAAAGTAAACAATGATTTTCTTTCATAGTTTGTGCCAGCTGTCCAACCTTTAAAAACCAATGCTCAGGGCCAAGTGGACTTCGGTAATATTACTGTATATGGACCAAGGTAAGGCATCTTTGATTTTTACAAGTACATTCCTGACAGTGGATTTTGATATTAATTCTGTTTTGTCAAAAGCTGATGTTAGATACATTATGTACTGCAAAAATTCTTTTGATAAAATGAGAAACACATAAAATCCAGTATTCTGCACAAGAACATCTTGATGAAAGCTCTTAACCTTTTCTATAGCAAAACTCAAGAATCAACTCACCTGTTTCTTTGTCATTTCTGTTTCTGATAATACATACTCAGATTGTACAATTAACAGTAACACAGTATGGAAATATTCAAGCATAAATGAACTTACCTTTTTCCCAACCAATTTGAAGAATTTCAAGATAAATGTTGTTACTACTTAGTTATATCTATCCATCGTTTCTTATTTAGAGGGACATATGAGATACAGCCCAAAGCTTTCATTGGATCATCTCAGATTCTTGGCCCTGCTATACAGATACAACTACAACCCAATCTAACTCGCCCTGTTTCACTGAAAGTGGAGTACGACAAGAAAGCTCAGTTCATAGTGGGAGAAAAGCTTCCAGGTTCGGCTTTATAAAATTTCAAAAATCAAATTATCATGTGACTAATTAGTATGATATATCATGAATTTTATGAAAAATACATTTTTGTAACAAAATCTTTTAATGTATATACTTGTAGAATTCACAGTGAAGATTTTGGCTGAAGATGAACAGCCAATGGCAGCAGCAAAAGCTTCTTGTCTTTCTTTAAAACTCTGGAAAATGGATTTCAGATCAGAAAATACTCCCCCTTCGAGAGTAAGCATTCTTTGTGAAAGATACAGCATTACATATTCCAAATTCTATGAAGTCCAAATTTTTTCTTCTACAAAACAGTACTGAACAATTTTTACAATACATGTGTAGTAACAGAAGTATTGTTATGATACTAATGGACTCTATGTTTAGCTCAGTGCTGTCATAAGACTATTGAAAATTTTATACACTGTATTATACATACAAAAATTATTATTACAGAAGAAATTTCACTCATTCTTAGATTTCAATTTTTTATTTTAATTATACCATAAAGGAATTGTCACCTCATATTCTTTAACATTGTGTAGGGAATCCTATATTATGAATTAACAAGCAGTAAACACAAATTCAATTTAACAGGCTGTATCATTTAGTCCTGAAGCAGTGAAGGGGTGTCCTGGTCAATTTGTGTTTAAGGACAGGAAGATGCCCGAGACAGCAGCAGTACATAATGTTATGATAACATATTATGACGGAAAATATCAACTCTTTAGTAATGTGGTAAGTGGCTATCTTATAGTTCACAATTTCAGACTTAACACTCATGAATATACTGACACTGTTTAGAATTTTTACATCACCCCCAGAATCAGAGTTTGGGACATATGATTTTTGCCGTGCCAGTTTGTCTGTCTGTCGCAAAAACTTTACCATTAATTTAACCTTATTTTTGGTTTTAACTTGTGAAAAGTAAGAAGTAGGGCTTTAGTATTTTACATGTGTATTCCTTGTGACAATACCTTTCAGTTGAAATTATAGTTTGTGACCTTATTTACTTGACTCTCCTTAGGAATGCTTTTCAAAAACATTGGTCGCAATGTGGGATCATCGTTGTTGCACAAAAACTTGTTTATCTTGATACTGTCTAATGATGGTTGTTGTAAAGTTATCATGCCCCTGCTAGAATTGTCCAGGGTGCAGATAGCATTTGTTGTGTCTGTGAGCTTGTCCACATGTCAAAGGGATCCTGCTTTCTGTGAATTTTAGCTGTTATAAGTGTATGTGCTTTCTCAGGTAGTTCATGTTTAAATACTGAATTCAGTGCCATCCGTTATTGTGGTATTGTTTGCATTTTAGATTGCCATAGATATTAAATCAGCACCTCCTATGCAACTAGTACCTCTGGAGAATCCGGGGACGCCAACAGTATCCAACACTAAGAATGCAGCTACTCGATCTGTAGTCCGAAATCTCAGGCTAGATCTCAAGGTAAATTAATGTTAATCATTGGTGTTGAAAGTATTAACTTGTTAAATTACATTGTTTAACTCCCCCACACTTATGAAGAAAGTAGTATTCATATAGCAGCATCTGTTACTTGAATCTGTTTCATTGTTACCCCATGATATGTTACAAACTTGACCTAAGGTCATACTTCCAAGGTCACAATAAATTGATGAGTTAGGAGCTTAGCTCATGACACGAAGGTCTGGGATCTGAGTCTCACTGAAAATCAAGGTCCTGTGTCACAAAAGACATTGCCCATCAAAGATCCCACACTGATTTAGAGTGGTCCATTGCCTTGGATTTCTAAAACTTCTGTACACGGTATCAGACAGAGGTCATCACCATAAAAAGGCAAAAATCTTGGTGTTACGTAAAACAAGAATCAAAATTGTTTTAAATAAAGCATTTTATTACCCATGACAAATTATTTGTTACGACCTTAACCCTAGGTCATATACCTTTAAAGGCAGTGATTCTATGACAATTTAAATTCCCTAGAAATTTACTAGTGTCCATCCTTGCTGATGTGACAGGTATTTTGTCATGTTGGGACTGTTTTAGTTTAGGTACATCATTATAGATTACAAAGGTATTCATATATTAACAAATTTCATTCGGTCTTCAAACCTATGGTGTACTGCTTTGTCTCTTGTTAAAGCTGTATACTCTATGTTCGCTAGTACAGTGCATACTATAGATTAATTTATTCAAAACTGAGTTGAATTTATATATATAAGCTTAAAACATATTGAAAAAGGACCCTTGCAAATCTTGTGATTAAATTCGTCGTATTAAGTGAGATATGGCTGTCTAAAATGCGATGTTTGTAAACAGAATGTTTACAACCAACTTGTCACATGATCTAATTCGGAAGTCGCCGCATCATTGACACTGATGTAGGGCAAGGTAAATAAACTTGACAAGTAATTTTAAAAATCTGCATTCAAGTCTGCTAAAGTTAGTATTTACTGAAATCGTTTTCTTTTGGAGTCCCCCTTCATCATATTTGTTTTGATTAAACTGCGCATGCGCGAAGTCAGGTTATGGTTGTATTTAGGGAATACCCGCTTTATTTACGAAGTATTTTCTTTTTATTTTGGTATCTCCAAGGGTTTGAAGCAACAAAAAAATGTTATTAACACAAAGTTAATAACTTCAGCCATTCAGTTTTTGTTTTACATGCCCTTATTTTTGAAATTATACCAAATTGTAGGATATGCAACTTTAAGTTGAAAACTTATTGAATTTACTGATCTGAAAATAAAGATTTTTCTGTTTATGTTTTCAATTTATGTTTATCTGAAAGGAAAATTTGTTCTATGGATGTTTTGAATGTCCTCTTTCATCTCATTATTTTTATTGTGTTGTTGCTTGGATAGAAATTTTGAATTTATTCAGCTTTTCCACAACATTGCTTTAAAACTAAAGAACATGAGGTTAGGTAAGGGAACAGACTGTTTCAGTACCATCATTGATGTATATTATATTACAATGTAATTAACCCTCCTGTTCTCTGCAGGATCAACATGGCAATGCATCTGGTTTGGGCTACAGTGGTAAAGTTCATGTAGAGATTCAAGGACCTAAAGGGGAAACAGATATTCCATGTTTTGTGGGTGGTAACAGGAAGCTTGATTTCAATATCACCAATGGAAGCTGCACACTGACGGTGAGTGTCAGGCCATGCAGATTTTTACTGAGATATAACAGAATGAGTTTTACAAATAAATCCAGACTCATTATTTCTCTAGACAGTTTAATTGAGTTTAATATATAAGTAATCTCCTGATTTATGTTAGATTTAGATTCATAGGTTGTTAAAAACTACTTACAATGTCTCGACAGGACACTTATTTTTGCTACAGATTTCTTTAGACCCTTTTGATGTTACTGCGGGACTAACATTTTGGTTGGCAAAATAATAACTGTTCCCGCAGTATGATGTCAGAGATTATCAATTTTTTATTGTGAAGTCAAAATTTTTATGGAAAACGTTAACTAAAATGATAGTCCCACAGTAACATCGAAAGCAATGGCTGATTCAGAGGGGGCCCCCCCTTTTGGTCACATATTTACTAGTAAAAATCCAGATTTAGCACCAAAAATGGCCAAGTCGTTTGGCTAATACACATGTGGGGGCCCCCTTTAGAGAAATATTGGATCCGCTACTGGAAAGGGTCTGTTGTTAAATACCAGTGATGTTGTTTAAACATAATGACGCCCAATAAGAATTACGCTGTGTCTCTACCAGTCAACACTTTGGTTGTGATGCTTAACTTGAATGGTTTCCAATCGTAGGAATTTACTGAATTAATATCTACAGTATATACATTATTGCAAAATCATGCAACTCTTTTCTGTAGAATCTGACATTACAAGAGAATACATCAGGGAAGGATGGCTTAGAATATTGTCTACTGTGTAGCTTAAGTTGTCCACAGATTCCAAAGAACCAAGCAATCCCACCACTCAAAATTCCATTCCTCTTCTACAATGGTATGTATAACGCACCAAGTCAACCATCACTCAGAATATTTCCCCATCTCAGAATTCTGTTCCTCTTCTATATCAACATGTATGAAAAAAACCAAGTCATCCCACAGCTCAGACTTCCATTCTTCTTTTACAATGATATGTATAAAGAAAGAACCAAGTCATCCAACAATTCAAATTTCCATTCCTTTTTTATAACAGTATTTATATGATAAGAATCATTCCCTTTCATTTCTCAGACTCCTTTTTTCAGTGGTACAGCTTAGATTTATCAACTTCATGTAAATTGTATTGTATAAGGAAGGTAATTTACTGTTCAAGTAAATGGATGATGCACTTGGAATGAGTTTTTCAGAATAGGAAACTTCATTGGGTGAAATTTCATTCAATTTAGTTCTTTAAGAAACAGTTTGGAGGTACATTTTGTGATGTAATTCGGTGTTTCTCATTTTTTCCTTATCTCCAACTCTTGCATCCTTTGTACCCTGCTCTTCCCTAGTAATCTCCGACTCATTGTTCCTCAATTTCCCTCCAAGTCTTCATTCTCCTGTGTAGATTGTATCCTTTGTAGTAACTGCTCAACAGATGTGCATGCCTTATACTTACATTTGGCTTTAGTTAGCACTGCAACTTTCCTGTAAAAGCATTTGATTGAAGTATAATTATTTTAATACAATATAAGACAAAAAAGTTTAATTTCAGGTAAATCAATTCACGTCATTCTATTTGTTGGTAATTTCATATTTTTTATGTATTTCACTGATGATATATACCAGGTAATTAAACACTGATAAAACAACTTACCCTTCAAACTCCCACATATTTACTGTGATTGACCCATTCTTCTGTCTATAACCCACAGCTACTGGTACACAAGAGTTATCCTTCCTTATAGTCACTATGTTTAAGTGACCTTTTACATCACCAGGTGGCGATGGTATTGTCATAGTTGCCATGTGTTTAAATTCAGTATCTCTTTCAGCTTGGAGGGAGATGATTGGACCAATGGAAATTATATTGTCTATCATTTCATGTTCTACCTTCAATTTGTTCAAGGTAGCCAGTTCTAACACCATTATCTGCAAACCAGATAGAACTTTTACATACTATTAGATGATTATCTTATGTGAAGATTCTAGTGAACTGTTGTGAAGGTACATTTCAGACTTCTTTTTGTGTCGCATACGAAACAATGCAAAATACAGACATTACTGTCCATGCATCTGTCTGTTAGAAGTCATACTTTTGATTAAATGGATAGCAGGCAACTCATGTGTTACTCCAAACATTCTAATTTAATTACTTTATAGAAAAATATGTTTCATATAAAATTATTGTCAAGAGGGGGTTCTAAAGGGGGCTATTGCCTTCAAGACCAGGAACTAAATGAACTTTCAAGAAGTTGTCTTCTTCAAAAGAGGTCTTCATATTTTCTTCACAGAAGTAAAAGTTATCATATCTAGGTATACATGTAACACCTTTAAGACAACATGATGTAGAGTCAAGGTCAACTACCACCTGCTTTTGTGTTCCTTAACTGACAGTTATTGCAGTGATCTCAAATGTAGTAAACCAAAGATATCATTTCTACAATATACATTGTATTGTATAGAAATTTATGTTGTAGGAAAATAGAGATACAAATTATCAAATAAAGAGGGGTATTGCATAATAATATCATTTTAACTGGCTTTGATACTGATTTATAATGGATCATTTTATAGTCAAGAAGCTGAGCAAGCAACCCCTTCTGGCCTCTGGTTCATCATTGGCGTTTTACCTTCATATTTGCCATTGTTGATTGCATAACTGCTCTAGTAGGTATGAACAAGGACACATGTGGATCGACGGTTGAAATGAATTTGCCTCCTGTCTGTGAGATGTTGAAACTCTCTTCTCTGTTATAAATCATACCAATAGGGTTATCTTCCTTGTCATTACTTAACCTCCACAATCCTCCACCAATTGGTTTAATACTTTTGTCACCAAAACTGTAAAGAGATGTTCATAATTAGTGCCCCGCTTCATAGGCAGATGCCCCACAGTAATCATTCTGTCTGTCTGTCTGTCTGTCCGTTAGCAAAAACTTTAACATTGGCCATATCTAATACACTGTCACAGGTAGAGTTTTCATATTTGACATGTGTGTTTCTTTATGACGAGACTTTTCTGTTGGTACCAAAAATTTTATTCATGTTGCCTTGACAGTGACTGTCGACCTGCATTTGAAAAACTTTAACATTGACCATAACTATTGAACCATTAGAAGTATGGCTTTCATATTTGGCATCTGCGTTTCTTATGACAAACCAAATTAAGGTCAAGATCATGGTGACAGGCATCCTGCAGGGCCCTTCTGACTTTCTCAGTTTTCTAGTTCATTAAAACTTCAGTATCCTATATCATTATAGCACTTATTTTGATCTGCCTTTCATTTTTATACGTCCGTCATTATAAGGGACATATTATGTTATGGCGCTGTCCGTCCGTCCAAGGTCATGTTTTCCGGTCTTTTTTTTTGCCGTCTTTCAAGACATTGAGTTGAAATTTGGTATATAGCTTTATTTTAAGCGACTTAAGTACCAGTTTGAGTTTTGTTACAATTGACTTACTTTTGACGGATTTATGGCCCTGGGGGGGGGGGGGGGTGACCATATGTCGTAGGTCATGTTTTCCAGACTTTTGTTTTTTTGCCGTCTTTCAAGATATTGAGTTGAAATTTGGTATATAGCTTTATTTCAAGTGGCGTTAGTACCAGATTGTTACGATTGACCTACTTTTGACGGATTTATGGCCCTTGGACTTATAAATTTCAAGATTTTTTCAGAAATTCATTAAAAATCTATTTTTTGTCAAAACATTATGAAATTTATCATGAAACATGTAAAATGTACCAACTATCACATATATTACAGGTTTTAATATCTTTTTTGATTTTTGGGAAATTTATAATTTTAGAGGGGGGGGGTGTGACCATATGTCGTAGGTCATGTTTTCGGGCTTTTTTTGCTGTCTTTCAAGATCTTGAATTGAAATTTGGTATATAGCTTTATATCAAGCAGCGTCATTACCAGATCGAGTATTGTTACAATTTATTACTTTTGACAGATTTATGGCCCTTGGACTTATAAATTTTAAGATTTTGTTTTGAAAATTCATTAAAAATCTAATTTTTGTAAAAACATTATGAAATTTATCATGTAACAAGTAAAATGTACCAACTTCCACATATTTTACAGGTATTGATATCTTTTTCTTCATTTTTGAGAAATTTATAATTTTAGGAGAGGGCGGGGGCTTGTACTAGAAAATTTCAAGGTTTTTCAACTTTATTAAACGTCAGATGTTTTTCATGAAAATCATGCCAAATGCAAATTGATCCCGTCCGAATTAAGCGACGGGCATATTATGCTACGCTAGGCGTTGCTCTTGTTATCACAGTAAACAACTGTTATGACTATTCTCGATAGCATTAAATCAGTATTATCAGGTTGTTTACATTGCGCTGGGATAATTGATTGTATTATTAAGATGTCTTTGCCCTCACCTTTTGCCTCCTTTATTTCTCTTGAGAGAGAGTACTGGTTGAAGAAGCTCTTTGTTTAGCATCATCTCTACTTGATTACAAATACCCAGTAATCCAAAGTCTGTCAGACCCAGTGTTAGATTTGTTGGCACTTTTACCTCGCTTCTTTTGATACTGTTAATATCTTCAGTAAAATGAAATAAATGTACACATGTAATCAAGTAGGAATCTTTTGTTAAGTACATACCTTATTTAAAGTTATCTATAAGTAAAGTTTGTCATATGAGACCTGTCAAGCAGATATATTTATCTTACTCTTAAAAGTCTTTATTCTCAAGTAATATCAATATATATCAAGAGCATGAAAACCAAGAAATGTAAGAAAACACTTCATTTTCTTACCATCTCTGCTTCTTTTCCTGTATAGTTGTACCACTGAGCCAAAGTTGCTGTGAATTCTTTTAAGAGAAAAGCCATTCTGGAGTAACTCATCTAATCCCTCATTACTTTCAAATCTTTGACCTTCAGTGCCAAGCAAGTGTTTCTCTCTGTCTGAGTAATTAGACTGGTTTGTCTCTGTTCTTGAATTTTCTAGCTTTCGTGACAGCCCTTGGCCTTGGCCTGAGATATCTCTGTATCGATTCAGTGGTTTTCTGCTCTTATTATTTTTGATGACCATGTATTCCTGAGGCCATACATCTTTTTGATGACTTGTGGGATTATGCATGTCATTTCCTTTGATGTTAAAATAATCTAATTTGGCCATTTGATCAATGATTTTAGGAAAAGTTGTTAACTGATTGTATCCCAAATCTAGGACTCTTAGTTTCTTCAGAAACACTAGATCATGAGGAACGTATTTGATCATATTTCCACGAAGTTTTAACGTTTCCATTTTGGTAGTGTTGAAGATGCCCCGAGGTAAATTCTCTAATTTGTTATTACTTACATTTAGATGTCTAAGCTTCTTCATGTAAGATACAGCAATAAATGTCAAGGAATTGTCGGCCACATTCAGGTGCTGCATACCAGGGAAGCCATTTGGAAAATTCTCAGTTTGATTGAATTGCAAATGAAGAACATTCAAATTGGGAAGCTGGCCTAGAAATTCAGGAATATGGCGTATTTTATTTCCTGCCAAATTGAGATATTTCAAATTCCTGAGTTTTGATATAGCAGGAGGAATAATGTGAAATTTATTAAAAGAGAGGTTAAGTTCTTGTAAGTTTCTCAGAGATTCAAAGTCTTGAGGTAGGCTTATAAGCCGATTTCCTCTCAAGTTGAGAATTCTCAGGGAAACTACTTGACACACTGGTAATGGAAGATGTTCAAATTTATTGTCAGCCATATTCAGGTATTGTAGTTTATGAAGCAGATGAATCGAAAAAGGAAGATACCAAATCCTGTTGCCATGGAGATCCAACATTCGTAGATTACTGAGCTGACTGATGTCATGTGGAAGGCTTTCAAATTTGTTCTCACCAAGACGTAATGCCTTCAGGTTTCTCAGATGACCTACGTTTCTTGGCAGGGTTTTCAGTTTATTTCGTGTCAGGTTCAGGTCAACAAGGTGTGTGCAATTAGTCAGAGTTTCAGGGAGAGTGGAGAGATTGTTATGGTTTACATAGAATACCTTAAGGTGGCGTAGCCTGCCAATATTCCCTGGGATGTCCCTCAAGGCATTATGTGATAGGCTTAATATCTCAAGTGTAGAGAAGTTCACAATTTCCTTTGGAACCTTGTCTAAATTATAATGACTGAGGTTCAATTCCATCTTGCCACTTTGATTTGTCGTTATTTGATATCGCATCATTTTGTCTTTATTTAACTCTACACGTTTGAGGGTTGTGCTTTGGGACACTGCTGTTGGCATTTTATAAACTGTGGTAGGTGTTTTCACAGACATTTGCTCAGCAGGTGAGCGGTTCTTTCTCATGTTGTGGTCAAGATAATCTGAACTCAAAGCAGACATATTTCTGAAAAATTGAGAAAAATCTTACCTTTTGTTTCTCAAATGATTAAATGCATATATGGTGCAGAAGATAACTAAACCAGTTTTAATTCCATGTGAAGTACATTATTCATGAAAGTGTGTTTTACGTACTGGATTTAATGTGATATATGTGTATTGTATGTTGGTGTGAAAGAAAATGATTATACTAACATTCATTTTGGAAAACTTTATAGCAAAATAACACTTTCTAGGAAAATTAAAGGAGAATTTTCTTAAAAGAATTTTCTTAAAAGATTCAGCAACATTTTACTATAACAAGAGAAAGGATAACCCCTTGATCAAAATTATTGTAAGCACAGAAGTTTAAATGAAAGCAGATTTCTCAACAGATTGTTACCATTTGGAAATATGTTAATTGCAGGTGTTTAAAAATATTGTTTGAATCAGATTTCTGTCTTTGTGACCAAAAGAAAATTTTAAAAACTTACTTCTTAAATTACTGATTCTTTTATATGATCATTTTCTTCATCAAACCCAAAAGATCCTGTGAAACCCTTCCTTGGGTTTTAGTCGAGACATTTTAGTATTCCTAATTTCTTACTTGTGGTCAGGTATTCCTAGATTGTTAAACATTGCATACCTGTATCACAAGAAGTGTATTAATATTTAATTCCACTAGAAATGCATATACAGACAGAGGCTAATGTATATTGATTGTTATCCCAGGAGGGAGATGGATCACTTATATCTCACTGCTTATTGGGTATACATGTAGAAAGAAAGATGCTTATAGTGTTGTTGATGGATGGATGTATTGATTACATATTGCTAGGAGTTTATAGAATGATTGCATGAGGAAATGTTCAATAGAAGTACATCAGACATTAGTATTAGATATTTGTTATTCAGAATTCAAGTACATCAGTGTTCATGTATGAAATATTCTGATATTGCACAAGGATCAATGATTCCATTATCATGCAGTCCAGATGTAAAAAGATTCAAATAATTAATGCTGATTTTTTTTAGAAAAAACATATTACATAGTTAATTACATAATCTAGTAAGTACATAATAAATAACAAAAATGATTGAATAGATAATGGGTTACTGTAGTCCAGGTTCAGTCTCTACTAGGTTAAGCATATCTATTATTTAAGAAGGTTGTTTGGATAGTAGGTTACTGTATACAGTCCTGTTTCAGTTTCTATTTTGCTAAACATATCTGAGAGGGTTGTTTGGACAGTGGGTTACTGCATATAGTCCTGTTTCAGTCTCTGCTTGACTAAAACATCAAAGAGAGTTTAATGGATAGTGGGTTACTATAGTCCAGGTTTATTCTCTTCTTGGCTAAAACATCAGAGAGGGTGGGTTGAATGGCTAGTGGGTTACTATAGTCTAGGTTCAGTCTCTACTTGGCCAAAATATCAGAGTTAAATGGATAGTGGATTACTATACATAGTCCAGTTTCAGTCTCTACTTGGCTAAAGCATCAGAGAGGGTTGAATTGATAGTGGGTTACTATAGTCCATGTTCAGTTTCTACTTGGCCAAAACATCAGAGACAGCTTAATGGATATACTTGACTAAAGCATCAGAGAGGGTTGAATTGATAGTGGGTTACTATAGTCCATGTTCAGTTTCTACTTGGCCAAAACATCAGAGACAGCTTAATGGATATTCTTGACTAAAGTATCAGAGAGGGTTGAATTGATAGTGGGTTACTATAGTCCATGTTCAGTTTCTACTTGGCCAAAACATCAGAGACAGCTTAATGGATATACTTGGCTAAAGTATCAGAGAGGGTTGAATTGATAGTGGGTTACTGTAGTCCAGGTTCGGTTTCTACTTGGCCAAAACATCAGAGAGAGCTTAATGGAGAGTGGGTCACTATAGTCCAAGTTTAGTCTCTTTTTGGCTAAAATATCAGATAGGGTTGTTTGGATAGTGGGTTACTGAAGTCTAGGTTCAGTCTCTACTTGGCTGAACATATCAAAGAGGGTTTATTGGATAGTAGGTTACTATAGTCCAAATTCAGTCTCTACTTGATAAAACAATATCAGAGAGGATTGAGTGAATAGTAGGTTACTATAGTCCAGACTCAGTATCTACTTGGCTTAACATATCTAGAATAGTAGAATGGATGGTGGGTTACTATAGTTCAGGCTCACTTTCTTCTTGACTTTTACATATCACAGAGGAAGGTTTTGATCGATGCCCTTAATGACTACATTTTATGTATATGTAAAAGTCACAGATCTGTGGCACCTTATTCATTATGAAAGAGAAAGTGTTTGCCAGGAATCAATAATTTATAGATTCATTTTACCTCGGGGGAAAATTTATTGAATTTTGTACATTGCTGACATTGTCTACTCTGTTCTAAGATTGTTTATTTTGTCCTTAAATTGTTTAACATAAACTTTACACAACTTGACAACAGATCATTTACAAACCTAACTCATAGATATTTGGAGGAATGTATTCCATTATGTTGGTCTAAATAATGATTTCTTTTACTGAGGAATTGTTGATTTATTGTAATGTTATTATGTAAAAGACTTCAAAAAATGTAACAATGACGTAAAGCAACAATTTTGCAACAGGAGTTTATACATAATGTATAAATGAAATTCTCTTATAATCGGAAAATATCTGGTGGAAGTGTAAAAAGAGCCCTTTGAGTACAACAAGTCTGCCTATAAACCCAGCTCCCAATCAACCATAAAGTGATATTTTGTTCCAAGTTTATGAACCAAAGGTTTCCAACCTGATGCTAAATAATTACACTACCACTCAATCTATTCTGTAATCTTTGTGTTCAAAGTATGTTAGGGTAGTTTCAATTAATACACTCATCAATAAATAATTTTGTTCATGTTTGATTTACAGATGCTAAGAAGCAGTCACAAATGGCATCTTTGTCCAAACAGAGGGATCATCTCCAAAGTGCTATTGCCACTTATAAGTCCTTATTTGAAACAACTGAGCAGCTAGTTAAGGAACTAAAAAGTAAATATATGGCAGAATGTGTATACTGTTTGCCAGTCAATCATGCTACAAATATTGTTATTAGATTAAATTATTAAATATCTAATTAAATTATTAAATATTTAATGATTGAATTATTTAATTCATTTAAGACATTTAAATTTTTCAGAATCATTATATGAAAACCAACAAGAAGAAAATAAATATAAAGAAGAACTCAGAAGTCATAAAATTCCATTAGCCCAGCTTCAGACAGTAAGATCTCCATGTTCTACTTAAAAACTTCTTGTGAGATAAATTCTCAATGAAAGCTTATTAGTCTCCCACAGTGAAACTGGGAGGGACTATAGGTTTCCACTCTGTCAAACGGTCAGTCTGTCTGTCATGCTGGTTTTCCAGACTTTTCTTTCAGATATCAAGCTGAAACGTGGTAGCAAATTTCCCCATGAGGAGTTACAGATCATTTCAACTTTGGTCACAGTTGATCTAATTTTTCCTGATTATTGTCCTCTGTTCAAAATCAGTTTTCCACACATTCCTTTGTCATGCTTACAGATATCAAGCTGAAACATGGTAGCAAGCTTTCCCATGAGGAGTTACAGATCAAGTTAGACTTTGGTCACGGTTGACCTGCTTTTCCAGAGTTTCTACCTTTTATTCAAAATCTGTTTTCTGCACTTTTTGGCTATGCTTACAGATATCCAAAAAAAAATAATAATAAAAAGAAAGAAAAAAGTGAGCAATAGATACATACATATTAAAACTTTCAGAATGCCTATTACCGTTTGGCTGCCACTGACCTACTTTTCAGTCCCTTATGGATTTGTTGGGACCAGCTAGGGACTTGTAATGCTATAGCAATACTCTCAGAATGCTTGTTACCAATGCTACGCTATTCTATGAAGATAATCACATTTTCACACTTAATATTATACCTTATATAATAGTGAATCAAAAAGCAGTAATGATCTCAATGTCTGTTACTAACATTAGGCACTTCTGAATGCTATAATACTCAAATAATTCTTTATAAGATGGGGGTTGTTTAATGTAATGTACTTTATGTCTGTCTATTTTTCTTCAGTTTAAATTTTTGCTTTTGAACAATATGTGAAAGAGACTTCATATTTAATATGCATACTTTAAATAATTTTAAATATATACTGTACTGTCAGGACCACAAAACTTATGTGTCTGAAAAATCCTCTTTATTTGAATATTTCTAACATTACCAAGATGCAAATACACAGTTAACAGAGTAATTTTGTGGTAAGTGAAGATACTAGTTGTATTGAAAGAGTTAAAAACCAAATAAAAAAAAATAAAAAGTGCTGTGACAAATGTAAAAATTTGATAGAGAACTTTCATAACTAAGAAGGATAAATCCATCTGAGAAATAATTTTCTATATGTCCTATCTCTCACGAATATTGACAGATCTCTTTTATATTTTAGGTCATAAACATGAATACATCTATTAGAAAACTTGTTTTCTTTTTTGTACCATAATCTGCCCTGCTGAATTTACGTATTGTTTTTGTCCTGTGGCTATGTGTTTATTTGTCTATCTGTTGTCAACTTTAACCTTGGCTATAATTTTTGAACCATGAGGGATACAGACTTCATATTTGACATACATACTCAACTAATAAAGCCCTTCCAAATGACACCAAGGTTGATGACCTTTTGACCTTGACAGTGACCTTCACGCTAAAAGTAACTTTTTGGGCTTGGGGCTATAACTTTTGAATCGTGAGGGCTAGAGACTTCATATTTGACATGCATATTCAACTGATGAAGCCCTTGCAAATGACACCAAGGTTGATGACCTTTTGACCTTGACAATGACCTTCATGCTAAAAATAACTTTTTGGACTTTGGTGCCGCCGGGGGCATTAGTGTTTCACAAACATAGCTTGTTTTTTATTTTTTTTTTTCAGTTAAAACTGAGTTGCTCTGATTATCATGACTAGTTAACATGACCATGTCTTAAGAAATATTCAGATTTTTAGAGTTGGTGGTCTAGACTATAGTGAAATTGATCAACATACAAAAATGTAGACTGGGACAGTGTTTCACAGTAACTTATTTAATAGAATTAATAAAAAAAAATAAGATAGATATCATTGAATACAGTATGCTTTGTAATTTACTCAAGAGAATTTATTTATAGATACAGAGTGTGGATAAACTAATCCAGTCTAAAACAAAAGAGAAAGAGACATTAATGACTGCACCTCGTCGTTCCTGTGGCCTTCAACAGATCCCAACACATCCTGAAATCATAGGAAAGGTAGATAAAATCCATTTCTGATTAAATCCTATTTCCAGTGTAAGATAGTGAACTAAGTCAGGAAGTTTTAGAAAATGTTTTGCTTTCCTAATAAATATAAAATATATTATGTACATAATAAAAATAGATATTACACCAACTAAATGAATATTTATAGTATGCTTTTTATACCCCCAGAATTAAAGATTTTAGGAGTATCTAGTTTTTAGCTCACCTGAGCCGAAGGCTCAAGTGAGCTATTGTGATCAATCACCGTCTGTCGTCCGTCGTTAGCTTTTCTACATTTTCGACTTCTTCTCCAGAACCTCTGTACAGAATTTCACCAAACCTCATAGGAAGTAAGTACTCAAGGTCCTCTACCAAGTTTGTGTTTTTCGTGCCCATCCGTAATCCAAGATGGCTGCCATTGGCTCTGATTGGTTTACACATTTTTGACTTCTTCTTCAGAACGGCTGCACAGAATTCCACCAAACCTCATAGGAAGTAAGTACTCGTGGTCCTCTACCAATTTTGTGTTTTTCGTGCTGATCCGTAATCCAAGATGGCCGCCATTGGCTCTGATTGGTTGACACATTTTCAGCTTCTTCTCCAGAACCGCTGCACAGAATTTCACCAAACCTCATTGGAAGTAAGTACTCGAGGTTTTCTACCAAGTTTGTGTTTTTCATGCCGATCCGTAATCCAAGATGGCCGCCATTGGCTCTGATTGGTTGACGCATTTTCGACTTCTTCTCCAGAACCGCTGCACAGAATTTCACCAGACCTCATAGGAAGTAAGTACTCAAGGTCCTCTACTAACTTTATGTTTTTCGTGCTGATCCATAATCCAAGATGGCTGCCATTGGCTCTGATTGGTTGACACATTTTTGACTTCTTCTCCAGAAGCGCTGCACAGAATTTCACCAAACCTCATTGGAAGTAAGTACTCGAGGTCCTCTACCAAGTTTGTGTTTTTCTTACCGATCTGTAATCCAAGATGGCCACCATTGGCCCTGATTGTTTGACACATTTTGGACACTTCAAAACGACTGCACAAAATATCACCAAACCTTATAGAAAGTCTTGTAGAAAAAAGCAAAATTTTCTACTGAAATGAGCTGTCATTTTATTGTAAATAAGCAATTTGTGCTCAGGTGAGCGATATAGGCCCATTTGGGCCTCTTGTTTATCATTCTGTCTTTGTCCGTTTGTCTGTGGCAAAAAAACTGTAACAGTCTACATAACTTTTCAGCTGTAAGAGATGGGGCTTTTATATTTCACATGTATTCCTTGTGACAAGACCTTTCCGTCATTACAATAATTTTGACACCATGACCTCTGATCTACATTTCCAAAACTTTAACATTGGTTATAACTTTCAAATTGTAAATGGTAGGGTTTTCCTATTTCACATGTATATTCCTATTGGATGGGGTGTAATGAAGATAAAGGACATTGCAAAATTTTCCTTATTTGGACTTTGTTGCAGCCAAGGGCTTTCGTGTTCCACAAACGCATCTTGAATCTCTTAGTAATACAGTAAAAGAAACCACTACCTGTGTTATATATATATAAATGTTATCAATTGATTACAAGCCAATGAATGATAAAGGGGAAAAACAAAAAGATGTGGTTAAAACTAAGTGATACAAAGCATCATGCTAAATTGTACAGGGCATGTGCAATACAGAGTATTTTAGAAAAGTGAAAAAAAAACTAGTGTATGTAAGATTAGTGAATTAGACAATCAATGAAATAGATTTGTCAGAAGTCATGCATTTTAAATATTCCACTTAGGCCAGAACTTAACTATTGAGCCTATTAATTTCCTTTTTATGAATGCAATATTATAAATGATTTTAGAGTTGTTTGCAATATTATAAATGATTTTAGAGTTGTTTTTCTGTGTGTAGATTGGGCACTTAGCAGAAGTAGAAAATCCAGATATAGCTCGAGTTTTGTCATGGCATATGTCATCAGATATGGACTGTGTTGTTACAACTACCACCAAGAAGGTAACACAATATTTCTGAATGATATGCCAAGTGTTTTAAATTATTTGTCTTATAATGGTGCTTTATAGACATTTCAGCGCGTCTTTAAGGAGTCTTAATGTCAATTATGTTTAGAAAGCGATGAAGCATGACTGTTACTTTTGTCTTGAGACCATGTGGTTGGTTGGTCAGTTGATGGGTGGTTTACACCACTTCAAACAGTTTTCAATAATATCAAGACATGAAAGCTGGTGGTAACCAACTTCTGAAACATAGTAGCACAATCTGGTAATCAGACCCGGATTGCTGATAAACAAGCACTTAAACACCACACATTTCAACTCAGTTTAGATGCTTATGATTTAATATTTGATTCCAAGTAAAAAGTATATACACTTTTGCTGGTCATGTATGAAGTAAGCATTCTCACACACAAGTCGTAGACAGACGTATTATAATATGATTTTTGGTCTGTCCAAACCTTGTTAACAGGATACAGCCCATACCGTTTAGTTTAGGACTTTCATTCGTGGTACACTTATTTCATATAGCTTGAGGATGAACCCTATCGATTTTCAATATCAAGGGCAAAGGTCAAGGTCATTTTGGGGGGCAAAAATAGCAAATTTTTTAGAATGCAACTTTTAAACAAGGTACAGAGCAAACTTTATGCTACAACTTTTAAACTTTGCACACTTATTTCTCAGGACTGGAGGATAAACCCTATTGATTTTCAAGGTCAAAGGGAAAGTGTTTCCATACTTTCAAATTTCATCTATTCGAACTAGACGACAGGAGTATTATGTCATCATACGTAATCATATTTCAGGCTAAGGAAGTATACAAACAAACACAAGGCAAGCAGCAAGTGTTACCTCTCGACTCGATTTTCAGAAAAAACTTACCAGATTGGGATAAGTAAGTGTTCATGTTATTGTTATTGATATACCAAGTATAAAACTAGTCAAAAAACATACAGAATTAATTCATTGAAAAGGAAAATCATCCTGGGTACTTTTTTATACTTTTTTAAGCTCATCTTAGCTGAAGGCTCTAGTGAGTAATTGTGATCACTCTTTGTTCATTGTCTGTCTGGTGTAAATTTTTCATATTTTCAACTTCTTCTGGAGAGATTATGATCAAAAATAGTTAGAATGAATTGCTTAAGGTCCCCTACAAGATCTGTCAAGGGGTGGATGGGCATCGTAGAGGGGGTCCTTATCCCCAGCCAGCTTTGGTAAACCTCGTCAGAGCTGCATAGATCAACAAACTGAATGCACTAGAGTGATTAATAAAGGTGTCTTAAGAAGCATTTTCTTTGATTTTCAGAATGTTTGAATGTATTTAAGTGATGTTATGTTGTTTTGGTTCAATTTTGAAATAAACTTTTCTCCAAGAACAATCTTATTCTTTCTAATGTTCTTATGTGCGCAGGAGAGCAGTGTAAGCCCATTTGGGCCTCTTTCTTCTTTGAGGACTTCAAAATGCCTATTAAAATACATTTATGCAACTAAACATAAAACATGTACATAGGAAGTGTGTAAAAATGCACATGTAAGGATTGTGAAAATCTCGAGATATTATAAAAACTTTTAGATTCTACTTGATCAGGTCATTGCCTCATAATCGGTACAGACAAGGATGGAAACCACCTGGAAATCCTGCATATGCTAGAAGTTTCCTTCAGTTTCCAGAACATAAAGAACAATGTCAAATAGGTGAGAAATCCTATATATGTCTTTACATGTCAAATACAAAGAGTTCCTCAGTCAGGTGTGTTCAGCAAACATGCATCTTAATTTTGGGACAGTTCATGTTATTTGATTTGTTGTTCCAATTCAAGAAGTACAATTGTGTAAATGTGCATACACTGTTAGGTTTTTTTACATCACATAAATAAGGAAGATGGAATTAAGTTGTAGGCTACATTTGATGCATATTCACAGTATTCCACTATAGTCTAGGCAACATCCACTGCAGAGAGATATCAATATACACACAGTATGCCACCATAGTCTAGGCAATATCCACTGCAGAGAGATGTCAATATACACACAGTATGCCACCATAGTCTAGCAAGATCCACTGCAGAGATATATCAATATACACACAATATGCCACCATACTCAAAGCAATATCCCCTACAGAGAGATATCAATACACGCAGAGTATACCACCATAGTCTAGGCAGTATCCACTTCAAAGAGATATCAATATACACACAATATGCCACCATAATCAAGGCAGTATCCACTGCAGAGAGATATCAATACACGCACAGCATGCCAACATAGTCAAGGCAATATCCGCTGCAGAGATATCAATATACACACAGTATGCCACCATAGTCTAGGCAATATCCACTGCAGAGATATCAATATACAAACAGCATGCCACCATAGTCTAGGCAATATCCACTGCAGAGAGATATCAATATGCACACAGTATGCCACAATGGTCAAGGCATTATCCACTGCGTAGATATCAATATACACACTATGCCACCATAGTCTAGGCAATATCCACTTCAAAGAGATGTCAATATACACACAGTATGCCACCATAGTCTAGGCAATATCCACTGCAGAGAAATCAATGTACACACAGTATGCCACCATAGTATAGGCAATATCCATTGCAGAGAAACATCAATATACACACAATATGCCACCATAGACAAGGCAATATCCACTGCAGAGATGTCAATATACACACAGTATGCCACCATAGTCTAGCAATATCCACTGCAGAGAGATATCAATACATGCACAGCATGCCACCATAGTCTAGGCAATATCCACTGCAGAGATGTCAATATACACACAGTATGCCACCTTAGTCTAGCAATATCCACTGCAGAGAGATATCAATACATGCACAGCATGCCACCATAGTCTAGGCAATATCCACTGCAGAGATGTCAATATACACACAGTATGCCACCATAGTCTAGGCAATATCCACTGCAGAGAGATGTCAACATACACACAGCATGCCACCATAGTCTAGGCAATATCCATTGCAGAAATATATCAATATACACACAATATGCCACCATAGTCTAGGCAATATCCACTGCAGAGAGATGTCAACATACACACAGCATGCCACCATAGTCTAGGCAATATCCATTGCAGAAATATATCAATATACACACAATATGCCACCATAGTCTAGGCAATATCCATTGCAGAAATATATCAATATACACACAATATGCCATCATAGTCTAGGCAATATCCACTGCAGAGAAACATCAATATATACACAATATGCCACAATAGTCAAGGCAATATCCACTGCAGAGAGATATCAATACACGCACAGCATGCTGTCATAGTCTAGGCAATATCCACTGCAGAGATGTCAATATACACACAGTATGCCACCATAGTCAAGCAATATCCACTGCAGAGAGATATCAATACATGCACAGCATGCCACCATAGTCAAGGCAATATCCACTGCAGAGATATCAATATACACACAGTATGCCACCATAGTCAAGGCAATATCCCCAAAAGAGAGATATCAGTATCAATGCTAATATTTAGAGGGGTGAGGGCAAAATTTAGACATTAGAGTAAATACATTTGATGAATTTGTGATTTTTTTTAAAAAAGGCTTCAAATTTAACATTGTATTATCTTAATGTGAATAGAATGTGAGACAAGAGACTCAACAGAGACTTTGTTATCAGTTTATCACTTTGACAGCAAATTGAAGTTTTGCATTTTCAAATAATGTTCAATTAAAAAAACTCTAAATGGCACATTTCCTCCCCCCCCCCCCCAATACACACAATATGCCACCATAGTCAAGGCAATATCCACTGCAGAAAGATATCAATACACGCACAGCATGCCACCATAGTCTAGGCAATATCCACTGCAGAGAGATATCAATATACACACAGTATGCCACCATAGTCTAGGCAATATCCACTGCAGAGATATCAATATACACACAGCATGCCACCATAGTCTAGGCAATATCCACTGCAGAGAGATATCAATATACACACAGTATGCCACCATAGTCAAGGCAATATCCACTGCAGAGAGATATCAATATACACACAGTATGCCACCATAGTCAAGGCAATATCCACTGCAGAGAGATATCAATATACACACAGTATGCCACCATAGTCTAGGCAATATCCACTGCAGAGAGATATCAATACACACACAGTATGCCACCATACTCAAGGCAATATCCACTACAGAGAGATATCAATACACGCAGAGTATACCACCATAGTCTAGGCGGTATCCACTTCAAAGAGATATCAATATACACACAATATGCCACCATAGTTTAGGCAATATCCACTGCATAGATATCAATATACGCACAGTATGCCACCATAGTCTAGGCAATATCCACTGCAGAGATATCAATATACAAACAGCATGCCACCATAGTCTAGGCAATATCCACTGCAGAGAGATATCAATATGCACACAGTATGCCACAATGGTCAAGGCATTATCCACTGCGTAGATATCAATATACACACTATGCCACCATAGTCTAGGCAATATCCACTGCAGAGATATCAATATACAAACAGCATGCCACCATAGTCTAGGCAATATCCACTGCAGAGAGATATCAATATACACACAGTATGCCACCATAGTCTAGGCAATATCCCCAAAAGAGAGATATCAGTATCAATGCTAATATTTAGAGGGGTGAGGGCAAAATTTAGTCATCAGAGTAAATACATTTGATGAACTTGTGATTTTTAGCTCACCTGAGCCAAAGGCTCAAGTGAGCTATAGTCATAGTGCGCCGTCCGTCTTTAACTTTTTCACATTTTCGACTTCTTTTCTGGAACTACATTGCAGATTTGGATCAAACTTTGTGTAAATGATGTACTCAAGGTCCCCTACTAAAATTGTGTTCGGGATCCAGATTCCCTCAGGGGTGGATCCAGGGCGGGACCAAAAGTGCCCAAAAGGGTACCCCTCTTCAAACATCTTCTTCTCCAGAAACAGTACATAAATGGGGAAACTAATTGCATTTCAACAATCTATAAAGATGGGTTATTAAAAATTGTGTTCGGGGTTAAGATCCGTCAAATAGAAATTTACGCTTTTTTGGCGTGTTTCTGGACTTAGTCATTTCAATGAAGAAAAGTGTCATGTTTTTCAGTTAATTGATATTGATGATTTCTTAATGACTATTTTGATCATAATTGTGGTAAGGAATATTTTTGTGAAAGAATTTTGTCATTATCTCAATTTTTGGATTTTTTATGAATTTTTTAAGACTCCCAAAAAATAGGGGGGGTTGGCCATTTTTCACATTTTCAACTTTTTCTACGAAACCACATGAAAGATTTTAATGAAACATGGATTACATGAAGTACTAAAAGTCCTCTATCAATTTGGTAAATTTCATCCAAATTGGTAAACAGATAATGCCACCATGTCTAAAAGTAGGTCTCACAATGGTACATATAATACTTGGTAATTGAAATATGTAGAGTAGCGGATCAAATCCAGCTGTGGTCAAAAAAAAATTTTTTTTTTTTTTACACATCTAAATAAGTTTTTAGATGTTTCTTAACATTCAACATATGAAATTAGGAATTTTACGTTTAAGACTTCCAAAAAAAAAAGGGGGGATGGGGGGGGGGGGGGGTGGCCATTTTTCACATTTTCAACTTTTTCTACAAAACTGTTTGGAACTACATTGCAGATTTGGATCAAACTTTGTGTAAATGATGTACTCAAGGTCCCCTACTAAAATTGTGTTCAGGATCCAGATTCCCTCAGGGGTGGATCCAGGGCGGGACCAAAAGTGCCCAAAAGGGTACCCCTCTTCAAACATCTTTTTCTCCAGAAACAGTACATAAATGGGGAAACTAATTGCATTTCAACAATCTATAAAGATGGGTTATTAAAAATTGTGTTCGGGGTTAAGATACGTCAAATAGAAATTTACGCTTTTTTGACGTGTTTCTGGACTTAGTCATTTCAATGAAGAAAAGTGTCATGTTTTTCAGTTAATTGATATTGATGATTTCTTAATGACTATTTTGATCATAATTGTGGTAAGGAATATTATTGTGAAAGAATTTTGTCATTATCTCAATTTTTGGATTTTTTATGAATTTTTTAGACTTCCAAAAAATAGGGGGGGTTGGCCATTTTTCACATTTTCAACTTTTTCTACAAAACCACATGAAAGATTTTAATGAAACATGGAATACATGAAGTACTAAAGGTCCTCTATCAATTTGGTAAATTTCATCCAAATTGGTTAACAGATAATGCCACCATGTCTAAAAAGCAGTTCTCACAATGGTACATATACCACTTGGTAATTGAAATTTGGAGAAATTTTTTTTTCATTTCTTTACACATCTAAATACGTTTTTAGATGTTTCTCAACACTCAACATATGAAATTAGGCAATTTTAAGTTAGATCTGGACAATATTTGAAACAATTGTTGTTCATGACCCAGACTTGAAATCAGTCAACAAAAGGTCCCACCTAAAGAAAATTACTAACTATTTGCCCTGAATGACTTCTTGCAGAGACCAAGGAAATGCTTAATATCAAAATCACCTGAATGGATGTGCAAAAAAGTGTTGTTTTTTATTCTAGCCTAAAATAAAATTTGACATATTTTCCACATCTGTGTTGACTTAGTCACATTAATGCAAAAATAAATGAATTCTTCCTTCATGCATGACTGATCATCTAGGTACTCAGGTGAGCGATATAGGCCCACTTGGGCCTCTTGTTTATAAAAAGTCTTCAAATTCAACATTGTATTATCTTAATGTGAATAGAATAATAGAATGTAGGAGAGACTCAACAGAGACTTTGTTATCAGTTTATCACTTTGACAGCAAATTGAAGTTTTGCATTTTCAAATAATGTTCAATTTAAAAAAAAAAACTCTGAATGGCACATTTTGCCCGCTCCCCCCCCTCCCCCCCCCCTACCCCCTTCCCAGAAAAAAAATTAGCACAGTATACTGTATTGCATGAAGTGCTCAAATGAAATAAAAGATGAGGCATACATTTAATGAGTATAGAAATCGGGGAAACAAAGAGCTGGTAGGAGGAGATTCTTAATACTACTTGACAGCTTTATGATTTATGATACATACATTACAGATTGAATGATTTCAGCAATTTGGTTAGTTGATGAATTTTTTTCTATGAATAAATAGACTAAATTCAAAATAGAGTAGAGTAAGTCTACATTTAACACTCAAAATGAAATGCGTGTTAAAAATTGTAGACAGGGGCAATACAGGTATTTTTACAAATTGAATGAACAATATTTTTGTATCACATATCTAACAGATTTTGAATTATAAAATACACATGTGTGCATATAGAATACATATGTAATCATTTTATATTAAATGGTTTAATAGACAGATTTAAGTAGGGGCTCTTTGTATTTTGACAGGGATTCATGAAATTTTTCTAGGCAAACGTTGAATATGAAATTTAGCTCTCTCTCATTTACTTCATTATGGAGTTAGAATACTAAGTGTACAATTTGTATGGAGAGTATGGCTGCCACTCCTTTGCTCAGTGTATTCCAGTGTTTCAAAACATAAAGCAAGGTTGCTGTGTAGTGTGAATGACATTATACGTAATTTGTTACTGCCTGTGTGATATCTATTAGTACTATATTTATCCAGAAGATGTCACAAGATTTGATACAATAACCATTGTTGAACCTCAGAATTGAACAAAATGATGAGTTTTTTCCCCCTACTGTTGTGTTCATTTCTGAATATGTACAATAATCTTTCATCTCCAAATTTTAGTGTGTTTGTATTTTCTAGTTTTCTAAATATTATTGTTAAAACAGCAATAAACACAGTGTGAGGAGACAAAAGTTTTATTTTGTGGAAAGCATGTTTCTTTAAGTTGAAATGTTTCTAGAGAATTTATGATTATGATCAAGTAATGTGTAATATGAATGGTCTGGGTACCAAATTGACTTCTCACTCGCTTTCAATTTGGCATTCATGTACGTATAATGAATGTAATTCAAGTTTATCATCCTTTTATGCTTATAGTTTTTAAAAGTTTGTTAATAATGTTCTCGCTATAAGGCAATCAGAACAATTGGATAAAAGGAATTATTGTATGTAATAGATTTTCATTTAAGAATCTGCTAAACATGTAAATTTGATACTCCTGTATTTTAAGTCCATATGTCTCCAGAACAATAACATAAATACCATTTTTATGCATAAATCTAATTCTACTGAAGATATCTCATCTAGCATAGTGCTTCACTCATTCGCCCTGTAGTTAACCTAGTACTGAACTCGCTTGAAAAAGTAGCAGGGTTCTTTAAAGCATTGATACTTCTAGAACTGTGAAACAGACTACAGCCGTTCAATTCTGTAATGATCATTTTGTTGTTTTTCAGTTTTTGGTATGCTTCTTGGAGATACGCTTATCCTGGACAATCTAGACACAGCCAATACATACCGACAAGAGGTTCAGTATATCCTATATAACATTAATCTGTTGGCTCTTTGTTGCTTGTTTCTTTGACAGTTAATTGGCTGTAGATCTATTGAGATTGTTTTGCCATTGTCTCAAAGAGGGGTACATTGTTTCATGCAAGTACACATGCATTCAAATTTTAATGGGAGGCATCTCTAGTAATTATATTTTTAGCTTAATAGTTTAAAATACAACACAAAAAATTAAAAATTGTATTTTACACTTTCATATTTTAGAAGTAGTTTTTCAGTCCCCCCCCCCCAAGGCTTTTACCGGAATCTAGACAATTCCTCACTGTTTAGGTTCTTGGTGTATAATGTGAATGATTCCTTGCTGTTTATGTTTTTGGCATGTAGTGTAAACGATTCCTCACCATTTAGGTTTTTGGTATGTATTCTTCGCCATTCAGGTTCTTGGTGTGTAACATTAACGATTCCTCCCCATTTATGTCCCTGGTATGTAAACAGTACCTCAATGTATAATGTTGGTCCATTACATACACTGCCTTACTTCAGGCTGATACCATCAGGATATAAGTTTATTAATTTTGGTGTGACTAAACCAAAAGAAAAATATATTACTTACAAAAACAAAATATGCAAAGGCTCGCTTTGTTCTCACTTTTAATAAAAAAGTATTTATTTTTATCTCTGTCCTGTATTATGTATAGAATATGTATTTTGTATCCCCTTATTTTCATATTTTCAGCTGGTAAAATTCACCCATTGTCCAACCATACTCACACGAGAGGGGGATCGTATCAGGAGTAATGGCAAATTTGGAGGATTGATGAACAAAGCACTACCAATAGAGAAGTTAAGGGGAGCTGTGTTCAGTGAACCTCTGTCTCAGTCTTACCATGATACACAGTTACATATAGGTACAGAGATAACATTCTACTAAAATGTTATCACTTGTGAATAAGAAATTGGCACCCCTACCCAAAGATTAAATCAATGAGCTTCACTGTCTGTTATCATCCGTTAGGTGGCGCTTGTGTACTATGAGTTAGAAACGACATTGAACGTTAGCAACCTTATGACATCATAAGAACGTTTTATTGTTCTTTACGTCATTTTTGTGGGAATACGTTTTATTTCCTTCCTTAACATCAGGACCGCAGTTAATAACATTGAAGTCCATTAACTCAGGGTACTGACCATATATGTATAAACTATGTTCAGATGCAGTTAAAACTATTGCTTTACCAAAGGGAAAAAGAAAGAATTGGCTGGTTAAAGGTCATTTGCAAAGACAATGTTAAATTTAGCAAATTTAAGTTAAGAACATACTACATAGTATATAAATAACGAATTTGAACTTTTTAGTTTTGATTTATGTCTTTCACAGAGTTTCATCGCTGTAAAATCCAGGAAATTTCTTCTTGTTTCTGATCTCATCTGAAAACAATGCATACTTAGAACACAAGTAGATACAACCAAGTATATCATAATTTTCTCCTTTCTATGCTTACTTGCTATAAATGTGAAGTTGATCTTAGGTGATGTCACAGGCCTTATAGATAAGTGTATGGATTTTAGATAGAGATAAGTGTTTCTATTTTGTGTTTATCATGCTGACATTAAGTGATATTGGATTTAAGAAAGAGATAAGTGCTTCTGTTTTGTGTTTATCATGCTGACATTTAGTGATATTGGATTTGAGAGACAAAATATTCCCTACTGAAAGGAGAATAAAAAGGGAAATATAACTTGTATTACACTTTATGGAGATTATTAAAAGTTTAATTACTATTTTTGTTTCCAGAGTGTCTTCAACTTTACAGGGCAGCAATGCTGAAGAGTCAAAAGGCCAAGGAAGAACTTCAAGAGCAAGTTGACTACATGAAAACTGCTGAAATGCAAAGCCAATACAAAGAATGCAAAGAGGCTGAAACAAAGCTCAAGGACATTGAAAATAGACTAGGTAAAAAACCCCAGATTAATTAGATGTAAAGGCAAAGAATGAAACTAATCCTTGGAATAAAGATTAAGTATAAGTTTTAATCAGCAAAAACATGGATAATCCTAGTGTTACAAAATGTCTACAAAGTTTCTTTTTTTTTTTAGGCATCGAGCATGCAAAGCATGATCGAGAGCCTATAGCGATCGTAAAATTTTACCTCTTCGCCACATTTCCTGGCCAAATCTCATTCGCGAAAGAAAATAGTACTTTCCTTTAAATGCTCATATTAGATTCTAGAAATGCAATTATATATATACTGATTGTCTTCTAATGCCCCTAAACATTTTTGGTAGAAATGTTTAATATGCAATGCGACGTAAATGACATACATAAACATTGTGATTCATGATTAAATTATGCGAAGGTGTATACAAGATTTGACCTTAACCAAGGTCTTAAGGGTCAAATTCGACGTTTATGCTTTCGGATATCCTCGACCTTTTTCATATAAAAGGCAAGATTGTTCCGAATGTTGTTTATAACTTAGATATTGGGGCGTAAGGATACATGATGTCATGTTTTCATTAAAGATCGATTTGTGAACTGTGCGCGTAGTTATGAGCATGCAACTGTAGATACAGCAATGAATTGAATTTTGAAAGTTTGAACTGCATTTGCATTATTTGTTGTTAATAAACTTCAGTGGTATAAACAGTAAACTCTCATTACAACGTCACTCGAAATAATTGCATATTCCAAAATCAGCAGAAATCGGCCCGTAATAAAAGTACATGCTCTTATTTGTGTTCTTTATACCGACATATTCGCCTTTGGGCATCGGCAGCACGGAACAAATGTACATTTTTACACCAATTAAAATTCTATACACCGGCAGACTACCTTAACTACCGATCTAGGAATTATTGGCAAGGGATTTCACGGCAGACCGCACCAAATATCCGGTACGCGGTTTAGTCTGTTATTTGCTTTGTTACAACGCACATGTGTTTACCTGTACATATGGCTTCATTTGAAATAATAAATCACTAATTATGCAGCAACTGGAATATGTTTATTCTACACTCAGTATTTCTTCTTAAATATTTTGTAAATGTACATTTACATACACTGTACGTATGAATTAAGCAGAATACAATAGAGTTCGGTAATGACCGTAATTATAGTTGTCTCCAAGTTTATTAATTGAAAAATTTTGATTTATATCATTTCATACGAACATAACAGCAATTCGTATATATCTGCAATTTTAAATTCATTTAAACGGTAAAATTCAGAAATACAGACATGGCCATTGTAACGAGAGTTAGTGCACCAGTTGGGATTCCAAATTTCAAGGACTTGGAAATATTTATCATGATACCCTCGCTAAGGAAGTTTGAAGGGGGGTATATAGGAATCACCATGTCCGTCTGTCCGTGCGTCCCAATTCGTGTCCGCTTGATAAGTTATGTACTATAGGACTTAGGATGATCAAACTTGGTATGTGAATGCCTCATGGGAACGGGATGTGTCATGTACCAAAATTTGGTCACTGTGACCTTGATCTTGGCTTAAGACCTCTAATAGTAAAACCTGGGCCACTTTGTGTCCGGAACATAACTTTTTTTTTGGTCATTAGATTTGGATAATTATTCACAGGATTGTTGCCCATGACCTAAGGGTGTGGCATAGTTCAAGGTCGCTATTTCTTTGGTGACTAAACTCATGTCTAATTGGATTTTGGCAAGACCAAATGTTCAGCTTCCTGAATTATTTGTTCAATTTTTTTTGCCACGTGGGGTATATGTCCCATTAGGACAGCTGTAGTGCCAGGACAAATGTCTGGAGACCTACTATCATACCCTTGTTGTCACATGCATCCAGTTATAGTTAATTTAATGAAATTAATTAATATAGTTTCTCATTTTCCCACTTGCACTTTAAACGGCTTGATAATCAATTCTGCTCGATGCCTTTATGGGCTTTCAGGCCTTTGATTCTTTTCTTATTTTTACTTTCTTTAGGAATGACAATGTCCCCTCGCGGAGTCACTCGTCCCACCATTTCTTCTCCTAGTGCAATAGACAGTCCAAACAAGAAAATGAAAACCTCTGTCAGTGCCTCAAATTTGTCATCACCTTCTCAGAACGGTGTTAGTTTAATCAGTTCCTCAGCATCAACCACAAATATGGGAACACCAACTCGACAGAGCAAAAGACTGGCATCTATGACACCAACCCAAGATGAAGAAGGAAGGAAAAAATTAAGGAAAAAGTGATCAATAGTTCAAATCTTCTGATGTGCCGTTTATGAAAAAGTCAGAAAATGGGAAATGATCCTACAAAGTAGTAGAGAGAACAGAAGAAAAATATTTCATTGCAATACAAGATCATTCAGTGATTTTTTGATGTGTATATTACATAATAAATTAAGCCAAGAAGGTTTGTTGAAAGGATGTATGAAAGTAAAGTGCGAATGCCTTTAATGTGTTCAATAGCTACTGACAAATCATAATATGATATAGCCTATACTGTATATATGGTCCAAAGCCACCATGATGAAGAATACAAAAAGCTTATTTGTATTCAGTTTCAGTAAATGAGAAAATTCTCATTGATATTTCATGCTCCTATGGAAACAGGTGTTTCATCAAATGAATTTTCAGATCTTGTTAAAAGTTTGAAAGTAAGAGCTTAAGAGAGAAAACTTGTTATTGTTAATTTGAGACAGATTTGTTTTTACATTTGAAAAGTTTTACGATCTCGCGGATCATGTTTGAAATTTGTCAATGTCATGTGTATGTACATGTACTAACAGATTTTAAACTGTTGATGCGGTGTATAAAAATGTTGCTAGTAATTAAAAATTTTTAATTAGTTACTCTCTGTTGTATAATGTAGTTAACATACCTCCTGCAATAAAGTTACCAATTGCAAGGATATACCGATGTCAGATTGTTTATCTGACTTTCTATAGACTTATAAGTTTAATGCACTTTTCCACAATCTTTTAAGATATGTCACACAGCTTTATTACTTCTTCCATTAAAGTAAAGGACCGCATATGCGGCATCATCTCACTACTACTAACTGCAGACCTGAGCTGAAATCAGTAAGGTTAAGGAGGACCCATCATGGAAAAAGGTGTTCCCTCAAGATAAAAAGTTGTTCTCTCTAGATAAAAAAGAGTAGCGTATGTCACCTCTGTGCCACCGTACTTCCTTTCTTGGTTTTTGACCGAATTGCAAAGCAAATGTTGGTCTATGAATTGGCGAAATCCGTCTGTCCGTCCGCACGGCGTCAACATTTTGCATTTAGCATTTTTTGTTTAGCTTGGTTTCTTTCATACCCTAAAGGGTACTTATGTCAGCGTAGGTAAGTTTGTAGATACTTGAATGTTCTATCCAACCAATACAAAAATTTAGTGACCTTGACTTTACGCTTCAGTGAACACACACTGTTTTTTGCCTTTAGGGTGACCACTTGCATGCATGTATTGTTAATGTTAATGCAAAGCAATTCCGGTCTATAAATTGGCAAAATCCGTCCGTCTGTCTGTCTGTCCGGCGTCAACATTTTGCGTTTAGCATTTGCAATCCGATCATACCGTCCATGACGGTTTCTTGTTGATTCTTGCTAGACAGATTGCAGTATAATATCTAGGCTGTGAAACAATTATGTGAATGAATTATGATACCGCTATTTAGTAAATGATATTCTCCTATGAAATGTTGCAATTAATGAAATGTTTTTGAAATACTCCTGTTTATGACTTTGTTAATAGTGTATCATTTATTGCATTCCAAGATTTCATAGGACAATATATCCATATCACTTCATACATTGGTGAGAGCATTCAAGTAACAAGAACTTTGCAACCATGACATTCTTTTTGAATTTGACCTCATACTTTTTATACGCCAGTCTTAAGATTATTATGACGTTGTCTGTCCGGTGTCCGGGATAAGCTTGTCCAGGTTATTACTTCTTACCCTGTACATGGATTTCAATAATATTTCACAGAATTGTTGCTTAAGACCCAAGGGTGTACCATGACCTTGAACCAAGGTCATAGCTCAAAAGTCAAGGTCACAACATGCAAAGTGAGTAAAACTTTGTCCGAGCCATAACTTATTCCATATCATGGATTTCAATAATATTTCACAGAATGTTTACTTTGGACCCAAGGGTGTGTCATGACTTTGACCCAAGGTCAAAGGTCATGGTCACATGTGCAAAGTGAGTAAAACCTTGTCCGAACTATTACTTCTTCCCCTGTGCTTGGATTACAATATTTCACAGAATTCTTACTTAGGACACAAGGGTGTGTCATGACCTTGATCCAAGGTCATAGGTTAATGGTCAAGGTCACAATATGCAAATGTTCATGGATTTCAGTAATATTTCACAGAATTGTTACTTAGGGCCCAAGGGTGTGTCATGATCTTGAACAGAGGTCAAGGTCACAAAATGCAAAGTGATTAAAACCTTGTCTTTTGGCTTGGCTTGGCTTTTACTTCTTGCCCTGTGCATGGATTTCAATAATATTTCACAGAATTGTTACTTAGGACCCAAAGGTGTGTCAAGACTTTGACCCAAGGTCAAAGGTAAAGGTCACAACATGCAAAGTGAGTAAAACCTTGTCCAGGCCATTACTTCTTGCCCTGTGCATGGATTTCAATAATATTTCACTTGACCCAAGGTCAAAGGTCAAGGTCACAAAATGCAAAGTGATTAAACATTGTTCGGGCCATGACTTCTTCCCCCTGTGCATGGATTTCAACAATATTTCACAGAATTGTCACTTAGGACCAAAGGCTGTGTCATGACTTTGACCCAAGGTCAAGGTCACATCATGCAAAGTGAGTAAAACCTTGTCCGAACTATTACTTCTTCCCGTGTGCATGGATTTCAATAATATATCACAGAATTGTTACTTATGACCCAAGGGTATGTCATGACCTTGACCTAACGTCAAGGTCACATCATGCAAAGTGAATAAAACTTTGTTCCTATGATAAGATGCTATGGAGATGCTATGTGACGTGATAACTCGAGTAAACCTTATTTGTTTTTCATTTTTTAGTTTTGAGCAAATTCCATTTTGTTGTTACAGAGTTATGGGACTTGGATCCCTCTTTTTGGATTTCAGTTTTGCATAACATAAAAGTATTACCAAAGAGACCCATGTTTGGGTGTAATAAAACCATACGTTCACATTGATCCGCTCCAAAGTAAGCGACGGGTGTATTATGCCACGCTAGGCGTTGCCCTGTTTAATTTTGCGTTTAGTTCATTTTCTTGAAGACCTAGAAAAACATCTTCAACACAGCCTCGTACACGGATAAACTTTGACGAGAGCATTTCGGCTGTACCAGAATTCTTTCTCCCCATGATCTCTCCTTCGATTCTTGAATTAAAACACCTAGAACAACTCCTTCGTGCATAGATATATCTTAGTGTGAGCATTTCAGCATGCCAGAATATTGTGACCATGAGACTTTCTTTGACAATGACCTTGCATATCCTAATTTTGAAAGGATTTTATAACTGACCTACATTTAGACTAAAAGAAGCTATAAATATCGCAATGGTAAAAATTCTTAACGTATTTATACGACAATGGGAAAGTCATGTCCTATGGTCGCACATGTATTTTTATCAGAGACATTGACTACCTTCATGAAAGTAGTCTGTCTCTGATTTTTACAAGCCCGTCACAGAGTTATGGGACTTGGATTTTATTTTCACTATGATAAGATGCTATGGAACGCAATAAGTTTAGCAAACGTCTGCTGTTTTTATGAAACTCATTCAGATATCTTTAACAGGATGGCGGAAACCGCCTTTCGATTTTGAGCAAATTCTGTGTTGTCTTTACGGGGTGATGGGACTTTGATTTTATTTTTACTATGATAAGATGCTATGGAACGCGATAGCTTTAATAAACGTCAGCTGTTTTTCATGAAACTCGTGCAGAAATCTTATGTGAAAACGTATGTGGAGAGACCGCTATGCCCAGACCAGAGAGGACGGTATGAAAAACCTATTGAAATACATGGCAGCCTTTTATCGTCTATGAAAAAAGTCCTTTTAAGGACTAATGAAAATAAAACAGCCCTTATAAGGGCTATTCATAGTATTCGAGAAGTAACCTTTTGCTGTAACGACACATACACTCCATATCTCAATGAACATATAACAAAAATTCATATATGCAATAGAAAAATATTCTTTACTACTTTTATAATGTTTATTCATCATTTTCAATACCAGTTAACCAAACCATGTAAGCTGTTAAACCTCATGAGCGGACAATATACTGTCATCTGACACAGAAATGTTAATGTCCAGTATCGTTTGCAATTTCCAGTAATGCTAATTTTAACTTTAATTTTTATACATAGATCTTTCATAATTCAAGTTTGTATACAGTCGATAGTAAATTAAAAATACTGGTATTGTCCGGTATCTTCCAGTCTTGTCAGATATTGGAAGATACTGGACAATACTAGTATCCCAGTATTGTGTAACTATTCCAGTATATCCCAGTATTGTCAGATACTGGACAATAATAGTATTCCAGTATCGTTTGAAATTTCCAGTATTGTAATTTGTAACAATACTGATATACCAGTATCTGACAATACTGGTTTTCCAGTATCTGTACAACAATACTTGAAATTTTTTGTTCCAGTATCGGTAACAATACTGGTATACCAGTATTGAGACCGCCAAGTTTACATGATCCGAAATCTTAAATAAGATAATGGAAGTTATATAATATAATATAATAATAGTTTATTATATAATAATGTAGGGTTATATTTCATTGCTTTAATAGAGTTCAATAGTATGCACTTTTTTTTTTTTTTTTTTGATTTCAGTATTTCATAAAAATATTACCAAAGAGATCCAAGTTTGGGGGTAATAAAACCATACGTTCGAATTGATCCCGTCCAAAGTAAGCGACATGCGTATTGAGCCACGCTTGGCGATGCTCTTGTTAGTTATTCCTAGACTGCACATGTCATTATTATCTCTCTTATTAGTCCCCCGCCGATGAAGCCGTAGGGGACTACAGGTTTCCAATGTCCGTCTGTCACGCTGGTTTTCCAGACTTTTCTTGGCCATGTGCTTAGTAACATATATCAACCTGAATTTTGGTGGCAAGCTTCCCCACGAGGAGTTACAGATCAAGTTGACTTCGATTACGGTTGACCTACTTTTTACAGAGTTACTGCCCATTGTTCAAAAATCAGTTTTCCGTACTTTTCGTGGTCATGTTCACCGATATCAAGCTGAAACGTGGTAGCAAGTTTCCCCATAAGGAGTTACAGATCAAGTTCGACTTTTTCCACAGTTCTTGCTCTTTGTTTAAACGCTAAAACAAAAAAGAAAGAAAATAGTCAGCAGCTCTAGCTAATAGACACTATTAAAACTCTCAGAGTGCCTGTTACCCTTTGGCTGCCACAGACTTACTTTTCAGTTCTTTCTAGATTTGTTGGGACCGTTGGGAGACTTATATTGCTTTTGCAATACTCTCAGAATGCTTGTTCTTTCAGGGTTCCACCAATGCCCTTTCTCCATTTTAATTTGTCCGTAACGATTACCCTTTAGTATTTTGTTCCTTGTTTTTATATCCATATTGATCTGACTTCAACGTGAATATCTACTTTCCTGTCAAAAGAGTAGGATTTTGATTTACGCGATACGTTTGATCATGTCTTTGTTCTTCTTTTTAAAATGTTTACACTTCGTGCTTGTATTTTAATGGATTCCGATTGTATAATCCAATATGTTAATGGCTTCCTATTGTCTACACATCTTTGGAAACCCCGATCATCCCAATGTTTAATCTAGAGTGTCGCTTGTGGTATATGTATAATACGAACTGACTTGTTAAGTGAAACTATACTCTGATTCAATTTAGAATTTCGTTAATGATTTTGTAGGTTTCAAATATATTCAGGCAGACTTTAATGTTAAAGTGATGTAAATTTGAATGTCTGTCCAACCAAGATGTCCAGTTTTGGTTGGTGACTCGTTACTCATGTTACTTTCATTATTACTATCCTCAAACATATAGGATATCATCCGGACATTACTTCTCTGTTTGAACAAACCTAGTATCTTTTATTTATTAAAATATTTTAGTGCCTTTTATTTATTGAAAATATTTCAAAATATTTCGATAAACAAATGCATTTTTTTACTATAGAGGCGAACGAATTGATTTAAATCAGATGTAGTTATACATGTTTATCTTACTTAGTTTTATCGAACACTCTTTTTGAAAACCGGAAATTAAAATATCATATATTGAGTAAGTTGATCATGAGAATAATAGGCCTACTGTAACATTTTGATTGACATACAAGACAAAAGACAAAATGTGTAAGTAATAAATTTACTCATATTAACTCTTTAAATCCATCATTTCTTTGTTTTAATGCAATACAGTTTACTATGAAAAATGAAGCCGGCGTGGCCTAGTGGATAAGGTGCTGTGCTCGTGATCGAGAGGTCCCGGGTTCGACTCACGTCCTAGGCCAGTGCTCTGTCGAATGAGACAGTTAAAACCGAGGACCCGTGTCACGATGGGCGTGGTACGTAAAAGATCCTTCACTGCTTCGGGTTGGTCCGTTGCAAAGGTCTAAATTTGTATGCAATACACCAAGCAGATGCCGTCACCATATACGTGAAATAATCGTGGATTGATGTAAAACAATATTTAATCAATCAATCAACTACGAAAATGTCTTGTAAAGTTAAATTTATCTGGAATATGGGGATATTTGATAGGAATGTAAACGAAAGATTTTTCTGTTTTCTACTATTATAGAACATAATGACTAAATTGGATTTCCGTTCTTCGTTATTGTAACGTAATACAATACAATATTATATATTTACATCGAGAACATTATTTGTTGGAATTGTCTATGATTGGTCAATTAATTCAATTTTCCATTACCAAATGATTTCTCTTATCGTGTCAACTATCTAAATATCACTTTGTGTGCACACGGAGATTTCCTTATATACCCCGATAAGATTCAATTTAATTCAATTCTTCATTACTTTATACCCTACGGAATATCAATGTACATATATACAATACATATATACAATATATACAAAATACAATTAACTTTTATAATACTTCGGTGAGTGAGTCATGCAACACAAAGAGTGAATTAGAAGTTTGCTGGCAGAATCAAGGAATTTTCCCAACTGGTACAATTCTCTGACCTTTTGTGCGCTTAAAAGTTGCACTTATTTGAAAACACTTGGTGGTCTAAAGTAATATGGATATATATATATTTATACATATATATATATATATATATATATATATATATATATATATATATATATATATATATATATATATATATATATATATATATATATATATATATATATATTATAGAATGGACATTTCAAAATAAAATGAAACTCGTCTTCAGTTTCATTACAGTTACAGAGCAGACACTGTCTATTGTTTCTTGAGATATATCTATGTCTGCCTATTTCAATATTCAAATTATGAGCCGAAATTCTAAAATGTGTAATTAGTTTCTTATAACGTAGCTCAATCGATCTTTTTAAATAGAACTGTAAAGAGAAATTGTCTATTAAATGTTGATAAATTACTCCTTTTGAAGAATTCACAAGTTTGGCAAGCAAGAGCGATGTACTTGGCTCGGTCGATTGACCATACATACGTCACCATGTCTTTATAGTTCATATTTAGTTGAGAACGGAGATTGCCAGATCTATTTCTGGCAATTTGCGTTCCCTCAAATTTTTATTACGTCGTCCATGTTTAAATATTTATAATGCTAGTCTAATTCCTTCGATGAACCATGCTAAACAGACTCGGTTCATCAGCCCATGAACTTGGGTCATGGAAGTAGTACCCGGCGTATGGCAAAACACATGCGTAGTATTATAAATAAGGCGGGGCTTACTCAAGTTCAGGGCCGAAGGTCTATTATATAATTAATGCATTTGAGCAATTAAAGAAATTACCGGAACAGATAGAGTATTTTTAGCTTTCTAGACACGCACTATATTGCGTGGCGGAAGTACTTTTTCATTTCAGGAAAAATTCGGTCCTTGCCAGTTTGATAACGGGAAATTTGATATTTTGTTTTCAAAAAAGAACCTTTTAAAATGCATTCTAAATATAAGGAATGACTGGGTTTTTTTTCTTCTAGGTTCATGGGGAATGAACTTGGGTGAGAAACAAACAAATCATTCGAGAACCGCTTCGCGGTTCACGTGATTTGTTTGTTTCTCACCCAAGTTCATTCCCCATGAACCTAGAAAAAAAGACAGCCATTCCTAAGATAATCGGATTTATCTGGTTTAATAATGTGCTGTGGAAAGCTCTAAGTCTTGCATTAAATAATTGTTTCTGGTCACATTGTATAATTCTCTTCGAGTACACCGTGTTCACCGCCTGAAGTAATTAACTTCATACAGTGTTTACTGCAAAAACCTAGTATGTCGGGTAAAGACAGTTTATAATGATCTTGCCTTGATCTTGGATTTTAATTTACTTTAAAAAAAATTTAACATGGACTGTATCTTTTGAACCGATAGTAATAGGTCTTCTCACATAGGTCCCTCATGTCAAGAGCTTGCATTTAATACCATGACTTTTAACCTTGTGACCTCGAGGTTGACCTACTTTTCGCAAACTTTTACCTGGGCTTTTTTTCCGAAATATTAGAGATGGAATTTCCCATGTGGATTCATTGTGACCAGAGCTTTCATCTGGTCAGGTTTTGAAATAATAATATCGAAAAAGGAAAAACGAAATGGCTCAAGTTTTCCCAAATATTCTCTCAGATATAATGAATGTCTAATCGCCAATCAGGAGGAACGTGTAGCTTTATTTAAGTAATTTATTCAAGAACATGAAAAAAGTTGTGAATGAATTTGTAAATACTGCAATGAAAATATTACAAATTTTAAACATGAAAAGAAAACCAATTTCTATCCTTATGACTCGTTTATTTACATATTTTGTTGCCATTCACTTTGTAGACATTCACAAAACAATATACATCATATTTAACAACATGTGGTTTATAAGAAGGACTATTCTATTTACCAAATTTTACCCCATAAGAGCTCTTGTGATTGGCCTAGCCTCTAATTATTCAAAAACGAAGCCGCTATCCAACGCATTTGAAACGAATTGGGTTAAATTAGATCATGGGTTTTAGCTCACCTGACTCGAAGGCTTTTTATTCAGATCTGTCCGAAGTCGGTGCCATCATAGACAAAAATATTCCCAAGAGGACATCCTCCTTTCAAACATCTTTTTCTTCAGAAGGGGTGCATGGATGTAAAAACTGAATTAAATGGTATCTGCTGAGTGTTCTAGAAGGATGCATTTTTAACAGTAAGATTAAATTTTGTTACTTTCGTCGGAAAGTCGAAAAAAAATTTTTTATGCCTTTATTTACATTATCATTTTTGCCTATTTTGGGGTAATATCTTATATTTTCATTTTGTATGTTGCTTAAAATCCATTGATTTTGTGATTGTATTGTAGTAATTGTAATAGGAAAGAACTTAAACACAAAAATAATATCTGTGAAGTTTTGCAATTTTTAAGATCAAAAAGGGGGTGATATACTATTACTGTGTAAAACTGAACATCGATGGATTTCTCCTTCAGCACTGATGAAGAGATTTTGATGAAACCTGGTACGTATGGAGTACTCGATGTTTAGGGCGGATGGGACGACATAGGATCAATAGGGTGTCATCCGTTATCAGACTTCTTATTCAGACCGGCTGTATAAATCGACAAAGCGAATGCACCATAGTGATTTAAAATTTTTAACGCCTTTTTTCTGATTCAGTCATTTCCACATAATTTTATTTTATTATTATTATTATCATTATTATTATTATTGTTGTTGTTATAATTATTATTATTATTATTATTATTATTATTATTATTATTATTATTCAATATAGATAAGCAATAAAGCATTTATTTGCAAAATTTTAGAAAATATATCAGGACTCTCTGAAAATGTCATATCAAAATTTAGTTGTTTTTAGATTTTTATGCTTACTTTTTAATTTTATATAGATCATTTAAGGCATGCTGAAGGGTAGGTGTTCAAACCACGTGCAATGCATTGCTTTCATTTCAATTTATACCCAACAAGTTTTTTTTATATATATTTTTCATAAAATGTAATAATAATAATAATAATAATAATAATAATAATAATAATAATAAATGAGGAAAAAAATTCTGGTTTCATCATTTTTAAATATTTTGTGTCATTGACTTGCTTTATGAAATGTAAAGAAGCGAGTTTACAGTCATTTGTCAGAAACAACATAAGCGAGAAATATAGTATGTATCTACGAATTTCTTCGGCAGGCAGTTATATGTGAATTAAGAAACTCATGTCCTTGTCCGTTTGGGTTTCTTGTTTTAGAAGAGGTCGACAGAGTGAGAAGTAAACGTACGACGAACAAACTCGGATAACTAGGAAGGCTCATGTGACCTGATCGTTTATAACAAGCAGCAAATCTAGCACAACATTCTGTTACTGTCATACAATATGATATCTTGATTTATGTATATACATGCAATTATCGCTAAAACCGCCTACTATTTTCCCTGATTTATCACAGAATGTATCGAGTTGACATATATTGTCAGAAATGCATGCGTCAGTACTACTCTACAACGCGTGATTCTGCTCCGACTGCGTTTAATACTTTATTATTGTTGTTGGGGTTGGTTTTTTTACCTCATCCCAAAACCATTTCACTTATATGAAGGCATTGCTCAGAAATTTAGACATAATACAACGAACCCCTCCGAGGCAGTAAGGGATCGTTATCGTGCCTCATCCTCCATGACACGGGATCTCGGTTATCACTTTGTCAGGTCAGGTGACCGAGGAGATTCGTCCTCGGAACCTCACTGTCCTGATCCGAGCTTTTTACCAATGGAGTTATGCCTAATTTGCATTTTCTACTGCTTAAATCGATACCCATATTATATACATATACCAAACATGAAATAAATATTGTTAAAGAAATCGATCCACTGTCACTGCTCATACCATTGCTATGGGAATGATTCAAAACCTCGTATAAAACGTTCACGTCCTCACTACTACTAATTATACTTATTGACTGCATTCAAAACGACCTCCGCATGCTGAATTCAGCTAACATCTCGTGACAATGGATACACTGAAAGATGTTATAAAAGTCGAAGTGTCAGGTACTATTTTTCCAATCAAACGGAATTTAATACAACACCATCAAAATTCACGTTTGGGAAAATTACTAGAAAACAAAGAAGTGAATTGTTCTGAACTATGCTTCCATCGTCCAGTAAAAGCTTTCAAAGAAGTTCTCTCATTTTATCAAACAGGAGAACTGCACATGGCGACCAACATGTGCCCAAAAGCCTTCTTGAGAGAGCTCGAATTTTGGGGATTCGATCAAAGTCATTTGGAAAAATGCTGTCAGTTTCAACTTCTGTCCACCTTGGCAGTGCAGGAAACAACAAACAATTTCCATGAAACTCTCTTGACGAAAAGGAATTTGGACAAAAGCGAGTCCGGAAAAGTTGGTTTCCGAGCAAGATTATGGACCATCCTAGATAACAGAGAAAGAACAACTTTATCAAAGGTACCGTTTTCTTTGTATCCCCGAAGGTCGTGTGAATTCTTCACTTTTTATATACATATATTCATCACTCAGTTTTAATATCAGTTTTTTCTCATCTACCGGGGATATATTATCAAATGGGAAAACAGAATATACCATTCAATATATTTGTTGACTACAGAAAAGAAATTGAGTCCAAACAGTAATAGAGACATTTTACATCATTTTGAAAATGCGAGATACATCACCACAGCTAATTTCCAGAGAAAAAAAAACATTGCCTATAAACTGCATAATTTAGTATGCTTCATACGAGGTAATGAACTACGACTACGATTGAAGGTTTTCTGTAATTTGGGGATAGTTATTAATAATGAACTTTTAGATATACTAGCTTTTATGATCAATTAACGGAGGCGACGGAAGGATGGTTTATAAGAAGAAATCAATAAATGGAATTCTCACTTAACTGCCTCTTTGATTGGGGAATTTACCGTGTATACATACGACAACAAAACGAAAATCAACTATTATTGACCAAAGATAATTATCAAGCACATGTAATTTTAAAGTTTTGACTATATTTTCCAAGCTGCGGTATGTGTAGAATTTTAACAGCTGCAAATATATACATGTTCCTACGAAATAATGAATTATTTATCAAGTATTGAAAGAAATGTATTTCATGATTGGCATGCAATTATATGAGTTTACAGTATTTACTATTTCTGACGTATTTCTTTCTTTACCACACTTCTACTACGTGTACAAATACAGAGTGAAACGCTCAGGGATTATCCCACTTCTAGCATACTCACTTTTCCGAGGTGAGGAAATAATTGGCGGAAAATAAAAAATAAATAGAATAGATTATTTTATTTTTGGTATTTATCAAAAGTGATCACATGATTACCGGTAGTCATGTGACCACTTTTAATATATATTAAAAAAATATAAAAAGACAGAATTATATATCACAATAAATTCTGAGCGTTTCGCTACTTGAAATTGCCCCTTTCTTAGTATTGGATAAGAATATCGTTCATGGCATGGTTGTTGTAGTTGACCACGTGTTATACACACATTATACATGGTAAGTAACTTATATCCTATTCATACTTATTCTTAGGAAACTGCAAAATATGCACACCTCACTCATGTGCAACACATGTGTGATAGAAGTACAACACGCTCGTGTATCACAATACATCTTATGGATTACGAACGGGTTCCTGTTTAATCTATGTAGTGGATCGGTTGATTTGGGAGAAAAGGGGGGATGGTTTACATTACTTTCAATGATTTTTGTATCATATCGTAACAGGAAGCAGGATGTAACGCGCAATTCCGGGATCGAACTCTCACTACATTCACCAAAAATACAAGTATTTGGTCACAATGCCACTTCTTTCTCCATTTGTACAAGAAGTCCATGTATATATTTTAATGACAAGTTAATATTTCTGTTTTCAATGTCTTATATGATGACGATATGTAATAGCAATATATGCAATCTGATTAAAACCAAAATCTTTATTCCGCTTTTCTTGGATAAAGATCTTGCGAAACCCCGTAAGGAGTCTAGGAATGAAATTAACATCGGACCCAGCGTTTGCATGTTTCTTTTCAGTGTAAACATCACCTGCAATGTAGTGTTTGAACTGTGTTTGCAAACCCCGTCGGGGGTTTGCATATTACGTTGATGTCTAATCTGGAAATGCGCATGTGCGACATGATTATGCTGCATGCTGGGAAACATAGCCTCCAAAAAGTGGTTGCTTTACTTTACAAGGTCAGACAGTATAAGTTTTGTATTGTCCATGACATCGATATTTCTAATGCGCTTAAAAGGAAAAGGAATGAAGAAGAATACCCTTGCTTTCAAAGGCAATGCTCATTACTAAATCAATGTTACAGACAAGCGTTCCAAACTAATAGTATTTACCGTACTTTCAAACGCAGAGAGGAGTATATGAGGATACAGCTTTTAATATGATAGACATTATGACTTGGGGTGATTTTCTTTAGTGAATGCATATAAATGATAAATAAATCTTACATGCAATGTATTCTAAAAATAAAAAGTACTTTAAAATACTTATTTTTAGATAAGTTAGTGGATGCCACATGAACATGTATAAATATGAAGAATATTCGTACTTTGGAAATCAACATTCGTGTAACCTTTCCCACGGCAGCAGTGGTATAATCCAACAGAATTTTCCCGCGTAATACTAATTAGATGTTCGTACCTTATAGTGTATGTACATTATCTAGCTATAGACAATCTCGAAAAGTTCCGAGTAAAGTTAAACGAAGGCGGAGTATCAAGGATTTTTAGCAGTTTAATTGGTGGAGCAATTACTGCACAGCTTGTAACATTCTTCGTACTTATGCAAACTTCCCCAGCGATTATTTGGGCACAAGAGGCCTCGACGGGGAGTTTGTGTTCTTTAGTTGTTGAAGTTGGCGGAACAAGTACTGCGTAGTTTGTATGATTTCTTCCATGTCTAACTGTACTTAAGGAGTTCGAAATGCCTAAACGGTGACATCCCGACGAATATGGTCAGCTTTCCCAACCCAAGTCTAAACATAAATAAACATTAGAAAGGAGGTAGTAACTATTATTTAGACAACAACCTAGCTAACATCATACAAAAGGGTCTTCATTTTAAACTGACCCACAAGTACCATTTTCCTCGCAATTAAAAATGCTACAGGGTTTGCATTCTAAGCTTTTTTAAAAGCTACGCTTGTTGTTATAGTCTTGTCCCATGATTCCTTGCGCTCCGCTACAGGGTCATGCAACAGCCAAATGTAAACAATATGGCGGCGTCCATAAGGGGCGTGTCACCACACGCGTGAACGATGTGAAGCGGAGAGAAGATTTTTTTCAGAATAGGAGGATTTCAAATACACGGATCCAGAATAAAGGTTTGTATTATAGATTTCTGTATATCTATCTTTGGAAAAATGCATACATACACGCACGTCATGACTTTAATTGATAGAAATACAGGCTGAAGCGGTCACGTAGATTCTTTGCTTACGAGCACATGTGATGTTTCGGCGTGGATTAGAGGTTATTGAAGGAGTGTCTTAACATTGGTTCCATTCTTATTTCATCTAAATAGGTCTCATCGTGTCAGAAACGTACATTTTACTACTTGTTGCAATTTTATAATGGACAAACACCGAATAAACATTTAATTGAAATGTGAAAGCCGAGATCAACGATCGAGCCATTGTAAACAAGTTATCGAGTGGTATATTAGTATTGTAAAACGAGTCTTAATTGTATCCTTATATCAAATGATTTTAGTAAAGATGAATCTTGTAGGAAATCATCTTTATCTAGTGTCTCAACTCAAAAATTATTCCTTTGATATATAGGGTTGACATAAAATTTATTCTGGGTACATTGTGTAATTGATTGATTATAGGGGAATTGAACACAGGTCGTCTGCACTGCAAGCCATTTAAAGTGTGGAATCATTAAATGATACAAAAACTGTACTGCCCGAAGCTGAATAAGAGAGATCAAGAATTTCCTCTGTTATCATATGAACAAATCAATGCACAACATTTCAGTTTAGGTGTTAATTACCATGTGTTTACAAATATTACAGCTAGAGAGACATCATGGATAGGTATCCTTCTGTCATGAGCCCCGGATTGCAATTTGAAAAAAGGCCAAAAAGAAGACGGGAACTATCTTCCCCGACTGGGAAAACACCAACGCATTTATCCAAACGGACGCAGTTTCAAGTACGATTTCTTATTAATTATAGTGTGCTTTATGATTTAATTTGTTAAATTGAAACTGCATATAAATGATCAAGGCCATATGTCTTAGATATCCTATGAATCTAAATAAATTACGGTAAATCTTAATTAAATTCCTTGTTTTTGAAGGATCAAACATTGCGTAGAAATGCTTGGACTGCACAGGAACGAGATTTCCTTAAAAACTACATAGATGAAATCGGTGCAATTCCTCACATTGGGGCATCTGATTTTTGGAAAGACTGTGCAGACTCCCTAAACAAAGAATTTGGTACAGCACGCAGTGGTAAGTACAAGAAAATAATGAATATTAGTCAAATCAAAAGTACATAGATAGGCCTTAATTGGAATCAAACAGAATGTGGAGGTTCATCCAACTTAAATAACCCCAAAAACATAAAGTGCAAAACACGTACATACACTACTCTGAAGGAAATATTGATACTTTTTATATGTATACTAATATTCTCTAACTTGACTTTGTTACAACACAGCACATTCAAAAGATAGGCCTATATAGTTCAAAGTTTTCTTGTGTCAATTATAGGTAACATGTGTCGCACAGCATATCTGAAGTTACCAAAAACACTATTTAGATCTATGGGAACACAAACACAGACATATTCCTGTGATACATCACAAGAAACAGATATTGTCATCCCCATCCAGTCAACCGAAAAGAAAAGGTATGAATTAAAATTGATTAATGTTTTGATAATTGAAATGTATGTATGTGCAGGCAAGGATGAAAAATTGTTTGCCAGACGGGGATTTGAACCCATGACATCTGCACTCAGGATGGGTGCTCAACCGACTGAGCTAATAAAGCCTATATCCAAGTTTGCAACATAAGTATGAGAGACATTCAGGTTTGTTTTGTAGAAATTTATACTTTTCAGATGTGTTCATGGATGGAATAATTACATATACATTTTTATACACTTTCAGGCCTCATTCACATTTTGTTGAGACTTTGACATGGGATGATGTGGAGGTACTTGAGGGAAGTGAGAACAGCCACTCTGTGATTAACAGTATCATCAGTATGATGAAAAACTCTACAAATAATGACAAAAATAGTGAAAATCTGAAGCTGTTGGCAACACTTCTAACTGGGGGGGATGTTGCTAAAACAATTATGGAGTTGAAAGGCTTAAGACAGGAGGTTGAGCAGCTTTTCATACAGGAAATGCAGTGTAATGCAAACACCAAATGCAGACGGTCAAATGAAAGTTACTTATATCCGAAGGATTTTAACTCTCTACTCAAGTTTTCAATTGATAACTGTGTATATGAATTCAAAAGTTCTTTACCATTTCTGCTTAAAATCCTTATTGGAATAGCAGTTCCAGTGTCTAGAGCAAATAAGAACAAAGTGAAATCACTGAACCATGTTATACCAAAAATGGCCCTCATTTACAGTATCATCATGTCTACTAGATTCCATGAGCTCTCAAGAATGCATAGGGTGATCTCAGTCGCATTGATGGATTCTCATGCTAAAGAGAAGGTAATTTAATTTCTATATTTGCTTAAAATTGCAATTAGGTTGAGTTAATTATCTGCATGCGATTTGGATGATTTGTTTTCCGTAAACTATTCTAATGTACTGTTTATTGAAATAATTTTAAGACTGTTCATGAACCCTAAATTAAGCAATATATCTTGAATAATATTCAACATTCAACTAGTTTATTTTATATTCAATATCTAATTCATAGAAGACAAATTATCTATATATAATGATTGATGGCTATCAAACACAATATTATTCTATCAGTTTTGATATTGCAGACAACACTAAATAGCTGAATAGATAAATGAATAAAAAGATAAATAAATAAATAAGTGTATTATTAATGACATATGCATTTGTTACTTTATTTTCTTGTTCATGTTTATATTTCATTACCTTCTTTCATCGTTCAAATTTGATGACTTGTTTCAACTTAGATATTTACAGAGGAAAAACGTTATTGGACTGATGCATGTTTTCTCTTCCAACAATACCATTTTTACACAAATGTTTTAACAAATGTTCCACTGTTACATTTCAGTCAAACATTGATGTATTCTTTTTGTTTTAGTTTTATAAGTTCTTGTTGCTGAATTTGCTGTTAAAGTAAGTACATTTTTTGTATGAGTAATGTTCACTTAAATTCACTAATAGTATTTAACATGTGTTGATTTTTATGCCTCTGGATGGAAAGATTGGGACATATTGTTTTTCTCCTGTCTGTCTGTTAATTTGTGTTTTGTCTGTTGTCAACTTTAACATTCACTATAACTTTTGAACCATGAGAAATAGAGACTTCATATTAGGCATGCATACTCAACTAATGAAGCCCTTTCAGATGACACCAAGGTCAATGAACTTGTGACCTTGACTGTGGCCATGAGGTTAAATAATTATATCTTGAAAATATATCTTGAATAATATTCAACATTCAACTAGTTTATTTTATATTCAATATCTAATTCATAGAAGACAAATTATCTATATATATAATGATTGATGGCTATCAAACACAATATTATTCTATCAGTTTTGATATTGCAGACAACACTAAATAGCTGAATAGATAAATGAATAAAAAGATAAATAAATAAATAAGTGTATTATTAATGACATATGCATTTGTTACTTTATTTTCTTGTTCATGTTTATATTTCATTACCTTCTTTCATCGTTCAAATTTGATGACTTGTTTCAACTTAGATATTTACAGAGGAAAAACGTTATTGGACTGATGCATGTTTTCTCTTCCAACAATACCATTTTTACACAAATGTTTTAACAAATGTTCCACTGTTACATTTCAGTCAAACATTTATGTATTCTTTTTGTTTTAGTTTTATAAGTTCTTGTTGCTGAATTTGCTGTTAAAGTAAGTACATTTTTTGTATGAGTAATGTTCACTTAAATTCACTAATAGTATTTAACATGTGTTGATTTTTATGCCTCTGGATGGAAAGATTGGGACATATTGTTTTTCTCCTGTCTGTCTGTTAATTTGTTTTTTGTCTGTTGTCAACTTTAACATTCACTATAACTTTTGAACCATGAGAAATAGAGACTTCATATTAGGCATGCATACTCAACTAATGAAGCCCTTTCAGATGACACCAAGGTCAATGAACTTGTGACCTTGACTGTGGCCATGAGGTTAAATAATTATATCTTTTTCACTGAGGTTATAGTGTTTCAGAAACACATGTACATCTTGTTAATGAAATGAGACTTTTGATGGGTGAATGGTTATTTAATATCCTGAATAAAGTTAGATAGATGTATAGTGCTCTGTTACGCAATGTATAATGACCTGCATTTGTCATTTGTCTGTTTGTCAATCTTTAACACTCTATAGTGATGTATAAGTAAAGTAGATGTGATCCCACAAATGCATCATGCATATAAGCGGTCAATTATTGCTTGATTTATATTCCTGTTATTAGGTTTTTGACAGACTTGAAAAGTTGGGTGTATCTACCTCTTTCCAAGGGGCAACAAGAGTAACGGAGGAAATTGGCAATCACAACTTTGATCAAGTCATTAAAAAAGTGAAAGATGGCCAAAACTTCCGAATCATCGGAGACAACATAAACATGAAGGTAACTTGTGTTTTGACCGTTTTCATTTTTCAAAGCGCATAATATATTTGGTGACTGATTATATGTCAATCTGCTTGTCTATCAAAGTTAAGTTCATGATCATTAAAATGGTAAACTTCATTTTTATGCATGGTGTAAGTGCATCATAACGTAATGTAAGTGACTTATATTGGTTGACAAATTACATGCATGTTTTGGATACTGAGTGTGACCTACTTTTTTCCAAAAATATGACCAGGTAAGGTTATATGACATGGTGTATTGACCTTAACTCCAAAAGACATTTAACAGTTATTGATTTGTGTGATTGATCTGTCTTTATACAGCTTGGGGTACGTCATGAAAGGTCCAATCAGCATGGGACTATGTACAATTGGTTTGCTTCAGCATTGATTACTCAGAGAGGTTCCTTTACACACTTGCCTCAGGAACCACAGTGCTTATCCAAAGATTTGATGCTTCAGGTATTACATATCATTCATTGCAACAAATTCCTTCCGGATCACAGGTATCGGTAATAGTTTGTATCTTCTTCCTAAACGAGTGCAGGACTCCCAGGGGAGTGTCTTGAAAGACCCCAAATAATGACAACTCAAAACCCAACTCAAACTTGAAGTAATTTTTTGGTCCCTTGGGATTCGAATTATCAAAGTTTGATTGTAGTTCAATTTTACTAGTTATACCCCCTGCAAACAAAATTGGGGGTTGGGGGGGGGGTATATAGGAATCACCTTGTCTGTCTGTCTGTCCATCAAGCTTGTCAGTGGACCATAACTTCTTACCCCATTGACATATCTGGATAACATTTCACACAATTGACTCTTCCGAAAACGCTCGAAAAATGTTTAAATCTAGTGACGTCACAATACCTTAGAATGATTGACACCTCGGTCAACCTCGGACAAGCATTGTTAATATATTGTGACGTCATAGAATTCGATAAAGGGGCGGAGCTTACGGAAGGGTCAATTATTGTCCATGACTCAAGGGTGTCATAACCTTGATCCAAGGTCATATCTTTAAGGTCAAGGACACAGTGCACACATCATAAAATGTCACAAACACATTGCTCACACAATAAAATGTTGTCATGGGGGGTATTTGGCCCATTAGGACTGTTCTAGTTTAGTCCTGTATATAAACCACAGTTTGTGTACATCGTAAACTTGTATAATCATTCATTAGATGTGTACCGGTAAGGTGTGATAAATTTAATTGATATCAATGTTATTAATTTACAGGCCTTCCAGCCAACTCCTGCTGATCAGAAACAACTGTTCCATGATTATGGAGTGTTAATTGCACGTGTGGCGGCTGAACATTTACCACAGCTACAGTTTCTTTCTGCCATGTCTAAGGAGGTACCGCCATAGTTAATTTTCTGTATAGATAATTGTACTATTTTTGTGAAACCAGTAAAAGTGTGATCAAAAAAGTTCCTTTAAGTTCTTTTCTAAATTGATCAACTTCCTTGCTCAAGTTTCTGTAAAATTACATATATTGGCTCAGGATTTATTGTTAGCTATGTCACACCAATGTGACCATATGCTATTGACGAATGACATTCTATAAGTAAAGTCATATGACATAATTAACAGTAAATCCTCAGCAAATTGATGTACAGATGTTAACTTCTCCGATGCACTTGGGTCTTTTGCAGTGACATTGAAACAGTACTGTATTCTACATTAAAGCTAGGTTCCATTTATTTTCCAGGTTATGCTGGGAGAGTACTCCGATGCCATGAAAGAGAAGAGTTTTCTCGTGACGTTGCCAGTTTTACCTCTTGATGAACAAAAGTATGCAGATACAGTAGAAATTCTAAAAAGCTATGAAGAGACTGTCGAAAACATATATTCAAAAGCAGAAATGCCTATTCAGAAAGTGCACATTGGGGGCGACCAGCTCACAAGAGAGCAGTTCACAGGGGCAAAGGGTCTACGGTCTGAGTGTCTCACTGAAAAGGATAGATTTGATCATCTTGGACCTATATCGTTTGAACTGTGGCACACAGCTATGAATTTACTCCGCTTGATTTTCAAAGCATTATATAACGAACAGTCATTTGATAAAGGCACCATGAACGCCGCAAGAATCAAACTCGAACGGAAAACAGTAAGAAAAGATGTCCAAAACCATTACGATCACGACAAAGACTTCTTTTTGTCTTTCGTAAGGAGCTACATTGTCGAAGCTTTGTGTGCATATTTTGGGATTGATGATGTTCATTCACAACCAACAAAAAACGTACCAATGAATGGTGAAGAACTAACAGAGAAAATGGAAAAATTTATCAGTGAGTATGTGTTTGCAAGAAATTCAGATGCATCATCAACAAAGACCATTCATACTCCACTGATACAGATCATTCCTCTACCTGTAACTCTTCCAGATGGCACGACAGTTACTATTAACATACAGAAAACTGTAAACCAGCAACAGGAAGTCAGTGAACATGATCACGTGAAACATTATGGCCACACTGTCCTGCAGCTTGGCCTGCTGTTCATGAACTTTCTTGATATTGTTAAGACACCAGACAGGACCCGAATGTTAACTACCATGAAGTACTTAATGCAAGTATTCAAATCATCAAACAACAATAGCAAATATGCACTGGAATGTCTGCGATTCCTCTGCCACCAGCAGTCATCATACAGTTTACGAACAGCAACAGAGACCTTTTATGGTCTCTTTGTAAATACTGTTGGAAAAAGAGATAGCAATCAACCGGCTGATCTAAAAATGGAACACACTGTCAAAAAACTTAAAGGTCTCTACCGAGCATCCGGTCCCAACAAAATGGCAGGTTCTCTGATTAAAAAATCACGAGCATTGTCTGGTGTGGATGAGATTTCTCGGAGAAGTGGCTTATACACATAATTGTATGTAGCTGTGATACCTTGGTCAATTGATGATGGTAGGCGTTTTGTTACACTAATCATAATGTTCTGATTTAATGTTGGAGTTGTGTTGTACACCGCATAATGCAACATTCCTAAATTAATTGCGATAGCATTTTGAGCTTCTTGGCTTGCTGTAGCAGTGGTGGCCATCATGCGCACGTTTTTAAAGAATGGTCTTAGTTCCCCAATATGACTGTAGTCGGGCCTAAAATCACCACCCCACTCCAATATGCAATGTGCCTCATCCACTATGATAAATGTTGAATGTGTGGTTTTGCTCATTCTTGCAATTTGTGCAGCATTATATAATATGTCTTCAGGATGACCAATGTAGAAAGTCTTTTCTGGGATTGTGTCGTTGTCTGATGTCACACCGCAAGCCATATCACCTAATTTCGCACATTCCTGGTCAATAAGGGAATTGAGAGGCACAATAATTAAAACAATGCAGCTTTCTCCTCTTACAACTCTTTGGAAAAACGGCAACAGTTCAATTATAAGTGACTTTCCATAACCAGTGGGAATCACTGAAACAATATCTTGATCCTGGATGCCTCTCAGGCATTTCAGCTGCATAGGTCTGAGGTGATCGAATTCAAAATGAAATGCTTTGTTAAATTCAACAAGTGCAAGTTTCTCTTTCACTACTGCATTGATGTTGTCAAAAGCCATGATTCTACAGTACTGTTCATATTACAAAACACGTGTGGACGTACTGTACTCTATTAGTCTATAAGCCTATAAATACCATCACAACAACTCGAAAAGTTTTAAGATCACATTCGACACCAAACATATATCATAGTAAAATGTACGTTTCTGACACGATGAGACCTATTTAGATGAAATAAGAATGGAACCAATGTTAAGACACTCCTTCAATAACCTCTAATCCACGCCGAAACATCACATGTGCTCGTAAGCAAAGAATCTACGTGACCGCTTCAGCCTGTATTTCTATCAATTAAAGTCATGACGTGCGTGTATGTATGCATTTTTCCAAAGATAGATATACAGAAATCTATAATACAAACCTTTATTCTGGATCCGTGTATTTGAAATCCTCCTATTCTGAAAAAAATCTTCTCTCCGCTTCACATCGTTCACGCGTGTGGTGACACGCCCCTTATGGACGCCGCCATATTGTTTACATTTGGCTGTTGCATGACCCTGTAGCGGAGCGCAAGGAATCATGGGACAAGACTATGTTTGTTACATATTGCGTCACTGTCACGTGCCTAGCCGAGTCGTTGATTGGCTATGGGAAATAACTGTTTCGGTGACTGGAACGTCATCCGAGTTCACCAAAACATGACCCCATATGAAGTTTTTATCCGCAATGGAACAAATAGAGAAACGAAATAAATATATGGTTTCAATCAGATTGGCGGTATATGGTGGAGGTATATAGTGGCTTTATAATATCATGGTGGTGATGTATGGTGGCGGTATTTGCTTGATGCATGGCAGCACAGTTTTGTTCAATGTGCACAACAGACCTACCAGAAGCAGTAGGTCATCTCATACATTTCACCGTATACCGCGACACAACAGACCCACCAGAAACAGTGGGTCATCTTTTACACGTCATGGTATACCGCGACACAACAGACCCACCAAAAGCAGTGGGTTATTTTTTACCGTCATCGTATACCGCGACACAACGGACCCACCAGAAGCAATGGGTAATCTTTTACACGTCATGGTATACCGCGATACTACGGACCCACCAGAATCAATGGATCATCTTTTACATGTCACTGTATACCGCGACACAACTGACCCACCCGAAGCAGTGGACCATCTTTTACACGTCATGGTGTACCGCGGAACTACGGACTCACCCGAAGTATTGGGCCATCTTTTACACGTCATTGTTTACCGCGACAAAGCTGACCCACCCGAAACAGTGGGCCATCTTTTACATGTCATTGTATACCGCGACACAGCTGACCCACCCGAAACAGTGGGCCATCTCTTACATGTCATTGTATACCGCGACACAACGGACCTACCCGAGGCAGTGGGTCATCTGTTACATGTCGTGATGTAACGCAACGCAACGGACCCACTCGAAGCAGTGGGTCATCTTTTATATTATATAGTCCACCGCGCACAACGGACCTACCCGAGACAGTGGGTCACCTTTTACATGTCGTGGTGTACCACGACACAACTGGCCCACCAGATGCAGGGGGTCATCTTTAACACGCCATGGTTATACCGTGACACAACTGACCCAACCGAAGCAGTGGGTCATCTTTACACGTCTTCGTATACTGCGACCTAAAGGACGCACCCGAAACATTGGGTCATCTTTTACATGTCATGGTGTACCGCGACACAACGGACCCATTCGAAGCAGTGTGTCATCTTTTACATTACATAGTCCACCGCGCATAACGGACCAACCCGAAGCAGTGGGCCATCTTTACACGTCATCGTATACTGCGACCGAAAAAACGCACCCAAAACAGTGGGTCATCTTTTACATGTCATGGTGTACCGCAACACAAATGACCCACCCTAAGCAGTGGGTCATCTTTTACACGTCATAGTATACCGCGACACAACGGACCTACCCGAGGCAGTGGGCCATCTTTTACATTACATAGCCTACCGCGACGCAACGGACCCATTCGAAGCAGTGGGTCATCTTTTACATTATATAGTCAACCGCGACACAACTGACCCACCCGAAGCAGTGGATCATCTTTTACACGCCATGGTATACCGCGACACAGTTGACCCACCCGAAACAGTGGGCCATCTTTTACATGTCATTGTATACCGCGACACAACTGACCCACCGGAAGCAGTGGGTTATCTTTTACACGTCATGGTATACCGGGACATAACTGACCCACCCGAAGCAATGGATCATCTTTTACACGTTATGGTATACCGGGACATAATTGACCCACCCGAAGCAGTGGATCATCTTTTACACGTTATGGTATACCGGGACATAATTGACCCACCCCAAGCAGTGGATCATCTTTTACACCTCATGGAATACCGCGACACACCGGACCCACCAGATGCAGTGGGTCATCTTTTACATGTCATGGTGTATCGCGGCACAACGGACCTGTCGGAAGCAGTGGGTCATCTTTTATACGTCACGGTGTACCGCGGCAAAACGGACCAATCGGAAGCAGCGGGTCATCGTTTACATGTCATGGCATACTGCGACACAACGGACCCACCTGGGCCAGCGGGTCATCGTTTACATGTCACGGTATACTGTGACACAACGGACCCCCCCAGAAGCAGTTGGTCATCTTTTATATGTCATCGTATACCGCGACACGAGTATTCAGTACTAGTGTATACTGCTTCATATGAAGAACAAAAGGGGAAGCAGAAGCTGATAGAAAGCTCCGAGTGGAGAGCTGGCATCTCACCGTGGTCATCAGATTATAATATCTAGTGTATTTCTGGGCTGACAACCTTCCACCTTGAAGGAGAAAAACAAACTACTGTAACATCCTCCTAACTACAATAGTACAATCTGGAATTAAATCGTCAAAGAAGTCGTTTATTAGATATAGAGAAGACGTTTACGTAAATGATACACTTTTCTTTTCAGACTATTGAAGTCTGTCCAAGATGTAATTTATTTCTCATGTTGTTTTTTTTTTCAGGCGTATATGGCATTGGCGATTTCGTTTGTTGTTCTGTCCATCATCAGTTTGGCCATCAGCACCTTACCCGAATTTAACAAACCACTAACAGCAGCGCAGATGAAGAAATACATCATGTCCAAGGACAGCAACATGGACGAGATCCTAATGGATTACATAAATTCATTACATCCTGGAGAATATGTTTATTTCCACTGGAAGTCCAATCATGGCATATATCAACACTTAGATTATCAAACATTTATAATGGCCAATAACATGAGCCAGAAACATGACAACGACACTCTTTTACAGTTGTACCAGTATTCAAAGCTCAAACTGAGACCTTTTGAAACAAGACACGAATATTTTGAGTACATAGAGAATGTGGTGTTGGCTTTCTTCACGATAGAGTTGATGGCCAGGTTGGTGGCTTGTCCCAGCGTCTTGGAGTATTTCCAGTCTGTACTTAACTGTATTGACGTGTTAGTGCTGATTTCCACCTACATTTATATTGTCATTTTCCATCTGTATGTTCATTTGAAGTACGAGTCTATCGTGGCTACCATCCTTCTCAATATCCAGGCTTTTAGAGCCCTGCGTATCATTAGGATAGCCCAGAACATGGGAGTCATCGTAGTCCTTCTCCATAGCCTGCGTAGGAGTCTCAAGGAACTATCCATCCTTGTTTTATATATGCTTATTACTGTAAATCTGTTTGCCAATTTTCTATACATAGCCGAGAAGCATTATAATATAGAAAGTATCCCTCAAGCATGGTACTGGGGAATCGTTACCATGACAACACTTGGTTACGGTGACGTTTATCCATCCTCTGCTATAGGGAAGGTTGTGGCTTGTATGTGTGCGATATGTGGTATCGTACTTCTCGCTCTGCTCATCCCCATAGTGGTTAACAACTTCATTGTCCTCTACCAGGTCATCGTCCTCAGCGACAGAATGAGGACACGGAAGGAAGATCACGAGGATAAAGAATTAACGAAACACACGCACGGAAGGAAAGCAAAAGTATCTGTTCACCCAGAAATAAATGTCAAGTAAATTTTGACAACATTATTTGTAAGCAAGTTCACTGCTAAGTGAACATTCCCTTGTAATGTGATAATGTTGATCTTGACCTTGACCTCTGACTCACCAAATTAATCCCTTTCTCATCCATAAGAAATAGAAAAAGTTAGATAATGATTCTACTTTGAGCGGTCAGAGAGAGAAGGGGGGTTTCTTGATTTCTGATCCCATAATAATCCTATGTTTAATTTGTTCGATTCTTACAACATATACCAGTTTAAAAATAGCTAGGACTTGTACAATTTTAATGCATGCAGAAAGTGAATACATTTAGGACCACTTTCATACCAAAGTCGAACATCTCGATTCAACATCAGTTATCTTACTTAATACATGTACGACAATGTAAATACTGCGATGTCAGGAATCCTGTATAGACCATAGAACAAATAAGAGACATTGGAATAAACAAGTTTTAAACAATTCAAAGACAATTTGTTTAAAGAAAGATATTAATAAGAAAATGCACCTGGTGGTAATCTAGAACGGAAATGTCGTGTTCGTTACTTGTGTGTGTGTGTGGGGGGGGGGGGGGGGGGGGGGGGGGGCAGCCTGCTTTTAATATACAAAACATTATGTTGCATTATGTATATCATTATCTAATATAAAACATTGTCTTTCAATTCCAACATCAAATCAAGGGTTATGCCCAGTATGATTGATACGAAAAGACATTGAAAGTAAGGGGGTGCAAAAACGTTTCACAAGTTTAATAATGTGTTCGATCGCAATTTCACCGATGCTTTTTCCCACATCATGCAGAAATGCCTGGGGAGTGTTCCGCCATGTTCGCTATAAAGAACGACGCAAAGCGTTCAATGCAGCAAGGGGTTAGCTCTTGGCATACACGTCGTTCCATTTCATCCCAAACATGCTCTATAGACGATGGATCCGGTGACATGGCAGGCCAGGGTAGCACATTCACGTTTTACTGCTGTAGAGAGTCACTGGTCGTGCGTTGTCCAGTTGCAGGATGACGTTACGCTGTGATATATCTATGTATAAGCACAAAGGTAGTGAAAAATAAAACCAACAACAACGTTCACTATCCAATAATGTCGCATCAACCGTGGGTTCATGCAGTTCCCTTAAGAATAAGAGATAAAATATAGAAGCACAAGAAAGCGACAAACGACGCTAAAATTAATAAAAATTGGTCAAGTTTTCGAGGCGATCTGCTCCTTCAACAGGTCAAGACAATAAACACTTACATAAATAGAAATACGAAAAAAGAGAACTATAGACAAAGCACTAGTCTGATAATACGATGATCTCGGACGTCAACTACATTTTGCGTGTTTGCTGCTCGCTAAATGTGAAATGAATTGGCCTATATTCAATATCGTCATGCGGACATAGGGCCACACCTATTACGGTTTGCCGTGACCCATTCGTGTTGTCATCAAACTTCGTGACCAGAGTGAAAGGAGATAAAAGTAAGATGAGAAAAGACAAAATGACTGAGAAAAAAATAATTTTGAGTGAAATAGAAATAAAACAGTATAACTAAATGCACACAGCCGACAGATCTATTAATTGATACTATATTTTCATACTTCGTGACCTTGATATAAAAGTTCATTTTCAAAGACTTTAAACTGGGTCATATCTTATTAATAGTATATTTGATAATGTAATAATGAAGACGATAGGTACATATCATTTGCTCAGTTTCAGATTAACGAAAGTATACAAAAAAAATTACGGAGAATAAACAGACACTTTAGAGTATTAGAAGTCATCCAGCGAGGTGTGATGTCTTCTGACAATTGTTGCTATTGGAGATTAAGTATCAATCAAATGAGACTGCATGCTAAATTTACTTAATTCTCAAGTCCTGTGAAAGTTGATCAATGAATTGATTGAAATATTGTGATCTGTCGAGATTATGAACAGGATGTGCAATGTTTTCAAAAACGCTGAAGAAAACAAACAAGAAACATATTCTCGTCGAAAAGATTATGGACAGAGTTACGACAGTAGATCACTGTGCATGACATTAGAACGTTAAGAGGCTTTGGAATACTTTTGGATGATACATAACTAATTATTCTAAAGGTAAACAAAGTATGAAATAAACTGTGGGAATACCCAATATCATAGAAGTATACCGGTGCTTACCCTTCCCAATTTCAGAAATTTCAACAAATTTAGACCAATGTAAGTTTAAAATGCGTTTGAAGTGCACATATCATCCGCAACAGCTCATTGTAAGTGTTTCAGGTGACCTCGGGTACATCTGGTTCACCTATTAATGAAATATACGGAGTATACCCGTGGCAAAATTTAAAATCAACTCTATGCATAAAACCTAATGAGATAATTTATGTACTTCAAACAAAAGTTCTTTGAGTTCATTCTCCAAGTTGGCATGATGGAAGCAGAACATTATCAGTGTTTAACAAATACACCCACCCTTCCTGGAGAACATACATGTGTACATTACCCATTATACAAGAAATCCCACCGTTTTCCCAAGATGGACTGTAGAACTGACAAAATTGTAATCTGAGGTATTTGGCTTTTTTATTGTCCAATACTTATCGTTTGTCTCTCCGATTCTAGATTACTCATTCCTAGTATGGAAACACAGCGTGGAAACAAAATTCGTGCAATGATCGTTCAGGGTTGCGATGTTATCTCAGAACAAATTCACTTTTTACATAGCATGGAAAAAGACAACTCCTGATATTTTAAATTACATACAGTTGGTTAGTGGTGCACATTTCTATTTGGCGTGTATCTTGTTCCGAGATCAGACTCAGATCAGAAAAATGATGAGGATTCTGCACCGTAAAACGGCGTTACAGCCGACATCATTACGTTTTGCATACTGATTCACCGCATTTCCCTTGGATAAATATTTTAAATTTTCTTCTTTAATTGATTTCGTCACAAGATCCCATCAATATTACATTTATTTTTGACGACTTTACGTTCTATATACAATATTAAAGATATTGTATTAAAATATTCCCATGACAATTTGGATCAAACGCACGTCGCCTTCAGATAAGGAATATCCTATTATAGATATACTGACTACCTTGTCAAGTTTCTCTTCATTAACCATAACGAACATTCCGATTCTCACACATTTATACAAAGTTCATGTAGGACAATCCAGTGGCGGATCCAGGATTTCCCAAAAAAAAGGGGGGGACATGTGTATTAGCCAAACTACTCAGCCGTTTTGGTGCAAAATCTGGATTTTTATTAGTAAATATGTGGCCAAAGGGGGGGCTCTAAATCCGCCACTCCAGTCGGGATATTGTGCACTCTGAGTAAAGTTTAGTGCAATTATCATACCATAACATCAAAGGGTATTCGCTTTAGTCTGTTTCTTATTTTTATTTAAAGTATTATATTAATCACCATAATACATAGATTCGTTCCAAGTACAGGAGTAAGGTGGCTTTATTTTTTCTTTTCAAAAAAATTTAGTTCTAAGTTCAAGCTGTCCTTTTGCACAGGATAAAAATATTAATATCTGAAAACAGGTTTTGTCAGACATACGTAATTTTGCAACTTTTTAAAAATCCAATTATTTACAATAACAATTATTTCCTTAAAAAATTAAATACAAAGAGTAAATGCATTACAAGCAGCATAAAAGGGCAAATCAAAGACATTTCATACAAACATTAACCAATAAAAAGTTCCTAGTGGTGCCTCTTACCTTTCTAGAACTCAATTACGCCAATATATATATATATATATATATATATATATATATATATATATATATATATATATATATATATATATATATATATATATTCTACAACAAAGTATTTCAGTTCTCTAAGATATCATTGGCTGTAAGAATGCTATTGACAGAATTTATGTACTTATCTTTTATTCATTCAAAATGCTGTGTTATTGATTGATAATTCTGTCGATTATAGACTACAGGTAATATCATAACAGTGATACATTACTGATACGCGGATCAAGCGAGCAAATTCAGCGGAAATAATACATTTATACCCAATGATGGGGCGGACTCCTTTTCAAGAAAGATTTCTCGGATGGGCCCTTGTTTGTTTGATGTCTGGATCCGCACCTGAATACTTGTATCGCCTTCAGATAAGAAGACAACTCGTGTCATTTGATTATGGACACTCTAACAGCCAAGTTCATCGTAGTATGTGTCTTTGTTACAAGTGTGAATGTAAGACATTATAAGATTATTTATTCTCAGTATTATGTAGCAATTAAGAGGTAGGTAGATGATACATATAAACCCTGAACATTGCTATACTTTGACAAATCACATCGCATACCGCATTGATAGCAGATTAGTGGTCCGAATGTGCGATCAGGAGATGGTAACACAGTGAGGGACTACGGATAGTGAAATTATACGATAAAATCAGCATCTTCTTAAATATCTTACGAAATACAGAGGGAGGGGGATAAGTCTTCTACCAGGGCTCCTTCCTACGTCCACTGGAGACCCCTTTCTAAACACTTACGTTAGTTCAGCCCTCTAACTACAAACATCTGGATACGCCTCTGATACATTTTGTTCGTAAACATGACTCACAGACGACTCCGTTTTTCAAGCGAGTGTTTAAAAGTTATTGTTCAAACGCGAAAAGAAGACATTCTTAAAATTCTTGTAGAAGACCAAAAACTATTTCTGAAGTCGTCAAACCAATGATGGACAACTAGATCATAAAGCTATCGCCCTCATCATCTCCAATGGCAGTATGGTATATCCTAGAGCTATCTGCTACATTATGTCCATGGCAGTATAATATATCATAAAAATATACAGTATAATAAATCATGTACAGTATAATATATCATGTACAGTATAATATATCATACAGAGTATACCTCATTCATCACTAATTCAAGAAAAGGTGACGATATTGGTAAAGTAAGCACTATCAATAATTAAAAGACCTCGACTACCAGAAAGATAGCAGAAAGATACGCATTCTCTTTTCCGCAGAAGTGTTAGATCTGGGGTTTTTTTTAATTATCTATTATTATTTTGTTTTAGTGCAATACGTAGTCGTTTATCTTAAACTGATCTGATCTTCTTGTACAAACGTAGGGAATCTGTAACGGCATATGGACAAATTACACACCGCAATCATGTATAATATTTCATTCTATGTCAAGAACCTTGCTTGTGTCTATGGCACAGAAAGAAGTGTTCCTAACGACAACATACAAACTATAGTATGTACTAAATGTATGATACAAACGCTATGTCAAGCACCTTTCCTGTGTCTATGGCACATAGAGAAGTGTTACCAGCGACAACATACACACGATACCGTGTACTAAATGTATAATACAAACGCTATGTCAAGCACCTTTCCTGTGTCTATGGCACATAGAGAAGTGTTACCAGCGACAACATACACACGATACCGTGTACTAAATGTATAATACAAACGCTATGTCAAGCACCTTTCCTGTGTCTATGGCACATAGAGAAGTGTTACCAGCGACAACATACAAACGATGACATGCACTAAATGTATAATACAAACGCTTTATCAAGCACCTTTCCTGTGTCTGTGGCACATAGAGAAGTGTTACCAGCGACAACATACACACGATACCGTGTACTAAATGTATAGTCAAGCACCTTTACTGTATCTGTGGCACAAATTATACCGTATACTAAATGTATGATACAAACATTTATCTTTTCAGGTGATGTCATTACAAGCGTCTTTACTTCATTATACTCAAACGAAGTTTGGAAAGGGAGGGGGGTTAGGTTGGATTAATATAGGAATCACCTTGTCCGTCTGTCTGTCTGTCCGCAGTCCGTCTGTCTGTCCAGAAAACTTTAACCTTGACCATAACTTTTGAACCAAAAGAGACTGGGTATTCATACTACACACGTATAGTTTTTGTGGCAAGATCTTTCTTTTGGTACCAAACTTTGTGACCTTGGCCTTTACATTTGACTTACTTTTCAAAAACTTTAACCTTAGCCATAACTTTTGAACCAAAAGAGACTGGGTGTTCATATTACACATGTATATTCCTTCTGGCAAGACCTTTTTTGTACCAAAATTTTTGACCTTGTGGCCTTGACCTTGACATATGACTTACTTTTTAAAAACTTTAACCTTAATCATAACTTCTAAAAGAAAAGAGATGGGACTTTCATATTACACGTGTATTTCTTGTGACAAGACCTTTCTGTCAATACCAACATTTTCGCCCTTGTGATCTTGGTCTCGATGTTTGACCTATATTTTAAAAACTTTAACCTTAGCGATAACTTTTGAAAGAAAAGAGATGGGGCCTTCATATTACATATGTGCATTCCTTCTGGCAAGACCTTTCAGTCAGTACCAGCATTTGACCTTGTGACCTTGGCCTTGACATTTGACCTCCTTTTTAAAAACTTTAACCTTAGCGAGAACTTTTGAACCAAAAAAGACTGGGTATTCATACTACACATGTATAAGTTTTGTGGCAAGGTCTTTCTTTTGGTACCAAAATTTTTGACCTTGTGACCTTGGCCTTGACATTTGACCTACTTTTTAAAAACTTTAACCTTAGCTATAACTTTTGAACCAAAAGAGACTGGATACTCATACTATACATGTATATTCCTTGTGGCAAGACCTTTCTTTTGGTGCCAAAAGTTTTTACCTCTTGTGACAATGGCCTTGACATTTGACCTACTTTTTAAAAACTTAAACCTTAGCCATATATACATACACACACACATATATATATATATATATATATATATATATGTATGTATGTATGTATGTATGTATGTATGTATGTATTCTGATTTCTCATGAAAAGACGAGTTGTATAAGTTGGGGATCCCCAGGGTCTTCCCCCTCCCTCATTTCAGGATTCTTCAATTATATCAAAACTGGTTCAAATCCCCACCCCTTTACCACATATTTGCTTATTCCTCATGACAAAACAAATGTGGATGCATCATGGGAAGGGAATGTGTCATGTACCAAAATTATGTCACTGTCACCTTGACCTTGGCTTTGGACCTCTTTGATAGTAAAACCTGGGCCACATCATATTCGGAGTATAACTTTTGAACCATAGCACCTAGGTTTATCAAACCTTACATGTGGATGCATCATGGGAAGGGGATGTGTCATGTACCAAAACTAGGTAACTGTGACCTTGACTTTGACCTCTATGATTGTAAATAGCACTTAGGATTATTATACCTGCTCTATGGATGCCTCATTGGTTGTCATAAAGGGATGAATTATTGCATGTCTCCGCTTTGTTGCCGCGGGGGTATTTGTCCCGTTAGGACAGTTCTAGTTACATTTATTTCAAATTTAAGTTATGATAAAGGGAGTTGTTATGTATTACAGATATCATTTAAGACTTGCATGTTACATGTGGCATACAAACGAACTGACAAATGACTCATATTATGACATTGTTATAACTTTTAGCTGGTGTATACATATTATGACATTGTTATAACTTTTAGCTGTTGTATACATATTTTATCTGTTGTATGCCCGTTTTACTTGTTGTATACCTGTTTTAATAATTTAAGTATTGTTTACTTTGTAAGTTTGTTTACATTATGTAATGCCTATATTGATATTTTTTCCGGAATATAGAATGATAATTTGTTTGGGACGGTGCAGTCTTTATCATCCTCAAAGCCGATTAGTATACCTTCATACACCCCCAAAAAACAAACATCATTATTAATCAATAAATATTATATGATTGAACTTAAGTTATGTAGTCTTTAAAAGTTTTCTATGTGAAGTTTATATGCGCATGAATTGACCGTTTCACTTTGTTTTGATGTTTTCACACCACGATGGGCATTATTTGTTTTATAACGCATGAATCACAAACCAGGTTAATGAATTATAACTTGGTTTTATCCAACCAATGAAAATTACTGCTACAAACGAATGTAAATTATCATATTTTGTCAATTTTTTTCTTTTTGTTATTTTCTTTTGTTTACCGCTATGTGGCATAGCTTTTTATTATGACTTCATTTTAGGCATACTGCAATCGGAACGAGGACTGTGGTAATACAACAAGAGTATGTTGCTCTATAACCCCAGCCCTCGGTAGACGTCAGGTGGACTCGGACTTCATGGTGCATTACTGCCTACCTTACAAGACCGAGAGTGCCCCATGGTGTGACCTTCGTATGCAGTACAGTCCGGAAAGTGTGAACTATCTCGGACTGTGTCCGTGTGCTCCAGGACTGACGTGTGCTCCTACGACAGATCTGAATCCACAGTATTATCCCCGGGATAGATATGGAAAATGCACATCTAAACTACATCATGGACGTTCTTAAATTCTCATCTATATTCTACTCCTGTCCTAGTAGACTATTTCAATGTTAAATAATAGGTACAATGTACATGTACTTGAATCTAGTAAAAAGTGAATTAATTCTGTAATAATTTATTACTTCACAAATGTAGAGATTGTAATTACACATACATGACTCACAAAGAATAATTCCAAAGTAAACAGGACATATTGCGAGCTTACGCTAATAGAGAGTAAATATATTAACTACTGCATTCGTCCATGACCTTTTTATGCTACCGATGTATTCCCAGGATGCATTTGTGTTGTCTTTTAATGTCCCCATGCTTAGTATTGTACCGACCAGTTCGTCGGGGTAGAAAAGGATTGGTTTTCATACCAACTCAGTCTCTGGAAGTAGATGAAATTCTTTTTATTTATACTAAGATATAGTCACTTATAGACTACCGATAATCAAAAATCAAAATGTGTCCTGTTGATTTTGGGACATAAGGACAAAAGCCAAGGTATCTGATCATTGAAAAAGGTCCATGAGCTTTATCAGCCACAGTCCCATATCATGAGCTTTATCAGCCACAGTCCCATATCATGAGCTTTATCAGCCACAGTCCCATATCATGAGCTTTATCAGCCACAGTCCCATATCAGGGGATTTAATATTCGGAACCGTCTTGCGGGCAGCATTTCTGCACAAGGGTCATGATTTTCACAATATCTAATGGATCAGGATTTTCACAGAATTTGGTAAAGGCATTCCTCGTCTGCCCAACATGTATTCAGGCTTTTTTTTTTCACGATGCATAGAATTAGAGAAGACTAAGTACATTATATGACTACACTACCCCGTTCCTGAGGCTGAACCATACCCACAAGATCACAGTGGTGGCTGTACATAGTGGGAAACAATAGATATAATAGTATAAATAGACCAAGTACACTATACGGCTACATTGTCTGCGCTTTAGAGGCTGAGCGATACCCCAAAACATCACGGTAGTAGCTGTAAGACATGTAAATATGTGGACCATCTATTGTCGTGTCGCAAAATGACAGAAGTATTGTTGTAAACGATGTAGACAACCACTTGTAGGCGTGACTGATCTTGGTAATGGCTGTTGTGAAGTGGTGTTGGAGACTCCCAATTCCCATTTTAGATGCAAGATTCTCAGCAAAATATCGAACTACAGTTAAACGTAAAAAGTGCAGTACAAATTGAAATTTTATATAACTTAATCTGACATTTTGGGTCACATGAATCTTTTGCCTCATAAAATAAGTTTGACTATATCTTTTATTTGAAAAGGATAGTTTTCCTTCTGTATAGCCATATATACTTCTTCTGACTCCATGAAATGTATGGTGCACAACAGACTATTGATATAGACCACGGTTGTAGGAAACACTAACAAGTCGACTTCTGTATGAGATACCAACAATACCAAACAAGTCGACATTAGTACGAAATACTGACACTAAAATGTCGACTTCTGTATGAAATACCAACACTAACAAGTCGACTTCTGTATGAAATACCAACACTAACAAGTCGACTTCTGTATGAAATACCAACACTAACAAGTCGGCTTTTGTAAGAAATACCAACACTTACAAGTCGGCTTTTGTAAGAAATACCAACACTTTCAAGTTAACAACGAAGAAGTACCCAAGGGTTACCCGTATCTAGTAGTCCACGGAATAAAAGGACAATATCGTGTATAGTGTCATATTCAGACAAATGCGAACCCCCAATCAAATCAAGGTGAAACCAGGTGCTCGGGATGAGTAAACGTTCCCTGGTTGCATGAAACACCCGTCGCAAAAGTCCTGCAACAACTTTTCAAGTCGAGAAAGTAAATACATAAACATACACATATGGGCACATGAAGGTGACAAGAACACGAAGTCAAATTATCTTATTCACGATATGAAATGTTGTATTCCGGCGTCGGAAATGCGCGTGAACAAATGTCTGTATATATACATATTATGCTAAATCAAGTATAGTCAAAAAGTTGAGATGGTTAGTTCGTATGGTTAAGTACCAAAATATCGGTTAACATTCTTGAAAGAGAGGTCTGAAATTGCACCAGATCCCTATATCGACCATACAACTTCTTCAGTGACAATTTCAAACGTTCCTCAATATATCCTTGTGAGAGTTGTTTCGTGGCAAGAAGCCTCGCTCTCAGGACGACATCTTCGTATTTAGAGCATGTCCTTGTATAGCGTATAAGTTGTGAAATGAAGACGCCATATGCGGGAAAGGAAGGTATGTTGCTACTAAGCAAAGGGAAGTTGGTAATAATGAAATTGAAATCGTCACGTTTGTCATAAACAGAGGTTACAAATGAACCATCGCATCTAACTGATAAGAGTATATAAAAGTATTTTGACGAAGAAAATGTGCTGTAATTATATCGATTCAATTTCATTCAATTTAATTATTTCTTCACAGAGAGTGAATGAGTACAAATATTTTGATACATACATCTTTTATCTCGAGTTACTTTCGATTATTTAAGTTGTTCGTTCGGTGACAGCCAGTGTTTGTTAGTGTGGGGCACCTGGATTATTTAACCTGTTCGTACGGTGACAGCCAGTGTTAAGTAGTATAAGACACCTGGATTACTCAACCTGCTAGGACGGCGACAGCCAGTGTTTAGTAGTGGATGACACCTAGATAATTTAACCTGCTAGGACGGCGACAGCCAGTGTTTAGTAGTGTAGGACACCTAGATCATTTAACCTGCTAGTACAGTGACAGCCAGTGTTTAGTAGTGTAGGACACCTGGATTATTTAACCTGCTAGGACGGCGTCAGCCAGTGTTTAGTAGTGGATGACATCAGGATTGTTTAAACTGCTAGTGTACTGACAGCCAGTATTTAGTAGGGAAGGACATCAGGATCCTTTAACCCGCTAGTACGGTGACAACTAGTGTTTAGCAGTGGACACCGGGATTATTAACCTGCTAGTAGGGAGGCAACTAGTGTTTAGTAGTGATGAAGACATCAGGATCATTTAGTATGGTAACAGCCAGTGTTTAATAGTGTAGAATACTTGTTATATTCGACCAGTTTGTACGGTGACAGCCAGTGTTTAGTCCTGAAGGACACCAGGACTATTTAACTTGCTAGTACGGTGACAGCTAGTGTTAAGTAGCGAAGGAAACCAGGATTATTTAAACCGATTTTACGGTGACAGCCAGTGTTTAGTAGTGTAGGACACCTAGATTATTTAACCTGCTAGTACGGTGACAGCCAGTGTTTAGTAGTGTAGGACACCAGGATTATTTAACCTGCTAGTACGGTGACAGCCAGTGTTTAGTAGGGTAGGACACCAGGATTATTTAACCTGCTAGTACGGTGACAGCAAGTGTTTAGTAGTGTTGGACACTGTATTATTTAACATGCTAATACGGTAACAGCCAGTGCTTAGTAGTGAAAACCACCATGATTATTTAACCTGCTAGGACGACGACAGCCAGTGTTCAGTAGTGTAGGACACCTGGATTACTTAAATGTTAGTACGGTGACAGCCAGTATTTAGTAGTATAGGACACCTGGATTATTTAACCTGTTAGTACGGTAACAGCCAGTGTTTAGTAGTGAAAACCACGAGGATAATTTAACCTGCTAGTATGGTGACAGCCAGTGTTTAGTAGTGAAGGACACCAGGATTATTTAACTTGCTGGTACGGTAACAGCCAGTGTTTAGAAGTGGAGGACACCAAGATTATTTAACCTACTAATATGGTGACTGTCGCGCTGCCCTTCGCCATTTTCGCCATTGGCGAAAGAAGTTCAGAATCGGCGAAAGAAATTATGAATTGGCGAAAGCCAATTTTTCCGTGTTTTGAATTTCTTCTTGTATTGAATTGATACAAGTTATGTCTGAACGTAAAAGTCACAGGCGCGTCAGAGACATATGAAAGTATATATGTCTCTGGGCGCGTGAAGTCTTTTGTCCGAGTGCTGTAGTCAAATAGCGATTGATGACCCCGTTAGATAACTTTAACACCTCGTCGAGAAGGAGTCAAGGTAGGTACACACGTTTATTATGTTTATTAATTAATGAGTTTTCATAACGATTATCCGTGATCATAAGTATGCTATTTCGATTGGGCTAAGATTAAAAGAACACGTTTTAATTAATTATGAGAAACTACAATTAATGATTTGTTTCTTATTAGTTTGTAATTTCCGATTAGAATACGACAATGAAATATTTCATTATTCTTTATGCAACCGAGAACTTGATAACATACATGTAGTTAAACGAAATTTTGAATTGACCGATGATCGGTATAGTAAATCTCAAACTTTTTGCTCTTTAGCTTTACGGCAAAAAATACCAAGTCGAAATCAAAATCTTTTCTAAAGGATAATGTCTCTATTTAGAAATCAACTTCAGTTGAAAATTCTAGCTGGCGTTTCAATCACTAATAGTAAAGTATGACTCGGTTTTAGGCCTTATGTTTTGCGACGTATGTATCAAAGCTTGCGTCCAAAATTCATTTAACGATGGCCGCAATGTAATAATTTATAAAATAAAATATTTCGTTACCGTTTGCAAGCGCAGTGAATATCTTTAGTCTATCGGCAGTATATTTGTAGTCCTGTCTATTTTTGCACATAGAATTTATGTATACTTTAAATCACTCATTAATTAAATGAATGGAACATATTTTTTAATGTTTTGGCTCATGTATTTCAGCTGGTAACAGCCATAATGTAGCCGTGATGAAACTATGAGAGGGTTCTAACATGGACGTAGCCCGCGTGAATGCAGTGTCTAAGAGTAGACTGCATTGGGTTCTTGTAAAAAATAGAAGAAATGTGGTTCCAAAGTACTAGGTAGTGACTGACAGTGTCCTACAGTTCATTTTGAAACAAGTGCCAATGTCAGACAGCCAGTGTTTAGTAGTGTAGGACACCTAGATTATTTAATCTGTTAGTAAGGTGACAGCCAGTGGTTAGTAGTGAAGGACGCTTTGGGTTTTTTTATCTGCTAGTGCGATGACAGCCAATGTTTGGAAGTGTGGGACACCTGGATTATTTAACCTGTTAGTACAGTGATAGCAAGTGTAATTGTGAGGGTAACCAGAGTGCGAGTGTCAAATTTCTTGCTTTGAACAAATTTGGCTTTGATTAATATATATTTACAATGCAAGTCTAGTTCCTTTGATGAACCATGCTAAAAGGGTTCACGCAGATATAAATTTATTGTTTTAGGATATCCAGATACATATTTTGTGAAAAACCACTCCGAATCTAAATATAAGTACTCTGAAGATGACATAAAAACATGCTGGACTTTCTGATTGACAATATATATGTTGTGTTCGGTGACCAGGTCTTCCAACAAACCATCGGAATCCCTATGGGGACTAACTGTGCTCCTTTACTAGCCGATTTGTTCCTTTCGTCGTACGAAATTGACTTTATACAAAATCTTATAAATCAAAATAAGAAGCAATGGGTCTTGTCCTTTAATTTTACATTCAGATATACTGATGGTGTATTATCTATAAATAACAAAAACTTTGATAAATACGTACATACAATATATCTAAAGGAACTTGAAATTAAGGACACCACAATATCCAATTCATGTGCTTCATATTTAGATCTATTAATTGATGTCGACCGAGATAGTAAACTTACTACTTCAATTTATGACAAACATGATGACGTTAGCTTCCCCATTGTTAACTTTCCATATACTAGTACCAACATTCCTTTATCGCCTGCGTACGGTGTTTATGTATCCCAATTGATTCGATATGCGCGAGCGTCATCTGCGTATTGCTCTTTCATTTATCGAAGCCAATTACTAGGAGAAAAGTTACTTAAACAAGGATATGAGATATCACGACTTATGTCAACATTCCGCAAATTTTACGGTCGTTATAAAGACCTTATTAACTCATGATGTATCGTTGTCTGACATGTTGACTTCCTTATTTCACAGTAACTAAACCATCTGTAGTACCTATACTATACAGCAGTATTCTTACTGCTTATGACATATACCTATTTTGCCTACGGCTGTGCCGTTTCCTAATTTTGTGACAGCGAATAATACTATTTCGCTTATACTTATGGCATCACGACGGATGTGACCAGTCGGCAGGGGATGCTTACTCCTCCATGGCACCTAATCCCACCTCTGTTTTGACAGAGGCTCGTGATTGTTAATATTATATTTACATATGTATTGTCGTGTTTCTTCGACTTCGAGTTGTGGATTTCGGAACAATATCTTGGATTTGTACTAAACAGACTCGGTTCATCAGCCCATGAACTTGGGTCATGGACGTAGTACCCAGCGTATGGCAAATCACATGCGTAGTAATATAAAAAGAGGCGGGGCTTACTCAAGTTCAAGGCCGATGTTCTATTATTGTACTTTTAACTTCCACTTCCCATGACGCTTTCTCGTAGTTGGCACACAGCCACTTGTCACTGCTACTGCACAGTGCAGTACTGACCTACTTTGCCATCATCAGCGCTAATTTATCTTTTCTCGCATAATTGAATTAATTAAATATAAGAATTGTAATAACGAAATTAACGCATCTGTTAATTTTGAGCAATTAAAGAAATTACCTTGACAGATAGAGTATTTTTGGCATTCTAGACACGCACTATACTGCGTGGCGGAAGTACTTTTCCACTTCAGGAAAAATTCGGTCCTTGCCAGTTTGATAACGGGGAATATGATATTTTGCTTTCAAAAAAGAACCTTTTAAAATGCATTGTAAATATAAGGAATGACTGTCTTTTTTCTAGGTTCATGGGGAATGAACTTGGCTGAGAAACAAACAAGTCATTCGAGAACCGCTAGCGGTTCACGTGATTTGATTGTTTCTCACCCAAGTTCATTCCCCATGAACCTACAAAAAGGACAATCATTCCTTAAGAATTAACATATCCATCAACTTTTATTACCCCCCCCCCCCACCCCTTTCAAAGAAGGAGGGGCATATTGTTTTGCTGCTGTCGGTCGGTCGGTCAGTCCATTTACAATTCCCGCTAATTATGTCTGGAACCAATACAGATATTGAATTGATATTTGGTATACAGATGCAACTCAAGAATATCTAGATCAAGTTGAAACTTGGTAATTGTTCAATAATTTTTGTCATTGTTATTCCCCTTGGACCTTCTTAAAATTTCTTAAAATTAGCAGTTTCCGCTCATTATTTCAGGAAAAGATAGAGATATTTAATTTATATTTTGCATACACACATATCTTAAGTATATCTAGATAAAATTTGGTTATGGTTCAATAATTTTGTCAGAGTTATTCCCCTTGAACTAAGGAAATTTCTCTGAATTAGCAGTTTCTGCACATTATCTCTGGAACCAATAAAGATATTAAATTAATATTTGAAATACTGATACATCTAAAGGATATTTAAGTCATTTTTAAATTTGGTTATGGTTCATTAATTTTTGTGAGAGTTATCCCCCTTGGACTCAGAAAATTTCTTGCAATTAACAGTTCTCTTCATTTTCTCAGGAACAGACACATATACTGAGTTGATATTTGGTATACAGATATCTCGGTTATCTAGGTCAAGTTTAAATGTTATAATTTAAATATGGTTCAATTATTATGGTCAGAGTTATCCCCTTTGGACTTTAAAATTTCTTAAAATATGCAGTTTCAGCTCATTATCTCAGGAACGGATAAAGATACTGGACTGATGTTTCGTATAAAGATACATCATGACGACATCTAGGTAAAGTTTTATTATGCACAGTGAGGAAATAATTATCGCCCATGATTGACTGTTAGTTATTGAAAATATGCTGATTTGGATAATATGCTGATTCCGATTCAATTCTCAATAATCGAAAATCACCAATATAGAAAGATTGGGGGGGGGGGGGGGGGCATATGCTACGTTGGCGTTGCTCTTGTTGTTTTTCTTTCATTACTTATAGGTATTTTTAAGTTACATTATCACAAACAATGTATACTATGAATGAAATACCTTGTTCATTAATTGAAACACATCAAAATATTTCTCCTATCTATTCAAAGGAATTCTATCAAATACAGGAAACAAAGCCCGGTTAAATCAAGATCTTCTTCCATTAACAGTCTTTAACTTGGACTTGAGAGTTCTATCAAACAAGATAAATCCTGCTGCCCTTTCAATATTTTCCAATGGCACCAAGTAATTTTTCAGGGGAGTGGCATTAGGAATGACCTGATTTGGCATCACAAACGATTGAAGTTCAAATTCACCACTGTGATTTTCTATCAATAATACTTTAAAGAAATGAGTGGGTACAGCCACATGGTTCCTTCCTATGACTTCATATTTAACATATGTACGTCCATCTGGTTCTGCCCTGCTGAAATAAACATTATACAGTACTTTAGAGAAATCTGTTCAATAAAGAAAGGAACAAACAAAATGAAATAAAAATGTAAAACTATTCATTGTATACCACATATGAGAAGTCATCTCCAGTTTATGTGTAACTTTATTGTATTCGAGCATCAATATGCAATAGCACTGATTCCATTGTCATTATTACAAATCTTTAAAACAATTCAATTACTTATTTTATACATCACAAAAATATTTCCCTTGACTGAGTAGATACAAAGTCAGGTATAACTTGGGTATTACTTGGCTAAGTTAAGTAGATACAAAGTCAGGCATTACTTGTCTAAGTAGATACAAAGTCAGGAATTACTTGGCTAAGCAGATACAAAGTCAGGTATAACTTGGGTATTACTTGGCTAAGTTAAGTAAATACAAGGTCTGGAATTACTTAGCTACATGTAAGGATACCTATAGTGAGGCATTACTTGTCTAAGTAGATACAAAGTCAGGTATTACTTGTCTAAGTAGATACAAAGTCAGGCATTACTTGTCTAAGTAGAAACAAAGTCAGGCATTACTTGGCCAAGTAGAAACAAATTAAGTCAGGCATTACTTGGGTAAGTAGAAACAAAGTCAAGGATTACTTGGCTAAATAGATACAAAGTCAGGCATAACTTGGTTAAGTAGATACAAAGTCAGGCATTACTTGGCTAAGTTGATATAAAGTCAGGCATTACACAGGTCAATGGTTCTGGTTTTTCTTAAACCTTGCAGTGTTATGATGTCAAGTAAATTCAGAAATTACAAACAAAAGTCTAAAATCAACCTATTTTGCTCACCTTGGCACCTTGTCCTTGAACGTATGATAAAACTAGATAGATAGTTTTAATCATCAACTTAATCATGTCAGTACGAGCCAAATTAAACAACTAAAATCATTAACTACAAGAAAATTAATTTCATAGATATGATTGATTTACAGCAAATGAATGCTCTACAATCTGTTTTCGGTGTTAAATGAAATGAGGAAAAAAAACTTGCCCCGAATGGTAGAGTGCTACCCTTCAACCTCATGTGCTGACTCAATTAAACGGAAGGAAAAAATCTTTATTAATCAAGAAAGTTAAATTCTGATAGGAAATTTTTAAATTATTTTTGATATACAGTACAGTCCAGGTGGAACTTTGAATGCCCACTGTCCACAGTCCACCTGAAATTTCAGTGGGCATTAGGAGTGGACATTTACCTGAGCTATCAAGCTGTCCACATACCTGTATATTAATTCTAAGTGGCTCATACAAGAAAGTCCACTGTGTCCAGTGGACATTTTTAATGCCCACTCTAAAAATGCCCACTGTGACCAGTGGGCAAATTAAGATCCACCCAGACTGCACTGTATATAGATTCTAATAAAATAGTCAAATAGATACTCATTATTCTCTTTACATTTAATACTGTAAATCAGGAATACTGGTATGACATTAAAATGTGTGAAAAAGACTAAGTTTGAAATTGTTTTCTACATGTATGTGTATTCTTTTTTCCTAAAATGACTTAATTACATCATGAGTGCTGCAGAACATTTAAAAAAACAACTGCTGGTCTTAAATGAAATGAAATGAAATCTTTTATTCTGACCAAACAGACAAATATATGGACCGATTTATGGACAGACGGATGGGTGGACAGATAGATAGATGGTCAAATAGGCATGGTCATGGAGTGATCACAACAGGTCAGTTGAACCTGAGGCCCAGATGAGCTAAAAACAAGGATGTTATACTAAGATGTGAACCAGAGCAGTTTATAACAGAATACCCTCTCTTGCCAATTTTGTTACATATTATCTCCCAAACATCTAGACTGCATGATAGTCTGAAAGCCATTGGTATGAGTCTCAAGAAACCTTTGGTTATTTGGCTTCACATCACTACCAAGGAACTGGAGCTAGTGTCATGAATTTGACTTTATAAAAGACTCGCTGGTGGGCATAACAAACATGCTTGACAACAGATTAAATTCTACACCATGTACAGATAATACTTTATTTCACTTTCTTTGTTAATGAATTTGTACCGTGAAAATATAATACATGTATCAACACATTTTCACTTATCATGACTTTTTACCGATTGTGACCATGGTATTACAGTTACCATCTCATTTGGCTATCAGATATACTAGCAGTAGCACCAACAATCTTATAGCATTGTGGTGGGTGTGACTGATCAGAAGGGGATGCTTATTCCTGAGGACCATGTTACATGTAAATTGTACCTGATCCTCCTCAGATTCTGCCACGGTTCTACGATAGCCTATATGGATGTTCCTTTTTGACTAGCACTCGATCTTTATCTTAACACATTATTTATGTAAATAAAATTTCATTTCGGAGACATACAACAAATTCCTGAAACTTCATGTATGGAAACATGTTCTTACCTTGGAAGGTATAAGGGTCCTGTACAAACATAAACATTTTTATTCTTTCTGCCTACACTGCGTACATACTTCTCTAAATCATTCCATATATCTCTGTTAAACCCTTTACCGACCTGTAGATATACAAGAGAAAAGAGGAGTTACTAGCTCAGTTATATGGCAGAAGTCACCATGGAGCTATACAATACATGAATATCAATAATATACTAGCACATATAACACATTACAAAAATATTTGATTGTAGTGCAATTATGATACCGACTTAGGATGGTCATTTAATTTGCCAAAAGCCAAACAAATGGTGTGGTTAACCGGTTTACGGGGCCACCTTCCCACTCACCGTAACAGCAGAACAATCAAAGGACGTACATTTAAAAATTTATAAATAATAATTAACAAATACAGTAAGACCATACTTGAAGAATGGTTACTTTTGATTACACACTCTATCAGGCTTTGAGACAGACCATCCATCTTACAACAGCAATCATTAACTCTACTATAAATGATAATTTATTAATGAATTCCACATACTTTAATTAGCTACATGTACTTGACCTGAATAAAATGCTACAAATGAAATTATCCATATATTTATTACTAATGCAGTTACTCGGAAAGAGGAGAAATGTATGGAATTTAAGAATAAATTCACACAGGACCACACAGCAATTACAGTACAGACTTGACCAAAGGTCAATTGGTGTGGTTAACTTCGGTACCCGTTAACTTAATTGGTTTTTTAAGTTTATAAAATTACCTGTGGTGCAATGTTACAGAGAAAAAATGTTTCATCCATTGCTTTTTGTGAATGTCTATGATTTCCAGCAGCAGCCAAATGACCTCTGTCATAACCACTGTTTTTATAATCCTCATTTGTACTTCGAAAAAAAGGATGTACACTCTGTTCCTCAGAAAACACTGAATTGCTTCTATCAGACACTTTTTTATTCCTATCCAAGTCATCTGGGCGCAAGTGCTCAAACACCCAGTTAGCAGTTCTGCGTCTTCTATCATAGGAGAGCACATAGTTGTCATAATATTTAAGTTGATCTGTCCTTGCATAACCATGTTTCATTATTTCATTTGCTCTCTCCACAATGGATTGTCCTTTGTGTTGTGAGTTAGGAAAAAGCAGATCTGTTCTGGATGACAGCGAGGGAGCATTTGTGTTTATTTTTGAAGATGCTTCCACAACAGGTATGTAATATTTAGGGGAAAGATTATTAATTTTAGGAAGAATGTCTAAAATATCGGTAGATTCTGACGCTAGATCTAGATCTCGATCTACATGTAGGTTGTTAATAGACCTATTTTCACTCCGTGTTTCTTTTTCATAAAAATTTGATTTCCACCGCTCGTATGTTATCCCTAAATATGCGCCAATACACGTTGAAATACTAGATGCTGACACAATTTTCACTGACCTCATTTTACCTCCAACCACGTTTTCCTACTGTTTACACCGGAAGCTGGAGTTTAAACACGGAAGTAGATGAGGTTATCTTATTTATTAAAAGCCGGGAAAGAAATCTTGTATAAAATAATAATATCATATAAATGTTTGAAACTTCTTTTTGTATTATCACTATTATTACATAAAAAATAATTGAAATAAGATTTTAAAAATATGCTGAAATTTATTTCATTAGTTAAATGTAAATTTTAAATCAATTTAGTGTACCAAATCCCCTACATTATGGATATGAACTATTCCGCAAGATTCTGGTTATCGGAGTCCTACTGACGTTATCATTTAATAACATGAAAATGTCAGAAAAAGTTTTGAAAGAAAGCTAAAAATATAATTTGTGTATTGTTTTACTGTACAGTACTGTAGGCTAGTGTATTGCAGTTCTCTCTGAAACGTTCGACGAAGACGTGGGTTTTCATGCCGATTCAGTGAAAGACCATATATATTTACTTTCAGGAGGATGGCTTCAACAAGCAAAGCGAAGCCGTAATAACTTATTTATTTTGATGATTGGAAAGTATTAAATGCATATCGTAGTCCGAATTTCGTCAGTTTTAAATCGCGTGCAGAATTTCCATTAAACCATTGACTGAATGAGGAGATTCCAATCAGAATAAAACGAAACTACTATTTACTTTTGAAAAATTTGTATATGTAGATCTATATAATGAATAGTATTTTTATATTAACATGCAACAGAATTTTCAACCTATGCTACGGGGAGTCTGGAACGCACTGTGCTGTTGGCCTATTCTGCACCCTTAAACACACTTGCCTATGTTAACTCGGTTTGAAAAAAGAACCTGCAAAATAACATTCAACGCTTTTAGACTGATCTTTACTGTATACGGTGATACATTTTTATTTGTTATCCAGTTGTATAAATAAAAAAAACTTAGCTAATATCAACATACCCATGCGTAACCTGAATGTCAACTATGTCGGCTTAATCGACGTTATCGAGATTACAGCGTATATAAAAATAAAACTTGCTATAATTTTGGACAAAATTGACATGAAATGGATTTCTACGAAAAGTTGAAATTTGCTATAGTTGGCTCAGGTCCAATTGAAATAACGATATTTTTTCTGTGTATTGTAAACTAAATGAACTTGCTCGATCTACTGTTTTGCTTTGTCATTAGGCCTTCTTACCAGAGGTTGAGTCTATTTTCTTTAATTGTACACAATCTGAGATAAAACAGAACCAGCCTCTAAAATGTGTACCAGTATTTACACTGAAGTGATTACAATGTCACAAAATGCGCAGCGCAGAATTAGCCGGCGCGCAGAATAGGCTGACACAGCAGTATGTAAATTATACATCCCTAACTGTTCAAACAGTGAGGCATGAGGGGATCTATCCATTAGGGGGTGCTACCGAACATAATATTAATAGGGTACACATACAAACTGTAGGATTTTTAAAAATCATCACAGTGATGAAATTCAAGTTATATTGCTGTGAAAAAATGTGATTAAAATGTAATTATAACTTATAAGTTAAATTGTATAACAAATTATATTATCAAGTTCTATTTTACAAGATTTCTGAAACCTTCAGTCAAAACTGATGTAAAAAGATCATAGAATTTGTAAAGGAGACAAGCTGGAATTGGTACATTCTAGATGATAAACTGTCAGTCTTTTGTGTTATTCACTAGTTTGTCCACACGAATTAAGTCACTCAGAAATTTGTACAACATATAGTGAATGTTATTCATTGCAACCCATATATGTTTCTTTGAGAACTTTTGCAATTACTCACATTCAAATACAATATACACTGGAATGATTTGTTGTTATATGTAAGGTATATACGTGTACATACATATTTTTATGTATTTCTACTTCAATGTATAAAACATATGCCTTGATCAGAACAAATTTTAACTGCAAATCTTACAAAAATCTTTATTTTACGTATTTTGATATACGGGTTTCAACAATAGTTTACAAGTTAACGCTGTAAGTTACATAACATAACAGGTATCACTCATATTACTGAGGCTTACTTACATGTATACCCATTGATAGTTCAGTTATTATATGTTAGTCATCCATCAGGTAGGAATTATTTTACCTGCTTTAGGTACATAATATCTGTTGAATCCTGTCATTCAGGAAGATGCCTACCATCACCTGCCCAGATCATCCTGATTCCCCTCTTGTGGAAGATTATCATGCAGGAGACATGATCTGTCCAGATTGTGGACTGGTTGTAGGAGATAGGTATGTATAATTATACTATAATGAATCTCATAGATTTACCAATTCATAATTTGAATTTAATAAAAGACAATTGACTAAAATGATAGCATGAGGTACTGAGCATATTTGTTGTTTTATCATTATTTAAAGTCATTGTTCTAGGCATATTTTATAAACATTGGTAGAGAAGAGGTGTTTGTTTTACATTAGGAGATACTGGATTTTATAGATTTTTTTATGATATTGTTGCAGTGTATTCTCCAGAAATTTTTTCACGGGGGGGGGGGGGGGAGATTCCCCATCCTTATGCTTGAGGGGGACAGTATAAAATATTGGGGGGATTCAAGACACTTGACAAGTAGGTACTAGACCTGTACTCTGCTCTGAATCATGGTACTGTGTATCAAAGAAAGGAAAAACTTATCAAATTCACAAACAAATCCTTTTTAATTCAAACTGTGAAAATTCTGATCAAACATAAATTCATAGTAACAAAATCTTATCACGAAGACTAGGACTAGATTAGTACATGTATACCATAATCTATCTTTGAGGTTTATTAATCTGAGCTGCATCACTTTGTGCTTAAAACAAATATTGAGGTCTGTAACAATCAAACGCTCAAGTGATTGAGTTTGACGCTTGTAAAATCTGAACTAGGCTGGAGTAGACAAGTAGCCTAATCCAGAAAATCGGCGATATAAGGTATGTGGAATCCTGCCAGCGGTTTGTGATTTTTAAGGGGGATTAATGTATGTTTAGCGGGAAATCCCGCGCCCTAGAGAAAACACTGTTGCTGTTGTGACCGACTCCTTTCTGTTAGAGTTTTTTATGATAGTTTTGTTGTTGTAACTGGCTCCTCTCTGTTAGAGTTTTTTTTTTATGGTCTTGTTGTTGTTGTAACTGGTTCCTGTCTGTGAATGTATTTATGGTATTGTTGTTGTTGTAACTGCTTCCTGTCTGTGAATGTCTTTATGGTACTGTTGTTGTTGTGACTGGCTCCCGTCTCTGACTGTATTTATGGTACTGTTGTTGTTGTGACTGGCTCCTTTCTGTGAATGTCTTTATGGTACTGTTGTTGTGGTGACTGGCTTATTTCTGTTAGAGTTTTTTTATGGTATTGTTGTTGTTGTAACTGCTTCCTGTCTGTGAATGTCTTTATGGTATTATTGTTGTTGTAACTGGTTCCTGTCTGTGACTGTATTTACGGTACTGTTGTTGTTGTTACTGGCTCCTCTCTGTGAATGTCTTTATGGTATTCTTCTTGTTGTGACTGGCTCCTGTATGTAAGAGTTTTTTATGGTATTGTTGTTGTTGTAACTGGTTTCTGTCCGTGACTATTTATGGTACTGTTGTTATTGTAACTGGTTCCTGTCTGTGAATGTCTTTATGGTATTGTTGTTGCTGTAACTGGCTCCTGTCTGTAACTGTATTTATGGTACTCTTGTTGTTGTGACTGGCTCCTTTCTGTCAGTGTTTTATCAAGTTCTGTAATTGTGTATATGGTTAATTAATTAAGCAACTTTCTTTATCTTTTCTATCATAAATTAGGTTGTTTTAAAATCATACTGTTGTTATTGATACTTTGCAGGAGACTGGAATCCCAAGAAAATTAACAAGAAAGTACTGATCTGACCTATTGTTTCTGTTGCATTGTGTTTTAAGTTATGTTTGAAAATACACAAACTGAATTGTCACATTTTTGACTTTTCAGAGTTGTAGATGTTGGTACAGAATGGAGAACTTTCAGCAATGATAAAAGTGACAAAGATCCATCTCGTGTGGGTGCTTCTGAGGTAAATGTGATCATTTAAATTCATTATCTGAGATCTTCCCCTATGTTCTGCATAAGCAGCAGCAATCTGATTAAAATCATATCTTTATTCTGCATCTCTATTTGTTCCATTGCGGATAAAGCTTTGGCGAACCGGGTAAGGGGTCATGTTTTGGTGTACTCTGATTTTCAGCCAATCAGTGGATCAGCTACAAATTCCTAGGAATGAAATTAACATCCCCTGCATGCGTGACCCACAAGGTAGTTTTTGAACAGTGTTTGTTACATATTGTGTCACTATCACATGCCTAGCCAAGTAAATGATTTGCTATGGGAAATAACGGTTTCTGTGACGGAAACATCATCAGAGTTCACCAGAACATGACCCCTTGTGGGAATCTTTATCTGCAATAGGACAAACAGAGAAGCGGAATAAAGATATGCTTTAAATCAGATTAAAGCAGTAGATGCTCTGAGGATAAAGGTATTAGCAGTACATGTCTTTATTCTCTTCATATCAGCATCTGAAATAGTATAATCAATAAGAGGCATCATTGTTTTTATGCCCTGCCAGGTATGGCATGGGGCATTAAGTGTTTGCTTTGTCCATCCTTCAGTTCTTCTGTCCTCCCGTCACACATTGGTTTCCTGATGATAACTTAAATACCTTTCAACATATTCAATCCAAATTTAAATACATGTATACGATAACTTATCAAAAGAATAAGAAACCTTTCGATTTTGGGTTCAAAAGATCAAAGGTCAAGGTCACAGCTGATGAAAATATATTGTACTCATTGGGTTCCAAACGATAACTCCAGTACCTTTCAACATATTCAAACCATTTTGGAAATATACTTATTTATTAAGAGAGGAAGAACCTTGTTCATTTTTGGGTCAAAACGTCAAAGGTCAAGGTCACAGCTGATAAAGATAGATTGCAATTATTGGTTTTCGAATGATAACTCAAGTACCTTTCAACATATTCAGATCAAGTTTGGAAATGTATTCACTTATCGAGAGAGGTAGAACCCTATCGATCTTGGGGCCAAAAGGTCAAAGGTCAAGGTCTTAGCTGATGAGAATAGACTGTGATTATTGGTTTCAGAATGATCAAATTTGGATATATGCTTACTCATCATGAGATAAAGAACCCTATTGATTTGGGGGTCCAAAAGTGACAACTGAAGAAAATAGTCTGTTATTATTGGTTTTTGGATGATCACTCAAGTACCTTTCATCATATTCAAATCAAATTTGGATATATACTTACTTAACAAGAGAAGAAGAACCCTATTGGTTTTAAAGTCACAAGGTGAAAGTTCAAGGTCACAGCTGATAGAAAAGGCTGAAATTATTGGTTTCCAGGTGATTCTCATATATATTATTAAATGCTTATCAGAATTTGATCATTTTTCACATAATTTACAGGTCAGTTTCTTTTAAACAGAGGGATTATTTAAAAACTTATTAAAAGGGAAGGATGCCTATAGATTTGAGGGTCAATATATCAAAAGGCAATACTACACTACAGATAATATTGATACATGTAGGAGCTATGACCCATGAAACTTATAATTTAGGAAAGTTTGTTGCTGCTATGAATTAAGCCCACAGGGGAGCATATGTTTTACAAACATGCTCTAGTTTTTATGTATGTATACTAATTTTTATGCCCCCTGATCAATAGATGGGGGGCATATTGTTTTTGTCCTGTCTTTTTGTTTCTCTGTTGTCAACTGTAATCTTGTCTATAACTTTTGAATTATGAGAGATAAAGACTTCATATTTGACATGCGTACTCAACTAATGAAGCTTTTTCAAATGACACCAAGGTCAATGACCTTTTGACCTTGACAATGACCTTCACCCTAAAAATAACTTTTTGGACGTTGGTGCCACCGGGGTGCATTAGTGTTTTACTAACACAGCTTGTTCAGTGTCATTTCTTTATTGATAATGCTGAACATGTTGGTATATTCACTAATCAATTCATAAAGCTTGATATACTTATATAAATTTTCAAAATGACTGAAGATACCTTTATATTTATTATAGTATATGGTTATGACAAGTGAATATCAGATGAAGTTGTAGTAAGTTCTGAAATTGTTTTTTCTACAATCTGATTTTTTGCGAGCCAGGACAAATATCTGGAGAGCTAATGTCATAGCCCTAGCATCAGTGTCGGTTGCATATACAGAAACTTTAACCGGGGTGATAACTATTGAACCAAGAGAGGTAGAGCCATGAAACTTCACACATGGATACCTTGTGGAAGGCCACCTCATATGGGACCAATGATCCTTGACCTTGTGACCTTGACCTTGGAGTTTGACCTGCTTTTCAAAAACTTTAACAATGGCTACAACATTTGAACCTAGAAGGATAGGGCTTTGAAACTTCACACATTGATTCCTTGTGACAAGAAATTTCATTTGGTACCATAACCATTGGTCTTGGACTTCGACCTAATTTCCAAAAACTTTAACCTGGGCTCATCTTCTCGAGACAAGGTTTATTGCGCTTTTTTCTTAACGCACGACAAACCGTGTCTTTAGAAGATGACCTGGGCTATATCTTTTAATCAAAATAGAGCTAAGCCTTTGATACTACACTCTTAGATTCATTGTGATAAGAAATTTCATTTGGTACCATGGTCTTTGTATTTTTTTTTTTTTTTTTGGAAATATTAGAGATAAGGATTTCACTTGTAGATTCATTGTGACCAGTGCTTTCATTTGGGTAACTTTTGACCTTTACCTTGGACTTGACCTTGAATTAAGAGAATATTAAAAATACGTGCTTTCCCTCTGACAATGTCCTGCTGACTCTTATTAGGTCATCTGATTGATATTGATATTTGTCCATCATCATCCATTTTTAGCTTGCTGGGACAAATTTACAGAGAGCTATTATCATACCCCCTGTATTCTTGTTGTCGTCATTGTCGTACATAGAAAAACCTCTAACCTTGGTCATAACTTATGAACAGGGTTTTGATATTTCATATGTGTATTCCTTGTGCGAAGACCTTTCATTGGATACTAAAAATTTTTACCTCGTGACCTTGACTTTGAAGTTTGACCTACTTTTAAAAAACTTTAACCTTGTTTATAACTTATGAACAGTAGGAGTGTGTTACTGTGTACTCCTTATGACAAAACTATTCATTATGTATCAAAAGTTTTGACCTCTACCTTGAAGATTGACCTACTTAAAAAAAACCATCTGCTATTTAAGTTTTGTTGCCTTTAGCAAGCTCTGTTGTCTTCTGACAATTCTTGTTAGACATTTGTCATCCGATAGCTATTGAACTTTTTTAATACATTGAAAACTACACAGCCTATCTAAACTAAAACTTTATTATAAGAGGAATGTAAATGGGGAATTTCATGACCCCCTTAACCTTAAAGGGTCTGGCCAACAGAACCAACAGTACCGGTGCTTAAAATATCCCAATTTTCTTCACTTCTCCTGCACACCTGGAAATAAAACTGTTTATGAAGTGCTTAAAGCTCTGTGTTAAATTGTGAAACTCATGGGCATGGATTCAGCCCTTTGGGCAGGTCCAATTAAAGAGCAATATAGTAAAAAGTACTTAGATTCGACAAACTTCTTCTCTACTTGTATGCATTGTAAAGAAAAACTGAATACATGAATAAAAAGACAATGACGCAGTGTGTAAAACTGTAAAACCCTTGACCCTTTGGATAGAGGTTCTGCCCCTTGTATGTAGCCAAAATCAACATAATGATAATGTACTGAATCTTTGAAAACCTTTTCATTGACTTCTATACATTGTGAAGAAAACTAAATACATGGTGCATGATCATGATGCTCTCTACCAAAATTTGTAAAACTTGGGGCAGGGCTTAGGATGGGAACAAATGTGCTCTGTAAAACTGTAGTATGGCAATGACCAGGCTTAAGGTGATCAGTAAAGAAGCCTCTTGTAGAACCATTAAATCTTTCATTGTCAATGCATACTTGCCTTTTGATTTTTAGTGCTTATAAAAAGTGGAGCATTGAAGATTTGTTATTATTGCATCATTAAAATCATTCATTATTTCATCTGATTCAGGGCAGGCATAATTTTTTGCATAAACTTGAGCATTTATGATTCACTAAATATATCGTGCATTCATTCATGATTCATTGTATCATTGTGAGCATTCATCGCATAAACTCAGAGATATATATGCACAAATATATGTATATATATCTCTGCATAAGCTAGAACATTCATGATTCATTTTATCAAAGCAGCATTTATGATTCATTTCATCAGAGCATTCATGATTTATTGCAATAGGTGGTCACCATTAAGATATATTATCCTATATGATTACTTATCTTCCTCCACAGAATCCTTTACTAGAGGGAGGTGATCTCTCCACTATGATCGCTGCAGGACCTGGTTCTGACACTGCCACTGATGAGTTTGGCAGGCCGATGTACAGAAACAGACGTACAGTATGTATATACGATATGATCACCAAGGTGAAGTCAGTTTGGTGTCATCCAACTTTATTTAGATTTTGATAAAACATTCATGTTATACAAGCTTCACTGAGTTATGAATATATTCTACTTCAACAGTGTAATATATATAATATATAAGGTAATTTTTATGTTGGATGGAAGCCGGTGTGGCCTAGTGGTATCGCACTCGCCTCCTGATCTGGAGGCTGTGGTTCGAGTCCCGCTCTGGTCATGCCGATGTCCTGTCTTTCAGATGAGACAGTAAAAACCGAGACCCCGTGTCATAGTGTGGATGGCACATTAAAGATCTCTCACTGCTTCAGGTGGGTCCATTGCAAAGGTCAAAATTTGTATGCCCCACATCAGGCAGATGCCGTCACCATATACGTGAAATATTCATGGTGTGACGTTAAACAAAAATCAATCAATCAGTTATGGTAGGTTGGTTATGCATCTCATCACCTATTACCTTTTGTTTTTGAACAATACACTGTATACTGTTTTTGGTCATTCTGTTTCCCATAGACAGAAAAACAGGATTAAGAGAAACACATCATTTCCTATTAACTTATTTATACATATGCGATTGATTGATGAATTATGGTTTTTCCTCACGCCACTGTTATTTCACATACAGTTATATATATATTTTATGGCATCTGCCTGATAAAATTCATACTTTTGCTATGGACCCACCAGAAGCAGTGGTGGAACTTAAAGTGCCATGCCTACTGTCTTATATGAAAGACAGGACACCAGTGTGCCCATAGTGGGACTCAAACCTTGGACTTCATATTCACAAACTGAGCATTTCATCTACTGAGCTATACTGGCTCTATACATATGTGAATCTCTAACTCAGCTGCTAGATTGTCATCTGATCATTTAAACCTGACCTCAAAACACAATTACAGTATTACGTTGTAAATAATTAACTTATCAAACATTACTTGGATCATGATAACACTACAATGTGGGAGTGTCAAAGAGTACTCCAATTATGATGTTACTCCATGGTGGGAGTGGCAAACATTTCTTGACTTGTTATGTTTCTACATGGTGGGAATGGCAAACATTTCTTGTATTATGATGTCACTACATGGTGGGAAGGACAAACATTGCTTGAATTGTGATGTCACTGTATTGTGGGAGGGACAAACATTGCTTGAATTATGATGTCACTACATGATGGGAGGGACAAACATTGCTTGAATTGTGATGTCATTATATGGTGGGAGGGACAAACATTGCTTGAATTGTGATGTTATATGGTGGGAGGGACAAACATTGCTTGAATTATGATGTCACTTCATGGTGGGATGGACAAACATTGCTTGAATTATTATGTCACTATATGGTGGGAGGGACAAACATTGCTTGAATTATGATGTCACTACATGGGAGGGACAAACATTGCTTGAATTATGATGTCACTACATGGTGGAAGGGACAAACATGGCTTGAATTGTGATGTTATATGGTGGGAGGGACAAACATAGCTTGAATTATGATGTCACTACATGGTGGGAGGGACAAACATTGCTTGAATTGTGATGTTATATGGTGGGAGGGACAAACATTGCTTGAATTGTGATGTTATATGGTGGGAGGGACAAACATGGCTTGAATTGTGATGTTATATGGTGGGAGGGACAAACATTGCTTGAATTATGATGTCACTATATGGTGGGAGGGACAAACATAGCAAACACTGCTTGAATTATGATGTCACTACATGGTGGGAGGGACAAATATAGCTTGAATTATGATGTCAGTACATGGTGGGAATGCATCTCAGAAGATTATGTTATATTCCAGTTAAATAGTTCTGATAGAGCTCTGATAAATGCCTTCAGAGAAATCACACAGATGGGTGATCGACTCAATTTACCAAAGATGATCGCAGTAAGTATACATAGTATACATAATGAGTTGTATAAAACATTAGTATTAATGTTTGGGATTCGATAGATTCAGAATAGTACTGGTAATTGTTAATCTAATGTATAAAAAGATACATGTGTCTCTAAGATAATTTTCTTTGAATTCAAAGTCAAGAATTATAAACTTTGAAAAACATTTTTGTTTTTCTTACAACACACTTATGTTGCAGCTTTTAATTGAATTTGTAAAATAGTGTTATAAACATAATGTTTGGACAAAGTTATAATTATGTTTAACATATTTTTAATATCTTGGATTGAAACAGAGAGCGTAATGTTATGGATCTGTTCATCTGTGTACTTGTGTTTGTAAAAAGCTCAATTGATATAACTTTTGATCTGTAAGTAATCAAGACTTCATATTTTGTATGTCAATTCAGGGGCCTTGACCTATAAACCAGACAATGACTTTTACATACGGTATATACACTGTAAGATGTACATGTAGTGTTTCACAAACAGTGTTTTATTTCATTGTTAGGATCGAGCAAATACATTATTCAAACAAGTTCATGAGGGGAAAACACTAAAAGGAAGAAGTAATGATGCTATTGCATCAGCTTGTATGTATATTGCATGTCGTCAAGAGGGTGTGCCTAGGACATTTAAAGGTAAAGTTTATCACATGTACAGTCTCAATCCCAAATTTTCTGTGTTTCCTTTTTCACCCTTATAAAAGATGGGGTCGGTAGGTCAGGATTACCTTAGTTTGTCTTGTCTTTCATCAGAGTATCAGTAGCCCATTTCACTAACAATAGTAAGTAAACCCATCATGCCCATAAACGTAGTCGAAACCGAAAGCGCAACTCGCAATGAAAATGTTTTTCATCGAAAGTTATATAAAGTACGAATTTGTAGTTGATCCTATAAATATGGGATCAGTTATGTCAAAGACTTATATATTAATTATGATATATCTATGGTTATGGTTAGGCCTATGATTGTTCAGAAAACAGGCTACAGTATCAGATCCCATGCTATGCTATTTGTTTTTTCAGGGGTTTTTTGTTTTGTTTTGTTTTGTTTTGTTTTTTTTTAACCTGAAAAAATTTATAGGGTCGTTGGTGCAAAATGGGATGGTTTGGGAAAGTGGAAATACACACATTTTTTTTTTGCCGTTAGTAGTTTGATTTTAAAGTTAAACTTTTGAGACATATGTCTCTGATAGTAATGTTCATCATTGATTTACATGTTGGTTTATTTTGATGTTTTCAGAAATTTGTGCAGTATCAAAAATATCAAAGAAAGAAACAGGAAGAGTGTTTAAGTTGATTCTGAAAACATTAGAGACCAATGTAGATTTGATTACCACAGGAGATTTTATGGTTTGTAAAACAATTCTTCATTTATTGCATGTAAGAAATGATCAAGGTTACAAAACAATTTACTTATCAATCTTCTAATTTTGAAACTTCCACTGATTGAATTTTCACTACAGCTAGGTAACTGAGAAATTGTTGAAATACTACTTATAATTGTAAAAAAAATCTGAAATCTATGTACATGCATTATTTTATATTCATATCGTTAACAGTCTCGATTCTGCTCTCATCTCAATCTGCCTATCTCGGTACAGAAGGGTGCTACACACATCGCCAGGAAGGCAGTAGATCTTGACCTAGTGGCAGGGTGAGATATACATGTACTCCCTTTTCTCTCTTAATTTGATAAAAAAAAAAATAGGAACATTCAATGATGTAGTGATGCCATGCTTAATACTGTAAGATGGTGTTGATAGGATATTTATGGTTGTCATATTCAATGCTTGTTTAAATCTTTTTAAGTTACTTATAAATAGTAGTATGTCATGACGGGCAGAAATGTATAAACATTTAATGTATCATATATTTTAAAATGTTACAAAATGTAGTCGGCCATTACCACAAATGTTTGAAACTTCTTCAAAGTTGCCTAACTTGAAAATCCCTTTATTTTAATGACAAGCTCGAGTCCTGATTTGTGATGTATATTTTTTCATGAATTTACCCCTTGGTCCAAAATTCTGTTTTCTCTATGTTTTTCTTCTCATTATGTGAAAGTGTCAGTGCTAGTGCAAGGTAAAAGAAATGCACACAAGGGATTAAGCTAGAGACTGATGGTTATATCATGAAAGCAATCAACTGTGATCATTGCAGATCAGGTAATTGGGTTGCATCCGCACCTGTTATTGTATGATTTGTTCAGCTCATTACATTTAAATATCTTCATTTGTAACACAAGTGCATAAAAAGACAAAATAACTTTTACTGCTTGCAAATAATTAAAAGAGTATAAAAAGACAAAACAATTTTCTCATTTTGTATATAATCAATAATGATTTGCAATTTTTCTGCAGTCCTAAATGGATTTTAACCATAATGACCTATTTGGGCAAATTTTGAAAACTTGAGATTTACTCAACCTATTTTCTGAATATTTAAATATTGACAAGTCCTAGAAAGTACAAAAAGGCAGAGTGAAGATATGTCATTATGCAGAACATCTGCTGACTTTTTGACAAAGAAGTTATGGCATAATAAGCACCACGAGGAAATTAGTGCAGAAGTTATGACAACAAAGTGGAAAACACAAGCATGGTTACCTTTACTCATTAAATTTAATTGATAAAGTGTGATATTATGAACAAGCTTTACATAAATGTGGGAGAGTAATTGATGTAGCTATCATTCATACAGATCACTTACTCTGGGGGTAACAGGGCAAAATCGCTAAAAATGCATTTTCACAAGACAGATTATATCATACCTGACTTCCTTACTGTGCGGAAAAGAAAAGGAAGAGATGCAAATTTAAGGAAGAGGTCTACAAACAAATTTCAACAAAACAAACGGAATTTGACAGTTCACACAATTTAGATATTCTAAATGAAATTGATGAGCTAAATGAATCTTTGGAAGATATAAAAAAAAATTGAATTTGAGGGCTTGCTTTTAAGATCTAGATCAAAGTGGATCGAGGATGGCGAAAAACCTACAAAATATTTTTTGTCTTTGGTAAAACGCAATTACACTAATAAAACCATGGTTGAAATTCATAAAGATTCAGGGGAAATTGCAACCGATCAATTTGAAATTTTAAAAGAGGTGAAAATCTTTTATGAGAATCTATATAAGTCCAGGGACGAGGAATTGGAGACAGATTTAGTCAGATTATTCCGAAATGAAGAGGTACTTAAACTTTCAGATGATGATAAATTAATTCTAGATGAACCAATCACTAAATCAGAAGTGCTTTCAACACTGAAATCAGCCAAGAACGGGAAAGCCCCGGGGTTAGATGGATTCTCAATAAACTTTTATAAGTTTTTTTGGCGTAATATTGGGGACTTTGTTTATAGATATTTTTTGCATTCCTATGAAATCGGAAAATTATCCATATCTCAAAAATGTGGATTAATTACAATGCTCCCGAAAGGAAATAAACCGCGTTATCAAATTAAAAACTGGCGGCCGATATCTCTGCTAAATGTGACCTATAAACTTATATCTGGAATTATAGCCGATTGGTTAAAGTCAGTGCTAAAAAAGATAATCCATGAGAACCAACGTGGATTTCTAGCCGAACGTTTTATAGGGGAAAATATTAGACTGCTCTATGACATTATAGACTCGTGCAATTCTGAGACCATTCCTGCTTTAATATTCCTTCTAGATTACGAAAAAGCTTTCGATACCATCTCGTGGAATTTTGTATTTTCAACACTTAAATTTTTTAACTTTGGACCGGGATTTACACATTGGATTGAAATTTTATTCAATAATTTTAAATTATGCGTTATGCAAAATGGGCATTGTTCGGATTTTTTTGAAATTGGGCAGGGATGAAGACAGGGGGATCCAGCCTCCCTTTATATCTTTTTACTGTGTGTGGAGATCATGGGGTCTATGATAAGACTAAATAAGGATCTAAAAGGGGTTCATGTAAGGGGTCAAGAGTATAAACTCATTCAATATGCGGATGACACTGCGATGTTACTGGAAGGTACGGAAAAATCATTAGCAACAGCACTTTCATTGGTCAATCAATTTCCTAAATTTTCTGTTTTGCGTCCAAACTTCTATAAAACATGCTGTGTTCGTATCGGAGCGTTGAGGGGATCTACCTTAAAGTTCTGTGAGGATTACAATATATGTTGGTCAGACGATAATTTTACTTTCCTAGGGATTGAATTTACACCCAGTTCAGAGAATTTAACCGAAATCAATATTGAAAGTAAAATGAAAGAGATCCGTACTTTAATCGGGCACTGGAATCGAAGACTAATATCACCTATTGGACGCATAACAGTTGTTAAAAGCATTTTGCTTCCTAAATTGATCCATGTTTTTCAAAATCTACCAATCACAAGTGATGCTTTAATAAAAGGAATTGAACAAGAATTGTTCAGATTTGTTTGGAGGGGCAAAAGGGATAAGGTGGCAAGAAAAACCCTTGTTCAATCTTATGAAAAGGGGGGTATCAAAATGGTTTGTGTGAAAACTTTCATAAAGAGTATTGCTTTTACTTGGATTAGAAGGGTTGTGTGGGTGGGGATGTTGCATGGAGACGTTAAATACTCAGTCAATTCCCAAATTTAATTAGATATCATACCTGACTTCAGTATTTAGGCCATTTTTGAGTATTATAATGTGATTCTTTGTTATTTCAGTCGCAGTCCCATATCTATAGCTGCTGCTGCTATTTATATGGCCTCACAAGCCTCTAGCGATAAAAAATCACAGAAAGGTTTGTATAGAATGTTGTGTTAATCATGAAGTACAGTAACAATAATTTAAAGATCAATATTTCCATTATACATGAATTTTTTTTTCACAGTTTTCTATGTTTATTTTGTCTTAATATAAATAAGATACTTTTGCATTTAGTTTTGATTTGAAATCTTTATAAATTTTGGATAGGAATTACATTAATGAGAAATGAGATTCATACATATGTACATATCTACCAATATACAGTCAAACTTCGATATCTCGAACACTGATATCTCGAATACCCGGAATATCTCGAAGTCGAACGTCGGTCCCGAAAAAAATCCTTCATATTATGATTAAATTCACCCCGGATGTGTCGAACACTGATATGTCGAATACCATGCTTATCTCGAATACATTTTCAAGTCCCGAAGTTCTTATTTACCTGGTTTATCTCGAAGTTGGCTTCTTATTGACAATATTCCCCGCTGCGTTTACCCTAAATGACAGGTCGCTCGCGTGGTGTGATCAATTGACCGTGTCGGTGTACAAAGCCGCAGTAATTACATAATTGATCGTGTCCGTGCGTACCTTGTTATTTATACCAAATATTAATAAATGATGATAGCTTATTAAACTCGACACAAAATTAGATAATTAACATGAACTGTAATTAATGCTATTTCATACCTGCGTTTAAAGAAATTTCTTTACACTGTTCATGAATTATTACTATTTTCAATCTGTGTGTATGTCTATGTATTTTTATGCAAAGCAATAGTAATTAATAATAATTAAATCAAATTATGACGTGTGTCTTTATCTTGTCTTACGTGTTAGCCCGTCCTCGGTTTTAAGTATAGTATAAGACAGTTATATCCAGTATTGGATTTAAATTACGATGTTACTGAAAAGGAAACATGACGTTTTCAGTTTGGAGTATATTCTCTATATATTCATAAAATATAAAAGGTATGATGAAATTTAGATTAATTATTTAAGAACAATATAATATGCACATCTTCATGCGTATTTATTGATAAATACATATCCCATACATCTACTATAATAATCACAAATATCAAATGGTACATTAACAATTGCAAGATTTGTGATCCTAAACTCGAAATTTGGATATCTTGAACTACGGATATCTCGAAGTATTTTCCACGGTCCCTCCGACTTCGAGATAACGAGGTTTGACTGTATATAATAATATACATATCTCTATCTATCTGTCTTTCCATCCATCCATCCACACATCCATCCATCCATCCATCCCTTTGGGCACAAGATTAATCTAAAGGGGAGGGGCCTGGGAGCTGCAGGGATATCACAGAGAAGGTGTTCCTGCCAGTTCAGGCAACTGTTACGTTTTGGTAGACGTGTGATGCATAAGTTAATTATCTATTTGCTTCACTCATTTGTCACAATGAAGATTTTTTCAGCTATAAGTTATTATAATTCTCCAAAACAACAATAACAATGAAACTGTTTTAATTTTTGAAGTTGTCATGAGAGATAACAAATAACTACCAATTTGAATTTAAATGTTGTCTTGACATATAACAGATTATAATTATAGATGATGATGAAATTACTATCACTCTTTTACAAAAAAAGAGAAATTTCACAAATTTGTCAGATTGGATGGGTTTACAAAACTGCATATATAATTTGCCATTCTACCATTCCATCAAAAACTTTAATACAAGATCACAGTTGATTTAACTTAAAATGTTAAGTGATCTATAATTGAAAACAAGTCTTTTGCAACTGGGAAGGGGGATGCACAAACGCACTTGTGTTTTTCATTGCTCACTACTTCGCAGTTTTCGACTTTCTTTTTTATGAAGCAATTTAAGAATAAGAGAGAAATAAATTGTGATATTTAGGATCTCTGCACTTTTAGGGGCTTCAGCACACAGCTTAAACTGCTAAAAACACTACTTCAGTATTCTTCTTCTTAACTCCTGCACATCTGAAAGAAAACATAAGCTTAAGCATAAAGCTGTCTACCAAACTGTCATGACCTCAATGTATTTTATTCTCAAAGAGTTGACATTGCTCAAACAGTAAGGGGCTGGGCTCATAACTAACAGGTCATGGGTTCAACCTCACAGTATTATATGGGACAGTAAAAACTTAAATCCCATTTGGCATGTATATCACAACTTGCCAAAGTGGCCATCTTGAAAATCTTAGATATTATTTTTCTTACTCATTTTTTGTAGCAATTTTTATAATTTAGTACAAGAGTGATATAAGAAAAATATCTGATTAACATATCTTAAAGCACAGTGTAAATTTATCCAATACGGTTTTTATGTTAGCCAGGTGTATCTGGATTTTGTCGTATTTCCATGTTAATTTTATTGAAACTTCATATGAATGATCTTCTGCTCAAGAGATTGTATGATTTCTATGAGAATGGTGTTATGTGGTCCATTTTGGCCACCATGGTGTGTACTTAAAATTTTCCATCTGGATTTTCTCCATAATTGTGTTTAGCAGTTTTGATAAAACCGTTCAAGAATGATCTTCTTATGATACCTGGCTAATTAATGTAAAAAAAGGGGGGTTTTCTGTACGGTAATCCAATATGGGTGCTATGACAGCCCTCTTGAGAATCTGTTAACTGGAATTTCTCCCTCATTTATGTAGCAATTTTGATAAGGATTTTAGGGGTTTAAAGGAACAGGTCAAACACAACAAATCTGCAACAGAATGTTGAAGGTTTTTCCTATATATCAATAGGAAAGACAAAACAGATAAGGTCACATATCCTCTTCCATACAGTTGTGATCCCACGACAATCCCTGATTTTAGCGTCTCTCTGTACTTTGAAAATACTTTGAATCAAACTGAAATGATATTACTATACAGGAATTGTGAGTTACATCTCTGCCATTCATGAATGGATCTTAGCTTGAAATTATGAGTCAGATTCTCCGTGAAGGCCACACAGACCTTGGCCCAGTGTTACAGTAGTGTTTGTTTTATTGGAGGTGAAGTATGACTGAAGTGGAGAAGGATGCAATTGAAGGGCAGGGCCCACCTGATGGTTACCATCACAGTGGTATCTAGTTTATTTATGTATAATATCTTTGTATTCTGTAGAAATAGGTGATGTAGCTGGTGTTGCAGAGGTTACCATTCGGCAGTCCTATAAACTCATGTACCCTAAGGCTCACCATCTCTTCCCAGAAGACTTCAAATTCACTACACCCATAGAGCAACTACCAGCTCAATGATCTTATAGAATATAATGAAGAAGACTTCAAATACACTACACCCATAGAGCAACTACCAGCTCGATGATCTAACAGAATATAATGATGGATCTAGATTTGAAGAACATTGGGAAAAGAAACATATCCCAATTGATTGACCTTTATCATTATCAGAAAATCAGTGATGTCTTATTGTATAATTTAGATGATTACATCAGCGATATCGACTTTAATGGCGTTTTTTCTGTGTTTTGCCTCTAAACCAGTCTCACTATTTTTATACTGAAAGTTATAGTTGCACATCAATAACTACGGCAAGCCTTGCTATCTACGTATGCTAGAGTCTTGCATTATGATGCATTAAGCAAGCATCATGCAGTGGCCACCGTGCAATTAGAGCAATCTTTGTGGGGATATACAGTAATAAGGCAGTTGTGTGAGGTGAAATGTTACCATAGAGAAGAATCCCAGAAGTTGTAAATAATCAGTGTATAAGAGTCAGTCGCATGTAAACATCTATCACTGACTTATTGCAGGGATTTACATGTAGCTTTAGAATGAAATTGTGAATATGATGTTGATTATTTATGCAGTACATATAGCAAATGATAGTTGAACTATCTACAGGTATGTAGTTGTTACAAGGGGAGGTAATTACTATTACTTTTAGAAACACTATTTTCAAGAGATGGTGTTCTCCTGTTTCAACGCTACTAAGGTATTGATTGTAAGATTTGTTACTTTATAAGCAGGTTTTAACATATTCCTTCCTGTTGTATTGGGGAAATATCCAATAAACTGTTTCTGCAATAACTCTGTCAGGAAAATTTGCTGGTATTGTGTATCAATGTAATTTGAAATAAAACTTAGAATTAACAAACATGCAATCGTTATATATATATGTATATATATATAATGGTGTTTTATATTCAACCATGTACCTACCGCAAATAGCATGGTACATATCATTTTAATAGTATATCAGACTTTTAAGAAACTAGATTAGACTGTGCTTTTTGTAACACGAAGTGTTACACTGTTATGGACCAGGGTCATGGGCGCTGCCATATTGGGATTCACCCCTTTGCTCATGTATTCCTACACTCAGTGAAATAGGTCTATGATTGTGTGCATTAAATTTGCAAATATTCATGAACATTTGATACGTCTGGTATGTTATTAACTACATATTCAGCAAATTATGTAGGAAGATGTATGGAAAGTCCATATCAGAGCTGAACAAACACGATGATTATTTTTGAAACTAACTGGCATGTAACCTATGTTTTCATTCAGTCGTTGATTACTACGCACTGATCGCACATTTTCGGGCCTTTCCGTCGGCCCTTGCCAACCACAATAACAACATGCTTTTGATGACATGCCGAAAAATTGATGTTTTACTTGATTAAAGTGGGACAGCAGACTGTATAAGTTAAATTTTTCCTTTGCGTATTGTAAACATTCTGCGTAAGTTTCAGCAGAGCTGGGTATTAACGTGAAATTGCCCCCCCATTCCAAATTCCGCGTTGCTAAGGGACGAATAGCGTCATGTATAAAATTCTTCCGAGAAACGAATTGATATTTAGTGCACCGACATAAGAAGTTTCTTCGGTTTCATATTCTTAAAATTCCATGATTAAATTATTAATCACAAATTGATTCATACATGAGTGACTTGACATCGTATCGTAAACAGCTGAACAGGCAGATTTCAAATCTGATTTGCTCCGGCGCGGCGAGATGAAATAACATGATGGAAAGCATGTTGAGTGGTACGCACGGATGTCATGTACGTTGTCAGTTTTGTTGGTTTAACTTGATTGTAATAATTGTGCACGTGAATGGTAGAACTTGCAAATCGTCCTTGATATGAGATTTAAGATGGACGTTGAGAACAGTGAACGAAGTTTGTTCAGTCAGAATTTTTGATAGTTGGAGTCAGAGGCAATGTGGACAAAGTCAAAGAGTAGGTATAATGACTTTTGAATTTGAGGACGGTTATACATGTTGAACGCTAATGTGTGGACCAATCAGAATTATCAAAACAAAACATGTTTCATGTAAATTTGAGGACTCTATATCGTGGTTATACATGAAGTATGACACTCATTTTATGAGTAAACTTCGTAATGGAAGAAGAAGAACAAGTGAATTAGAATGTCTTTTTAACATCACTTTTTGTCCCCCACTTTTGTGACAGCAAGGGGACATTACATCTCATAATACTCATTCCTCCATCTGTCAGTCTTGTCACAAAAACTTTAACCATGGCAATAACTTTTGATCCAGTAGGAGTACAACTTCACATGTAGATTCCTTGTGATGAGACTTTCCACTTAAGATAATTACTTTTGACATCTTAGAATTCTTTTGAATTCATTTGTTTATCTTGACAGTTATGTATCCTCAGGAACACCCTCATCTGATTACAACCCCCTCCTAATTACAAACATGGATTCACCAAAGTTGCACCAATGATTCATCTATGGGATGTACACTAGAGTACCTGGTTCGATTGCTTCATGTGACAGTTTTCCACTTCAGTGATTTGGTTAACCTGTTGGGGATACCTCATTTTGCCACAAACTAGTAAAAATAAAAGACTTTTGACTTGGCCGTATGCCAAGTCACCTCAGCTAAACAGTGTGTGAAAATTCCCAAACTTGTGCTAATGGTTCATCTTGGGACCCAGACTTAAATGCATGCTTCATATAACAATTCCCACTTCAATTTTGTTTCATTAAAAACAAATTGATTAGAATAACTCAATAATGATTCAAGTGTCATTTTGAATTTGTGCTGTTCATTGTAAGATTAATGAAACTAGTCCTGAATTAAGGGGGTAGTCTGGTGAACTAGTAAGAAGAATTAAAAATCTACAACTGGCTATTTCATGCATATTCTATAAGAACAGACAAAGGTAGATTAAATAATAACAAAAACGTATCATGTTATGGAGCAAATTATTCTACTAGAATCAATGCAAATTAACACTGTTTCATGCCTATTTCGATATAGAGAAATTAGCAGTTTATGTATTTTTTTTCACAAATATGACACAAAAGTTTGGGGTTTTTTATTTTGATATATAAACTTATGAATTTATACTGATTGATTGAAAAAATAACAAGGATAAGGGAAAGCTCTGACAACTTACGAAGCCTTTCATAGTGGCTATAGTAATTAAACAAACCTACTAAAATAATGACAATTTCACAAGAAGTACACTGTAATGTGCAATGGTCTGTCATAAGCAAAAACATCATAAAATTACAATAGGTAATGGAGCATTTTACAAAGAAGTTTGATAGATATTACACCCTCCCCCATTTTGCTATAACCTCATTTGTGTGTAATATATATTGAATGAAATATTTCCTTTTCATGATCAAGAAAGGAATTGATATGTATACATATAAGCTTCAAATGACATTTCAAATTAAAACCATATTTAGATTCAATATTATCAAAATATATAAACACATTAATGCCCTCCCCCCTTTTAGGAGGTTGGAGGCTATTTGGAAAACAAGTACATATATTTCCTTGAAAAATCTGCCTTTGTGGTACATATATAACTACTTCAATGAATATGTCAGTAACAACATCGTAGTATTATTTAAAAGTTTAAAATGTCTTCTTTTTAATATGTAAACCATGCCTCTTCTGTGAACAAGTCTAGAAATATAATGGCTCAAAGACACCATACTTTTCCACTGACAGCATATACAGCAGGTGCGACGACATCACATCATTAAGACGTAACGTCTCAATGACATCATCCTCTACTGCATGATGTAAATCTGCAGCCCTGTTTCAAATATGTTAGCACTCTGAGGATTAAAAATAAAAACCATTGTTTCAAGATAATTAAATTTACTGGCCTTCACTTTTAGTTGACTATCTTGTGCTTTTTTAGGTTTTAAAATATTTTACTTTTCCCATTTCGTATTTGCCGGCATAGAGTTTTGGTCAATAGAATAACTCTAAAAACAGTTTTCTTCAATATCACATGATAATTTACAAACACATGCATAATAGACAAATTATTGAATATTACTTCTGTATTTTCTATCACGGCTAAAAATGTTACATCATCGTGACAGTACGAGTTATCTCCCGTTAGGCAGATTACTTTTAGGCGTAAATTGCTCACCAGACTACAGCCTTGATACTATTGATAAAAGGATTTCCTCTTTATCTTCATATGAGTGTTACTCAGGACCTTCAGTCCTTTGATTTAGCTCTTTGGGGCAAAATGTCTGCAGATCTATTATCATATCCCTGTGTGTCAGCATCGGCCTTCATAAAAAAACCCTTTAACCTGGTCTTTATCTTTTTAACCTTTAGTTGTAGAGATTGATACTTTGACATATAGGTTCCTCTTGACAAGAACTTTTATTTGATACCATGACTTTTGATCTTGTGACCTTGACCTTGGACTTTGACATACTTTAAAAAAAACTTCATCCTGGCCTATATCTTCTGAATCAGTAGCTTTGATACTTCTCACATAAGTCCCTCATGTCACGAGCTTTCATTTTGAATACATGACGGTTGACCTTGTAACCTTGACCTTCTAATTTGACTTACTTTTCTAACACTTCTGTGGGCTTTTTGTTTTGAAATATTAGGGATTGGGATTTCACATGTATATTCATTGTGACCAGAGCTTTCATCCAGTATAAATTTGACCTATACCTTGGACTTGACCTTGAATTAAGAAAACATTGAAAATACATGCTGTCCCACTGACAATGCCCTGCCAGTGAGGTATGTTGTCATTGACAAGTCTTGTTAAGGAATTGCAGTTCTAAAACAAATAAAATGTTTTTTGTTATATGATAATGAATGGATACATTTATATAACACATGTTATATGACTTTTGTTCAATGGCACATTGTATTATCCATAGAAAAGTTGAAAAAACTTTCTGTTTATAATTGTTTCTAGTATAATTCATAAAACATATACTACATGTATGTTGAAATGCAGACATCAAACAAAGGAAATATAATTTTATATTTTTATTCAATGTAGTCATTATATTTACAATCATATTTACATTTAAGCACCATTGATTTAGAGCACTTCCTAATTTGAATTTATATATACACTTTTACACAATGAAGAATAACATTCTATCTTGCCATATTTCTGGATATTAAATTTTTTTCCAACAATACAACACAAAAACGTGACTGTTCAATTATTCATAATATAAATACAGTGTCCAACCATGTTTAAAGAGCAACTTGTAAGATTAGGCATGATTTACACCCAGTGTCATTGTGTACTGTAAATTTACAAAATACAAAGCAGTTGTCCTCAGTACATGTACTAATACGTTCAGTGTTGGTCAGCTATTGTTGTGTAATTTTTGGGTGTTTTAGATGTGACAAAAATAGTTTGCTGTCAGATATCAAAGTTGACAGGATGTGACTCTAAATATGAACACAAAGGATTAATTTAGACACAATACTATTTACTATTACTGTGAGTGTGGAGATGATGGTTAAGGTAATCGTCATGAACAAATAACCACTAAGACTATCATGCCTTCTTAGCTTTCTTTGGTTTGTTGTGAGTTTGTTTGTGACGAATCATATTTCCACTTTGTGCGAATCCGCGGCCGCAGATTGGACAAGTATAAGGGCGTTCTCCAGTGTGTGTACGTTCGTGTTTACAACAAGTGGAATAGTCAGCAAAGGCTTTGGGACACATGCGGCACTGGAACGGACGCTCACCTGTATGCACTCGCATATGGGTACGCAAAGTCGTTTTCTGACTGAACGCCTTTTGGCAGACGGTGCAAACATGACGTCGAGCGTTGCTATGAATCGTTGACATGTGACTTCGAAGTTGTGCACTAGAGGAGAAAGAAACATGGCAAATATCACATGGGAAGTTGGGATCTTTTGATACGGCCATCTTATTAGGTTTAGTGATCACTAGTAGGGGAGCATTTCGGAATGTCTGTTTTCGAGGTTCACGCAGTAGCATGGGTACGTCTTTAGTTTCGTTGCGATTGTCAAGGTCACAAGTAATGTCCTTGAAGTATAAGCTGGAGTCGGTTACATTATCCAAGAGTTCCATGAGAGAGGGTTCTGCAGACGAGACATTGTCGATACTGGTAGCACTAGTGTCAGCAGACGACAGATCACTGACGCTCGAGTAGCCCACATCATCGTCCAGAGCACCGCATTGTTTATTGTAGTACAAACAGTCAGGCGACGAGTTTGACTTGGCGGTATAAGAACTCAGAATTCCTTCGTAAATGGCGAACCTCAAATGATTGGCTGGCTTATGCTCGGATTTCACAGTTGTGTTACTCGTCGATTGTAATGGTTTGTGCATCATTGGTGGCGGCGACTCCATGCATGGTTGTGGCCAAGAAAAGTACTGATTATAGCAGGCGATTTGTTTCAGTGTTATCTCCTGACGATAGTATGCAGGGGCAGGGTAAGCTGGTGGCACGGCAAAATTCTCGCCATGGCTACACGGGGTCTTTATACCTTCATTCCGAGACCGACTGTAATGTAAAAAAAAATTCAGTTACTCTGATATACTGAACAAAAGTTTCTACGTTACGTTCCATCATTTTTCCAACAAGGACAGTATCTTAAGTGGGTAGAGACAGGAGACAGCATACAGAGGGGCAGGTTGGACTAGAGGTAGAGGTTTGGGGAGGGGGGGGGGTTACATTACAGGGATTTATTGCGGCTGTCGGAGTCGGGGGATTTTAGTTCACCTGAGCCAAAGGCTCACGTTAGCTAATGTCATAGTGTGCCGTCCGCCGTCCGTAAGTTGTTCATACTTTAGACTTCTTCAGAAGTGCTGGAAGAATTTTTAGCAAAGTTAGTACTATAGATCCCCTACAAGTGTTGTTGATTTGATTATCAGACCAAATGTATCAGTGTGATCTAGAAGAGTGACGTTAGAAGTGTTGTTGGTTTTTTTTTTTTTTTGGTTCCTTTCCGAAATCTAATTATAACCTTTGTTATTTCCGACTATTTTGAAGTAATTGTTTTAGATTTTCTCCTTATAAATAGTATATTGTGCTATGACTTTGGGTATTTAAACAGATTTTTTGTAATAAATGTAACTGGAAAGAAACGGAAACAAATATAATGTATTTGATTTTTGGCATTTTTTTTTCAAGATTCAAACAAGGGGACGTTTTGAAATGTCCGTTTTATGAATTATTCAGGTCAAAATAAAGCGCTACTACTCTCGAAAACCCTCCGCTTTCAAGCTGGTTCAATTAATGAGTTCAAATAACACCAAAGAACTCTGCAATCTAGGTAAATATCTTTTATATATATATATGTCTATAAGTTGTATTACTTTTGAAGCCGGCGTGGCCTAGTGGTATCGCGTCGGACTCCTGATCGGGAGGCCGGGGTTCGAGTCCCGCTCTGGTCATTCCGGTGTCATGTCTTTCGGATGAGACAGTAAAAACCGAGGCCCCGTGTCGTGGTATGCATGGCACGTTAAAGATCCCTCACTGCTTCGGGTGGGTCCGTTGCAAAGGTCAAAATTTGTATGCCCCGCATCAGGCAGATGCCGTCACCATATACGTGAAATATTCGTGGTATGACGTAAAACAAAAATCAATCAATCAATGTATTACTTTTGACTTATAAACTATACTATTAGGATGTATTACGGCGCTTTGACGGACTTTTTCTTCAGAACTAATTGAAAGGTATTGCCAAAACTGAAGGAATGAATAACTCGAAGTTTTCTACAAAAGCTGATTTTAATATATACGTCAAGGGATGGATCCAGGGAGCAGCATATGACCCAGAGCGGACAATCTTGCGCCTGGGAGCACAAGATAATTAAGAGCGACCATCTAGATAAGTATCTCCATACCATAATGCCCGTCCAAAATATTAGATGGTATGGGATTTCGTTGGTGGAGACTGTACTGAGTTTATCCACACCTGACTGGATAGAAGCTTTAGTGAGTTCAAACCAAGATTCAACAGAAACTGTAGTGAATTCATCCACACTTGACAGAGGCTGTAGTGAATTCATCCACACTTGACAGAGGCTGTATAGTGAAGTTCAATATAAATGTAATGAGCTCAAATTAGAGAGAGCGTAGATCGTTGTGAATTCAAAACTGCACTTGACAGATGTTAAATTGAGTTCGAACCCAGATTTGATAGAGGCTGTAGTGAATTCATCCACACCTGAAAGAGGCTGTAGTGAGTTCACACATCTACACTTGACAAAGGTTTAAGTGAGTTTTAATCAAGAAGTAACAGGGGTTGTAGGTAGATCAAGCCCACATTTGACAAAGGTATGGCGAGTCCTAACTTGAACTTGACAAAGGCTGTAGTGAGCACTAACCCAGACTTGACAGAGACTGTAGTGAGCACAAACCCATACCTGACAATACCTATGGTGAATTTAAAGTAGACTTGACAGCGACTGTAGTGAGTTCAAACCCATACTTGACAATGGCTATTGTGGATTTAAAGTGGATTTGTCAGAGACTACAGTGAGTTCAAACCCATACTTGACAATGCCTATGGTAAATTTAAAGTAGACTTGACAGAGACTGTAGTGAGTTCAAACCCATACTTGACAATACCTATGGTGAATTTAAAGTAGACTTGACAGCGACTGTAGTGAGTTCAAACCCATACTTGACAATGCCTATGAAGGATTTAAAGTAGACTTGACAGAGACTGTAGTGAGTTCAAACCCATACTTGACCATTTCTCTGGTAAATTTAAAGTAGACTTGACAGAGACGGTAGTGAGTTCAAACAAACACTTGAAAAAGCTATTGTGAGTTTGTGAATACTTGACACATACTGTCGTGAGTTCAAGGGCAGACTTGAAAGAGGTTACAGTGAGTTCAAGCGCAGATTTACCGAGACTGTAGTAAGATCAAGAACAGACTTGAAGTATGCTGTAATGAGTGTAAACTAGATTCGACATTGACTGTAGAGATTTCAAAGCTAAACTTCAAAAAGACTGTAGTAAGTTCAAGTGCAGACTTGACAGAGGCAGAAGTGAGTTTAAACGTAGATTTGACAAAGACTGTAGTGAGTGTAACACAGACTTGACAGAGGCTGAAGTAAGTTAAAACTTTAAAGAGTTGACAGAGACTATAGTGAATTCGAGCCCAGACTGAAAGAAGGTATATAGAGTTCAAGTTCAGATTTCACAGAAACTGTAGTGAGTTCAAGATTTGAGACAAAGACTGTTTTGAGTTTAAACCAGACTTGACAGAGAATACACTGTTGAGGTATAGTGCGATAGTCCACTTGGTCAACTTAATCCATCAAAGAAATCAGAACTTACGTTAGGTCCATGGGTGACAGGTTACCAGGATACGGTGGTGGATCAGGTATGTCTGTCACGTGACATTGTTGTACGAACTGACGATAGTAGGGCATAGAGCTAAACTGAGAATGATCCATTGCTGAAAGAAAATGCAGAGTATGATTAAATCATTCATCGAATGTTAAAATTAGATCAGAGTTTAAGCATTATAAAATCAATGAAGAGTAAACGGGAATAATGTTTCCTTCCAACGAGAAGGAATTAGGTTTTATTCAAATGAACAAATCTTCATATACATCCATTATTATTACTGGTAAATAATTACTTAATTATACTTCCAAATCATGTCGAAAACAGTTTAAAACAACTTGTGTAATTTCAACATCCATATATATATATATATATATATATATATATATATATATATATATATATATATATATATGGATGCTGAAATTACACATATATATATAAACTAATTTAGAATGTCATAAATTGATAATTGGCGCTGTTGCGTGAAGGACATTACTGATATCAGACTTGCCATTATTATGACACATTGAGTAAATGGATTGGACAGCGATCAAACTATTACCTGTACAGGAAACAGTTTTATTACTAACAGTTGCGAAGTTATTTTTATTTCATTTTTCGAGATTCTATACCCTTGTTTACATAATTCCAATGATACTGACAGGGTTTCCATGTAAATGATGCGAAAGTTATATAATTATATTTCCTTAAAAGATAAAGTGCTTGTGACTATGTAAAGTCCAGTTTTCCCAATTGTATCATGCAACAACGATGGGGACAATAGTGACCTACAAATATTGACGGAGTTCTATTTCCTATAACGTATGTAATTGTGGTCCAGCACTACTTATACTGGACATAATGTATGCAATTCTTTATAGATCCATTACATATTTAATGAAAGCAGCTGATAACTGTAATGTAGATGTTGGTATGTTGGGCTTTTGCTGGACTTGGTTTTCCTCAATATTAACGATGAGTCAATGTATTCAATTTCGGACAAACATTGGCCATACGTTAATTTGCCAACAATGTGTATCTAGACAGACACTGTAAATAATGTATGTAATGCTAAATTATAAGACTACTACCATGTATTCAGAATAAACGTCATGTAGAATTCTGATCTCTGTAGGACAAGTCTTGTGCTAGACCAACCGTGTTCTCCCAACATCTAGAATGAGTCAAACTCGTACAACGTTTTCAACGTTGAATTACCAGCAAAACGTATATTTCGGAAATACGATTATAAATAGTATAAATTCAAACTGAAAATATTATAGTAAGTGCTTGATTGCACAACTACATGTTCATAAAAACAAATTACAATTGCAGTCTATGTCGGGCGATTATTGTGACTATCCGTGTTATTCAAACAACAGCAATGCGCCAATAGCTACATTATATATGAAATGTCATGCTAATGCTGTATTGTCGTATGATGCGACTGTCGTATTATGACTAACAATTCTTCCTACATTACACTAAATGGAAGTTTTTTTTTCGACTACTGTGTGATGAAATCTAACTGATTTAACAGGAAATTTTTATATGTATTTAACAAGTGAAGGTATTGATACCCTTTCCTCTCTTTCTCTTAGATTGTCCGTATTATAGTTTCATTCATTAACAACACTTTGCTTACAATTTAACATAAATGCATTATCATATAGATGTGTATCGCACTATTTACATGCAAATTTACATCGTGGGAAATACTTGATATAATCTGTAAATTTGTCCTCAGATCTTATTTTTCATCTACACATGTATTTTTGTATACTATATCAACATGTTCACTATATATCATTATTTACTTTATATGATCTACTAAAACCCATTGAATATTATAGGTAAAAATAAAAAGTGGGTAGAGCATAACCATGTGGTAGTATAAGTAATGATAAATGGAAGGGGTGGAGCAGAGAACCACGTCATAGTATAAGTAATGATAAATGGTAGGGGTGGAGCAGAGAACCAGGTGATATTATAAGTAATGATAAATGGTAGGGGTGGAGAAGAGAACCAGGTGATATTATAAGTAATGATAAATGGTAGGGGTGGAGCAGAGAACCACGTGATATTATAAGTAATGATAAATGGTAGGGGTGGAGCAGAGAACCACGTGATATTATAAGTAATGATAAATGGTAGGTGTGGAGAAGAGAACCAGGTGATATTATAAGTAATGATAAATGGTAGGGGTGGAGCAGAGAACCACGTGATATTATAAGTAATGATAAATGGTAGGGGTGGAGCAGAGAACCACGTGATATTATAAGTAATGATAAATGGTAGGGTGGAGCAGAGAACCAGGTGATATTATAAGTAATGATAAATGGTAGGTGTGGAGCAGAGAACCAGGTGATATTATAAGTAATGATAAATGGTAGGTGTGGAGCAGAGAACCAGGTGATATTATAAGTAATGATAAATGGTAGGGTGGAGCAGAGAACCAGGTGATATTATAAGTAATGATAAATGGTAGGGGTGGAGCAGAGAACCACGTGATATTATAAGTAATGATAAATGGTAGGTGTGGAGCAGAGAACCAGGTGATATTATAAGTAATGATAAATGGTAGGGGTGGAGCAGAGAACCACGTGATATTATAAGTAATGATAAATGGTAGGGTGGAGCAGAGAACCAGGTGATATTATAAGTAATGATAAATGGTTGGGGTGGAGCAGAGAAGCACGTGATATTATAAGTAATGATAAATGGTAGGGTGGAGCAGAGAACCAGGTGATATTATAAGTAATGATAAATGGTAGGGGTGGAGCAGAGAACCATGTGATATTATAAGTAATGATAAATGGTAGGGGTGGAGCAGAGAACCAGGTGATATTATAAGTAATGATAAATGGTAGGGGTGGAGAAGAGAACCATGTGATATTATAAGTAATGATAAATGGTAGGGGTGGAGCAGAGAAGCACGTGATATTATAAGTAATGATAAATGGTAGGGGTGGAGTAGAGAAGCACGTGATATTATAAGTAATGATAAATGGTAGGTGTGGAGAAGAGAACCAGGTGATATTATAAGTAATGATAAATGGTAGGGGTGGAGCAGAGAACCAGGTGATATTATAAGTAATGATAAATGGTAGGGTGGAGCAGAGAACCACGTGATATTATAAGTAATGATAAATGGTAGGGGTGGAGCAGAGAACCACGTGATATTATAAGTAATGATAAATGGTAGGTGTGGAGAAGAGAACCAGGTGATATTATAAGTAATGATAAATGGTAGGTGTGGAGAAGAGAACCAGGTGATATTATAAGTAATGATAAATGGTAGGGGTGGAGAAAAGAACCATGTGATATTATAAGTAATGATAAATGGTAGGGGTGGAGTAGAGAACCATGTGATATAATAAGTAATGATAAATGGTAGGGGTGGAGCAGAGAAGCACGTGATATTATAAGTAATGATAAATGGTAGGTGTGGAGAAGAGAACCAGGTGATATTATAAGTAATGATAAATGGTAGGGGTGGAGAAAAGAACCACGTGATATTATAAGTAATGATAAATGGTAGGGTGGAGCAGAGAACCAGGTGATATTATAAGTAATGATAAATGGTAGGGGTGGAGCAGAGAACCACGTGATATTATAAGTAATGATAAATGGTAGGGTGGAGCAGAGAACCAGGTGATATTATAAGTAATGATAAATGGTAGGGGTGGAGCAGAGAACCACGTGATATTATAAGTAATGATAAATGGTAGTGGTGGAGCAGAGAACCATGCATAAGCAATGATAAACGATGGTGGTGGAGCAGAGAACCATATCTTATTATTAGTTATGATAAATAGTAGAGGTGGACCAGAGAACCACGTGACACTATAAGTAATAATAAATGGTAGAGGTGGAGAAGAGAACCATGTATAAAAAATGATAAATGATGGTAGTGAAGCAGAGAACCACGTGATATTATAAGTAATGATAAATGGTATGGGTGGAGCAGAGAATCATGTGATAGTGTAAATAATGAAAAATGGTAGAGGTGGAGCAGAGAACCATGTTATGGTATAAATAATGAAAAATAGTAGAGGTGGAGCAGGGAACCATGTGATGCTGTAAGTAATGATAAATGGTAGGGGTTGACAGAACAACGTAATTCGATAAGTAATGATAAATGATAAGGAACAGAACATGTAATACCGTTGGTAATATTAATGAAATGGGTGTAGCAGATTCATGTAGTAATATAGGTAATAATAAAAGCAGGATTTGGCTGCACCCTATAACATTGTATATAATAATAAAATGGCAGACATGCAGCGGGACCATATAATACTATATGTAATAATAAATGACAGACGTGCAGCGGGACCATATATTACTATATTTGAAACTAAATTGGGCGGAACCATATAATACTATAGGTAATAATAAATTGCAGGCGTGGAGCGAGACCATATAATACTATTTGTAATAATAAATAGCATACGTGTAGCGGGGAACCATTTAATACTATATGTAATAATAACTGAGTCGTGGAGTGGGACCATATAATACTATATGTAATTATAACTGAGTCATGCAGCGGGACCATATAATACTATATGTAATAATAATTGACAGGATTGGGTCGAACAATAAAATACTGTAGGTAATAATAAATGACAGACGTGGAGCGGGACCCTATAATACTATATGTAATAATAAATGGTAGTCGTGCAGCGGGACCATATCATACTATATGTAATAATAATTGACAGTCGTGGAGCGGGACCATATAATACTATAGGTAGTAATAATTGACAGGATTGGATTGAACCATTAAATACTATATAGGTAATAATAAAGGACAGAAGTGGAGCGGGACCCTATAATACTATATGTGATAATAAATGGGAGACATCCTTCGGGACCATATAATACTATATGTATTAATAAATGGCAGACATGCAGCGGGATCATATAATACTATATGTAATATTAAATGACATCATTAGGCGGAACCATATAATACTATAGGTAATAATAAATTGCAGGTGTGGAGCGGGACCATATAATAATATATGTAATGATAAATAGCAGACGTGTGGCAGGGGATCATATAATACTATATGTATATGTTAATGACAGCCATGACGCAGGACCATATAATACTATAGGTAATAATAAATGGCAGGCGTGGACCGAAACCAAATAATAGTGTGGTACATAATAAATGGCAGACGTGGGGCGGGACAATATAATATTATAGATATTTATAAATGGTAGGCGTGGAGGGGGACCACATAATGCTCTAAGTCATACTAAAATGACAGGCGTGTACCCAGACCATATAATACTGTAGGTCATAATAAATGGCAGGCGAGAACCGGGACCATATAATACTGTAGGTCATACTAAATGGCAGGCGAGAACCGGGACTATATAACACTGTAGGTCATAATAAATAGCAGGCGAGGACCGGGACCATATAATGCTATAGGTAATAATGAATGGTAGGGATGGAGCAAACCATAAAATACTACACATACATAGGTAATGATAAATAGTAGGGGTGGCGCGGTACCATGTGAAACTATAGTAAGCAAATGGTAATTATTAATGGCAGGGATTGAGTAGAATTGTGTGATGCTCTAGGTAATAAAAATGGCAGCGGTGGTAGAACAATGCAATATTATAGGTGATATCAAATGATAAGAAAGATGTTGAATCATGTGATACTATAAGTAATGAATACCTGTAACAACAACAACAACAACAACAGCAATGATAATAATAATAATAATAATAATAATAATGGGCAAGCTTTGAGGCAGAACCGATGTTACAGGTAATAATGATAATAGGGGTGAAGTGAAAGGCAGAAACATACTATGATACAGGTAATAATTTTAATAGGAGGGAAGGTGTGAGACAAAACCGTACTATGTTACAGGTAATAATAATAATAATAATAATAATAATAATAATCAGGTGTAAGGCACAACCGTAGCTAAGTATAGTAATAATGGGGGTAAAGTCGTATAATGGTAAAGGATGAAGCAGAAAAATATAAAGCTACGGATGATAATAATATATAATCGTTTCTTTCTTTCTTTCTTTATTTCCTACCTTAGGAGATTTTAATACAACAATATGTACATTATAATAATCTATAGAAAATTAACATAATTAATGAAGGAGTATATATACAGATAGGACAATGTAGTTGTAAATCAAAAAGAAAATTCGCGGGTATATCCATTAATACATACTCACGTGTATGCGTGCACCCATATATTCGTACATACGTTTAAGTATGTGATCTCATTATACATATATATACATTGTGCATTTATATATCAAATAATAATGAGAGAAAATTCAGTTAACTTTGTAGATAATAATAGTAATAATAAATAATATATGGTTAGATAATGAATACTATGGGGCGTGACATTCACATAATACTATGAGATAGATAATGAATACTATGGGGCGTGACATTCACATAATACTATGAGATAGATAATGAATACTATGGGGCGTGACATTCACATAATGCTATGAGATAGATAATGAATACTATGGGGCGTGACATTCACATAATGCTATGAGATAGATAATGAATACTATGGGGCGTGACATTCACATAATGCTATGAGATAGATAATGAATACTATGGGGCGTGACATTCACATAATGCTATGAGATAGATAATAAGGAGGCAGAACCATATAATAATAATTTTAAAAAATGGGATCCTCCCTATATCTACCAACTTCTTTTAAATTAGATGACAGATATTGAAATATTTATTCTGTTACTTATCTAAAAATAAAAAATGATAATGATTTTTCAGAAACCATTTAGATGTAACAGTTATAATATTCATGTTACTGCAGAAGAAATGTATATCATTGGATTATTTTTATCATAAATTTGTCAGGAAAAACATGCCATAAAATTCAATCGTAGTGAAATATAGACCATTAAAATGAAAATCGAATTGTGTGTATAAAGAGAATGGTAAAATTTTACTTCTGGTTATTATTATTATTTTATTTCCTTATCATTTTTATTACAAATATGCCAATGAGCTAAGCACTTAACAGATAACCAGGACAGGTTACCAGGACACCAATGAGCTAAGTCCTAAACAGGTTACCAGGACACCAATGAGCTAAGTACTTAACAGATAACCAGGACATGTTACGAGGACACCAATGAGCTAAGTACTAAACAGGTTACCAGGACACCAATGAGCTAAGCACTTAACAGATAACCAGGACAGGTTACGAGGACACCAATGAGCTAAGTCCTAAACAGGTTACCAGGACACCAATGAGCTAAGCACTTAACAGATAACCAGGACAGGTTACCAGGACACCAATGAGCTAAGTGCTAAACAGGTTACCAGGACACCAATGAGCTAAGCACTTAACAGATAACCAGGACAGGTTACGAGGACACCAATGAGCTGAGTCCTAACACGTTACCAGGACACCAATGAGCTAAGCACTTAACAGATAACCAGGACAGGTTACAAGGACACCAAAGAGCTAAGCACTAAACAGGTTACCAGGACACCAATGAGCTAAGTACTAAACAGGTTACCAGGACACCAATGAGCTAAGTACTAAATATGTTACCAGGACACTAATGAACTGAACACTTAACACAGTCACGCTGACTCTAATATATATTCATTATACCCTTTCTGACAGTGCAAAATTTGCTAGTCGTAGTTTTTTAATTAAATCTATGAAACACAAGTTCTTAATTTAATTCTTTCTTTAATGAAAGATTTTACTATGAGTGCTTGTAAATAAATCCAACCGATCAATATTAAAAAAAGAAAAAAATAATAATAAGGGGCAAGGTATAAGGTAGAACCAATGTTACAGGTACAATAATAATAACTATCAACTTTATACTATAGTAACAAAATTGCATGAGACTGGATTTCATTTTTGTCATATCGATATTGATCAAATTTTAATTTTAAAGAATTAGAAATTATTTTTAAGTAATTTTAAGACAGATTTACGACTTCAAGAAACTGATATATTTTGAGAACTAATAACATAATTTCAAACACAAAGATAGATAGAGCGGGGTAAAGCATATAAAAAGTCTAGACATTGAAACTTAAATAAATATACATTTATATTACATAAGATTCATTTCTAGAAGTAATTAGGGAGATGGTTCGTGTCAGCTTAGAAGTTAAACTTTGTGTTAAGAAAAGAAATTTACATGATTAATCAAAATACATCGTATCCAAATACAATATTAACTTTTATATAGGTTTCAAGTTTTTTTGTTGTAGTACTATCTTATAAAATAGAAGGAAAACAAAACAAATACTTACTGTATTCACCTTTGGGTTTCTTCTTTTCGGTATAAGATTTTGATTCTGGTTGCCGATATTAATGCTTGGCTTCAAATATTTCTTTTAATAATTCTTATTTTTGATTGGATGACAATAGCTGGCTTCAACTTTTCGATGCGTTTCATTGGTCGGATTGGTGGCTTTGTTGTAAATTTTGAGTAAACTATTAGCTTGGGTGATATTAAAAACAATACCTTTTTAATCTATTACTCTTTGTTGTTTTAATCACTCCACGCTTGTGTGTATTTAATCGGTTGTATTGTTTTAGTGATTATTATATGGAGTAGCGATCTTTGATCTGTACTCAAGAAAACATCACAGATAATGCCGCTGCATTCTCAGTTATCTAAATTCCCATTATTAAGTAAAATATTATAATTTCTTTTTGAAAAATTATATGTTCTCTACATCATCTATTCTTCTTTCTTTCTATTACGCCTTCCCTCCTTCAGTCACTCATTATCTTTAATTCTATCACTTATTTCTTTCCAATTAGGACTAATAAGAATTGTTGAATTTAATATACATGATTATTTATTTATTTATTTATTTATTTATTTATTTATTTATTTATTTATTTATTTATTTATTTATTTATTTACGTTCTTGTGTGGTATCTGATATACTAACAACAAACAAGTCGAATCAGAGACTTGTATATCTAAAAGTATAAGTCCCTGGGCGAATGAAACAAGATATTATCAATTTTAAATCAGCCACGATATATGAAACCCTCAAAACGAAGCAAAGCCACTGCCCCACCTCTTTCCCAATCTCGAATAAAAAGAAGCACACACCAACTTCAACGCAATCCCAACACATCCCCCGAAAAAAAATCAAGAAAATAAACAAATTAAACCATGATTTTTAAAAATCTGTTATCAACAAAATTATAAAGCGTAACATGTCTAGCATATAACATATAATACAATATGTATAAAATTAAATAAATAATAGTGTTTACATTGTGAGTAATCAGATACATGTATATGTACATTTGCATATACATATTGTAACAGTTTAGATATATATATAATATAAATGTATTTAGAGGTTAGAACGCGATCAATTAATTCTCAAAATGAAAGCATTGATAAAAAAGGTTCTCTTCATAAATCTAGTCACTTTATTGACTTATTAATTAATCAATTAATTAGTTTATTCGTTAATTATTTCTATTTCTATCATTATTGGTTTTTTTATGTAATTAGTCTATTTTAGTTTGAATTTTCTCTTTTCCTATCCCCTATCACGTCAAATTCTATATTCAAGGTTTATCATGGATTGCAATATCCACTGCTGTTTACGTTACAATTTGCATTCTTCTTCTTGAGGAAAGAGTTTTTATATGAGTCTATCTTAATTTATTGTAAATGTAATATAATAATAATATGTAATGTCAAATAAATACTGTTTATACCAAAGCATTGATAAAGTATTTTGATCAAATACATAAAGATGTTTTATTTTTCATAGATGATAATTGTACAAGTTTAAACATAAGTAGTTTACCCCCAAAATACCGTTTTATTACCACAAATCTTAAATCGTTATATTTTGGGAACACTAGAATAAAATGTTATTCGTCTTCAATTTCATTTAAAGTATATATATCGCAGATTCTTTGAGTTCTGTCAACATTTAAGTATCTGCCTCTTTCAATGAATAGGTCATGATAGGATAATCTAAAATTTGACAGTACTGATCTAAACGATCTGGTAACGATTTAAGAGGTAATATTGTAAAAAATAGGCATCTGGTAATTATTTATACAATCTACATTTAGTAAGGTGATGATTTAACAAATACAATCATTTCTTGAATAAAAAAAATATCGTTCAATTTAGTCTTAAAAGCATGTAAAAACAAGTCTTTGTTGCAAGAAGAATGATATCCATGATTCCCCAAACCCCGTATGTTGTAAAATATTTCCAACTTTACTCAACCAGCTTTGATGGACAACATTGTTATTCAACATATACACATACAAGCTTTCAAGAATACAATTTTCTGTGTCTAAAAGTTTAAATTAATATTTTATGATATAGATTTTTCAATATAATTGTAATGACACTCTTCCCAGTTCTAAATATATATTGAAATTAGGAACTATGTCTTTTTAATTTTAAAATTCTTTTACAAAATTGTGTATGAACTTTCTCCTTCAATGAATTCCCAAACTTCACTTCCATAACACAAAACACTTTTCACATATGTATCAAAAACATGTCATTTTGACTCAACATTCAAATATTGAGAGTTACAAATATTTGAAATATTTTACATGCATTTCATGGCTTGAAGTGCTCAGTATTTTGAACCGGTGTAAAATTTCCATTGTACAGAAAATTTACAACCTCAATTTTCTCACCATCATAAAACCATTGACAATTATTTATTATGCGACTACCATCACGGAAAATGACCATTTTGGCATTATCTGTATAAACATTTTCCTTTTTCCCCGCTATATAAATGCAAGGTATTTAACACATTCTGTAGACCGCTGATACTTTCAGAGAATAAAACAGTATCATCAGCATACAGAAGTAAAAATAAGGCAATGTCACGAAATTCAACAGATTCACAATTACTATATATTACTTCATTTTCAAAGTCGTTAATAATTACACTGAAAACAAAAGGGGAGATAAACCTCGTGACTTAGGGGTCCCTCTTTTTTATTAAGAAACAGTGTCACGATAGGTGAGACACGTATAGGGTCCCTTACTGCCTTGGGTGAATCCGTTCCTATGCAATGCATCAGGGCAGATGCCGTCATCATAAACGTAGAATGATCGTGGAGTAACGTTAAACAAAAACCTCTCAATTATTCAATTAAATTTTAAATACTTTCACTGTTCAGACGTTCGCATTGTCTAAGTTTATTCACATCTGTAACATTATGCTCACTGGGCCACTACTTTGCTGGTAAACTCATCCATGCTTCCTTCAAAGTCTTTACCACACCATTATATATATGTGTCAGGTCCTAGATCTCTATCTGCCTTTCTCTTTCTTTGATTATTGATAATAAACGAATACTTTGTTTGTCTTTTGTATTACATTTACTAGGTGTTGTAATATTTGAATGAAGAAGGGGACAAAGTAAGAATTGTGAGGCATTAGAGAGGCAGGCGAAATAGGGAGGAATGCACAAAATCTTTAAAACCGTTTGCGCATGTTCATCGCCCAGGAAATGACACGGAGGTATTGATTTAATTGAACACAAGGATGCAGCTTCCGAACTTTTTCATCTGGGTTAAAACGAAGTGATACATGGACGTTTATGTCATCCTTGAGGTAAACAATTCTAATAAATCTAGCTATTATTTTTAAAGCTGATTATTTAAAATTTTGAAGAATTATTCAAAGTCTGGTGTACACAAATGTATGTACGTTTATTAATATGACGGTTTGAAGTAACGAGATTCATGTTATAAAATAAGTAACAAGTTAACATTCCAAGTTATTTAAGATTTTTTCAAAGTTTGATTGATGTATACAACAATGTTCAACATATATGTACAATTATTATCATTACGTTTTCATATGAAAGTTGAAATAAGTTTTTATGTGTTTTTTTTCCCTCGCGTGGCGAGGGTGTTATGACTGATTAATGAAATACTAACATATGCCTATTATTAGTATTTCATATGAAATAACTATTTTGTAATTCATGTTATGAAATACTTAAGAAGTTAATCATTCCAAGTTATTTACGAATTTTTTCAAATATTGATTGATACAATGTTTATATATATATATATATATATATATATATATATATATATATATATATATATATATATATATATATATATATGTCTATTAAATGTCGATTTAAACCTAATTTAAAGTAATGACCTAATTTTGATGGTAAGAAATAAAGAATAATTCTGTAATATAATTCTCAGTAACACCATTTTATACAGCAATAATAATGAGGGAAACATACTATATATTTATATATAATGTTGTATTTCATGTAGACATAATGACCTCTACATGAAGTTTAACTGGTGGTGTCTGCACGTGTGAAAAAAAAACACGCCAGACAGACACTTTTTTCCTTGATTCTTGTTCTACGTCACACTTATTGCACTTACATGTTTATGGTTACATAATCTGCCTGATTCAATGCACAGTAATTTAGAGCCGAAGCAACAAGGGATCTTTTACGTGGTACATGTACTTACACTTTGACACGGGACACAATCTAATCCGAAAGATAGGGTGCCCACGAATCACCAGCGGGAGTCGAACCCGGGATCTCTCGGTCAAGAAACAAGCACCAAGACAGCAATCAGGAGTCCTGTAGCAGTATGCAGTAGATAGGCAGTAAGAATAAAGTTACTTAGTTAAACCCCCCCCCCCTCCCCAATCAAAACTGACGTGTAAGATTGATATTATATAGTAAAAGAAAGTCTCTTTCACCGTGTAAAGTGTAAAATTGAAGTTGTATGATCTAGAAGTGTTTTCTTCGTCGAGGAAGTATAACAATAAAGTTATAACGTATAGGAAGATTTTTTAAAACTAGTACTTCGTCGTGCCTGCTATTTATATGTGTAATTTACCAGAACTCTCTGGAGCAATTGCTTATGGATAGTTCATCTTTGAAAAATCTATTTAATTGGGGAATCGGGCGTGTATCCATAAATTACCTATATAAGCTAAAGGGTTAAATGATTACATCAGCTACATGTATATAGTTAATTAGGTCTAGGCATGTTTGTCCCACTTTTGAAACTGTTCTATTGACTTTACTAAAATTTCATTCTGCATTATGATAACAATTCACAAATTCTGCATTATTTCATTTCTTCTCTTGTTCATTTATTATTATTATTATTATTATTATTGTTGTTGTTGTTGTTGTTGTTGTTGTCATCATCATCATCATCATCCATTTATTTTTATCAAGATAAATAACAAAAGGACACTAATTGTTATAAATAATAGAATATATCTCTATAGGAAACAAGTGTAAATGTTGATATACACTGCATTTGAAGATAACACTGGCTGTGCACCAAAAAATGAAAGGTCAAAGACAACCCGCTATTACAACTCACCACTATCCACGTTCGGAGAATTCTGCATTCTCAGCACAAATGCTGAAATCTATTTAATTCTATGTAAGTAAATAATATTTACAAAGCTTATACAGTTGTTCTGTATTTTCGCCACAGCAAGAATCGCTTTGCAGGTCATAAATTTATTCGTACGAATACGCACAGATCTCAGACCGTACATTTACGAATTATTATAAATGAACAAGTATAGGAACTACACTCAAAAATATTTTTGAGTCTATAATATATTAAAAAGTAAATATACATCCGAAATATGTAAAACCAAGTGGCGAATTCGTAACTTCATGTACACTCTATAACTAAAATTTGTTCCTTGCGAACAGCCGTCCATATACTACATACATTCAGTTACACACGTCACATTCTAGAGACACCCCTACACTATGAAACTTCATATACTATATAACTTCAGTCTTACACCTCATAAACCGGTGTGGTCCAGTGGATAAGTTGCTTGGCTCGTGACCGAGAGGTCCCGGGTTCGACTCCCGCCCTGGGCGCACCGGTGTTCTGTCTTTCGGATGAGACAGTAAAAACCCCGTAGGCGTGGCACGTAAAGATCCCTCACTGCTTCAGGTGGGTCCGTTGCAAAGGTCTAAATTTGTGTGCAATGTATCAGGCAGATGCCGTCACCATATACGTGAAATAATCGTGGTGTGACGTAAAACAATAATCAATCAATCAATCTTACACTTCACACTATGAAAGGGACATTCCTTTACTATATAATTTCAGTTTTACACTTCACACTGTCAAGGAGACATTCCTATACTATGCAACTTCAGTCTTAAACTTCACACTGTCAAAGGGACATTCCTATACTATATAACTTCAGTCTTACACTTCACACTGTAAAGGGGACATTCCTATACTATATAATTTCAGTCTTACACTTGACACTGTCAAAGGGACATTTCTATACTATATAACTTCAGTCTTACACTTCACACTGTGAAGGGGACATTTATATACTATATAACTTCAGTCTTACACTTCACACTGTGAAGGGGACATTCCTATACTATGCAACTTCAGTCTTACACTTCACACTGTCAAAGGGACATTCCTATACTATATAACCTCAGTCTTACACTTCACACTGTCAAGGGGAGACTATATAACTTCAGTATTACACTTCACACTGTCAAGGGGACATTCCTATACTATGCAACTTCAGTCTTAAACTTCACACTGTCAAGGGGACATTCCTATACTATATAATTTCAGTCTTACACTTCACACTGTCAAGGGGACATTTCTATACTATATAACTTCAGTCTTACATTTCACACTGTGAAGGGAACATTCCTGTACTATAAACTTCAGTCTTACACTTCACACTGTGAAGGGGACATTCTTATACTATATAACTTCAGTCTTACACTTCACACTGTGAAGGGGACATTTCTATACTATATAACTTCAGTCTTACACTTCACACTGTCAAGGGGAGACTAAATAACTTCAGTCTTACACTTCACACTGTGAAGGGGACATTCCTATACTATACAACTTTAGTCTTAAACTTCACACTGTCAAAGGGACATTCCTATACCATATAACTTCAGTCTTACACTTCACACTGTGATAGGGACATTTCTTTACTATATAACTTCAGTATTACACTTCACACTGTCAAAGGGACATTCCTCTATTATATAACTTCAGTTTTAAACTTCACACAGTCAAGGGGACATTCCTTTACTATATATTTTCAGTCTTACACTTCACACTGTCAAGGGGAGATTCTTATACTATGTACCTTTAGTCTAACATTTCACACTGTCAAGGGGACATTCCTTTACTATATAACTTAACTCTTACACTTCACACTGTCAATGGGAGATTCTTATACTATATACCTTCAGTCTAACACTTCACACTGTCAAGGGGACATTCCTTTACTATATAACTAAACTCTTACACTTCACACTGTCAAGGGGACATTACTATACTATACAACTTCAGTCTTACACTTCACACTGTCAAGGGGAGATTCTTATACTATATACCTTCAGTCTAACACTTCACACTGTCAAGAGGACATTCTATACTATATAACTTTAGTGTAACACTTTACACTGTAAAGGGGAGCTACTGTAATCACTCTAATTCCAAGAGCTGAGAAGTGGGCTCTCTTGAAATTCAAACTCTGACAGTCCACTCTGCATAGTGTACAGTCAGAACTGTATATCTACTAAAGGCAAATATCTTTCCTTAAGTGTTCTGATAGGGAAACAATTCCAGGTGTCTCCCTACAAGGGAAACAATTCAAGGTGTCTCTCTACTACAAGGGAAACAATTCAAGGTGTCTCCCTACTACAAGGGTAATATACATGTAATAGCATATTGGTAACATTGATAAGAATACATAATATATGTATATACATGTACGTGTAGTTAGATTTCTTTTATTATAGCAGAAACTTTGCAGAAAGTAATGACATATGTTTTAACAGGAATAAACATATACGTCAATAAAGCAAACTCTAATTAACAATTATACTAACAACTTGCTATATATCATATAACTAAATCTCTACCATCTAAGCTACATAATATTGACATATACATTATAGTGTACATTCCGCAGATAATCAGCAATGTTTGGATAATAGTTCCATGTAATACTGCATCAAAGGCTTGAATCTGACAACATAACAGTTTAGGTTTTTTTTTCTATGAATATCAATGAAAGGATAGATAGGTACAATTACACTTGTATAACAAAACTGAGAACAAGAAGCCCAAGTGGGCCTATATCGCTCACCTGAGTACCTACATTATCAGTCATGCAAGAAGGAAGAAGTAATTTATTTTTGCATTACTGAGACTAAGTCAACACAAAATGCTGAAAATATGTCAAATTTATTTCAGACCGGAATACAAAACAACAACACTTTTTTGTACATCCATTTAGGTGATTTTGATATTAAGCATTTGCTTTATCTCTGCAAGATGTGATTCAGAGCAACAAGTTAGTCATTTTCTTTAGGTTGGGCCTTTTGTTGACTGATTTCAAGTCTGGGTCATGAACAACAATTGTTTCAAATATTGTCCAGATCCAACTTAAAATGGCCTAATTTCATATGTTAAGTATTGAGAAACATCTAAAAACTTATTTAGATGTGTAGAGAAATGAAAAAAAAATTTTGACCACAGCTGGATTTGAACCACTTCTCTCAATATTTTAATTACCAAGTGGTATATGTACCATTGTGAGACCTAGTTTTTGGACATGGTGGCACCATCTGTTGACCAATTTGGATCAAATGTACAAAATTTATAGAGGACCTATAGTACTTCATGTATACAATGTTTCATTAAAATCTTTCATGTAGTATAACAGCAGAAGTTTAAAATGTGAAGAATTGTCCCTATACACCTTCATTTGGAAGGCTTAAAAATTCATAGAAAATCCAAAAATTGAGATATTGACAAATTTTTTCAAAATAACATTCCTTACCATAAGTATGATCATAATAGTCCATAAGAAATCATCATTATCAATTAACTAGGAAATATGACACTTTTCTGCCATTGAAATCACCAAGTCCAAAAAAATGTCCAAAAAAATTTCTTAAATTTGATTTTGGAAGGGAACCAAAATGACAAGACTTCTTCACTCCTCCCTCGAGATAATTTCTATGCATTCTGTTTGTCTCTGTATACAGCCAGTATGAAGAAGAAGATTGTCAAAGGAGGGTACTCTTTTGTGATCTACTTTTGACTGGTGGCACCACCTGTACAGAGGTCTGGATGAAAACGACAGGATTTGAAGGGGATCATAACTGATTTATTTCTACCAAGATTTATTAAAATACTTCACACAGTTTTGCAGAAAAAGTTGAAAATGTGATAATGGCCAACCCCCACCTTTTTTTGGAAGTCTTAAAAAATTCATAAAAAATCCAAAAATTGAGATATTGACAATAATTTTCCTTACCATAATTATGATCAAAATTGTCCATTGAAATCACCAAGTCCAAAAAAAATGTCCAAAAAAATTCTTAAATTTGATTTTGGAAGGGAACCAAAATGACAAGACTTCTTCACTCATCCCTCGAGATCATCTCTATGGATTCTGTTTGTCTCTGTATACAGCCAGTATGAAGAAGGTTTGTTAAAGGAGGGTACCCTCTGTGACCTACTTTTGCCTGTGGTGGTGCCACCTGTTGACGGATCTAGACAAAAAACAACAACACTTATAGGGGACCATGAGTACTTCATGCATACCAAGTTTCATCAAATTCTGTTCGGCTGTTTTGAAGAAGAAGTTGAAAATGTGAAAAGTTAACAATGGATGGACGACGGACGTACGGATGACGGACTACGATTGATCACAATAGCTCACTTGAGCCTTCGACTCAGGTAAGCTATAAAACCCCAAATAAAACATATTTGACGAACAGTTTTTTTATCAGGTTCATTAACCAAGTGACTTTATCTTTTTTGGTTCAAAACTATAATCAGTATCAAAGTACAGTAGTAGACTTTTATAGAACAGTTAAAATAGTGAGACATAAAAACATAAAAGAAAAGACAGTGAGACTTACTGACTCAAACATGAACAAATATGACTTACAGGTGCAAATAGATAAGACAGTGAGACCAAAAGACACAAACAAATAAGACAGTGAGACTGACACACACTTAGAGAAAAAATAAGACATTGAGACACTTACAGATGAACAGGTAAGACAGTAAGACTAAGACACACTTAGAGAACAGATAAGACAGTAAGACACTTACAGATGAACAGGTAAGACAGTGAGAATAACACACACTTAGAGAACAGATAAGACAGTGAGACTAACACACACTTAGAGAACAGATAAGACAGTGAGACTAACACACACTTAGAGAACAGATAAGACAGTGAGACTAACACACACTTAGAGAACAGATAAGACAGTAAGACACTTACAGATGAACAGGTAAGACAGTGATACTTAAAGATGAGACAGTGAGACTTAGAGATGAGACAGTGAGATTAAGATATGAACAAGGAAGAAGGTGAGACTTACAAACACAAACAAGTAAGTGAGACTTACAGATGCAGAAATGTACCAATGCACACAAAACTATGTAAACCAAATAATTCCTACCCAGGTAAAACCTTCTAATGGCACACATATTACGAAGAAAATCTATTAACAAAATATTGCTGCAGAAAATCTACAATTACACCACATTCATGCACATGCCAAAGTAATATATGGCATATATATGGCATTTGCCTTGATATATGTACTATGATATAAGTACTTAGTGTATTTACATGTGACATCTAGCCTTCTCTATATTACATCTATGTACATATATTCGCTATATATACACAGGGAACTTAATAATACAGAAAAAGGGGGAGGAGTGAAGCATACATTGTAATATATCTTATACATGTCTAGTATACGTGGTCTATTATACTCATATCCCTGAGGAATTAAACAAATCAAAAATTATAAAAATAAAATCTAATACATGATCATCTTACCATAATCAAAAAAAAAAAAAAAATTAAACTATAAAGAAAAAAAGCAAAATCATTAAAATTGAGGTATTTTGCATTAACCAGTAAATACACAAAAGTAAGGAAAATAAGGTACATTGGTATTCTTGCTATTTTCTTGTTTACATGTACAGCAGAAAGACCATACAATATGGTATGAGGGTGAATCATAAAGTTTGTAGAAGAGAGAATTCACAAATATAACACACAATTACAACATGTCACTCATTCAAACATATTAAATTTATCTGCTACAACATACTTTCATGATTCTCTGAGACATTCTAAGATGAAGACCACAAACTAATGATGGAAAACAATTTTTAGTTTGGGACAGTAGTAGTTCCTCACAATAGAGAGATCAAGTGTCATAGAATTTCATTGGCAACAGGCTGAGGTAAAAAGTGATAAAAGTTCTGTCTACACAACATTGACAAAATTTTCAGCTCCATTTAAATGTGGGTACAGCTCACTGAAAGGAAGAAATGATCTTTTTTTCAATGAATAAAGGGTTGATGAGATACGTAAGGAGATAGAAATATCTCATGGAAAAGTATGAGTATCAATGCCACAGGTATCAGCGAGACAGGTACCAAGAAACCTTAATGTTCAAGATCATCTCTAAAGACTATGGTCATGTTGGGAGTTTCTTGGTATCTATAATGACAGCCCACTTCTTGGCATCTATGATGACAGCCCACTTCTTTCAGATGTAATGATGAAGCTAGAAGTTGATGTTAAATGAAGGAGAAAGTTCTGTATATTTAAGATATATTGTTTCTTCACAACGTTGCTCCTGTGCACTTGTTACTAAATGTACAGGTTTCTACCGATTCAAAATTATGAATATTAACAACTTAATCATCCACTCTACAGTCGAAACCTGGCCCCCTGTGAATCATCCACTTTACAGTCCAAACCTAGCCCCCTGTGAATCATCCACTTTACAGTCCAAACCTAGCCCCCTGTGAATCATCCACTTTACAGTCCAAACCTGGCCCCCTGTGAATCATCCACACTAGTCCAAACCTAGCCCCCTGTGAATCATCCACTTTACAGTCCAAACCTGGCCCCCTGTAAATCATCCACACTAGTCCAAACCTGGCCCCCTGTGAATCATCCACTTTACAGTCCAAACCTGGCCCCCTGTGAATCATCCACTATACAGTCCAAACCTGGCCCCCTGTGAATCATCCACACTAGTCCAAACCTGGCCCCCTGTGAATCATCCACACTAGTCCAAACCTGGCCCCCTGTGAATCACCCACTCAACAATCCAGACTTAGCTCCCTGTGAATCACCCATTGTACAGTCCAGATCTGGCCCCAAGTTATTATATTGACCTGTAGGAATTTGCTGAAATCCCATTCATGTAGAACCAGATTTCCTGTTGATGGTGAACTCTTGGCTGCCACAGCAGCATAGTTTTAAAATCAAATGAAGATTCTTATTATATAAGGTAAAGACAGCCCGAGAGAGAGGTGGGTTAGGAGACTATACTGAGAAATAATAGTACACTGCATAGTCTCCTGCTGTAATATATACCATGTTCCATGAACTTTTTGACCTCCCCTAATGAGTAAGTTAATGAAAAGAATGTTATCTCAATCAAATTTTAAATTATTCTAATAACTAAATGTTGTTTTCTCTAACAAGATATGTTTGTGTGATAATAACAATCCCACTAGAATTAACTTGCCTAACAAGTTAAACTTTCTGGTAGGGAGACAAGAGATTTACCGACTAAAAGTTAAGTGCCCCAGAATTATTCTGAGTGCATAGAAACTAAACAAAGTTGGGTAAGTAAGAGTTATGGTTAGGTTTTCTTCTGTTTTCAGAATATTCTAAGCCAAACATGATAAGTCGGTGTTTTCAACTGTACTAGTTATGACAGTGTAGACTTAACATTAAAATCTGAGTATGTAGTGAAGCACCCATGACAAATGGGATCACAATTATTTTTGAGGTACTAATTCCTTCTATACATTTGTACAATACTTAAAACATCTGATTTAAAAATAAATAAAACAATGATTGTATTATTGATTAATACCTCATAAAACACATGTCTTAAGTACATGTATAGATAGCCAAGGGTGTGTATTTGCTTCCCATGTATTTACCCATGTATGCTTACAGATATGTCAAACTTCACAAAATTTCTATGCAGCAAAATACAATCATACATATATAAAAATAATACTTCACTACATCTGTTCGTAGCAAAGGATCACATTTCCATTACAGTGTCAGACTGTGATCACATTACCATGATTACAGTGTCAGACTGTGATCACATTTCCATGATCACAGTGTCAAATGGTGATCACATTACCATGATTACAGTGTGGGACTGCGATCACATTACCATGATCACAGTGTCGGACGGTGATTACTTTACCATGATTACAGTGTCGGACTGCGGTTCTTTTTTTGTGGAGAGTTTGATGGAGATACAACAAATGAATTATGAGCAGATGTACAGGTGTCATTCAAACTATTTACTGCACATTCTACGGCCTCTGTAATGTCATTAAAAATAGGAACACCTTCACGGCTGGCGAGATCTGTTAAGTAAGAACGTCCTCTACAATAGTCCTTCACAGCACAATGAGATAACTGAAAAAAAGCAGAATTATATATTCAGTTGCTGTCATTATTTCAATTGACAAAAATTTTAAATGAACATGTATGACTGATCATGATTATTTAAGCAATAAAAAATTCTACTGTGTAGAATACATATGGGGCAGGTTTGTTTGATGGAGCTAGAGGCAGGTTTGTTTGACGGAACTGGAGGCAGGTTTGTTTGATGAAACTGGAGACGGGTTTGTTTGACGGAACTGGAGGCAGGTTTGTTTGATGAAACTGGAGACGGGTTTGTTTGACGGAACTGGAGGCAGGTTTGTTTGATGAAACTGGAGACGGGTTTGTTTGAATCTTTTGAACTGGTGTATGGGTGGAACTGATGGCATGTTTGTTCGGCGGAACTGGGGGCAGGTTTGTTTGCTGAACTTGGAGCAGGTTTGTTTGATGGATCTGGGGGCAGGTTTGTTTGATGAATTTTGGGTAGATTTGTTTGATGGAACTGGAAGGCATGTTTGTTTGATGGAACTGCAAACAGGTTTGTTCAGTGGAACTGGGGGCAATTTCATTTGGAGAATCTGTTCTGTATTTCTAATCTGATGACCTGGATTTGATCCTCAATGTAGGATAGATAATTCTCAAGCGATTCATGGTCTGCTCTCCTATCTTTCTTTTGGATAAGATAATATTGACCAAGGTTTGGTGTCGTGGGATACCATGGTATGTAAAAGATCCCTCACTTCTTAAGATAATATTGACCAACGTTTGGTGTCATGGTATACCTTGGTATGTAAAAGATCCCTCACTTCTTAGGATAATACATCCCACGGTTTGGTGTCATGGTATACTATGGTATGTAAAAGATCCCTCACTTCTTAAGATAACATTGACCAAGGTTTGGTGTCATGGTATACCTTGGCATGTAAAAGATCCCTCACTTCTTAAGATAACATTGACCAAGGTTTGGTGTCATGGTATACTGTAGTATGTAACAGATCTTTCACTTCTTAAGATAATACTGACCAAGGTTTGGTGTCATGGTATACCTTGGTACGTAAAAGATCCCTCACTTTTTAAGATAATACATCCCACGGTTTGGTGTCATGGTATACCTTGTCATGTAGAAGATCCCTCATTTTTAAAGATAATACAGCCCATGGTTTGGTGTCATGGTATACCATGGTATGTAAAAGATCCCTCACTTCTTAAGATAATATTGACCAAGGTTTGGTGTCATGGTATACCTTGGCATGTAAAAGATCCCTCACTTTTTAAGATAATATTGACCAAGGTTTGGTGTCATGATATACCTTGGCATGTAAAAGATCTTTCACTTCTTAAGATAATATTGACCAAGGTTTGGTGTCATGGTATACTGTGGTATGTAAAAGATCTTTCACTTCTTAAGATAATATTGACCAAGGTTTGGTGTCATGGTATACCTTGGCATGTAAAAGATCCCTCACTTTTTAAGATAATACAGCCCACGGTTTGGTGTCATGGTATACCATGGCATGTAAAAGATCCCTCACTTCCTCGGGTAGGTCCATTGCATGGGTACAAATTATAAGGCCATGTACCATTGAAGGCACCAAATATTAAGACAGAACACATATGATTTATTTGCGTCTCAAACTGAAATTTTAAGGTAATTTAAAGTTCTTATGTTATTTTTTTTCCAAAATACATGTATTTACATATTTTCACTTGATAGTTAATTTAGATTACATGTATTTTCATCATAATTCATCTGAACTGACCTTTTCTCCACCAATGTCAGCATTAGTAGGTAGATCCTTTACACACAGAACAATCTTGCAGCCTTTCCCTATATAGTAACCTGCCTATAAAACAACAACAAAGTATAAAGCCTTTCCCTGTATAGAAGTCTGCCTGTAAAACAACATCAAAGTATAAAGCCTTTCCCTGTATAGAAGTCTGCCTGTAAAACAACATCAAAGTATAAAGCCTTTCCCTGTATAGAAGTCTGCCTGTAAAACAACAACAAAGTATAAAGCCTTTCCCTGTATAGAAGTCTGCCTGTAAAACAACATCAAAGTATAAAGCCTTTCCCTGTATAGAAGTCTGCCTGTAAATTAATAACAAAGTATAAAGCCTTTCCCTGTATAGAAGTCTGCCTGTAAAACAACATCAAAGTATAAAGCCTTTTGCTATGTAGTAACCTGCCTGTAAAACAACATCACAGAATAAAGCCTTTCCCTATACAGCAACCTGCCTGTACAACATCAAAGTATAAAGCCTTTTCCTTTACAGTATCTATGCAAGAGTACTAAGCACTCCATACTAACTGCATTACAGGTCATTAAGCACTCCATACTAACTGCAACATCAACATCAAAGTATAAAGCCTCTCCCTGTATAGAAGTCTGCCTGTAAAACAACATCAAAGTATAAAGCCTTTCCCTGTATAGAAGTCTGTCTGTAAATTAATAACAAAGTATAAAGCCTTTCCCTGTATAGAAGTCTGTCTGTAAATTAATAACAAAGTATAAAGCCTTTCCATGTATAGAAGTCTGCCTGTAAAACAACAACAAAGTATAAAGCCTTTCCCTGTATAGAAGTCTGCCTATAAAATAACAACAAAGTATAAAGCCTTTCCCTGTATAGAAGTCTGCCTGTAAAATAACAACAAAGTATAAAGCCTTTCCATGTATAGAAGTCTGCCTGTAAAACAACATCAAAGTATAAAGCCTTTCCCTGTATAGAAGTCTGCTTGTAAAACAACAACAAAGTATAAAGCCTTTCCCTGTATAGAAGTCTGCCTGTAAAACAACATCAAAGTATAAAGCCTTTTCCTGTACAGAAGTCTGTCTTTAAAACAATAACAAAGTATAAAGCCTTTCCCTGTATAGAAGTCTGCCTATAAAACAACATCAAAGTATAAAGCCTTTCCCTGTATAGAAGTCTGCCTGTAAAACAACATCAAAGTATAAAGCCTTTCCCTGTATAGAAGTCTGCCTGTAAAACAACAACAAAGTATAAAGCCTTTCCCTGTATAGAAGTCTGCCTGTAAAACAATATCAAAGTATAAAGCCTTTCCCTGTATAGAAGTCTGCCTGTAAAACAACATCAAAGTATAAAGCCTTTCCCTGTATAGAAGTCTGCCTATAAAACAACAACAAAGTATAAAGCCTTTCCCTGTATAGAAGTCTGCCTGTAAAACAACATCAAAGTATAAAGCCTTTCCTTGTATAGAAGTCTGCCTGTAAAATAACAACAAAGTATAAAGCCTTTCCCTGTATAGTAACCTGCCTGTAAAACAATAACAAAGTATAAAGCCTTTCCCTGTATAGAAATCTGCCTGTAAAACAACATCAAAGTATAAAGCCTTTCCCTGTATAGAAGTCTGCCTGTAAAACAACAACAAAGTATAAAGCCTTTCCCTGTATAGAAGTCTGCCTGTAAAACAACATCAAAGTATAAAGCCTCTCCCTGTATAGAAGTCTGCCTGTAAAACAACATCAAAGTATAAAGCCTTTCCCTGTATAGAAGTCTGTCTGTAAATTAATAACAAAGTATAAAGCCTTTCCCTGTATAGAAGTCTGTCTGTAAATTAATAACAAAGTATAAAGCCTTTCCCTGTATAGAAGTCTGCCTGTAAAACAATAACAAAGTATAAAGCCTTTCCCTGTATAGAAGTCTGCCTGTAAAACAATAACAAAATATAAAGCCTTTCCCTGTATAGAAGTCTGCCTGCAAAACAATAACAAAGTATAAAGCCTTTCCCTGTATAGAAGTCTGCCTGTAAAACAACATCAAAGTATAAAGCCTTTTGCTATGTAGTAACCTGCCTGTAAAACAACATCACAGAATAAAGCCTTTCCCTGTATAGAAGTCTGCCTGTAAAATAACAACAAAGTATAAAGCCTTTCCCTGTATAGAAGTCTGCCTGTAAAACAACAACAAAGTATAAAGCCTTTCCCTGTATAGAAGTCTGCCTGTAAAACAACATCAAAGTATAAAGCCTTTCCCTGTATAGAAGTCTGCCTATAAAACAACAACAAAGTATAAAGCCTTTCCCTGTATAGAAGTCTGCCTGTAAAACAACATCAAAGTATAAAGCCTTCCCTGTATAGAAGTGTGCCTGTAAAATAACAACAAAGTATAAAGCCTTTCCCTGTATAGTAACCTGCCTGTAAAACAATAACAAAGTATAAAGCCTTTCCCTGTATAGAAGTCTGCCTGTAAAACAACATCAAAGTATAAAGCCTTTCCCTGTATAGAGGTCTGCCTGTAAAACAACAACAAAGTATAAAGCCTTTCCCTGTATAGAAGTCTGCCTGTAAAACAATAACAAAGTATAAAGCCTTTCCCTGTATAGAAGTGTGCCTGTAAAACAACATCAAAGTATAAAGCCTTTCCCTGTATAGAAGTCTGCCTGTAAAACAACAACAAAGTATAAAGCCTTTCCCTGTATAGAAGTCTGCCTGTAAAACAACATCAAAGTATAAAGCCTTTCCCTGTATAGAAGTCTGCCTGTAAATTAATAACAAAGTATAAAGCCTTTCCCTGTATAGAAGTCTGCCTGTAAAACAACATCAAAGTATAAAGCCTTTTGCTATGTAGTAACCTGCCTGTAAAACAACATCACAGAATAAAGCCTTTCCCTATACAGCAACCTGCCTGTACAACATCAAAGTATAAAGCCTTTTCCTTTACAGTATCTATGCAAGAGTACTAAGCACTCCATACTAACTGCATTACAGGTCATTAAGCACTCCATACTAACTGCACTACAGGTCATTAAGATGCTAAGCACTCCATACTAACTGCATTACAGGTCATTAAGCACTCCATACTAACTGCACTACAGGTCATTAAGATGCTAAGCACTTCATACTAATTGCATAACAGGTCATTAAGATGCTAAGCACTTCATACTACTGTAATTGCATAACAGGTCATTAAGATGGTTGACATAAGACTTTATCAGTATAGCAATTTAAAGTAAAAATGGTATGTTAAGCTGTACATGTATCAGCAAATCTGATATCATTCAAAAAGGAAGGTTTACTTCAAAGTTATAGCAATGCACAATGATAAAAGGTGAGTTTGTTATGCACTAACACGGCAAAATTTCATGCAGTGGGATGGACAGATGCTCAGATAGATTAAACACTATATGCCTTTGGATCATTCATAGCATCCACCAACATAAGAAGTTAATGTACAAAGCATTTGCAATATCGATTGATGTCATTTATATTATAACAAGCAAGAAACATTAAAACAAAACTTATACTCTACACACTGAATATTGAAGCACACAGTGAACAAATGAAATCTATTCTATGGCGTGGAAAGAGATGCAATGACCAACTTCTGTTACAAATAGACATCAAAATTTATAAATCCCTTTAATATATGCTAATATCTTATTATAATAAAGCCTATCTCATGGTATTGGCACATAAAACATAAGGTTGGTCTGTGTCATTACAATAAAGCCTATCTCATGGTATTGGCACATAAAAGATAAGATGGGTCTGTTTCATTGTAATAAAGCCATGCACCAATTGGGTGACCCACCATATTAGTGAAATAATCATAATCGCATAAAATAACACACAAACAGACAAATTGTGTGAAATTTAAGTTTTAAAACATAGTATGCAATACTTATAATTCTTCAAATTGTGTTTTGTAAGAGTTGTATCTTACCTCTATCATAGAGGATACAGCCCTTGTACGATCTGTAATCACATACAAGAATAACTTGCAGCGCTCCCTAGCTGCGACCTGCATAGGAATCAATCGCTGCTCCCAGCCAGATGAACAAACTGTTGGGTCAAAGTAGGAAAGGCCAGATTTTCTATCAAGTGAAAAGTAAATATATATAATATAGAAAGTTTCATAACAAATTTTTTAAAAACTGTTGAAGTCTGAAGTGAATACTACATGTACTTGATTTTCATTTTACCATCCAGTGATTGGTAATCAGGGACATGAAAAGTGGTTTGAAAAATCTGACCAAGTATACAGCTATTCAGACTGAGGGTTTGGAAATGCAAAACTGTATAAGACATGTCATTTCTCTGATCTACCGATGGATTGCTTCTGACAAGTAAATAAACACTTAAACAAAGAACTTGCAATATATATTTCAATAAAAGATAATTTACCTCCTTTTTCATGTCAATAATTTCCAGGATTAACACTGTAGCATCCTAGAGAGCCTGTTTATTAACAAACTTGATAGACTTCACACTGTTAACATTATGAGGTGATTTGAACAACATCATAAAACAATTAGTTATCCATGCATGACCTAAAAGTAATAACTCTGAGTGATCAGAGACTACTACGTCACATTTAAACTTGTGCAAAATTTCATTGTAATTCATTTCTTAGGTACAAACCTATGAACTTTTAAAGATATTCTCAATCATTATTTACTAAGTGACTTTGACCTTTAAGATATAACCTAGGTTCTTAATTAGATATTTTGTTATACAATAAGACTCAATTGAATGTAAATGAGGATCCAGCTAAAATCTTCCAATAAACATATCCAGCCTACGAATCTTGTCTGCCTTACACTTACTGGTAGCACATCTACCATCCTGAAGAACATATAAGTACATAGGATACTGGTCTTGAATGCTTATGAGTATTATGCCTACAAGTTTTAAGTACAAATAAGTACCACACCTAAACATCTTATGTAAATGTAAGTACCACACCTACAAGTCTTATGTAAATATAAGTGCCACACCTAAAAGTCTTATGTAAAAGTAAGTAGCACACCTACAAGTCCTATGTAAATATAATCGTTGTCTTATGTAAATATATGTACCACACCTACAATTTTAATCTAGATATATGTACCACACCTACAAGTCCTGTGTACACAGATGCACTACACTTACAAAAGTCACATCCTACTATTAAGTCTTTTGATAGATTTCCTTCAAAACTAAACAAATTTCTTATTATGGTCAATCATAGAGACTCACAGTGACATCTGATGTGGCTACCAAATGAAAATTTGGATTTTTTCAACTTCCTTGATTGACTGACATAATGCGTATTATTTGTCCTTATAAGAATATGCTTAAATCTGAAGTTCCATGACATTTTGTGCATCAAGATATATTGTGTAAATGTATTACCTGAGGAGAGGAATGGCTATCCTATCTCGCCAATGGGAATCTCCACAACTGCCCCCAAGGTAGATGTCTCGTATAACTTCACTATCACATCTATGGTCACCACACAAGGATGTGTCCGAGAATCCTATTACCAAGACAGATATAGAGAAATAGCACAACAATGAAAGAGATCAGAAAAAACTATGGTAATAAGACTTTGGTACATCTGAATTAGACATTATTGATATCTGACTGATTAGCATTCAAATCAAGCTACTTAAAACATATATACAATCAGAGACTGTGTGGAGTTTGGAGCTGTACTGATCTTGTCAATGGCAGAAAAGACCCTGTGGAGTTTAGAGCTCAACTGGTCTAGTCAATGGGAGAGAGGACTCTGTGGAGTTTAGAGGTCAGCTGGTCTAGTCAGTGGGAGAGAGGACCCTGTGGAGTTCAGAGCACAACTGGTCTAGTCAATGGGAGAGAGGACTCTGTGGAGTTTAGAGGTCAACTGATCTAGTCAATGGGAGAGGGGACCCTGTGGAGTTTAGAGGTCAGCTGGTCTAGTCAGTGGGAGAGAGGACCCTGTGGAGTTCAGAGCACAACTGGTCTAGTCAGTGGGAGAGAGGACCCTGTGGAGTTTAGAGCTCAACTGGTTTAGTCAGTGGGAGAGAGGACCCTGTGGAGTTTAGAGGTCAGCTGGTCTAGTCAGTGGGAGAGAGGACCCTGTGGAGTTCAGAGCACAACTGGTCTAGTCAATGGGAGAGAGGACTCTGTGGAGTTTAGAGGTCAACTGGTCTAGTCAATGGGAGAGGGGACCCTGTGGAGTTTAGAGGTCAGCTGGTCTAGTCAGTGGGAGAGAGGACCCTGTGGAGTTCAGAGCACAACTGGTCTAGTCAGTGGGAGAGAGGACCCTGTGGAGTTTAGAGCTCAACTGGTTTAGTCAGTGGGAGAGAGGACCCTGTGGAGTTTAGAGGTCAGCTGGTCTAGTCAGTGGGAGAGAGGACCCTGTGGAGTTCAGAGCACAACTGGTCTAGTCAATGGGAGAGAGGACTCTGTGGAGTTTAGAGGTCAACTGGTCTAGTCAATGGGAGAGAGGACCCTGTGGAGTTTAGAGGTCAGCTGGTCTAGTCAGTGGGAGAGAGGACCCTGTGGAGTTCAGAGCACAACTGGTCTAGTCAGTGGGAGAGAGGACCCTGTGGAGTTTAGAGGTCAACTGGTCTAGTCAATGGGAGAGAGGACCTTGTGGAGTTTAGAGCTCAACTGGTTTAGTCAGTGGGAGAGAGGACCCTATGGAGTTTAGAGCTCAACTGGTCTAGTCAATGGGAGAGAGGACTCTGTGGAGTTTAGAGGTCAACTGGTTTAGTCAATGGGAGAGAGGACTCTGTGGAGTTTAGAGGTCAACTGGTCTAGTCAGTGGGAGAGAGGACCCTGTGGAGTTTAGAGCTCAACTGGTTTAGTCAGTGGGAGAGAGGACCCTGTGGAGTTAAGAGCTCAACTGGTCTAGTCAATGGGAGAGAGGACCCTGTGGAGTTTAGAGCTCAACTGGTCTAGTCAATAGAAAGAGGACCCTGTGGAGTTTAGAGCTCAACTGGTCTAGTCAATGGGAGAGAAGACTCTGTGGAGTTTAGAGCACAACTGGTTTAGTCAGTGGGAGAGAGGACCCTGTGGAGTTTAGAGCTCAACTGGTTTAGTCAGTGGGAGAGAGGACTCTGTGGAGTTTAGAGCTCAACTGGTCTAGTCAATGGGAGAGAGGACCCTGTGGAGTATAGAGCACAACTGGTCTAGTCAATGGGAGAGAATACCCTGTGGAGTTTAGAGCTCAGCTGGTTTAGTCAGTGGGAGAGAGGACCCTGTGGAGTTCAGAGCACAACTGGTCTAGTCAATGGGAGAGAGGACTCTGTGGAGTTTAGAGGTCAACTGGTCTAGTCAATGGGAGAGAGGACCCTGTGGAGTTTAGAGGTCAGCTGGTCTAGTCAGTGGGAGAGAGGACCCTGTGAAGTTCAGAGCACAACTGGTCTAGTCAGTGGGAGAGAGGACCCTGTGGAGTTTAGAGGTCAACTGGTCTAGTCAATGGGAGAGAGGACCTTGTGGAGTTTAGAGCTCAACTGGTTTAGTCAGTGGGAGAGAGAACCCTATGGAGTTTAGAGCTCAACTGGTCTAGTCAATGGGAGAGAGGACTCTGTGGAGTTTAGAGGTCAACTGGTTTAGTCAATGGGAGAGAGGACTCTGTGGAGTTTAGAGGTCAACTGGTCTAGTCAGTGGGAGAGAGGACCCTGTGGAGTTTAGAGCTCAACTGGTTTAGTCAGTGGGAGAGAGGACCCTGTGGAATTAAGAGCTCAACTGGTCTAGTCAATGGGAGAGAGGACCCTGTGGAGTTTAGAGCTCAACTGGTCTAGTCAATAGAAAGAGGACCCTGTGGAGTTTAGAGCTCAACTGGTCTAGTCAATGGGAGAGAAGACTCTGTGGAGTTTAGAGCACAACTGGTTTAGTCAGTGGGAGAGAGGACCCTGTGGAGTTTAGAGCTCAACTGGTTTAGTCAGTGGGAGAGAGGACTCTGTGGAGTTTAGAGCTCAACTGGTCTAGTCAATGGGAGAGAGGACCCTGTGGAGTATAGAGCACAACTGGTCTAGTCAATGGGAGAGAATACCCTGTGGAGTTTAGAGCTCAACTGGTCTAGTCAGTGGGAGAGAGGACCCTGTGGAGTTTAGAGCTCAACTGGTCTAGTCAATGGGAGAGAGGACTCTGTGGAGTTTAGAGCTCACCTGGTCTAGTCAGTGGGAGAGAGGACCCTGTGGAGTTTAGAGCTCAACTGGTCTAGTCAGTGGGAGAGAGGACCCTGTGGAGTTTAGAGCTCAACTGGTCTAGTCAGTGGGAGAGAGGGCTCTGTGGAGTTTAGAGCTCAACTGGTCTAGTCAATGGGAGAGAGGACCTTGTGGAGTTTAGAGCTCAACTGGTTTAGTCAGTGGGAGAGAGGACCCTGTGGAGTTTAGAGCTCAACTGGTCTAGTCAATGGAAGAGAGGACTCTGTGGAGTTTAGAGGTCAACTGGTCTAGTCAATGGGAGAGAGGACTCTGTGGAGTTTAGAGGTCAACTGGTCTAGTCAGTGGGAGAGAGGACCCTGTGGAGTTTAGAGCTCAACTGGTCTAGTCAGTGGGAGAGAAGACTCTGTGGAGTTTAGAGCTCAACTGGTTTAGTCAGTGGGAGAGAAGACTCTGTGGAGTTTAGAGCACAACTGGTCTAGTCAGTGAGAGAGAAGACCCTGTGGAGTTTAGAGCTCAACTGGTCTAGTCAGTGGGAGAGAGGACCCTGTGTAGTTTAGAGCTCAACTGGTTTAGTCAATGGTAGAGAGGACCCTGTGGAGTTTCATTTTCAATCCCAGTATTTTTCTCAGAAGTGGATCATTTCTGTAAGTTTTATCACAATTGCTACCTATTTCTAAATTCTATTATCTAACCACTTATTAGATAACTATTTTATTGCAAAATCATACACAAATAAAAATGAAAACCAAATTTCAAATAAGATTGTCAACATTAAAGTCAATGAACTAACAACTTAATTAAATCAGTTTAAGCAAAATGATATGAAATTTGAAAAGCTGTTTTGTGTGCTTTCAAAAGATCATTTTAATATATGCTTCTCATGTCATGTTGTGTATTTACACATTTTCTGCGCTAGAAGATACCATTAGATCATTAAGGAATGAAACTGTTAAAAGGACAAGAGCAACGCCAACATAGCATATGCCGAAGTGGGGCATAAAAATCCAATACATGTATAACCAAAAGAGTAAAAAAATATCTATGATCAGGTCTCAATTTTTAGTATTACTAGACCATGTTTGAAAAACATATGACCCTGCTTTGAGTTTATGTTAAAGCAGTAACATAGCTTTCCTAGGTAACATTTTACTTATAAGTATCATGGGTCATCACTCCTCTTAAATATTACCAATAGTGACCTTGATCTTTGACCTATTGATCCCAAAATTAAGAAACCTTTTCCCCTTCTGATAAGATTTGGTACACCAAAATATAAGTTATATAGGATGTGTGGTGTTTGATTTATCGTTTGGAAACCAATAATTTCAGTCTATTTCCACCAGTGGTGAACTTGACTTTTCACCTACTGACCCCAAAATCAAATGGCATCTTCCTCTTTTGATAAGTATCCATATATCTTGCATTTGGTGTAGATAGGATGCAAGAAACTTGATAAATCAGTACTGCAATCTACTTTTACCAGATGAACCTTGACCTTTGATCTAATGACCCCATCTTCCTCTTTTGATAAGTATCCAAATTTTGTTTGGATAGGATGTAAGGCACTTTAGTTATCATCTGGAAAGCAAATATAGTGAGGAATAAAGATGATTGCCTAGGAACAAAAATACAAAGGTACTTACTTGAAAATAAAGACTGAAAAACATCAATAACTTTTTGGAGAAATGGCTTTGACTGAAATAAAAGAAAAAACTATATATTAATAATTAATATAACATTATAACTAATATATATATATATATATATATATATATATATTAAAAAAGTTAAAACATTGTCTTCAAAGCTTAACATATTTTATTCCATTACTACACGTGTTTTGGCATTATGAGCCTCTTCAGGTAATGATGCATGAAACAAGCAAGTATATATACACATATTCTTAGATATATATTGCTCAAAATCCAAGTAGCATACTACATTCTGTTAAATATGTCAATTGACCTTTCTGAGGTTATGGAGCAGTATTTAAGATATCAGTAAATTTTTCCGAACAGACAGTGGTAAATACATGCACAATGTATAAATTTTAACTGCCTAGATTATAAAGGACTTCTTGTTGATATTATTTGATAAAAAAACAAAGCTTTATTTTAGAAAAAAAATCAACCTTCAATAAAGTCTGTAAGTCATTGGCCCTGAAGATTTTAAAACAAGACTATTTGAATTTTGGTACAAACAAAACATGACATAATAGTGATTCATCCAAAAATACAACCATTGCAATGAAAATACAACCATTGCAATGAAAATCTTAAAATTGGTTTCAAAACTTTAATTGAAAGTAAATGAGAATTGCAGACTGTATTCTGGACCTGTACAATAGAAGATTAACAACTGTTGATGAGAACATCTCTACAGGTCAGTTACACATCAGAAATATACCTTATTACATTGTTCAGCAATGATACAGCAAAAGTCTTCAAATGAAAATGTTCCTGATCCCTGGGTGTGATTCTTCAGCCAATTGAGGTCAAGTTCATTTCCCATACAACTCTTATATGCAAGACTTAACTGCAAACGTCAATGATACTTAATTGTACTACACTACGTATGTCAGAGAATGCATCAGGTATCAGACCAGTATACAATACTTTTGTTTTAAGTTTCAGCACCAGGATTGTCACGGATTAGTTAGTGATAAACATATTTTCTCATCAGTATATCGATACAAGATAAAATCAGAACTGTAGTGTGAATATTAATGTGTGAATGTATGTAACCGGGTCTACATTTTTATTTGTATGTCAATATGTAAAGTTTAAAATCATGCTAAATGGCTGAAGATTGATAAAGATTTCTTTACTGTCCTTTTGTGTATTTATTACAATATAGTAACTTACATCTGAAGCAGTGAGAAATCCTGTGTTGGATGTATCAACTGAGTTGAAAGCTTCACGAACCTGACTAAAATAAAGGATAACAGAACTGAATACTGCTTTAACAGGTTAAGTGTAAAAACAATTTTGTTCCTCACTTAGATCTGTTACTCGTGATTTTGCAATCAAGTGGCTGCATTTGTGTAAACAACATGAAGGAACAATTTTACAATTTGTTGTCTGTAGACAAAAACAGGATAGCTTCTACCAACAAAGATAGCATATCTACGGACACATCAAAATTAAAGCCAGTGAATGTGCAATTAAATAATAATGAAAAACATTCAGTTAAAACACAGACCGTATAAAACATGTACTTACAGGATCATCTCCCCTACTTTAAGATGGCCATACATAGTTGGCTGTGCACCATGCTTAACACTGAGGTCTGATACAGATATACCCTGCAGACACAATTATAAAACATTATATCCTACATGCATCTTCCATTCACTGATAAGTTCATAATTACCAAATCAGTTACTAGGTAATACTATATCTGGATTATTTCACCAAAAAAGGTAGCAGCACCCACCTGGTGCATTGTTTATTTCTGATGTAATGACTGACGAGTAATGACATCTTAGCTATAGGAAACTTTAACATAATTTACCTATCAACAGGGAACTATTTCAGAATTTTAGAATTTCTAATCACAGTAAATGTATAGCACTAGGTAATTCTGTGCTTACCTGATTTAGCACAATGGCAGCACATTCCAGTGCTGTCGTGATATTTGTGAATACTGGTATAGAATTACGTTCCAAGAGGTCAACTAAAATCTTCCTTGCTCGGTGCATATCATCCAACTCCCTGAATAATATAATCCATATAATATATCATGAGGATCTGAATGATGCATATAAATCAGGAAGTTCATTCACATCTCAATAATACACTAGAATATGTGATGTCATTACATAAAACACAACGAACTTTTTGTTACATTACATTACAGGCAAAAAAAAAAATGAAAATAATAATTTAAAAAAAAAATAATAAGACTGTAAAAATGTCAATCTGGAAGCAATATATCTATATGTATATAGGTTTGTGACACATCTTCATTCAAACACAAAAATGAACAATATTAAGCTTCAGTCCACTACTATACAATGACAGGTCTGTACTGTTCATAGTAGCTATGCTTAAATTATAGTGATACATATACAAAATTGAATACTTTAACTGAACATGACAGTCGGCATTACATACTTCTCTGTGACTTTTTCTCCATGGAATTTAATGCTGTCCACACTTGAGTAATGATCTATAACAACTATCACCTGCTTCTTGCATGCTGAAAGTGAAAGAAATTATTTAACATGGAACACTCTGAAAACTTCTTAATTAAGACATGAATGTATCTTTATACAGTCTTACTATTTTATTACTAATGTGAACCAGTCAGTTGTTTTAATTTTATGCTGTATACAAACATTATGTAAAGTAATGAATGAGGTATATATTAATACATACCAATAAGATATGCAGTTTCAAGCATTGAGACAATAGCCCTGGTTTGGTTATCTATCACAAAAAACATCAGATCTGCCATCTACAAAAGACAAATTACACATTTTCTGTCTACCCAATGCCAAGTCTACATTTTGTAATGTAATACTACATATTAGATTAAAGGTTTGGCTAATTTATTAAAGAAACCTGTGAAGTGGAATTGACTGATGGTCAAATGCAGGATGCTGTACCTTTTGGCATAGTTTTGATTATGATATCATAGATAAATTGCCATCAAACATGAAATTAACCAGGACTCCACAATACTAAGTAATAGACCGGGTTAAAGCTAGGATATACAATCCCTAAATTATTGGACATTTAGCAATCCGTCCTTTATTTCTGTTGATATTCATATAGTTACTGTAAATTAATATTCAACAGCTCATAATTCAAAACACTAGAAACAAGAAAATATTAAAAGATGACATTATGTCTGTTGGTTTGGATGATACTTTTCTGTGCAACTTAAATATTGTGGCAGTTGTGACCCATGCAGTATGTCAACCTGAAGATCTGACTTGATCTACAGAATTGTAAGACAGTGTTGATTTAATTATCAGGCTGTCATCTTCTAGAATCCCTACCTGCCTGGCTTCTGCTTCTACTTCCATCAGTTCTGGTCGCCATGTTTGTACTTGCTGAAAAAGAAAATACATAAAGATATGTAGACAACTTCATGAAGTGACTCAAGAAGAAATATTGTGTCAAGGTCAAAATAAAACAATAACTCTTGTTTCCTGTCTGTTATCTAAAACAAGAGCAACACATTTGTTGCAATAAATACATCTATGTTGCTTAACTTCATGATGCAAATTTCTACATAAGTAAACAACTCTTGTCAAATTAGGTCACATATAATACCTGTATCCATAACAGACAAAACGTCTGTAAAACTATTCTACCTACTTCTAGCCCAAAAGTAACTCATGGTGCACTAATCCAGATTTCTAAGAGAGAAAGGTTGTGATTAAATTTAAGAGCAAAACCTGAATACATAATGAGAGAAAGTCTGGGAAACTGTTTGACCTACATTTAACCATAAAGTAGGTCATGGTGTGTCACTAAAGCTGAAATGCAAACTGAATATACAGTGCCCTAAGAGTAAGGTTGTAATTATATATCAGAGCAGTATCTGTATCTACACAAAAAACAAAAAAATGCGGCAAACTTTTGACTTTTTTTTTTATTCCTAATGTATTATTACAATGCACCAATCCAGCTGACATGAAATGGTATCTCTTTGAGAGGAAGGTTTGGACTTGGAGTTATGTCCCCGAGACCATCAAAAGCACTATAATATATTATGTCCTGTCTTGCAAAGGGTGTATAAAAAGGGGTCAATAGCAACAAAAATTCAGTTTCATCTAAATGATCTCTTAGTAAACAATTCAATTTCATCTATATGATCTCTTAGTAAACAAACACAAAGATTTTCACTTGAATATTTCAAACCATAATTGAAAACAATGCGGACCCAGAGTTTCAGTTATTATACTTAGGTTTAATGAAAAACTACTTGATGTATCATCTTCTTATGTCACATACCCATAGGCCATGAAGAAATGTATTAAAAACAACCTTAAATTGAATTTAGCATTGATATTAAACTTCTATCAAAATCTCATCTTCAAAACCTCAATGTTATGGACAAAGATGAGATGAAATCAGAAGAAAGTAACCACAATGCAGAAATTGCAATAGTACAGAAACTTTTTCATGAACTCTTAAAACTTATGCTGCTTTGTAGTGTGGAGATATCAGTAACATCAACATTCACTGACAGCCAAAATATTCATTTTTGCATTGTGTTCTTCAGACATGTAAGATTTTCATACAAGAAGTGTTGAACAATTTTATTATTATGAGTCCAAACAAAATTTTGAATAATACCAATCATAAAATTTAAGGTCCACTAGTCATTGATGTAAAAATGCAAATACAATTAATGTATAACAAAATATACATAAAATAAGTCTCTTATTTTAATCAATAAATAAATATTTCTATAGTGATATAGGTAATGCAAATCACTAATTTTCATATCTCATCCTAATGCATGTACACGATAAAGACTAGATACTAAGGGTTATACATAAAAACCAGATCATAAAAAATGTAATACACCTATCATTTTCCTGAATTTCTGCTCATTACACCTGTCAAACAGGAAGGAAGAAATTATTTAAGAGTGTATACCTATACATTTGGTCAGTTTGATAAATGAAGTGGGGGAAACATGTGACAAGCTCATACATCAATTATCTGTAATTTACATGTTATTCACCAAATGATGGAAAACAGCCTCCGCTTACTGTAATATCTCAGGAGGGATTAGGCACATTCCATGTCACGTTGAATGGTACTAATGTCAACTGCTGGCACATATGAAATATTTCACATAATTTATTTGTTCTTTTCAACATTTTTGTAGTCCTATCATAGGTAAATAGAACAAGGCTATCAGCAGTGAACCTCTTCAAGAACAATTCAGACAGAGTTACGGTTAAATATGAGAAATCGTGTCATAATAACATTACTAATAAGAATATATCACATAAATAGTTACATTATGATGCCTCATTACAAAAAATATCTACCATCGTAATTGTGACAAAAGAGAGGGAAAAAATACAGGTTATAGGATATCAAATTGATTACTGTTGAGGTCACATTTGAGTAAGATTCATCCATTCCCTATCTCATTTTGTGGGCTATCATACCAACTAAAATGAAGAAAATTCACTGTTATAATTTTTAAGATGGTCACCATTTTGGCTATTGGATTACATAATGAATGTTACTTCCTTAAACGTAATCGCAGACATCAAAAGCAAATTATTCTTCCTTAGGTTTCCCCAAAATCCTTTAGAAGAGGAGGAAAAAAATACAGTACATAGATTATCATATAGGACTATATCATACCATTTCCTTACTGGCAAACATATTTTGTATCATTAATTATGTCTTATCTTTAACTTCAGCAAAAATTATTACAAATTAAGGAGGTGAAGCACACAAAGTCAGGATTTTGTTTTCCTCTAAAATAAGTTTATTGACATGGTGAAGCTAAACATTTAAAAACTTGTTTGGTATAAAATGAGATGAAAAAAATGTGTTGCCTCCAGTGTGGTTTCAAATGCCAGAAATATCACTTATAATAAAAGACCAAAATACACAAAAAAAGAGAAATAAAATTTTAAAAAACTATGTTTTGAAATGAAACTTTGTCATTACCCTTAATATAGATAATTTCTAATAAAAGTTGGCTAATAAATGACTTTTTGTTTTTTATACAGAATGAAGCAAGAAAACCATACAAAAATGTGAAAATATTTGAGTTAGACAAGCATTAGCAGTTTCATCATAATTGAATAAAAAACAATAAATCTTATTAACGAGTCCGTTCTCGGTACGAGTTTTAATGCCTTGCGCAAGTTTTAGTGCATGCTGATCGATTGTAATCGTTAAAATAGTCGGTGTCTTACAAACATTAATAATATTATAAAATCAGCATAGTTTAACCGAAATGTATCTACCCAACGTTAATATATATCGAAATTAATTCCCATAATATCTGATTACAACATTTTAAAACGTTGAAATTAGTGTTTTTTGAAATTGCCCCCAAAACTGAACCAAAATTGACGAAAAAATGATCAATTTTCCTATTGTAGTTTTTGAGATATTTTTACCCAGAACGGGTAGATCACCTTGATCTATTCAGTAAATGTAATTAATGAAAACAATAATAATATAAACATATTCTTACTGGGTTATAGAATGTAATACCCTTCTTCTTGAAGAATGGGATGGCATAATCCTGTCTCCACGTGGTGGGATTGCATGATCCTCCAAGGAATACTGGAAACATCAAATGAAAGAGCTACTAACAAGTATGACATACTACTAGTTAAGGGCAAAGTAATCGGTTAGGGCTCCTTTGGTCAGCCAACAAGTATGACATACTACTAGTTAAGGGCAAAGTGATGGGTTAGTGCTCCTTTGGTTAGCCAACAAGTATGACATACTACTAGTTAAGGGCAAAGTGATGGGTTAGCGCTCCTTTGGTCAGCCAACAAGTATGACATACTACTAGTTAAGGGCAAAGTAATGGGTTAGGGCTCCTTTGGTCAGCCAATAACTATGACATACTACTAGTTAAGGGCAAAGTAATGGGTTAGGGCTCCTTTGGTCAGCCAACAAGTATGACATACTACTAGTTAAGGGCAAAGTAATGGGTTAGTGCTCCTTTGGTCAGCCAATAAGTATGACATACTACTAGTTAAGGGCAAAGTAATGGGTTAGGGCTCCTTTGATCAGCCAACAAGTATGACATACTACTAGTTAAGGGCAAAGTGATGGGTTAGGGGTCCTTTGGTCAGCCAACAAGTATGACATACTACTAGTTAAGGGCAAGGTGATAGCAGAGCTGTTAGGGCTCCTTTGGTCAGCCAACAAGTATGACATACTACTAGTTAAGGCAAAGTGATGGCTTAGAGCTAACAAGTATGAGATACTACTAGTTCAGGGCAAAGTGATGGGTTAGGGTCCCTTTGGTCAGCCAACAAGTATGACATACAACTAGTTAAGGGCAAAGTGATGGGTTAGTGCTCCTTTGGTCAGCCAACAAGAATGACATACTACTAGTTAAGGGCAAAGTGATGGGTCAGGGCTCCTTTGGTCAGCCAACAAGTATGAAATACTACTAGTTAAGGGCAAAGTGATGGGTTAGGGCTCCTTTGGTCAGCCAACAAGTATGACATACTACTAGTTAAGGGCAAAATGATGGGTTAGTGCTCCTTTGGTCAGCCAGTAACTATGACGTACTACTAGTTAAAGGCAAAGTAATGGGTTAGGGTCCCTTTGGTCAGCCAACAAGTATGACATACTACTAGTTAAGGGCAAAGTGATGGGTTAGGGCTCCTTTGGTCAGCCAACAAGAATGACATACTACTAGTTAAGGGCAAAGTGATGGGTTAGGGCTCCTTTGGTCAGCTAACAAGTATGACATACTACTACTTAAGGCAAAGTAATGGGTTAGGACCCCTTTGGTCAGCCAACAAGTATGACATACTACTAGTTAAGGGCAAAGTAATGGGTTAGGGCTCCTTTGGTCAGCCAACAAGTATGACATACTACTAGTTAAGGGCAAAGTGATGGGTTAGGGTCCCTTTGGTCAGCCAACAAGTATGACATACTACTAGTTAAGGGCAAAGTAATGGGTTAGGGCTCCTTTGGTCAGCTAACAAGTATGACATACTACTAGTTAAGGCAAAGTGATGGGTTAGGGCTCCTTTGGTAAGCCAACAAGTATGACATACTACTAGTTAAGGCAAAGTGATGGGTTAGGGCTCCTTTGGTCAGCCAACAAGTATTACATACTACTAGTTAAGGGCAAAGTGATGGGTTAGGGCTCCTTTGGTCAGCTAACAAGTATGACATACTACTAGTTAAGGCAAAGTGATGGGTTAGGGCTCCTTTGGTAAGCCAACAAGTATGACATACTACTAGTTAAGGCAAAGTGATGGGTTAGAGCTCCTTTGGTCAGCCAAAAAGTATGACATACTACTAGTTAAGGGCAAAGTGATGGGTTAGGGCTCCTTTGCTCAGCCAACAAGTATGACATACTACTAGTTAAGGGCAAAATGATGGGTTAGGGCTCCTTTGGTCAGCCAACAAGTATGACATACTACTAGTTAAGGCAAAGTAATGGGTTAGAGCTAACAAGTATGAGATACTACTAGTTAAGGGCAAAGTAATGGGTTAGGGTCCCTTTGGTCAGCCAACAAGTATGACATACAACTAGTTAAGGGCAAAGTGATGGGTTAGTGCTCCTTTGGTCAGCCAACAAGTATGACATACTACTAGTTAAGGGCAAAGTAATGGGTTAGGGCTCCTTTGGTCAGCCAAAAAGTATGACATACTATTAGTTAAGGGCAAAGTGATGGGTCAGAGCTAACATGTATGACATACTACTAGTTAAGGGAAAAGTGATGGGTTAGGGCTCCTTTGGTCAGCCAACAAGTATGACATACTACTAGTTAAGGGCAAAGTGATGGGTTAGCGCTCCTTTGGTCAGCCAACAAGTATGACATACTACTAGTTAAGGGCAAAGTGATGGGTTAGCGCTCCTTTGATCAGCCAACAAGTATGACATACTACTAGTTAAGGGCAAAGTGATGGGTTAGGGCTCCTTTGGTCAGCCAACAAGTATGACAATAAGTGCACCACATGCACATTACAATCCATGTCTCTTCAGTGAAGCTCAACGCCGAAGCAGTGGAGATACAAAGTGTAAATATTTGAATAGCAAACTCATTACCAAATTAGACATATTAAATAATGAGAACCTAACATTGGGTATTTCATTTATCTATACATTATATCATACAGAAATATATGATAAAAAATATGTATGGGTTCATCCTTGTGGACTACTCTTTGACTGGAATCCTAAGACATGGAACTGTAAGAAACTGTTAAGACCAAAACTGACAGAGATTTCTTGAAATGTTACATCTAAATCCACCATATATTTTGAAGAAGATATCATTACATGAATGGATATATCCCCTGGAAATAAGCGATATTCTCTCAGGACCAGCTGATTGCTAGGAAATGATTATAAGTTTCCTCTAAAGTGACATACATTACCACTAACAGTACCTCTGGAAGTCAGATCTTCTGACATAAAACTTGGTAGGAATGAACTACAACACCAAGGTATTTTTCTGGGACCATCCTAGGTTTTTATGAAATTATAAAGTGCATACAATATTTCAAAAAGGTAAGGATAACCTATCAAATTATTTTGGTACAAGTACCAACTGCAACACTACTCATACTGGTTTGGTTGCTTTTGGTTTTAAATACAACTAGTGGGTATTGTTTTTTGAACAAAAAACACATGTCTCCCCTTGCTTATGGATGTGTTTCAGAATGGGCCATCACCAGTGGAAGAATCTGACTAGGATTTTCAAACATTATAGGAATATAATCTAATATACCAGATCTCTGTAGAAATGAATGTACAGTAAAACATGCTTATAAAGAAGTGCCAGGGACGACCAATTTTGATTCATTATAAATGTATTTTGTTACAACCGTTGCATTTATAATAAATTTTCTGACAAGGGGTACTAAAACTGACTTGAGTTAAGTTCAGGGTCAAAACTTTTGACACAGTTCATATACAGTGTTATTATATGCTATAAAATTAAAGTCCATAAGTGAATCAATTTACAAATTACAATTTAGAATCTTTTAAGTGACCTTGAAACGGTAAGTTTTTAAAAAAAAAATTGACCATGAGATTGAAAATGTAACTCAAGAACAAATATTTTTATGCCATGCACTTTGCCTCACTGTCACCTTTCTATGTTCCAAGTTTCAAGTTCTTACCTCAAAGGGTATTGAAGTTACAGCCGGGACAATTTCATTTTTAAATTTGACCTTGAGATTGTAAATGTAGGTCAACAACAAAAATTTTTATGGCGTGCACCTTGCCTCACTGTCACCTTTCTATGTTCCAAGTTTCAAGTCTTACCTCAAAGGGTATTGAAGTTATGACCTGGACAAAATTTTTTTTAATTTGACCTTGAGATTGTAAATGTACATCAAGTCCAGAAATTTTTATGCTGTGCAACTTGCCTCACTGTCACCTTTCTATGTTCCATGTTTCAAGTTCTTACCTCAAAGGGTATTCAAGTCACCGCCTGGAATTTTTTTTTTAAATTTGACCTTGAGATTGTAAATGTAGGTCAAGGTAAAAAATATTTTAAGCCATGCATCTTGCCTCACTGTCACCTTTTTATGTTCCAAGTTTTAAGTTCTTACCTCAAAGGGTATTCAAGTTACGCCTGGACAAGTTTTTTAAAATTTGACCTTGAGATTGTAAATGTACATCAAGGTCAAAAGTTTTATGGTGTGCACCTTGCCTCACTGTCACCTTTCTATGTTCCAAGTTTCATGTTCTTACCTCAAAGGGTATTGAAGTTACAGCCGGACAAAATTTGGATGAAGAAAAAGAAGAAAATTGACAAAAACAATTATATGTCTCCCCTTTGAAGGGCAGACATAATAAACAATTTCTCAATTTCATTGTGACATTGAAGAAGACGATAACGAACATATCTGTATATTCCAGGAATAACCTTAGATGACCTACATCACAAGCCAGTTGTACTCCAGGTCTGCCTCACACCACACAGATGGTAACACACTACTAATAGTACTGTACATTCCAGGAATGACCTTAGATGACCTACACCACAAGCCAGTGCTACTCCAGGTCTGCCTCACACCACACAGATGGTAACACACTACTAATAGTACTGTACACTCTAGGAATGACCTTAGATGACCTACACCACAAGCCAGTGCTACTCCAGGTCTGCCTCACACCACACAGATGGTAACACACTACTAATAGTACTGTACATTCCAGGAATGACCTAAGATGACCTACACCACAAGCCAGTGCTACTCCAGGTCTGCCTCACACCACACAGATGATAACACTACTAATAGTACTGTACACTCCAGGAATGACCTAAGATGACCTACACCACAAGCCAGTGCTACTCCAGGTCTGCCTCACACCACACAGATGGTAACACACTACTAATAGTACTGTACACTCCAGGAATGACCTTAGATGACCTACACCACAAGCCAGTGCTACTCCAGGTCTGCCTCACACCACACAGATGGTAACACACTACTAATAGTACTGTACATTCCAGGAATGACCTAAGATGACCTACATCACAAGCCAGTGCTACTCCAGGTCTGCCTCACACCACACAGATGATAACACTACTAATAGTACTGTACACTCCAGGAATGACCTAAGATGACCTACATCACAAGCCAGTGCTACTCCAGGTCTGCCTCACACCACACAGATGGTAACACTACTAATAGTACTGTACACTCCAGGAATGACCTAAGATGACCTACACCACAAGCCAGTGCTACTCCAGGTCTGCCTCACACCACACAGATGGTAACACACTACTAATAGTACTGTACATTCCAGGAATGACCTAAGATGACCTACATCACAAGCCAGTGCTACTCCAGGTCTGCCTCACACCACACAGATGATAACACTACTAATAGTACTGTACACTCCAGGAATGACCTAAGATGACCTACACCACAAGCCAGTGCTACTCCAGGTCTGCCTCACACCACACAGATGGTAACACACTACTAATAGTACTGTACACTCCAGGAATGACCTTAGATGACCTACACCACAAGCCAGTGCTACTCTAGGTCTGCCTCACACCACACAGATGGTAACACACTACTAATAGTACTGTACACTCCAGGAATGACCTTAGATGACCTACACCACAAGCCAGTGCTACTCTAGGTCTGCCTCACACCACACAGATGGTAACACACTACTAATAGTACTGTACATTCCAGGAATGACCTAAGATGACCTACACCACAAGCCAGTGCTACTCCAGGTCTGCCTCACACCACACAGATGGTAACACACTACTAATAGTACTGTACATTCCAGGAATGACCTTAGATGACCTACACCACAAGCCAGTGCTACTCTAGGTCTGCCTCACACCACACAGATGGTAACACACTATTAATAGTACTGTACATTCCAGGAATGACCTTAGATGACCTACATCACAAGCCAGTGCTACTCCAGGTCTGCCTCACACCACACAGATGATTACACTACTAATAGTACTGTACACTCCAGGAATGACCTTAGATGACCTACGCCACAAGCCAGTGCTACTCTAGGTCTGCCTCACACCACACAGATGGTAACACACTACTAATAGTACTGTACATTCCAGGAATGACCTAAGATGACCTACACCACAAGCCAATTATACTCCAGGTCTGCCTCACACTACACAGGTGGTAGCACTACTAATAGTAATGTACACTCCAGGAATGACCTAAGATGACCTACACCACTAATAGTACCGTACATTCCACTCATTTAAACTGTAAATTTTTGCAATAATCTAATATTTATTTGATGATTTTGTATCTTTTTCTACACTATTGCTTCTTACCTCTGCGTTTCCATCTGGAGCGTGAAGATGGGATGTTACATCTCTCTTTGAAAACTGATATTGGCTGTGACGGGACTGGCCTGTAAATGTAGAATTTGTGATGTAGTTTATATAATTAGACTGGAATTATTGTTCAGAGCCTTTGCAAATGGTGAAACTATAAAACATACCAACATAAACATGAAATTATATACATGTACTACTCATTTTCATTGTAATTTTGGCCATGAAGACTTACAATATTTCAACTGAAAATTAACATGACATGGTAAATGATGCAAGATATTCATAAAAATGTGAATGCTTGAATTCTCTTCCCTATTGCATTTTGACTACTGATAAATGACTGTAAAAATTGAATCATCAACCTTAAGTATGTCAGTACAGGCAAAATTTAACCAATAAAAAATCATTAACCTTATGAAAACCAAATTAGGAAATGAAGTTTTCAAATTACTCTTGAATTTGAAAATTTCTAATGATCTAAAAGTAACAAATGCTTTAAAACCTGTTTTGGTGCAAAACGAAATAAAAACAACCACTTGTCCATAGACAACACAGAAAGTCAGAGGGAAAGCAACTATTCTTAATTCAAGATCAAGTCTAAGGTAAAGGTCAAAAGTTAACCAGATGAATGTTCTGGTCACAATGAATCTACAAGCAAAATCCCTATTTCTAATATTTCAGAAGAAAAAGACCAGGTAAAAGTTTTTTAAAAAGTTGGTCAAACTCCAAGATCAAGATCACAAGGTCAAAGACCATAGTACCTAATGAAATTTCTTGTAGCAAGGAATCTATGAGTGAAGTATTAAAGTCTTAGCTCTATTTGTTTAAAAGAAATAGCTCAGGTTAAAGTTTTTGGAAATTTCTTGTCACAAGGAATCCATGCCTAAGGTTTCAAAAAGCTATCCATCTTGGTTCAAATGTGTAGCCTATGTTAAAGTTTCTAATAAGTAAGGAAAACTTCAAGGTTAAGGTCACAAGGTAAAAGATCATGGTCCCAAATGAAGCAGTCTTCCACAAAGTATCCATGTGTGAAGTTTCAAAGATCTACCCCTTTGGTTCAAAAGTTATAGCCAAGGTTAGAATTTTAGAAAAGTAGGTCAAAGGCCATGTTCACAAATGAAAGGGCCTCACACAAGGTATCCATGTGTGAAGTTTCAGAACCTTAACCCTTTTGGTTCAAAAGTTATAGCTAAGTTTCAGTTTTTGAAAAGTATGTCAAACTCCAAGTTCAAGGTCAAAAGGTCAAAGATCATGAACCCAAATGAAAGGGACTTCCACAAGTTATTCATGTGTGAAATTTCAAAACCAACCCCCCTCTTGGTTCAAAATTTATAGCCAAGGTTAACGTTTTTGAAAAAGGTCAAACCTTAAGGTCAAGGTCACAAGGTCAAAGATACTATTCTCAAATGAAAAGACATTCAATAAGATATCCGTGTGTGAAGTTTCAAAGCCATATCACTCTTTTTTCAAAAGTTATATTCAATGTAAAAGTTTTGGAAAGTAAAAAGTAAGTCAAACTTCAAGGTCACAAGGTCAAAGGCCATGGTCCCAAAAGAAAGCTCATTCCACAATGTATCCATGTGTGAAGTTTCAAGGCTCTAACTGCCTTGGTTCAATAGTTATTGCCCAGGTTAAAGTTTTTGTCTACGCAACCGACGCGGACGCCGACGCTGGGGCTATGACATTAGATCCTTAGACATTCGTCCCGGCTCGCTTAAATCTGCCTCCAGTTCCTAGTGCTGGCAAACAACAGATGGATAAATATTTTTTAAAAATCAAGAAAAATGAAATCAACAATAAAATCTGTTGAGATACACAGACTCTGGTAAAATACAGCAAATCAACAATAAATTACTTCCCTTTAAGCCAGAACGGATTTTTCCTGAAACAAGTAACGAAAATTTGACACCTGTGGAAAAAGTATTACTCTTCAGCATGTCAGTGCTGTCTCAAATAAACAACAGAAAAAACATATCAAATAATTCTAGAAAACATTGATTCTAATACAAGACCACAAATAAATACAAAGTTGCTTTTCTACAATGAATAAATCAAGGCACAGATAGAGAATGTGTAAAAAAAAACCCCAATGTCAGAATTCTTTATTCGATATTTTTTTCTCTGAAATAACTTCATTACCATATTGAGTGCTGCAAAATATTCAGAGATTTGCTTTGGTATGAATGGAATGTTATCAAAATTTTTCACCTAACTGCATATGAACAGCTGAATTGGTCTGTATCAACAATAGATTAATCATGAATCAAGAAAGCTGAATTTTGACATAAAACTTTCAAATACCCTTTGAAATAGATATATTCCAATAACAGTAAGAAAAAGATGCTTGATTTCTTCTTTTAGATAAATTAATAAAACGACTAGTCTAAGACAGAAAAAATAGCCAAAATTTGAACTCGGCACGGAACTAAAATTAAAAACACTTCTGATGATATCCTTTTGAGATCACTGTACTACATTCGGTTTGTTGATCTATGCAGCCGGTCTGAAGAAGTTTGTCCATGGTCAAGGGTACCCTCTGCGGCCTTTCTTGCCTCGTCTTAGATCCAACCCTTGATAGTTCTGGTCGAAAAACAGTAACACTTATAGGGGACCTTGAATACTTCATCAATGCCAAGTTTCATCAAAATCTCTTCAGATGTGCTGAAAAAGTAAGACAAGTTTTCGGCGACAGACAGATGCCTGTTGCATTGCTACATGTATGATTATAGTTTACTTGAGCTTCTGGCTCAGGTGAGCTAAAATTCATTCTATTGAAAGGCCTGTCTTGGAACACATTCCGGTTTTCTTAAGGCTGTCGCATGCCAAACATCATTATGTGGACATATACATGTATGACTTACAATCAGTCATAGGAAGATTTACGTATTCTAAGATTAACGATTCAAATGAAGAGAACAATTTGCAATAAAAGTTTCCCTCGAGAATCGTGATAAATAAGTAATTTTAATGTGAACACCTAAACACTAGTTGCAAATTGCAGTACAAAATTTCTTCTAAATTTTACTATATTTTGAAGATTTTAAAACTGTCTTCTCTAGATTGGGTAAAATTTTTGCATAAGAACCTAAAGAAGAAAGTGGATATTATATATTGTGGGACCACAAAACATCAAACTAACAGATATAAATACGGTGTTTATTGTAGTACATGCACGGAGGATTTTGAAAAATTATTAAAAGAGACCAATTTGAGGTTTTTAGAGATTTTTTTTTCTAATTAAATAGCGTTTTTCTTTAACTGAGAATTTGTGATAAGTTAGATCAAATTTAGCTCCGTGTTTCTTTAAAAAACGATAAGTGTTTTAATGTGATGAATGATGTGGAAATATTGTTTTACTTGCTTACTTGAATTTGCACTAAATTCTTTAATTTTGTCCATTTTAAAACATTTGAGGTCAATGTGTTGACGACAGTTTTAAAACTTCTTCAACATACACGTATTAGTCCATCAAGTGACCGTCCGAAGTCGGTACCATAACTTTATTACAATCAAATATTTTGTGATGTCGATTATGTGCTTATTCTTCTTTACATGTCTGTGACGACTTTTGTCATACAACGAATCAGATGTCTTTCTTTCATTTGTTTTCAGACTTGAACCAATTATGTGATCGTTACCTCTTTCTGTTACACAATATATCTTTTAATTTAAGTAACATCAGTATATGTCGCAAGATAAATATGTAGTGGAAAAAAATGACGCCCCCTCCATTTTCCTCACACATGTTTGAAGCTGAGTCAAGCAATGAAAGGAAAGGACGCCCCCTCAACATATTGACGAATACTTTAGAAGTTGAGGTTTTATTAAATTCGTGTTTGCTGGAATAGATACAGATCATAAACGAAACGTTCTTCAGTAAACAGTTTGGCATGTAAATTACAAATTTATGGCTGAGAATACTTAAAGCAAATTGTTGATTTCTGTGTAGGCACATGAGTAAATTCTTTTAAAAGCGATGAATATAGCATCCCCCTTTTCCCATCAAACATATAATATGCAAAAAGTGTTATGTGTTATAATGACAAAGCACTAATGAGTGTTGTAGGAAGATTTTGCGTCCCTTACTGTATATTCTGTAATAACTGTAAAGTTACCATGTTCCGGTATATATCATGTACAGGTCAAAGCATAGTAATTCCATTTCCCATAGGGTCCCATGTTAAATTACCGAACTTCCAGCAAGATTTACACAACATCCTACATTTTAGCTATATATAATCCACATATCAAAATGTTTGTCAGACCCTCCTCTATCAGAATTTTAACAGTTTACCATAGGTTATCCACCTTAATTTCGAGAAAATCATGCTGGAAGGGGGATACCCCCCAAAACTGGCCAAAATTCAAATGTAAACAACCACCCCTTTTTAGGTCATTAAATCTTTACATTAGCGAAATGAGATAAAAATTCGTGATTTTACAGCAGAATCAATCTTTATTTATACATAGATCAAATAATTTCATCCAATCACAGCTCCTGATACATTGAAATAGTAGTCCCTCTCTCCCTACACCACATCAGCCAATCACGTCTCTCGTTAATTACCTTTCTTTGACCTATAGAGGCATTTAACTACTTTATCAAACTAGGAAAGCCGCTATCAAACAAAAGTGTGTTAATTTCTGAATAAAATGACACAAATTTTATGAAAATCCATGCAGTAATTCATAAGAAATGTCACTTTAAAGATGCCTACCCCCATCTGGAGTGTATTGAAAATGGGCACAAATTTGGATTAGGGGTCATGTCTAAGGGGCCTGTAAATTGATAACACTTTATGACTTTTACCTGGTTTAGCCTTTCAGTTTTGTTCATTATACATTGAATAAACATGTTCTAATAAAATTTTAATCAATTTGTGAGTCATATTGATTTTTGAATAATACTCTTGAAAGCTAAATATGCCATTTTCTGTACAAAATACAGACATTCCATGATGTTATTATTTCAAGTAGAACTTTGGAGGTAAATGATGTTATACACATTTCGGCTTAATTCGGTGTGTTTTTGACTTGTACGGGGAAGATCATATGATAATTTTTATCAAAAATCCCCCAAAATTTACATCGAATTGCGTACTTTTACAAATTCAAGTTTCACAGTCCACAATGTAAAAAGTGCACAAAATCCGAAAAAATTGGGGTAAAATTCTGTAAATACTGTTTCAAATGTCTCAAATATCCAACACAATGGAATCAAATCAGTCATCCATGCAAAATACACAAAATTAATTTGTTAAAATTTGGCAAATTTAACCCCCCCCCCTTTTTTCCAGAAATTTCAATATTGAAAATTCTAGGCACTTTGAATCAAAATTTGGGGCCAATTTGATATGATTTTAGGTTAAATGGACTGCATGAACAAGAAAATGAGGTCAAACTGCATTTTTGAGAAATTTAGTATTTGGCCTATAGGTCAAAGCATAGTAATTCCATTTCCCATAGGGTCCCATGTTAAATTACCGAACTTCCAGCAAGATTTACACAACATCCTACATTTTAGCTATATATAATCCACATATCAAAATGTTTGTCAGACCCTCCTCTATCAGAATTTTAACAGTTTACCATAGGTTATCCACCTTAATTTCGAGAAAATCATGCTGGAAGGGGGATACCCCCCAAAATTGGCCAAAATTCAAATGTAAACAACCACCCCTTTTTAGGTCATTAAATCTTTACATTAGCGAAATGAGATAAAAATTCGTGATTTTACAGCAGAATCAATCTTTATTTATACATAGATCAAATAATTTCATCCAATCACAGCTCCTGATACATTGAAATAGTAGTCCCTCTCTCCCTACACCACATCAGCCAATCACGTCTCTCGTTAATTACCTTTCTTTGACCTATAAGTGGGGGTGAGTTATACTGTAAAATCAACAGAAAGATTGCTCGTCCTTCCTTATACAATCTAAACATTTCTCCATTCCTTTAGACTTTACTCAATGTTTGGGCTTAGCGGAGTGTTAATCATGACAAGTTCGTTGCTGACTGGGGTACGAGTGGGAAAGGTGGACATCAGAGGGATTCTTCGTCCTTCCTTATACAATCTAAACATTTCTCCATTTTTTAGACTTTACTCAATGTTTGGGCATAGCAGAGTGTTAATCATTGTTGCTGCATCATTGTTGCTGCCTGGGATACGAGTGGGAGATATGGACCTCAGAAGTGATAGCAATTTTAACGTTCCCAATATTCATGCCTATATGAAAGAAATGAAGCCCTGTGGTCATCAGTGTCCCCTCATCCGTAATCTTCCTGTGACATTCATGAAAGTACTGTAACTTTACACTGCCCTTTAGTGACCCCCTCTAATTCCTATATATTAAAATTTCTTCATGACTGGTTTACAAATGTATAATGTAAAATATATGCGTAAATGACTTTATTTAGTCAACTCTTTTAATACAGTAAGATAATTGGGGAGTCATTTTCTTGCTAGATATATTACACCATGTTGTGTCTCATGGTGGGGTCATTACGTAGAAGATGTCCTATTGTACATTGTATCGGTCAATTACCCACAGTTGGTTACAGCTTGGTGACAGTATACATTTCTAAGGCGCATTATCTTCTGTCTTTTTTATGATTTGTGCGTGAAACTTTAAATAAGTACAGTGCCTTTACAACAAAGCCTGTACATATGTACACAGTGATTTACAGTGACACATGGGGGATCACTGCACATATGTACACTGATTAGCAGTGATACATCGGGGATCACTGCTAATCACTGTATACATAAGTACAGGCTTTGTTGTAAAGATACTAGTTGTCAAGTATTTTCCGAAATCCTTTTATATTTAATTCATCACTTTCAAGAAAATGAAAGACGATATCTATTCTCATACCTTATGTTGTTGATGAGTGAAGAAATTACGTGTGCTAAAAGGAGAACTTTAACGATCGTACAGACTTGACATGTGTGATAAATCCAGTATCATTTGCCATTAACCGTCATAACGTGGTGAAAGGTTCTACAGGGCAGTCCCATAGCCATATTTTACAATCAAAAGGAGCCGTCTTTGCATTAAGGGCAGTGACATCGTGGTTCCTCGACTAACACAAGTTACGTTAATGATACGTTAATGTCTTCGACAATTAACACTTTATCCCATTACTCACAAGTATCATTAGTAAAACTACATAACAGCTGCCCTCAATAACACGTCATACACCTCATTACAACAGCAACTGCCCTCAACAACACGTCATACAACCAATTACCATAACAGCTGCCCTCAACAACACGCCATACACCCCATTACCACAAAAGCTGTCATCAACAACACGCCATACACCCCATTACCACAAAAGCTGTCATCAACAACTCGCAATACACACCATTACCACAAAAGCTGCGCTCAACAACACGCAATACACCTCATTACTACAACAGCTGCGCTTATCAACACGTCATACACCCCATTACTACAACTGCCCTAAACAACACGTCATACAACCCATAATAACAACAGCTGACCTCAACAACACGCCGTACACTCCATTACAACAACAGCTGCCCTCAACAACACGTCATACACCTCATTACAACAACATCTGTCCTCAACAACACGCCATACACCCCATTACCACAACAGCTGTCCTCAATAGCACACCATATACTCCATTACCACAACAGCTGCCCTCAACAACACGCCATACACCCCATTACAACAACAGCTACCCTCAATAACACACTATACACTCCATTACCACAACAGCTGTCCACAACAACACGCCATACACCCCATTACCACAACAGCTGTCCTCAATAACACACCATACACTCCATTACAACAACAGCTGCCCTCAACAACACGACATACACCCCATTACCACAACAGCTGCCCTCAATAACACACCATACACTCCATTACCACAACAGCTGTCCTCAACAACACGCCATACACCCCATTACCACAACAGCTGCCCTCAATAACACACCATACACTCCATTACAACAACAGCTGCCCTCAACAACACGACATACACCCCATTACCACAACAGCTGCCCTCAATAACACACCATACACTCCATTACCACAACAGCTGTCCTCAACAACTCGCAATACACACCATTATCATTGTGGATCACCATGTCATGTTATGTAAAATTGAACCAACGAGCTAACCATTGTGATTACTGAGTAATAGACTAACCATTGTGATTACTGAGTAATGAGCTAACCATTGTGATTAATGAGCAATGAGCTAACCATTGTGATTACCGAGCAATGAATTAACCATTGTGATTACTGAGCGGTGAGCAATGAGCTAACCATTGTGATTAAAGAGCAATGAGCTAACCATTGTGATTAATGAGCAATAAGCTAACCATTGTGATTACTGAGCAATGAGATAACCATTGTGATTACTGAGCATTGACTTAACCATTGAGCAATGAATTAACCATTGTGGTTACTGAGCAGTGAGTTAACCATTGTAATTACTGAGCAATGAGCTAACCATTGTGATTACTGAGCAAAAAATTAACCACTGTTATTACTGAGCAATGAGCTAACCATTGTGATTACTGAGCAATGAGCTAATGATTGTGATTACTGAGCAATGAGCTAACCATTGTGATTATTGAGCAATGAATTAACCATTGTGATTACTGAGCAATTAGCTAACCATTGTGATTACTGAGCTTTGAATTAACCATTGTGATTACTGAGCAATGAGCTAACCATTGTGATTACTGAGCAATGAATTAACCATTGTGATTACTGAGCAATGAGCTAACCAATGTGATTACTGAGCAATGAGCTAACCATTGTGATTACTGAGCAATGAGCTAACCAATGTGATTACTGAGCAATGAATTAACCATTGTGATTACTGGGCAATGAATTAACCATTGTGATTACTGAGCAATGAGCTAACCATTGTGATTACTGAGCAGTGAGCTAACCATTGTGATTACTGAGCAGTGAGCTAACCTCTGTGATTACTGAGCAATGAGCTAACCATTGTGATTACTGAACAATGAGCTAAAGTCTATTCTCGATTAATGGCAATATAAGCTAAGGAATCTCGCAGATACATCATGCTTGGAATGTGGTCGCACGTAAAGTCCGACGACACTGTCAGTATTGGTCTTTGCATTGGACTGTAAAATCCAAGGTCTCATGTCACAATGACATGCTAAGGATACACCACTAATATGCATAGGTCATATTTTCTGAGCAATGCATCAAACAAATGTCGTCAATATACGAGTCAAATAATCTGTACGTGACTTGAAACAATAAACAAACAAACAAACAAACAAACACACGTATCATTAGCGATATACATGTTATTTACCTTTAAAGGTACGGTTTATTGCAGACAACCATCGATATTCTGTCCTTTACGGTTAATGACAAAACCACCGTAGAGCTATGTCACCTATTTGCAGTGGAGGACAGAACCACCGTAGAGCTATGTCACCTATATGCAGTGGAGGACAGAACCACCGTAGATCTATGTCACCTATATGTAGTGGAGGACAGAACCACCGTAGAGCTATGTCACCTATATGCAGTGGAGGACAGAACCACCGTAGAGCTATGTCACCTATATGCAGTGGAGGACAGAACCACCCTAGATCTATGTCACCTATATGCAGTCGAGGACAGAACCACCGTAGAGCTATGTCACCTATATGCAGTGGAGGACAGAACCACTGTAGAGCTATGTCATCTATATGCAGTGGAGGACAGAACCACCCTAGATCTATGTCACCTATATGCAGTGGAGGACAGAACCACCGTAGAGCTATGTCACCTATATGCAGTGGAGGACAGAACCACCGTAGAGCTATGTCACCTATATGCAGCGGAGGACAGAACCACCGTAGAGCTATGTCACCTATATTGCAGTGGAGGACAGAACCACCCTAGATCTATGTCACCTATATGCAGTCGAGGACAGAACCACCGTAGAGCTATGTCACCTATATGCAGTGGAGGACAGAACCACCGTAGAGCTATGTCATCTATATGCAGTGGAGGACAGAACCACCCTAGATCTATGTCACCTATATGCAGTCGAGGACAGAACCACCGTAGAGCTATGTCACCTATATGCAGTCGAGGACAGAACCACCGTAGTGCTATGTCACCTACATGGTGGTCACAAGTGCTTAGCGAAGAAAAGCACATAGCCAGAAAAGCCAGCTCACTAGAGAGGGTTTTAAACTCACTTATTTGTCTCCGTCACATTACTCCCTCTTCAGAGGAAGCTTCGACCAGAAGCTCAGGCCTGTGGGTTCCTCTGGACAACCAAGGATCTTATTAATATGCAAATCCTCTATGGTAATTATAAGTATTTCAATGTAATGTACACTTATATATGTTAATATGTTACATCCTTTCGAACCAATATAGTTGTCCCTCCGCCTAGCTGTAAAGTAGAATCAAGTGAAGGGATCATCATGAAGCTCATGATATTATGTTCTCTACCCGAAACCCTATTACATAGACCTTTGCAGGCAACATAACTTTAACCGCTACCAGAACCACCACAAATGTACTTTTTATATGTTTTCAATCTCCAATCACATTATAAAAACCACAAGACAACATTGTAAATATAAATTGTCGTCAATACATAAACCACAAGACAACATTGTAAATGTATATTGTCGTCAGTATATAAACCATAAGAAAACATTGTAAATGTATGTTGTCGTTAATATGTAAACCACAAGACAACATTGTAAATGTATGTTGTCGTCAATATATAAACCACAAGACAACATTGTAAATGTATGTTGTCGTTAATATGTAAACCGCAAGACAACATTGTAAATGTATATTGTCGTCAGTATATAAACCATAAGACAACATTGTAAATGTATGTTGTCGTTAATATGTAAACCACAAGACAACATTGTAAATGTATGTTGTCGTCAGTATATAAACCACATTGATTGATTGATTGATTTTTGCTTAACGTCACACCACGAATATTTCACGTATATGGTGACGGCATCTGCCTGATGCGGGGCATACAAATTTTGACCTTTGCAACGGACCCACCCGAAGCAGTGAGGGGTCTTTAACGTGCCATGCATACCACGACACGGGGCCTCGGTTTTTACTGTCTCATCCGAAAGACATGACACCGGCATGACCAGAGCGGGACTCGAACTCCGGCCTCCCGATCAGGAGTCCGACTATAAACCACAAGACAACATTGTAGATGTACGTTGTCGTCAATATATAAACCATAAGACAATATTGTAAATGTATGTTGTCGTCAATATGTAAACCACAAGACAACATTGTAAGTGTATGTTGTCGTCAATATGTAAACCACTAGACAACATTGTAAGTGTATGTTGTCGTCAATATTTATACCCATCACCTTAAACATTGCAAACACAGTCCTATAGGATTTATCCCATGAAATAGACCATTAAAGACCAATGTCAGTTGGTATATCCGAGTCCTCGTAACATACACACAATAGTAGATACGGGTCTATAGCATCTGCTGTAACCCCACTTCACAATCTGCTGTATGTTATTAAAACTGCTGTATGAACTATTGCAGACTTGTCTCCTCTACTAATCACAGGTGCCCGAACATTTTTTCTACTTAACAGTCAAGCTTTTCACATAGACACATACCTATCTAAATTCACATGCACATTTCACTGCAGGAAACATAAATAATATGGAGACCTGAGTAGTGATATTCATGGATCTTACGTACGTGCAAAATACATATGTAACTTACTATAAAATGCACTTTATATGGACTAAAAATAAAGATAAACGTTATATTTACCTGCGACGAGAGTCGCTAAAACTATCGCTCCATATCATTCCCATGTTACCTTCATTATGAATACTAAATAACAAACAATGAGGTATGAAGAGTATATACAATAGGCCACGCCAAGATAATGTTCATACCTTTAGGTAAATCCGTGCTGGACATACCTACATTTGTAACTGCCCTGAATCAGATTCAAATAATATTGCTATGTACTTAAGTGGGCCTCTTGCCATTCGACTTGCCCTCTTATAAGACAACATCCTTCTTTGCAAGAAAACTATACACGTGGATCATTGTTATGTAACAGTAACAACATGATGGCGGCACTTCCTGTGTTTGCGCCAGATCCTGACCCTATGACATACTCGTAAAATGTCCTGATATTGAACGTTAGAGATTGAAGTACCAAATCGGTCCTTGGTCCGTTTATATACCAATGAATGGGGTTTTTCATTTAGCTTGGTCTTAATGACACACATAGAGTTAACCAATGAAATTCTTTTCCCTATAATTCAGGTGTCAAACTGATATTTATATTAAACAAGAAAAGTGTCACGTCAAGCAAATCTTTTGACAAAATGGTAAAATTAATTTTCAAAATGAATACAATGATTACGATATATATGCCCGTGGGCATCAGCATGAATTGTTTTCGGATCTGATAGACAATTGATAGAACTACATGAATATTTCATAAGCTATGGCAATGTATACCTTTTCGGCAATCTATGAAGGCTTCTTGATATCTTTGTTAGTTAGGGCTTTTTCCGGATCATGTTTGCATTTCCAGAAAATGGTTCAGATTTCAACCTAACATTAAGCAACGTTGTTATGAACAACTAAGACTTTTAAAATTAACTCATTAACAAAGGGGTGGAGTGGGGTTTCTGAACCCAGGCTGAGATTCGGGAAAAACGACTTTACTTGCTATTTTTTATTTTATTATTTTTTTTTTAATTTAAGCACAATTGACAGACAGAAATGGTTGGATCCCTTTGTTACGTTGGGTGGGGGCGGCCCACTCTCAACAAAATTTCCGGATCCGCTTTTGACCCCAACTGCACTTTAAAACGTTTGAACGCTCAGGAACAGGAAAATGAGAAAGATGCTTGATATCCATAATAAGTGGAAGTGTACTATACATATGCAACGCTCTGGATTTGCACAGACGAAAACCGGAAACGGGTTGTGGTATGACAGCGCGGCACCAATAAATAAAGTTCAAATATGTGTTCTATACTAATAATATTCTATACTAATGGTATTATCAAGATCTTGTTTATAAGTCCTTGGTATTATATTTTCTTGAAATTGGAAATACTTACGCTTATTAACATATACATGTACATGTATGCTTAAAACGAGAGGAAAAGTATTATTGTCCTGGTCACCAAATACGTGCGTCCAAAAATCGCGGTAATTTGAATATTTACGACTCAGTCATGGAAAATCACAATTGAAAATAACTATTACAGTCGAAATCAAAATTTGAACTGAATTTTTCTCACGGTAAAATTCAGCAGAGCAGAATATGACAAAATAAATCTAGGACAAGTATACCTAATGTATAGTAAGTTGTAAATTGTTGTGGCCTATACCACGTGCCTGACGTATCCAGGTGAGGGACGTAGGTGTTAGTATATACTGCATGGGAGAGCGCCTCATACGCTGTCATCATCAATTTATCTCAGGTGAAAGTAGTATGCTTTCCAAGATATTGTTTACATTGTCAATGTATTGATATACTTATCGGTATATTATTGCCCTAATTAAATAATGATAAAGCAGACATAAATCAGTAGGAGAACCAGGCATAAGACTGAGGGAAACTTCAAGGGACGTATCTATAGTACATTTAATGTATAATAGTGACATCTTACGATCTACTGTTCTTTTGTCATATCAAATCCAACATAATACGTATCACTGAAGCAATACACGTCTCCCATAGGTACCAAATACCGACCCTGTGGCGGTAAGCGTTCCCTAATGCGTATCTCATGACACTGAAGATCTACAGCAAGTTCCATGTCAAATGTCTGTAAATATGACGGAAAACCGAAAATTGAAATTCTGCATTGAGCGATAACTCTGGTAAAATTGGGGATCAACGATAACCAAACTCCAGAGTTACATGCAGCCTGTAAATCCTCACAGTGAAGCTCTAAAGGGAGTTTTATAAAGACAGAGAAAAACTCGGACCGGAAAACTGACGCGTGACAGACAGAGACAAACGGACGTACGCAGTGTATTGGTAAACTTATTGTCCCCTCCGAAACTTTACCTTATCAAAATCATGTAATATTAGAACAATATTTTGTAATTAATAATTAATCTATTCGTTGTTCTACATCGCACACATTTACGATGTAACATACGGATGTAACTATGTCACTGACACTCATAACCCACCATGGTGGGCACTCATAATAACCCACCATGGTGGACACTCATAACAATCCACCATGGTTTCACATTCATAACAACTCACCATGGTGGACATTCATAACAACCCATCATGATAGACACTCATAACAATCCACCATGGTGGACATTCATAACAACCAATCATGATGGACACTCATAACAACCCACCATGGTGGACACTCATAACAACCTACCGTAGTGGACACTCATTACAACCCTCCATGGTGGACATTCATAACAACCCACTATGGTGGACACTCATAACAACCCATCATGATGGACACACATAACAACCCACTATGGTGGACACTCATAACAACCCACCATGTTGGACACTCATAACAACCCACCATGGTGGAAATTAATAACAACCCACCATGGTGGACATTCATAACAACCCACCATGGTGGACCCTCATAACAACCTACCGTAGTGGACACTCATTACAACCCTCCATGGTGGACATTCATAACAACCCACTATGGTGGACACTCATAACAACCCACCATGGTGGACATTCATAACAACCCATCATGATGGACACTCATAACAACCCTCCATGGTGGACATTCATAACAACCCACCATGGTGGACATTCATAACAACCCACCATGTTGGACACTCATAACAACCCACCATGGTGGACATTCATAATAACCCACTATGGTGGACACTCATAACAACCCACCATGTTGGACACTCATAACAACCCACCGTAGTGGACACTCATAACAACCCACCATGGTGGACACTCATAACAACCCTCTATGGTGGACGCTCATAACAACCCACCATGGTGGACATTCATAACAGCCCATCATGATGGACACTCGTAACAACCCAACATGGTGGACACTCAGAACAACCCACTATGGTGGACATTCATAACAACCCATCATGGTGGACACTCATAACAACCCACCATGTTGGACACTCATAACAACCCTCCATGGTGGACATTCATAACAACCCTCCATGGTGGACATTCATAACAACCCACTATGGTGGACACTCATAACAACCCACAATGGTGAACACTCATAACAACCCACCATGTTGGACACTCATAACAACCCTCCATGATGGACACTCATAACAACCCACCATGGTGGACGCTCATAACCCACCATGGTGGACATTCATAACAACCAATCATGATGGACACTCATAACAACCCACCATGTTGGACATTCATAACAACCCTCCATGGTGGACATTCATAACAACCCACCATGGTGGACATTCATAACAACCCTCCAAGGTGGACATTCATGACAACCCACCATGTTGGACACTCATAACAACCCTCCATGGTGGACATTCATGACACCTGGATACCATTGATGAGACCAGGTCTTCGGCCGGAAAGGGGGGGGGGGCAAGTGCCCGCGAGGAATGGAGGAATGACCATGTATCGGAGGGGGCACAGGTGTTCCGGAGGAGTAACCAGGTGTCTGGTAAGAGTGAACAGGTGTTTGGCACGAATGAGCGTCTCCTGCTCGACGAATAAACCTGTCGCTTTTGCTAAAAAAATAAAGGCCTGTAACTTAAAATAATACCCAATAACACGTCTCCAGAGATCTGTTCCAAAACTTTAAACCCTATCTCCGCGTGCATGTGTTTTTCAATATGAACATAAAAACATCCAGAAAAATGTAAAAAGATTAAGAATATTACAAATGACCAGCTAGTTTAATTCACTAAATGGTACAAAGAGCGAATATAGCAGCTTCGCTTTTACCCCTTATAACTGTATCAATTATTTAGTTATGTACCTGATACATTTCTGTTTACACTTTCATGTTTTATCTCGCTAAACATAATTTGTTGAGATAGTTACACTGTAATGAGGATGAAATCTGGCCTATATATCCACATACCGACAATGAGACGTGGATCTATATACAATACATGTAAGACTCATTACGTCGCGAATCATTACATCTCAGTACATGAGTGATACATGTATCAAGGACGACATAGCACTGCCGTGGCATGTTACCTTGACACAGAAATAGTTATAGCCTCTAACTCAAATCAGTCTGCAAATTTCTTGGAGAGGGGAAAGGATATAGTAGTATAGTATTATTTATCTATTATCCTGTTTTATCTCCTCTAAATTTTACGTGTAAAAGTATGTCAACAAAGACGTAGTAAATACTTCGGGCTGGGATAAATGTAATGTTTAATCTAGTCGGAGGTCTCTGAAAAAAAAAACTGAGTTCGATTGATCTTAACTTCAGTATTAAGAATTAAGAAAGAGGTATAAGTGAGCCTATATCGCTCATCTGAATGCCCAGTCACTTGCTGTAACAAAAACCACAGCAAACACTTGGCAAAGAAACATAAAACGTTCCTTCCATCAATGTTGTGTCTGTAGGTCTAAGGGAATTCTATGGCGCATGCAGTCATTGCAAAATGAAGAACATACTGTTATGGTGGTCAATCAAAGCCCTTGGTGGCCAACTTGATAGACGGATCGGGTCGAAAAACACAAATTCAGTAGACGACCTTAAGTATTTGTTACCTCTAAGGTTTGGCTAAATTACATATCACAAGAAATGTCTAAAATGCCCCAACCAATCAAATTTCAGTAAAGGATCTCGAGTATTCGAATCCTTTAAAATTTGGCGAAATTCCATGCAGTCTTCTTATAAGCCTTTGTGACATTCTATGCAGTCGAAAATGGTTCATACACTCACAGCCTTTGGCAGCCATTTTAACGGATCGGGTCGAAAAATAAAATATTTGGTAGAGGATCATGAGAACGCGCTTCCTATAGGTTTCGAGAAATTCCATGTAGTGGTTGTGGAGAAGTCGAAAATGCGTTAGACAATTAGAGCCCTTGATGATATTCAAGGTAAACGAATCGGGTTGAAAAACACAAACTTAGTAGAGGACATTGTGTACTTGCATCCTATAGTGAAATTCTATGAAGCGGTTGTGGAGAAGTCGAAAATGTGTCAGCTAATCAGGGCCCTTAGCGGCCATCTTGGAAAAAAGATCGGACAAAATAACCCCACAAACTTCAGAAAGAACATTGAGTACTTGCTTCCTGTAACAGTTACCGAAATTCCATGCTGCGATTAATTAAAATTCGAAAGTGTGAACGTTTACGGACGGACGGACGACAGACTATGACATTAGCTCGCTACAGCCTTTGACTCAGGTGAGCTAAACATTCGGCTTTGCTTTCTACATGTAAATGACCATAATGACAGCCAATCTGGATTACATAACATCATTTTATTCTCATGTTCGTTTGTTGGGTATTTTGAGCAGATTATTGCAAATCACTCCTGTAAAGTTTCTCATCTTGCTACAGAACTACAGGAATGTGGCAAAAATCTACATTTCAACTTTTCAAGAGGACCACTATGTCATGTCAGTCGTATGAAGCAAATGCAAAGTTTCATATTTCTTGTTATGAAAATGAATGGCCTACTCTAGCCCTAAAATGTTCAAACTGACTTGTACAATGATCAAATTGGATTATATTATAACATCATTCTTCGCGTACATCTAGCAGATAATTTCTTAAAAGTTTCATTTTTACTATGAAAATGAGATAGAAACTAAAGTAACTCGACCTGTGCATCTAAAATATGTTTTATTATTATTATTATTTTTATTATTATTATTATTATTATTATTATTATTATTATTATTATTATTATTATTACTACTATTATTATTATTGGCAGTAGTAGTAGTTCCTGAAGGTATCTGTTACAAATATTCACTTTCTGGGCGACATCAAGAGAAGTCAAGGTAAAGGATACATATTGATAGACAATGTTCTGAAGACAAATATTAGATGTCTCAAATCGTTAACAAATTACCGGTATATTGACACATCTTATGTTCTTAAGAGATGCTCTACACACACGAGGATAAATAAACTGATATGAATGGTCAACATGAATCCTGTAAAATGTTCTCGTCTTCCACCTTCGTATCTAAGAGTCAGGCCTACACACAATAGAAATGTGAGGACATACTCAAATATATCGCATATCTCCCCAAATACTCCCTACCAAAAATGCTGACAAGTTTCATGGAGTTTTCTTGACATTTTATTCACATACTGATATATTGGATGTCATAAAATTTAAAGAACAAGGTATTTAGACGACTGTGACACAGAATTTTTTCACACATCTATATAACGCAATATCCGACTTTTCCATGTTTATTGTCACAACACATTTGTACAATCTTGTGCAATTAAATTATAAAAAAACTTTCAAATTCATGACAGCAATGAATTTTCCAATAAATCAAAATGCCATAGAAATTCATTAGCGACTGGCTGAGATATACGGCAAATAGTTCTGGCCAATCAATAGTGGCAGTTAATATTCAGCTGAATTACACATGACCGCAGTTCCGACACTGGAACACGACCCAAGGTCAGGTCGGTCTGCTTATGCTATTATAAAAGATATGACCACTTTTTAGAGACCCATTGAGATTTCATAATGAATGATCTTCTAAATGATGAGATAGCGAGTGAGGTGAATGTATTATAATAAAATAGCGAGAGAGATGAATGTATTTCCCAAGGAAGTGTTTGTACGACAATCTATAACCCAATAGGAATGGCTGAGGTATCCATACCCATACAGGCTGAAAATCGTTTTCAACAATATCTGTCAGCTACGGTACTTACTAAACAATCTGATATACTGATATACAATCTTCTACTACGCTTCTCTTTATCTGTGTAGATTCTCAACCTTTACTAAGTGTTGGTGTGAATCAGTAATGACTTCTAACCTACTTCAATGTTCCCATATATGGTAAATAAAGGGTATTCCCTACCTTCAAAGGGAAACGTAGTTTATATTGTATGGATTTGTTAATTCGGTGTCTATCATTCAATTTTTCTGACTCTATTAAATACTATATTTCTTGTTAACATGAAAAAAATGACCTTGATTATACAACACTTACCAACAACAACAACAGTAACAAAATGGTACTGTTTATGCTGCCGAACTCAAGACATTATTGATTGGATTACCGATCTCGGCACACTAAAGACTGATCTGCCGATATCAGCACATTACTGACTAAATTGTAGAGCTCAGCACACTACTGACTGATCTGCCGAGCTCAGCACACTACTGACTGAACTGTCGAGCTCAGCACAATACTGATTGAACTGTCGGGTTCAGCACACTACTGACTGAACTGCCGATCTCAGCACACTACTGACTGATTGGCCGTGCTTAGCACACTACTGACAAAACTGTCAAGCTCAGCACATTACTGAGGAATCAGCATACTATTAGTTGAACTGCCGAGCTCACCACAATACTGACTGAACTGCCCATCTCAGCACAATACTCATTGAACTGCTGTGCTCAGCACACTACTGACTGAACTGCCGATCTCAGCACAATACTGCCGAGCTCTGCATATAACTGATTGAACGGCCGTGCTTAGAACACAACTGACTGAAATGCCGAGTTCAGCACAATACTGCCCAGCTCAGGTCACTACTGATCGAACAGCCGTGCTTAGAACACAACTGAATGAACTGTCGTGTTCAGCACATTACTGTCTTTTTCTAACTTTAAATTTTTTGTTATTTAAAGTGAGCACATGACTATTAATAGTCATGTGCTCACTTTAAATAACAAAAATTTAAAGTTAGAAAAAGACATTACTGACTGAACTGCAGAATTCAGCACATTACTGACTGAACTGCCGTATTCAGCACACAACTGACTGAACTGTCGAGCTCAACACACTACTGATTGAACAGTTGTACTCAGCACACTACTGAATGAACTGCCTTGCTCAACACACTAATGACTGAACTGCCGAGCCCAGCACATTACTGAGTGAACTATCGAGCTCGGCACACTAATGCATGAACTGCCGAATTCAGCACTCTACTGATTGAACGGCCGTGCTTAGCACACAACATTAATAAGCTGCTGATGCGAGCATGTTACGGAATGAGCCGTCGATTCAAATACGCTACTGGTAGCTTCTGAGCTAAGTGCACTACTGATAGAGCTGCCAAGTCGAGCATAATAATGGTAAATGCTGAACTATATGTGCTATTGACAGAGCTGTCAAGCTGAGCGCGCTAATGGTAGTTACCGAGATAGGCACTCTACTGACAAAGCTGTCTTGTCGAACACGCTGTAAGTAGCTAGCATGATAAACACGCTACTGATAGAGCTGTCACGTCGAGCATACAGCACGCTGCAGTTGCTAACATGACAAACACGCTATTGACAGAGCTGTCAAGCTGAGCACGCTGCTGGTAGCTAACGAGATAAGCACGCTGCTGACACAGCTATCACGTCGAACACGCTGCTGGTAGCTAACATGATCAACACGCTACTGACAGAGCTGTCACGTCGAACACGCTGCTGGTAGTTAACATGACAAACGCTCTACAGATAAAGCTGTCACGTCGACCACGCTGCTAGTAGCTACCGAGATAAGCAAACTGAGATGATTAAGCGTGTAAAACTTTGACCGATCTATTTTATTTATATGACTATAATATTTAACTTATACATAACTAGAATTTTAATAACTATAAATCTGTCTAATTATACACATTTAAATTCAATACATTACGTTTACATGTCTGTAAGTTCAGTGATGTCAGGACGTATTTATTACATACCAACCTGCTCATGCATGATGGTCATAAACTGAAGCATTTTAATTCAGTGTTCAGTTCGATGACATTAAGTACCACTCCTTTCTGTATGCTGATTCTATATATAATTTACATGTACTTACTTATCCATGTATCTGAGATAAAAAAAAAATAATGTTACATGTTATGAAATGTGTTATTTAAGATATGTCTGTGTAGTACATGTATGTTATATGTCGTATGTGAAAGTTTTGGTAATGTGTCTTTACAGAATAATATTGCGACTACGGCGGCTGCATTGTTTATGATTAAGATTTGTTACCAACATGATAAAATCAGATTCAGAGTTTTAATGAGTTTAATGTCCAAGCCCAACGCGTTCACAAGATCTGACCATGAAGACCACAAGATTTACCAATTAGACATTCATAAGGTCTGACCATGGAGACCACAAGATTCACCAATCTGATGTTCACAGGATCTGACAATGAAGACAACAAAATTCACCAATCACACGTTCACAAGATCTGACCATGGAGACTACAAGACTCACCAATTAGACGTTCACAAGATCTGACCATGAAGACCACAAGATTCACCAATCAAATGTTCACAAGATCTGATCATTAAGACCATAAGATTCACCAATTAGAATTCATGGGATCTGACCATGAGACCATAAGATTCACCAATTAGACGTTCACAAGATCTGACCATGGAGAACACAAGATTCAACAATCACACGTTCACAAGATCTGACCATAGAGACCACAAGATTCACCAATCAAGCATTTACAGGATCTGACCATGGCGACCACAAGATTCACCAATGTCACCAATATGATGAAATATCTAAGACACTGAGAAGGATAAACCTGCATACTTCAGATTATTAAGCTATCTCTCTAACCTGTACGTCTTACAACACAAATCTCATCAAGCATAGGATTTATTATTGGATAAAGCATCCCATTATCTATATCAAATTACATGTTACCCGAGTATCATACATCAAATCTGACATAGGAGACACAGTGAACATATTTCATTTTAAAATATCATGCACACACAGAAGTGATTCACCAAAACCAGTGAGTCGAGAGTTTCATCCTACTATACAAGGCTGTAGATATACAAGCAGACAAGTAAGTTATTTTCAATAATTTTACTAAAGTTCAAAAGTGAAACTAAATCTTTAAAATTAAATGCTATATATTTCAGCAATGTTTCATAAAATGTACCCAATACCAATTCTTACTACACATGGATTGTTTAACACCATGTCAGAAAAAAATATTTCATCTTAAATGCAGCAGCAGTGTGATGAATAATAACCTCAGTGAGAAAATAATGTGAAACAATGAAGGATGACAATGTTTACAGTGGCTTAAAGGAATTTCTGATTTCACAGTCTCATCTGAGGTACAAGACACCAATGAGATCAGTGGGATACAAGCCCGCACCTTCAAATCCTGAAAATTCACATTGTTGGTTCCTAAATACACATGTTTTATGCTGCACATGTACTTTACTCATTCTGAGCCATGTAGTTCCTAACAACACATATATCCATTCTGCATACACATAAACACCCTAACCAGTTAGCCATCCTGGCTCCTAACAACACATGTTTCCATGCTGCACATACACCCTAACCAGTCAGTCACACTGGCTCCTGACAACACATGTACTCACACTGCATGCATACACTCTAACCACTCAGCCACCCTGTCTCCTAATAACACACATCCATACTGCACATACACTCCAAAACATTCAGCTGTACTGGCTCCTAACAACACATGTATCCCCACTGGCTTCTAAAAACACGTGTATCCATACTGCACCGTCTTCATGATTAAAAGGGGATGCACTAGGTAAATTTCTCTCTCCCCTTCACGGATTGCATTCAAAAATTGTGGGCCAATTTGTGATTGGCTGACTTGCTCCACACATGAACGTATCAGAAGCCTTGAAAAAAACCGTGTGACAAAACGAAAATAATAGATCTAACGCATGTGATCGATGGAATGAAAGCATCTTTCTCTTTCATTAAAACCTTTGTGCCTTGAAAACCCTTCAAGCTATCTACAGAAAACTTTTTTTTACAAATTTTACAATTAGGGCTGATGATTGACGCCAATTTTGTTTTTCTTCACAACCAAGTTGGATAAGTCAGGCTTTATAAAACTCATTGGTCGATTTGGTTGGCAGTATACTGAATACTTTTGCTAGGTGGCACATCAAAAACTTTTGAATGCAATCAGTCAAGGGGAGGAAGAAGTTTATGTAGCACATCCCCTTAACCTGTGAAGATGACGCTGCACATACACCCTAACCATTCAGCTACAATGGCTCCTAACAACACATGTATTTACACTGCACATACACCCTAACCAGTTAGCAATCCTGACTCCTTACGAACATCTATCCATGTGGCACATACACCCTAACCATTCAGCTATATTGGCTACTAACAACACATGTATTTACACTGCATACACAATAAACATTCAGCCTCACTAGCTCCTAACAACACGTGTATCCACACTGCACATACACTCTAACCATTCAGTCACCCTGGCTCCTAATGACACATGTATCCACACTGCATAAACGCCCTAACTAGTCAGTAACACCGGCTCTGAACAACACATGTATCCACACTGCACATACACTCTAACCATTCAGCCTCACTAGCTCCTAACAACACATGTATCCACACTGCACATACACTCTAACCATTCAGTCACCCTGGCTCCTAATGACACATGTATCCACACTGCATAAACACCCTAACTAGTCAGTAACACCGGCTCTGAACAACACATGTATCCACACTGCACATACACTCTAACCATTCAGCCACACTGGCTACTAACAACACATGTATCCATGCTGCACATACACTCTAACCATTCAGCCACACTGGCTCCTTACATTACATGTATCCATACTGCACATCCACCCTAGCCATTCAGCCATACTAGCTCCTAACAACACATGTTTCCATGCTGCACATACAACATAACCAGTCAATCACACTGGCTCCTAACAACACATGTACTCACACTGCACATACACCCTAACCATTCAGCTGCATTGGCTCCTAACAACACATGTATCCACACTGCACATATGCTCTAACCAGTCATGCAGCCACAATGGTTCCCAATAACACATGTATCCATGCTGCACATACACCCTAACCATTCAGCCACCCTGGCTACTAACAACACATGTATTCACACTGCACATACGCCCTAACCATTTGGCTGCACTGGCTCCCTAACAACACATGTATCCATGCTGCACATATGCCCTAACCAGTCAGCCACACTGGTTCCCAATAACACATATGTATCCATGCTGCACATACACCCTAACCATTCAGCCTCCCTGGCTACTAACAAAACATGTATCCACACTGCATATGCACCCTAACCATGCATTCAGCCAGGCCTGGCTCCTAATAACATGTTTGTATCCATACTGTACATACACCTTAACCATTAAGCCATACTAGCTCCTAACAACACATGTATCTGCACATACACCCTAACTATTCAGCCACACTCAGGCACCTAACAACACATGTATCCTTTCTGCACATGCACTCTAAACAATCAGCCATACTAGCTCCTAACAACACATGTATCTGCACATACACCCTAACTATTCAACTACACTCAGGCACCTAACAACACATGTATCCTTGCTGCACATGCACTCTAACCAATCAACCATACTAGCTTCTAACAACACATGTATCCATGCTGCAAATATTTCTTCAATATGACACTCATATAGTGACTCATGCTCACTACTGGTTCCAGCTAGTTGACATAATTACCTTCTAAGATAGTGGGCTTTCAGCTCAGTAACAAAGACACCAAACTCTCCAAATGTAATGTGGTAAGGATCACATGGGCTTCCATACTCTACAGCACAGTGCACCATTTCAAATACTGCAAATACAAGGATATTTAAAATGTAAGGCAATTAGACAGACTAATTCATAGTGGCAGACAGCTGAAACATGGCTGTTTTAAAATAGGAAATTGTTTAATAGGTGAGACTTTCAGACAATCTGTATTATATTTACCTCAATTCTGTGAAGCAACAAGATTCAAGAAAACTCAAATCAAAATGTGTGTTACCTATTCGCAGGTATAATTTTACGCTAATTTCAAACTAAGCTGCTGGTGTGACCTACTGGATAAGGTTCGCAATCGAGAGGTCCCAGGTTTGACTTCTGCCCTAGGCACACAGGTGTTCTGTCTTTTGGATGAGACAGTAAAAACCGAGGTCCCATGTCGCGGTAAGCATGGCACGTAAAAAAATCCCTCACTGCTTCAGGTGGGTCCGTTGCAAAGGTCTAAATTTGTATGCAGTGCATCAGGCAGATGCCGTCACCATATACGTGAAATAATTGTGGAGTGACGTAAAACAATAATCAATTAATTTAACCACTTAACTTAACTTAACCACTACACCACAAGACAAACACTTAACCACTACACCACAAGACAAACACTTAACCACTACACCACAAAACAAACACTTAACCACTAAACCACAAGACAAACACTTAACCACTACATCTGCACAAGACAAACACTTAACCACTACACAACAAGACAAGCACTTAACCACTACACCACAAGACAAACACTTAACCACTACACCACAAGGCAAACACTTAACCACTACACCACAAGACAACACTTAACCACTACACCACAAGACAAATACCACAAGACAAACACTTAACCACTACACCACATGACAAACACCACAAGACAAACACTTAACCGCTACACCACAAAACAAACACTTAACCACTAAACCACAAGACAAACACTTAACCACTACATCTGCACAAGACAAACACTTATCCACTACACAACAAGACAAGCACTTAACCACTACACCACAAGACAAAACTTAACCACTACACCACAAGGCAAACACTTAACCACTACACCACAAGACAAACACTTAACCACTACACCACAAAACAAATACCACAAAACAAACACTGAACCACTACACCACAAGACATACACTTAACCACTACACCACAAGACAAACACTTAACCACTACACCATAAGACAAACATCACAAGACAAACACTTAACCACTACTCCACAAGACAAACACTTAACCACTACTCCACAAGACAAACACTTAACCACTACACCACAAGACAAACACTTAACCACTACACCACAAGACAAACACTTAACCACTACACCACAAGACAAACACCAGAAGACAAACACTTAACCACTACACCACAAGACAAACACTTAACCACTACACCACAAGACAAACACCAGAAGACAAACACTTAACCACTACACCACAAGACAAACACCAGAAGACAAACACTTAACCACTACACCACAAGACAAACACTTAACCACTACACCTGTACAAGACAAACACTTAACCACTACACCACAAGACAAACACTTAACCACTACACCACAAGACAAACACTTAACCACTACACCACAAGACAAACACTTAACCACTACACCACAAGACAAGCATTTAACCACTACACCAAACCAGCTCCTCAAACTAAGATGTGATATGTTCAATGAGCTCAAGTGATAACAAAGAGGTCTGAATTGTGAAAGCTAATTAAATACACAACAGCAGGAGTAGTTACCTTAATTTAAACATGTATATCATAAAAAAGACTTTTGAGTCTAAATCAGATGTTTGTCATACATACCCTGAGAATTTGAGGGATACAGTCCAACACTATTGAAGGATTCTCGTATTCTACACATGGGCAATCTATCTTGATCATCATGGTAAGTATTGAAGACTTTCAGAAGCTCCCTGTAATATAGTAAAACAATCACTACTAATTCACTAAAACATTAATGGTGTTGATCTTCTTTTGAAATCTGAGCCATTTAATTAGCATGATTAGGGATAAATGTATTCTTATCTGTGAGTAATTAATTATGAAAACAATAGTATAATCAGGCAATATTCATTTTCAAAATACATGAATACATTATAAACTGACTATGAAATTTCATAAAAACATCTTACTTATTTTCCTTATAGTAAATTATTACAAAATATAATCAATAAATTCAGAGAATCATTCAGCCATAATTTGGCCCTGGGGACTGGGTTGCTGCAGGTAACTCTAACGACATGTACGTTTAGAGATATTGAGGGAGACCCGGAGACTACTGAATTGGTCTTCATTGATATATAACATTCTATCTAGAATCTCTATATTTCAAGGAAACATTTTTTCCTATCTTATTTAAATGTTCAGAATTATAAACATGACAATTAAGCTCAGTTGGATACATGGGGAAGATGACATACAGTTTTAGGTATAGTGAGTCCTGTTACCTACAGATCGATCACCTGACCTAAAAGTAGTGCAGAACCAATCATATAGAGGTGAATGAGATAGGAGCTGATAGACAGGCCTGGACTGATCTGAATTTACATGTACATATATAAGTGTTGTTTAATATGAAAATCACAATTAAATGCAAGTTTAAGTTTTAAAGTATACTTTTCCTTAAATGTACCACAAACTGAAACAACAGGTAATTTTTGGTCCAGTAAATGGATGGTGAGTAGAAATCAAGCTTTGTGAATTATAAGTGTAAGTGGCCAATATAGCTAGTCAGATTGATCATTATATTATTACTTTCACAGACAAATCAAATGTTCAGTTATTGTTTTTTATTCTTATAGAAATTTAGTGTAATATATCATACAGTTTGAGGTAGTCATTGTGAATGACTTTCAGAACAGATCCTTATGAAACCTTTACATTATTAAAAGCACATCAGCCACATGATGGCACATCAACCACATGCATTATGGCACATCATCAGCCACATGATGGCACAGATTTATATATGATGGCACAGATTTAATCATTCAGATTATCAATTATGATCACCATGTTGGTCCATTATAACATTTGCATGATTTGGTTGTAATCATCAGATAATGTCACCATTAATGACTCAATAGTGATACTCGCAAGCATTCTTACAATAGAATTTGATATAAACGTTTTTCATTCTTTTTACAGTCTGTAGTGGAAATTACACAGGGAGCATCTCAAAGTAAACGCAAGCGACCCATTTCCCTGCTGTTTACCTGTGATTATGCGCCGTATATACTGCGTATACATTACGGTTTACCTGGTCGACTTTCCCCATGTTTTGGTCTTCTTCTCACTACGCTGAGGCTGCCTTTGCACTGAGAATAAATTCACTACAAATGCCACTAAACTTGACATGGCAGCTTCACGTGCAATTTACATATCCGATGATTCATCATCAAGAACATATCAAGAACCGGGTAGCTGTCTGGAAAATTAATTCGGGATCGGGATTAAAATAAATCTCACAGTTTTCCTAATGTGGTGGAAATGAAAGAAAGCAAGATTGTTGTCACATAGTTACCTTCATATAGATGTTTAAATCAATGGGGAAATTATTTAGTAAAAGAAGGAGTAGCAAACATGGGTAATAAAGTTTTGATTGAGATGATTTTAGCTTTACTGTTTATGTATCATCTAATACAAATTGCAATGCGTACCCTCATAGCTAACCACAATATAACCGGTTGTAATGCGTACCACCATTGGCCTCAAAGCTACGTAACAAAAGGGTAATAAAACAGACCGTTTATTTAATACCGGTTGATTAAACAATAGAAGAAATATTGGACAGCGTGATGCATAGAAATAATGATTGATATTTTACTTTATGCCAAAGTATCATGTCATAGAGACCCGAACTAATTGATTCCCATCACAGTATTCGTTTTGATGCGACTTTGTTGTCTGGATGGGACATTTGTATTAAGCTTTAGATAGAGATCCTAGGTCAGTGAACATCGGCACATAGAAGATACTCAATGTTTCCATGTGTTTATTGCATAGATCGAAATTCTGGTGTAATGCATAATACATGTAAAGCACATGCCATCATTTGAATCTAAGCTAATAGCTGGACGTCATCCTGCCCCAAACTGATCTGGCCTCATGCAGTCCGATCCGGCCCCAAGTTGATCCGGCCCCAGTCGATCCGGCCCCACTGGTGGATCCTGCCCCCGTCCATCTAACCCTATTTTAAAATATCGATTATTGAAAAACATCTTTTGCTCTTTTCACAAGTTTTCTCTGACTTTGGATGCATGTGATCTCGCCTCACCTTACATTGTTTATCATTTTCACAAACATAAATTATCTAATCTTTTTTCTTCTCCATCTGATCTCAAGCCCACAAGTTACTCTAATTAAAGGTCAATTACTCCAAATAGGACTGTTACACTAATGTCTTTTTCTTTTTGTTTTTTTTTTTGTAATATGATCAGGGTCAGGCTCCATAAACTGAGAATATACTTAATTCAAATATTTCATTTTAATTTATTCCATTGTCCAACCTTCAAATAAATTCTCATGCAGAATGGTTTAATTCTATTTATCAATAGAATAAAACGAAATAAAATCCAAATCCCAGTTGTTAATTTATTGATGAACAGAAGAATATGAAATTTTGACTTAAGTATATTCTCAGTTTATGGCGCTGACCCAGATACTATCACTTACTTAAAGTTGTAATTAGTGTGTTTGTGACACTTACACCATTCAGGTGTCACAAGAGCTTACTGCAAATGGTAGATGCTTTAAAAATATCTCCAATAAAATAACTGCATACCATTTGCAGCAAGTCCCGAGATCAGAATCTAATTACAAACTTAAAATTAAAGAAGAAGCTTAATGACATTTTTTATCGCTTATATTCGAGTACCTAGACCTAAATATAGATGGTTATGGAATTATCTAACTCAGTGATTGAGTAATGAACCTTGTCCAAGAAGGAAATATTCTATTTTTTTTCGAAAATAATATCAGTTTTAGGTTAAAAAGGAGGTTTATTTTGGCGAGAGGAAACTGTCGTTATTCGGCAGTAATATTGGCAAAAAAAATCATTGGGAGGTGGCAATGCATAGTAATATAATAAAAATAATAATTTAGGCCGGATCGACTTAGGGTCAGATTAATACCGGGGCTGGATGGGTTTGAGGCAGGATCAACTGGGGCCGGATTGACTGGAGCTGGATGGGTATTGGGGCCAGAGTGACCATAAATCATTAGATAAATGATTTATACTTAACTTGGCATGACGTAATAAACAACCAAGCAAAATAAAAATTAATTTTACTTTTGGATGTTTCATGTTTATCTAAACCTTTTGCATAGGTTATCATATATCAGATTGTACAAAGTAAAATCAACAAATTACTAATTAATTGAACTCCTATGTGAGCATGCATGTACTGACTTATTAAAAAGCAATAATTGATGACACCTATTAAGATGACATTTGACTATACCCAAGCTGTTTATTGTTAGGTGGACAGGTAATTAATATACCACACTTGGGGTGATGAGATACTGTGTAGCGTCCATATGTTAAACAATCAAAATGTTCAGCAATTAAGCAGCAAACAACATGGCTTCATATATTAATTAAAAAGGTAAATTTGCTAAATTGCTAAATGTATTCACATTAACTGATCAGTTTTTACATTATTTTTTAAAAATCCGTTCCCTAATTTGTTTTTCCGGACCTGGAATGCAGATGCCTGGATTATCGGTGCAAAATAACATTGAGGAAGTCCATTCCCATACTTTTTATCCAGATAAGGAGATTTTCTGGATAATTAAAGCACAGATTAACGGAGCTTCACTGTATATATATATGTGTATGTATATATATATATATATATATATATACATTGTATATATATATATGTATATACTACGTGTGTGTGTGTGTTACTGAGATATATAGTGACAAAACTCAGTACCTTAAACCTAAATATAATTTCAGTAGGATCTGTATAAATTCTTCTCCCCCAATCAAACTACATGTATTAAATATTGGCTGTATATAAAATGGTTTAATAACTTTTCTTCTTTACAGACGTGACAAAGGGGTGGATGGATCAAATCACAAGACATCAGATGAAATGAGTGGTAGAAGTTGTAGTGAGCCAGGGGATGGGAAATTTCCATTACAACACTCACCAGTACACAGTGATGCTGTTGTCAGTCTCAGTAAAGTACAGCCTGGTCTCTGTGTATCAGGCAGTAAAGACAAGGTAGAAATCTTATACATGTATGATATCATGGTATTCATTAACGTATTCGTTAACTTAATTTTGTTTTGAATGTGATATGATTTGTCTCTTTGTGATTGTGTTACATTTAAATTGAAAGAACTCAACTGAATTGTAGCTGCAGGATGAAGCCAAACTTTACGGCATTGTGAAGATCCAACATTACTGAATTTTGTTTTGGGTTTGGGTTTTTTTTTTCAGTAAGAATTGAGCATGTTGAGAGTCAATCTTATTGAAACGCGACTTGTACTTCGTTCCGCTACGCTACTCTCCATGAACAAGATCTTACAACTGCCAATTCGAGGTCATCTCAGGATGACCTTTCAGTACAGCCAATCAGAATATGAGTTAGAGATCTTTCGGTATTGTTTATATGTAATATAACACCGAAAGATCTCTAACTCCAATTCTGATTGACTGTTCTGAAAGGTCATCCTGAGATCACCTCGAATCGGCAGTTGTAAGTTCTTGTACATGGAGAGTATCGTAGAGGAGCGAAATACAAGTCGCGTTTTAATAAGATTGGTTGAGAGTAGAAATTGTTTATCTTAATGCTAGTTAATGCCTTATTGTATTGTTATTTTCGATTATAATATATTGTTTATCAACATATAGAAGAGGTATGTACCAAGAACTTATTACTGATGAAACAGATTTCTTAACTATTAAAGTTTCTGAACTTCTGACTTTTTGAGTCTTGAAAGAAAAATTGCCTAAATGAAATTCTATTGTTTTAAGAACATGTGGATGATTTGAAGAAAAGAACTCATTAAAGGATTACTAAATGAAGGACTTTTTCAAAACTCAGAATACTTCTGAACATTTTACATATCGGTATACTTGTTAATCATGCTAAATTTTTTCTAAAAATGTTTGTATGGAGATAGGTGTAAATGTAATCTGTATATACTGACATCAGCCAGCAGTGTAGGTAAACATGTGGAGAGAGGAAATGTTTGTCTTTGGTTCTTTATTTCCTTATCTCTCCCTAGTATAATTTCAGTTGAATGTGCTGATACAGTTTTTTTTTATTACAGGCTCAGAGGTGTTGATCATAAACTTTTATGACATTCTAAATCATCTATTATAGAGAACATTTTATAAGTACGTCTTCTGAAATTGTTAAAGTTACATGAACAAATCTTTTGTTTTAGACGATTGTGCTTTATGACTATCAGAATCAGAAAGTGTTAGAGAAATGGACTGGTCATGAGCGGGAAGTTACAAAGGTATGTCTAAAGATAATTCACAATTTGCTATTCATTACATTAGTCATTACTATCAACTAAGAAAGATATTAGGTATAACTCTACATGACTACATGTACTACATAGTGAGTCAAAGCTAGTTTGTGACTGAGAGGTCCCAGGTTCGACTCCTGGTGTGGGCACATTGGTGTTTGGTATTTTGGATGAGACGATCTTGTGTCATGATAGATGAGGCACATATAGGAGTCGTCACTGCTTCAGGGGTCTGTTGCAAAGGTATACATTTCTCTGCAAGGTAACAACGAGATGCCATCACCATATATGGGAAATAATTGTGACGAAAAACAATCAAGCAATATAGTGAGTCATATATAGTAAGGCTTCAAGACTTCAAGAATGTACTGCGTGATTTTAAATCTTGTTGGTTTGACATATGAATTAACTAGTGATTCTAGAATTTGAAAGGTTACAGGGTCAGACCTTGGTAGACTCTTGTCAGGTGTGTCTGATGACAGGGACATTTAGTGCTGCACTCTTTGACATAAATAGACCTTATAGTACACTAAAGATCCATTTCTTCTTATAGCAAGTGTCAAATCTTGCTACCAATCTGAGAATGCTTTGTAGCAGGTCAAAGGACTATGCATTGGTAATGCTACCATGATAGGATTGAGCACATCAATGAGATTGGAGTTGACGAATTATATGAATATGAATTTTACATTGCTTAAAGAATAAAAATCTGTTTTACATAATTATAATTTCTTTTAAATAATCTATCATTATGAAAAGTGATTCGATCTAGTATTTGTCCATTGTCTGTCATCCATAAACTTTTCATTGTTTTGACTGACAGATATTGATCAAATTCAAGGTATATATATATATATACATGTACTGCTAATGGACCTATAGGCCCCAGAGAGTATCCTTCTTTGACAGATTTCTTCAGACCAGCTGCATTGATCATCAAATTGAATGCTGCATCAGAGTGATTTAGAAGGGTGTCTTAAGAAGTGTAATTGATTGGGGTTCCATTCTGAAATCAAATTTTAGATGCTCAAATGAGTGATCTAAGCCCAGATTGACGTACTGTTATTCAGTGACGTCTATATGATGGGAAAATACTATTAGGTATTTATGCCAAAACATTTGTAAATCGTTGTAGTTACAAATTAATTTGCAGGTAAAGTATGGTAATCAGTGTGATGGAGTCTTTAGTGCCTCTCGTGATAAAACTGTCAGACTGTGGAGTAGAGGAAATCCCCATGCTGTCCAACAGTTTATTGGTCATGACTTAGTGGTCTCAGCTCTGGATATCAATCAAGGTAAAAAATGGATATTTCACAATTTTGTAATCAAAACTAACTACCTGTATGTGATTTATTAGATATTGTCATGATATTCCTTTCTCTGTATATCTTTTGAAGGTTGGTTGGCCTTCTCTTTTTTTCTCCATTTTTTCCCACTATTGTACTCTTGTATGCACCAGATACATGTAGCTGAACTAATCCTGTTGTGGAGTTAAATGACATACAAACATAATTATAGTATTACCGTGATCACATAATGCATACATCTGTTTCAAAATTTCAATTGATGTCATAGGTGCACATTATTCACAGAATCTAAAATATGTGTTCTTTTTCCTCTAAAAAAGAGGATATCTTCCCAAGAATGTCCATTAAAATGTGATTGCCGAACTATCAGTAATTGCTTTGATAACAATGATGAAGTGGTTACGCCTCGTTACGTCTAATAACCTGCTGAGGCAAGCGATAAGATATTCCTAAGTGTTGTTTTGATGTATAAATATAAGACATATAATTCAAAATCAGTTACATATTTGGGAGTATAGAAAATGACCATTGATATAGTGGATGTCATCTGTCTTGCTATACTTGATTAATTACCAGCTGTTACATGTAAATGTTTAAATTACAAGTGATCAGTAAAGTATGTATTGACATATAACATTATAATGATAATTAACAGTGTCTGATATAGAAATATTATACACATGTATTTATATATGTTTACTTAAGGTAGACAGTATGAATATTAAAATCCTTCACAATAATTTATACATTCATAACATATATCACGGGCCAGTTGGTTTAATTGGTGTATCATGCTTTATCCTGTCCACTTTGATAACATTGCAACCATTGATTATTTCAGGGCAGGGATACTATTGACATGGACTTACTTTTAAAGGATTCATACACATGTATTTCAGTGGAGACATACGAGGGACAGTTACAAATCACATTAACTAATGATTATGATGTTATGTCACAGAAACATATGAAGGACACAAATCACACTAACTAATGATTATGTTGTTATGTCACAGAAACATATGAAGGACAGTTACAAATCACATTAACTAACGTTAATGATTATGTTGATATATCACAAAGATATGGTAGGAACAGTTACAAACCAAACTAACTATTGATTATGTTTGTATAGCACAAATATCTACTCTCACCATTTTGCATTTAAATTTTGCTGCACTAAAATAAATACATGTGTAACAGTACATATGTAACAGTACATATGTAATAGCACATGTGTAACAGTACATGTGTAATATCACATGTGTATCAGTACATGTGGCTGCATTTTAACATACATAACTGTACAATTCTTAAACTGTGTAGTTACCATGTTTACTACAGATAACAGTTGGTTGTGCTCTGGGTCAAGGGATAACATGGTGAAGCTGTGGGATATAGAGACAGGACAATGCCTTCTGCAGAATAATATACATAGAAATCTGGTTGGTCATTTTTATTGATTCTGTTAAAGATGTGTATCTCACACATAATTAAGCTAAAATATTACATGTATGTTTGTTCAAGGAAAAATTATATATAGAATAAGTGTCAAATTTATTTTGTGTTTTCATGCAGGAATAAAGAAAAATGGCTGATGCAAATGCGCATTTAACGCCAAAATATTATACTGGAAATTTCCATTTCATATATATAAACTGCATCATTAAATCATTCTGGAGAGAAGTTATAAATTGAAAGAAACAGCTGGTGTCCCATGGCAACATAACGTTTATCCAGAATGACATACTTTCGTCAAATGTCAAGCACTTTAGTACAAAATACGACATAAATGACGTCACGCAAGGTTGGAAATGTCGAACCTTTCATTATGACATCCTAAGCTTAACAATCAAAAGTCTGCCAAACATCGCTTTCTGTGTTGAAAAGTGGGTTAAATATGGGGTGTTATGACGTCACCGATCAATGTACTTTATACAGAAATAAAATGCATAGGTCTTGAAAGCTTTATCTCAGGCGATTACAGTGGTTGTGCATATATAGTAAAATACAATGCAAGTTATTAGGTCAATTTTCGCTCGCCTTAGCTGCAGTTAGTGTTCTTTATTCAGATAACAAATTAATTCAGTGATTTCTAAATTGCACATATAATGCCTATACATACATACAAAGAAAATGATATCCATTTTTGTATAAATGATGTCTCTCTTTATACATACATGTAATCAGGGCCACATGTAAATGTTAGTGTAAATTTACTGCACCAAAGTTTGAATTGTCAGTTTGAAAAGAATTTTTGACAATTCTTTTTTTCTCATCTTTTTTAGATCCATCTGTCTGTCTGGTTATATATATGTCTGGTTAAGAAGTTCTGACAGCAGATTTCTCTTACAGTACAGGGGATAGGCCTTTCATATTTCACACACACATTTACCATAACAAGTAGTACATATTGATGCCAAGCTATTTGATCTAGTGACCTTGACCTTAAACTTTCGCTTTGTAATAATACTTTGGCTAAAAACTTCTGTAAGCATTGTTCGAACACAACTTTAATTAAGAGTACTTATTACAGGTTACTGAAGTAAAATTTGTTCCAGAATCTCATTTATTGGTACAAACAGGTGAAGACAAGGAAGTCAGGTAATGTGCCTCATATAGCTGTTATTTATAAATGTTCATATAAATAGTACAAGCACAGTTAAATTTTGAGAATGGCAATCACAAACATATCTGGACCATTTCTGACAGATGTGAAATAATAACATCTGCTAGAGGGAAGTTGCTGTTAGCTGTTCAATCATTCTATGGTAAACTGTTCATGTGATGAGGCAGTGAGAGTACATGTGAAGCCATCAATAATGTCTGGTATTTAGGACATATATAACACATAATAGTGTGCAATGGAAATGTCAGTTTAGTGCTGAATATAGAATTCACAAACTGTGGTATTTAGAAAGGAATTAATTTAGCAATAGAAATGAACAGATGATTTTTGGGACTGACACATACATTTTATTAATAAAGACATTCAATCATGTTATCTATGGAACTCTCAAATTTTCCTATTACAGTGGACTCCATTTAATCTGATATCGTATTATCTGATATTTCGTTTTATCTGATATGATATTAAAACACCAAACCGTTTCTCTGTATTTCTGTAATAATTTGTCTTTTTTATCTGATAGTGAAAAGTCCAAGTTTCGGATTATCTGATAGCAAATTCACCGTTGAAAAAATATTTCACCCCGAATTTAGCCTATTTTAAGCCCGGATATTGTTGTGAAACCACCCAGCCGTGACAACGTAGGCATATAACAACACCTACCGGGTACGGCAATACGACGACGACTAAGGAATACTAATTGATTGTTTGTGTACACTACTATTGACATCTCATTGAAGTACCTGTACAGATTAAATTAGTGATCGCTGTAGCGTCATTCGTAATTAATGAAATATGTTGATGACCAAAATTGAGTAGACGTACCGTAAATAATCGGATATAATACGCACCCGAGTATAATACGCCAGAGACATATATACACAGTATGTATATATGTCTCTGAATACGCACCAAAATAATGACCTAAAAAACACGAAAAAAAAAAACTCGGTGTAGAATACGCAGGGAAAAAATCAAAAGAATAATGTCAATTTCGTAATGAAACAGCATGACCGTGAGACGCAATCGATATTTCTTAGCAGGTGTACATGTATATATAATTGTGTTTTGATGTTTAGTGATTCGTCTTTTGTGTATCTCCTGTCATTTAATCGTTGATGTTGTCAATTGAATTTGCTTTGCCGTATTTCTATCACAATGAGATCGCGTTACATAAATTATCATCAAAAGCGGCACGGAATGACCAGTCTTTATTCATCGTGTGATACCAACGCTTTTCTCTCATTCACTTCATTTACGATCAAACTCGCATAGACTTCAAATTTCTTAACTATTGCGACCGTATTAGTAGTTAAACCTTCATCCCAAACGACCGCTTCATTTTTTTTTTCACGTTAGAATGAACGTGCGTGTCCACATAAATTACGCGAACTGTACGCGGATATCGCCCATGTTGGTGAAGACATAATAAAGAAAGAATGAATGAATCGAATGTTATAAGCAGACATAGTTCAATTGAATACAATTCTAACATTCTTATGATAGTAAGCCACACTGTCGATGCTGGTGATGTTACGGTCAAGTAATTTCACTTGCTGCGCAACTATCAATTAACCAATTAAGGTTAGATCACTATATCACTCGTACACTTTGCTAATCAGAAATCATTCCTAAATAAACACAGCCCAAGTCTTCTATTTCAAGTCTTCTTTTTAAATAACACTCTGTAAACATTACTCCTGTTATCGCCTTGGTAATTTACTACGAGAAGCAGACAGTATGCAGACAATAGACATATCTCACACCTCGTAGGTTTCATTGACGGCTTTAGGTACTTTAACACCATGTAAGTGGTCGTTTATCTCTAAATGAAAACAACCGCCATCAAACGTCCATATGAGTAGACATTTATAACATGTTACACAACATGAAGCATCAACTTTCGCAATTTCGTCTAATCTGATAGCCCGCTTTATCTGATATTTTATTCACGCAAATAGACTATCAGATTAAACGGAATCCACTGTATTTACTGTTTTATGTATATGAATTAACTGCTATATAGTATGTATATGAATTAACTGCTATATAGTATGTATATGAATTAACTGCTATATAGTATGTATATGAATTAACTGCTATATAGTATGTATATGAATTAACTGCTATATAGTATGTATATGAATTAACTGCTATATAGTATGTGTATGAATTAACTGCTATATAGTATGTATATGAATTAACTGCTATATAGTATGTGTATGAATTAACTGCTATATAGTATGTATATGAATTAACTGCTATATAGTATGTATATGAATTAACTGCTATATAGTATGTATATGAATTAACTGCTATATAGTATGTGTATTTTACAGATTGTTTGATACGAGGACTATGCAAGTAGCACATAACTTTATCCGTAAGCAGTATATACAAATGTCATGTGACGTCAGCTTAGACGGTGTTCACTGCCTAACTTGCAGTAATGGTTTTGGAGGAAATGGTTGTGAAGCTACTGTAAGTCCTTGTTCAGTATACCAGCCGAGTTTTGTAAAAATATTTGATATGTAAGATGAATACATAATGAAAGCTATATTACCATATTTACCTGTGAATAATGCATATCAAAATCAAAATCCAAATTCCAGAAAAAGCCAACTTCCTGTATATAATGTGATCTAAAAATTGATAAATATTAAACAGTGATGAAATTAACATTTTTATGTTAACGTACTTTAGCACAACTTACCCAGCACTTTGCAATTTTTTCGCACAGCAATTGATACTAGCTGGTGTTTGATCCATTGGGATATATCAATTATCGGATTAATTATACCGGTACTCATAATCATAATAATATGGTTACCTTAAATTGGTAACTTATGAGATGTGTCTCAGATCTCATTCACAATTAGAGATACATGTATACGCTATTATACCTTCATGCTTATCATACACAATTAGAGATACATGTATACGCTATTATACCTTCATGCTTATCATACACAATTAGAGATACATGTATACGCTATTATACCTTCATGCTTATCATACACAATTAGAGATACATGTATACGCTATTATACCTTCATGCTTATCATACACAATTAGAGATACATGTATACACTATTATACCTTATATCATACTCAATGTGCTTGTTATTTGCTGAATAAACATTTTCTGTCTAATTAATGTGTGTGTGTATTTAGTAGATGGTTTATCAGGTATTGTTAGAAGATGACATCTATATCCAGCCCAGCAGGTACCTAACTATATAAGTGAAACTTATACAATTGGCCAATTACCAGTAATTACCAGTTAATTTTTAGGGGCAGGCTTGGTGTAGTGGTAAAGCGCTTGGCTTGCGGCGCCGACGATCCGGGTTCGATTCCCGGGTTGCGCCACTATGTTTAAGAGGTTGGTAACCTCCTGCTTCCATGTCGTGATATAACTGAAAAATTGTTGAAAGCGATGTAAAACACCAACTCAACCAACCAACCAACCAGTTAATTTTATGGCCATCTCACTAAGCATAGAACCCATGTTCAGTGTACCTTATGATTTAATACTTAAAACTCTAGTATATACATTAATACTTGGATCGTCTAAATTATCATAGTCAGTTAACTTCCTGTTGTGATTTTAGTACATGTTGACATTTTAGCGGTCATATTAAGATCAACATCACATTCAAATTTTGGGTGGAAAAAAATTGATGTGTTTTAGTTCTTACGTGTAATGCACACCCACTAAATTGACATCAGATATTCTGAAAAAAAAAGATGTATGAATTATACACGGGTAATTATGGTGTGTTTTATCAGTCCTAATTCAAGCTTATACTTCATGATACCATCCTAAGTGTTTCATGGTACAAAGAATGTGGTTTACAAGTATTCTTTCTCATATTTATTACAAAATTTCTTCAAATATAGAGACCAAAGATGGTTTATTCCTTATCTGTTGACTGAAGGTGATGTTAATGTAAACAAACAATTTGGTCACAATGGACTGAATGACTGATTTTTTAACGTCACACCACAAATATTTCACGTATATGGTGACGGCACCTTGCTGATGTGGGGCGTACAAATTTTGATCTTTGCAACGAACCCACCCGAAGCAGTGAGGGATCTTTAATGTGCCATGCATACCACGACATGGGGCCTCGGTTTTTACTGTCTCATCTGATAGACAGGATACTGGCATGACCAGGGCGGGACTTGAACCCCGGCCTCCCGATTAAGGGGCGAGCGTGATACCATTAGGCCACGCCGGATTTGGTCACAAGGGATTAATTTTTTGTTTTCTATGTTATTACAATGTAAAGTGATACACTCATCAGAATATAAGTAAACTATGGTAAATAGTACTTTCGAAAACTGTTTAAAAGAGAGGATTTCCCATAAACAAGTTAACTACTACAATTAAGTGATTTTTCCTTTTACCTTCATGGCATATCAAACAGAGAGTAATATGCAAACACAAATTGCTAATAAGAAGGTATCACACTTTGTGTGTGTCTGATATTCTGTCTTTGCCATGGCCATGAAGGGTTATGTTTTACAGATATCTGTTTTCTTGTGTTTAAGAAAAAAAAAAAAAAAGAAATTTCATAATTTCATTAAAAAAATTTCTTAAATTCTACCAAATGTTACATGATAATGTTATTACTTCCAGCTATGGGACATACGTAATAGATCTATTGTTCAGGAGTACAAGGGTCACAGTGAGGCTGTAGAGGCTTGTATATTCTTACCTTTAATAGGACAAAAATTAATAGCTACATCCTCTAGAGACTGCAGTGTACGAATCTGGGACATGAACACAAAAGGTTGGTTTTCTTGTTTACTGTTGTTTTACACCAGGTATAGGAATTCACACCTTTGTAGTGGCAGTACACTACCTGTGCATGGTTAAAAGTGTAATTTACATATTGATACTTAGAGAGGAATCTTTAATGTGATAAGGTGAATCCCCCAGCCATATGACACACAAAGATTATAGTTAACCATCTAAACTAATGATATGACTAAGTCAGACTGAAGGCTAATGATATGACTAAGTCAGACTGAAGGCTAATGATATGACTAAGTCAGACTGAAGGCTAATGATATGACTAAGTCAGACTGAAGGCTAATGATATGACTAAGTCAGACTGAAGGCTAATGATATGACTAAGTCAGACTGAATGCTAATGATATGACTAAGTCAGACTGAATGCTAATGATATGACTAAGTCAGACTGAATGCTAATGATATGACTAAGTCAGACTGAATGCTAATGATATGACTAAGTCAGACTGAAGGCTAATGATATGACTAAGTCAGACTGAAGGCTAATGATATGACTAAGTCAGACTGAAGGCTAATGATATGACTAAGTCAGACTGAAGGCTAATGATATGACTAAGTCAGACTGAATGCTAATGATATGACTAAGTCAGACTGAAGGCTAATGATATGACTAAGTCAGACTGAAGGCTAATGATATGACTAAGTCAGACTGAATGCTAATGATATGACTAAGTCAGACTGAAGGCTAATGATACAATGATGTAGCCTATCTGTGAGATGGTGAGGCATTTATTTGATTATTTCCCTTCTCACTGAGTTATTGTGCTGAGCTCTTGACAATTTTTAACATCTTAAGGCAGTGATTAGAAGATCACCTGTGCAGGTCTGACCCAAATTATGGAAACAAATTTTCTCAGTGTTACTTTATAACGATGATTGGGAAATCTGCATTCTATATCTGGAATAAAATTTAGGGAACATGTTTCTTACAGTATATTAAGATTAACCTGTCTATGCATGCAAATTTTCTGCTTCGCAACTAACCCTTAACAGTTAAGCTTTTTTTCTATTCACATAGCTTGGGCTAGGACTGTCAAACATGTAAATGTACTGAAGCTTAGAGGACAACACCTATTATTTTACAAAGTCAAAGTCATATGTCAAGTTTACACATTACACATTGTTGATAAACCTTGTAAACAAGATACAAGCTTGCAAAAATCAAGTTTGGTATGCATACTTCTTTATTCCAAAGAACTTATGTCCAAGGTTTTTAAAGCGGTGAGCATTTACTAAACAATTTTCTAGTGATCATGCAGATTTTACATCTGCACCACCAGTCTAAATTCACGTTTTGCAAGTGTGTTCTTATGAGTAGACATTTCTGTCCATACTAAAAAATTTTACCTTCACAGCATACCAACCCAGATTGCATGGGAATTGACTGTGTATTCCTCTGTGAGGAAGATTGTGATTAAATTTCAGAGTAATCCATAATGACAGAGAGTCCAGAAAACTGTTTAATCTTTTCTAATCATACAGTAGATCAGGAGCACCTGTCTGGCTGAGATGCAAACTTCATCTATACAGTCGAACTTCGATAACTCCAACTTCGATAACTCGAAAACCCCCTGAAACTTGAAGTTATCTTGCGGTCCCGAGAACATTTCAAATATTTTAACGTTATGTACCTTGTCAAACTCCAACTTCTGAAACTCCAATACCCCCGAAAACTCGTAATTTTCAAGTCCCGACGACAATTTTACACTAAATTCACCTTCAAAAACTCGAAGCAAATGACAGGATTGGAAACTAATTGGTTTGCTTACACAGTGATTATAATTTCATAGCCCTGTGCATTCAAGCTTGACAGATTAACTGACCTATTGTTCCGCAATCGATCATTAAGGTTAACTGCTGTAATTATGACAGAATGCGATTTTTAATTGCTAATGGTGAAAATTGTTGCCGATTATACAAGCTGCAAGTTTTTAACAGTTATCGACATTAATAAAATTACGCTTAAATAAAACATCTAAGGTATTGTACCAAGTCCCCGACAGCATTGAACAGTGTCCAAGCTGATAGATTTGCTTTATAAGGGGGCAGATCTCGATGTCGGACTATAAATCAGTTCAGTCATGAATCCATTCACATCAGGTTCTAGTTCTGTAGGTAGTCTCAGAGGAAGTTCGGCAGTAGGCAGTAAGGGAATTAAACGAAAGATTGACAGTAAAAACATTGAAGTAAAGTATGAGGCCATAATAGAAGTCGAAAAGGGACAAAGGTCTAAATCAGAAATTGCAAAGTCCTTCCAAATTCCTGCTAGCACTTTATCGACATGGTTGAGAAATAAAATCGCCATTAAGGATGGTTATCATAAATTCGGACCCCGACGAAAAACTATGAGATGTGGCTCTTATGAGGAAGTCGAGAATGCAACATTGAAATGGTTTCAATGCACAAGAGATAAAAACATGCCATTGTCAGGACCATTGTTATTGACAAAAGCAGAGGAATTTGCTGAGAAATTTGGAAATGATAATTTTAAAGCCTCAGGTGGATGGCTAGATAAATTTAAAGATTCAGCGACATGGCATTTCATTTAAAAAGGTCTGTGGGGAAGAAAAGTCTGTAGACACAGACTCAAATGCCATGAGAGAATGGTTCTAACAGCGCAAGTTGCTATTGAGTAAATATAGAACAGAGGATGTGTATACTGCAGATGAGACAGGGATTTTCTTTCGATTATTGCCTGATAAGACACTCAAATTCAAATCTGTAGATTGCCATGGTGGTAAAAAGAGTAAAGAACGGCTCATGTCAGGTGTTTTAAAGTTCGATCTTTCACTTTCAATTTGGCGGGAATTTTCTTACCTTCGATAACTCGAACCTTCCGAAACTCGAAGTAATTTCGTAGGTCCCGAGGACTTCGTGTTATCGAATTTCGACTGTATTTTCTGAAAGGTTGATGCTAAATTTCAGGGTTATTTCTGTAACTACATTTATATAGACCCAAGTGGGCCTGTATTGCTCAACCTTAGAACAATTTGCTTATCACAATATCAGAGACCTAAAGGGCCACAAAGGAGTTGAGCTGAATTAGATTTAAGGCTGTCAAAAGTAGAATTTGAATTGTTGTGTTCATCACTTTTGTTAAATTCCAACATTTTTCGAAAGAGATTAAAAATTAAAGCTTAAGCACCAACAGCCATATATTATATAATATCAGAATGTGAATGAAAGTTTTCTGAGGGCAACATAACTCTCCGGTGGGGCTTTGTCAGAAAGGAAGATGTATGTTAAACAGTTTCTTAATGGGATCTGTAGTCATAACCATTATCATGAGGAAGTGAAGGGATATAAGTATGCTTGCAGGAATATGTTTCATTTCCCATCTATATATTAGGACAGCAGTTAAGAGCTGCGAATCCCATTCAAGATTGCAGTTCAAAAATTTTGGTACAGACAGAAAGTTATAGCCATAAGGAATACACATGTGAAATAGTAAAGCTCTATCTATTCCTACTAGTGGATCAATGATCAGTTATAAGCAAGATTAAAGTTAATGAAAAATGGGTCTTACTGCAAGTTTGCAGGGTGAAAACTTTTGGTACAGTCAGAAAGGTATACTCATTGGGAAAACTCTTTTGAAATATGAAAGACTTTACCATAGTATCAGTCATGGGCAAGGGTTAAGTTATTGAAAAGTGGGGCAAGTTTATAGTTGCCTACTTTAGGTAAAAAAGTAGTCCAATCAATATTCTGTTCTACACTTGTTTTCCATTATGGATACAGATATTGTGTATGACCTATGACACGAGTTGTTGACCTCTGTAGAAATATGCTACAATAAAATTAAGAGACATGCATATAATGCAGCGTAGGCTTAGCTCTTTTATGTTTATTGTATTACTTGTACTGTTTATGAGGTTTATTGACCTAGAACACATGAAGAGTGCATTGTGTTAAACTTTGTCAAACTCAAAAACTATGTAAGACATTATTTTTACTCAATCAACAGAGAGCAGTAATTGGAATTTTATATTGCATTGTATTTTGAAATCATTGGGGTTTTTTTTCAGAATGTATTGCTGACTACGTTGTCAGTGGCTCTGGACCTTTATCTTCCATCATATGCTATGAAGATTGTAGGTAAGTGATATGTCATGAAGATTGCAGGTAAGTGATGATAGGTGATGAAGATTGTAGTTAGTTGATAGCTGTTATATATCACTTTAAACAGTGTCTCGGTCATATCGTGACATGGAAGCAGGAGGTTACTAACCTGTTAAACAAAGTGGGAATATATCATACATCACTAATACACCAAATCTGTTCCTATGAAGATTGTAGGTAAGTGATGATATGTATGAAGATTGGCAGTAAGTTTTGATATATATGAAGATTGGCGGTAAGTGATGATAGGTATGAAATTGGTAGTAAGTGATGATATACATGAAGATTGGTAGTAAGTGATGATATACATGAAGATTGGTGGTAAGTGATGATAGGTATGAAGATTGGTGGTAAGTGATGATATATATGAAGATTGGTGGTAAGTGATGATATACATGAAGATTGGCAGTAAGTTTTGATATATATGAAGATTGGTGGTAAGTGATGATATGTATGAAGATTAGTAGTAAGTGATGATATACATGAAGATTGGTAGTAAGTGATGATATACATGAAGATTGGTGGTAAGTGATGATAGGTATGAAGATTGGTGGTAAGTGATGATATATATGAAGATTGGTGGTAAGTGATGATATATATGAAGATTGGTGGTAAGTGATGATATATATGAAGATTGGTGGTAAGTGATGATATATATGAAGATTGGTGGTAAGTGATGATATACATGAAGATTGGTGGTAAGTGATGATATACATGAAGATTGGTAGTAAGTGATGATATACATGAAGATTGGTAGTAAGTGATGATATATATGAAGATTGGTGGTAAGTGATGATATATATGAAGATTGGTGGTAAGTGATGATATATATGAAGATTGGTGGTAAGTGATGATAGGTATGAAGATTGGTAATAAGTGATGATAGGTATGAAGATTGGTGGTAAGTGATGATATACATGAAGATTGGTGGTAAGTGATGATATATATGAAGATTGGTGGTAAGTGATGATATATATGAAGATTGGTGGTAAGTGATGATAGGTATGAAGATTGGTAGTAAGTGATGATATACATGAAGATTGGTAGTAAGTGATGATATACATGAAGATTGGTGGTAAGTGATGATAGGTATGAAGATTGGTGGTAAGTGATGATAGGTATGAAGATTGGTGGTAAGTGATGATAGGTATGAAGATTGGTGGTAAGTGATGATATATATGAAGATTGGTGGTAAGTGATGATATATATGAAGATTGGTGGTAAGTGATGATAGGTATGAAGATTGGTGGTAAGTGATGATAGGTATGAAGATTGGTGGTAAGTGATGATAGGTATGAAGATTGGTAGTAAGTGATGATATACATGAAGATTGGTGGTAAGTGATGATAGGTATGAAGATTGGTAGTAAGTGATGATACACATGAAGATTGGTGGTAAGTGATGATATATATGAAGATTGGTGGTAAGTGATGATAGGTATGAAGATTGGTAGTAAGTGATGATATACATGAAGATTGGTGGTCAGTGATGATAGGTATGAAGATGGGTGGTAAGTGATAATATATATGAAGACTGTAGTTAAGTGATGAAATGGTTTTTTTAAAGATCTTTCTATATCTAAATGATTCTGTGTCCTTGTATAAAAGATGAAGTCATGATTAGGATTTTTGTGTATACTGATATTTCCTGAAAAGTTATAGCGTGTACACTGATATTTCCTGACAAGTTATAGTGTGTATACTGATGTTTCCTCACAAATTGTAGTGTGTATACTGATGTTTCTTGGCAAATATTGATTAAATTAGCTGACAGTTTCTTTTCTTTCTGTTTTTCAGTATGTTCATTTCAAGTTTTAACCTAGGAATCCTGCAGATGAATCTGTCCCTTACAAAGTCATCTCTTCAACACCTTGCTAGTTTTTAAACAAATGTGAAGAAACTTCCACACTTTCAGTTGCTGATTCTGGATGGTTTTACACTTTGACCACTTTTTCTGAATGAGAAGCTTTAATTTTGATTAAAGATGTAGAAGTTATATTCCCATACAAATGTAATGAAGCATCATACAATGGATTGGATATGGGGCTGGGAAAATAAAAACATTTATACATCAGACTGGTTAATACAAACATTTGCCTATGATATAATATACAAGTATATATATATATATATATATATATATATATATATATATATATATATATATATATATATATATATATATATATACAAACATAAGTCCCTTGCTAACTACACTAGATTTCTCTACCTGACATTATTTTCTTCTCTTTTTGTGTAGTACTGTAGAGTGGAACCATCCAAGAGATGAGAATGTTTTGTTGCTATTGTAAAACCATGCAATCAAACTATTTGTAAAACCACAAAAATCACTGTAGTTCAGATTAGACTGTAAATTTTGGTAAATTAAGTTCCTTGCATCCTATCCAAACAAAATTTTGATATATTGATACTTATTGAAAGGGAAAGATGCCTTTGATTTTGAGTCAATAAGTTAATAGTCAGGGTCACTATTGGTAAAAAAAGTTTGCAGTTATTAGTCTCCGAAAATTAAATCAAGTTTCTTGCATCCTATCCAAGCCAAATTTGGAAACATACCAAAAGGGATTGATGGGTATTGAGTTTTAGGGCGGAAGGTCAAGTGTAAATGTCACCACTAGTAAAACTGGCACACATAGACTATAATTACTGATTTGCAGATAATAAATCAAGCACCATGTTTCCCATACAAACCATATTTGGATGTATTAAGTTCTACCAAAAAGGGAAGAAACCTATTGTTGTAGGGATAAACAGCTGAAGGTTATTACTTGTAAAATTCTATAGGAGATATGGCCCATGAAATAAACCCACAGGAGTGGCATATGTTTTACAAACATGCTGCATTTTATATTATAATATTTCAATCCAGATAGTCATTACATGTCCTTGCCAACTATTTGACAATCTAAGTCATATATTTATTAAATTTTGAAGCATGTGGTTACTATCTGTAGTGCATGATGCAGAGTGAGAAGTTAAACAAGGTACAGCTGATATGGGGATTCATAATTCTGTCAAAGTCATCAATTTTATAGTTGGTGCCATGTATTTTACATTTCAAATAATATATTTGTTGACAATGAATATTTATTTTTTACATGGGTATCTTGAAATGTATTCTATTTTTGCATTTGAAATTATTTAGATATATATGTATATATCATATATGATGTGATACCTTTATTGTGATTTCTATGTTTTATGTGGACAGGGAATAACATGTCTTCATATGAGTGAGTGATATTTAACATGGCCTAGGTTCTAACATTGGTGCAGTGAACGATAATAATGTGTGTTTATGTGTTTATGTGCCTATACAATTGCATAGCTATCTGTGAGTGAGCTTTCTTTGTATATGTGTCCATTCCTGTGTAATACCATTTGTGGTCACAATACACACCACTACTTGATTTTGTTACTATTAAATTTCATATTTAGATTAATTGTGATGAAAATGTATAAAAGAAAATATCAAATGTCAACTGATCATGATAAAACTTTACTGAATATGATGAAACTTCATACATCACACTATCCGATATCAGAGGTAAATGTGAACAAGAGCTTGTTGTCGTATAACTCCAGATGATATGTATTGTTTGAATTTATATTAGGGAATGCCTTTCATCATCAGTAAGTCTTGTTTATGTACACTAAAGAATGTATTTGTAAAATCTTATATGGTTTAGTGTGAAAATTGATATAATACACTTTACATATCAGATATCATACACTTTACATATTGTATGTGAAGAATCGTTGGTCACAGTTGTATTGTATGATTTTGTTTGTTATGTGTAGATGTAGATGTGATATCATACACTTTATATATTATATGTGAAGAATCTTTGGTCAGAGTTGTGTCATATGATTTTTTTTTCATGTGTAGATGTGATATCATACACTTTATATATTATATGTGAAGAATCTTTGGTCAGAGTTGTGTCATATGATTTTTTTTCATGTGTAGATGTGATATCATACACTTTATATATTATATGTGAAGAATCTTTGGTCAGAGTTGTGTCATATGATTTTTTTTTTCATGTGTAGATGTGATATCATACACTTTATATATCATAAGTGAAGAATCTTTGGTCAGAGTTGTGTCATATGATTTTTTTTCATGTGTAGATGTGATATCATACACTTTATATATTATATGTGAAGAATCTTTGGTCAGAGTTGTGTCATATGATTTTTTTTTCATGTGTAGATGTGATATCATACACTTTATATATCATAAGTGAAGAATCTTTGGTCAGAGTTGTGGCATATGATTTTCATACGCCCGTCATTAGACAGGATGTATTATGTTATGGCGCTGTCTGTCCGTCTGGGGTCATGTTTTCCGGACTTTTTTTGCCATCTTTAAAGATATTGAGTTGAAATTTGGTATATAGCTTTATTCCAAGCGGCGTCAGTACCAGTTCGAATTTTATTACGATTGACCTACTTTTGACGGATTTATGGCCCTTGGACTTATAAATTTCAAGATTTTGTTTTGAAAATTTATTAAAAATCTAATTTTTGTAAAAGATGATGAAATTTAAAATGAAACAAGTAAAATGTACCAACTTCCACATATTTTACAGGTTTTGATATCTTTTTCTTCATTTTTGAGAAATTTTTAATTTTAGGAGGGGGGGGGGAGGTGTTAAGGGGGGGGGGGGGGCTTGTACTAAAAAATTTCAAGTTTGTTTTTGCAGGTCAAATTCCAAGATGGAATGGATAGGACCATTTCTGCAGGAGTTATTGCCCTTGGACTTATTCCGATGATAAAATGCTATGAAACGCAATTAACTTCAGTAAATGTCACATGTTTTTCATGAAAATCATGCCAAATGCGAATTGATCCTGTCCGAATTAAGCGATGGGCGTATTATGCCACGCTAGGCGTTGCTCTTGTTTTTCATGTGTAGATGTAGATGTGCCATTGTATTCATAACAATGTTGTTATATTAAAGTGTGAAGGATAGGATTTCTTCTAGTATTCTTTTGGGGACTTTGTAGCCAGTTGGGTAGAAGAGTAATGAAATTCACTGTAGTCTCCAACTCAGAAAGTAGGATAAGGGTCCAATGCACCTACCATTAATTAGTGGTTTTCCTTGAGGATTGTTCTTTATCTCTAACATTGTTAACTGAATATGATCATTCATTGAATAGTGAACCACAGTTATATACACTAGGCATTAATCATTGCCATTTAAACAAATAGTTAATACAGTTTATAAATAATGAGCTATGTATATGCATACAAGGGAATTAACATTACTGATGACCATATATGACAGAAGATATAAACGTTTTTGGATATAAAGCCCCTCTGGCTGGTAGGACTTGATGAAATTTAGTACGGATCTACCCAACCACAAGGACTGCCATAGATAGGTTTCATCGAATTATTTTGGAATCCATCTAAACTAAATACAATCCAGATTACTTTTAAAAATATATACAGGAATTTTCACTGATTATGATAAATCAATACGCAATTTCTCAACTACTAAAATCCGTCACAGTTTGTGTTTAGTCACTTACCAAATGCATTGTTCTCGATGTGAACATTTTTATATAGGCAACTTACCTCATAATTATATGACCTCATAACAATTACAAAGTGTGCATGTATGTTGACGTTATTATAGTTGCAATACTCCGTATTAGTAAAACATCACCAGTCAATATTAATACCATTTTGAGCTAGGAGTGCAATAAAGTTTTTTGGTCGATATGAAAGTAGAGGTCTGAATAAGCCAATATTGTTTACCTGAGCACATGAGAAACTTGAAAATATTTGGATAACACCATATCACTCTAAAACACTATACACTATACATTTAGATGTTCATTTTAAGTAAAGCCGGTGTGGCCTAGTGGATAAGGTGTTTGTCTCGTGATCGAAAGGTCCCGGGTTCGACTCCCACTCTGGGCACACAGGTGTTCTGTCTTTTAGATGAGACAGTAAAAATCGAGGTTCTGTGTCACGGTAGGAATGGCATGTAAAAGATCCCTCACTGCTTCCGGTTGGTCTGTTGCAAAGGTCTAAATTTGTATGCAATGCATCAGGCAGATGCCGTCACCATACACGTGAAATAATCATGGAGTGGGGTAAAACAATATTCAATCAATCAATCAAATAACCCATCTAAGATTTCTTTTTACAAAATGTGGTAACTGTCTAGACCTACTCTACCACACCATGGACGAACCCTGGAGAATTCAAACCACCAGAGCAACAGTATTTGTAAATGACACTGAGTACTTCATTTATGCTTAGGTTTAAAGTCTTACCATTCTGAAAAAAAAGTCCATCAAAGCTTCATATGTATATAATGTACTGGTTTGCACACATGCTCCCATTTCCTTTTTATTTTTCCTGAACAGAAAGTTCAAGTGAACTCTTTGTCATACATGTGTATAACATACCACTTTGCATACACACACTCCCACTTCCTTTTCATCTCTCCTGAAACAGAGGCTCTAGTGAGCTATTGTCAAAGCAAGTTGCCTAACCAGAACCACTGGAGAGGTTTTAATTAAACTTTATGGATGAAATAGTTGAGATCCCCCAGTTCCATTTTTGTTTGGATCCAAATATGATAACGTCAACATACATGCACACTGGCCCCTCTTTTGAGAAACTTTGTTAGACCACAAAGTAGAACAAAATCCTAAAACTTGTTCTGCACTTCACTTTTTTTCTAATTACATGTACATTTATTTCAATAAAAGCAGTTAAAGTACACAAAATCAATGCATTGTAAGCAACATACAAAGAGAAAATCTAAGAAATTTCCTTAAAATGGCAAAGTCCAAAAGAAACATAGAAAGAGGTTGTAAATTTGATTTCAGGATGAAACCATAAGCAACAACACTATATCATTCTGATACATTTAGAATGTTGATCTATGTAGCTGGTATGGAAGAGAAATTTGTCTAAAGAGGGTACCCTCTTAGGCTTTTGTTACCTACCCTAGGTCTACTCCATTTATGTGATAAGAAAACAACATTTGTATGGGACCTTGGGTACTTTATGCAGAAAATGAGAATCATACTAACAAGCCTCCATTCTCAGACCTAACTCACTAAACATTATATGGAAACATTTGCTTTTATGCAAGGATTTGGTTATGATATACAATCAGTTCACAATGAGAATTTTTCTTTTCAAAGTGTGACAAAACATCAAACAGAACTTAAAGCGTATGTCTAGAAATTCAGTATTTTTAAGCAACTAACCTTTATTATCTCCACTTTTCCTAAGAGTATTTTATGTGCATTCATACATGTCCACAATATCTAGGAGATGGAGATGTAAACTGCTGGTGTTGTGTCTCAATGGTAAATACAACAATGTACCAAGGTGGATATCCACAGCCCCTGGGAATTACTGGACAGACCAAGTGACACTGAGAAGTGAGCATATCCGGTTTGGCTAGCTGCATCCAGTATGAATGCACACAACATACAGATGATTCAAGACACTGCTCTGGTTATTTTCTAAAGAAAGAATTCTCCACACAGTACTGTATATAAAACAAGACACTTTGTTTGTGAACATTTTAATACCACAGTAGTCAGTAACCAACAAAGCATACATGTGTACTATTAAAGTCATAATTCATCTACATTTGAGATTCTCCAAAATGATACCTATCCTGTGTTTTTACAACAATTATTTCAAAATCGTGAATGGAAAAAAATATGCATAATCTATAATTTAAAAAATTAAACTTTAGAAAGCCTAAAATAAGCAATGACTTATCACATTGTTCCAACATTTTAATATACTTGTGTATTCAATAGTGGACTGAAGAATTCGAATTTTGTTCCAGATTATTTCCATGATGTAACAAACAGATTTGACTGCACAATCTTTGTAGCTGGCACAGAACTGCTTCTTTGCTTACAAAATTTCCACCCATAGACTGTTAACACTAGATACATGGGATTAGTGGATGTGCAAAAAACACCTCAAGTCTGGTGTTCAAATCTGTTAGTAGGGCACACCATGGCTACACTCGTAATTAATCGGAGTCGGTTTCAAGTTGATATGTTAATAAAGTTTCTAGTATTATCTAGATACTGTTCCATTTTGTTAAAGAGTACAACATTTAGTCTTGTCATAGTGGCATGCTACAATGTAGGAAACCTTTGATACACATGTAGTAGAACATCCTAAGGTCAACTCTAATAAACAACATATCTTGTTAGGCAACAAACTTATATTAAAACTAAAGGTTAAAACAATGACTAGTGTATTGAAAGCCTATTACAGATACATACAGCATCACAAGATACAAACAGTGATACATGCTCCTCACATATCTATAAAATTTACTCTTCATTTTCAAAAGGGACTAGATTTTATGGAAACATTTAATCAAATCACATGATTGACAGTTTCCAATAGCAACATGTTTTTGAGGAGTTCATATTGTCATAGAGACACAAATAACTTCAACTCCTGTCTCCATTTGTAGAATTCAAATATGAACATACTTTCTCGAGTGGAATGTTTAAAAGGAAAATATTTCTGTACGACTCCATATAAATATGTACATTCAGTATTAGTATAACAGCAAACGTGTAAATACAAAATGCTAAAATAATTATTGCACTGTTAATTATACAATATGTAAAATCACACAAAATTAATTATAACTACAAATGTATAAGGATTATGTGGAATGCATCATGACGTGGAATGATGTGATTCATGTTGACGATCAGTGAATACAGGTCATGACCTCTGTAGTCAAACATTTAGGAATGTGATGGGAATTACTTCCCAAGTCTCATCTAGTACTTAAGCATTAAAATAAATATACACTGGTATATAATTAAACTTTTCAATGTCATAAAAACTGGTTAAAAAATGAAAAATAAATTTTCTAAAGATTTCATAAGTCTTATGTTACTGCCAAATCATGACCACTCCCTTCTCCTTAAGCACACTTCTTGTTTTCAAGAAAAAAAAAGGATATCAATGGATGCTACAAAGAAAATAGATGCAAGAGGATGATTATAAATAATGCAAAACAAATGGTAGGAGACATTGCGCAAGATTAGTGGCACACAAGTTAATATACAGAAAACAAAACATAAAATGGCACAAATAAATAAAATGGGTCATTTGTAGAAAAATGACTAATGCGCAGATTTCACCATTGCTGAAATCAAAAGTGTACGATTACACTTATTCAAATAAATTTGCTATGTAACCCTCAACAATCAAAACAATATTTCTTAAACTGCTACTATGATCATAATGATAATAGTTGAATATTTCTACCGAAGATAAATCAAGCACTAAACTGGCTGGAATTGGTATCTCATACACGAGTCACCTGATCTAATATACTGAAAAAAAAATCATACATATATATTCAGGAATATAAATGTTAATCTGTTACATGCTGCACTTCTTTTACAATATTAAGAATAATTTAATTATTTCTAAATCGTCGTATAACATCTGTACAAACCTACAGAGCAATATTTTATCTATTTTCATAGAAAATGTGGCTTGTTATACATAATCAAGGCCACACACAATTATGGTCACTTCACTTCAATATTTCAAGTGATTCTGACCTAAAAAGAGGTCAGTTTTAAGATGATTCTATGATATATAAAATCAAATTATAAGAAACGACTGTAATAACTGTCTGTGCATTGATAGAAAAAACTAGTCATCTCTTAATTAATTGTAAGTACATGTATTGACAGAAATGATGATAAATAGAACATGACCTTGTTAATTAGGATAGAATCAGTTTACTGCTAAGTCTGTTTCTTTTCTTTTTAAGGACTAATGTACGTAACAAAGCAAGAGACATAATATAGGCATACATAAATTTAGCATTTATCACTCAAATTCATTGAAGTCTCAAAATTGTACATGTAACATATTTCTGTATAGAATTCTATGCAACTGATAGAATTTCTTAAAAAAAAAGAGAGAGAAATAGGACTAACCAATATGACTCCAATCTATCCATTTGGGGGCAATACAAATTAGTTTAAATGTAAGAAATTAGCAAGTCATGGCTTAAATGATGTTTACCAGTATAAACGCTACTTAAAGTACAATGTTAAATATTGATGTAAAGTAAAGCACCATCTCTTTTCGAACCAAAAAATTGAGATTGAGGAGTGAAATCCAATAAAGTTTTAGACCAGGCCAATCTGTGATGCAAAACGTTTAAATCTACCTTGTAGTGAAATAGAACATTTTGCAGAAATCTTAACTCATTTGTAATATTCATACAGTAAAATATATAAACTAATGGCTAATTAGAATTTGACATATAATTTGTATATAAATTTCCAATGGATACAATTAATGGATTCCTACTTCATTAATATGTTTCAAATTAGCTTGAGTAATTTTAACAATTTACCCCAAAAAATGAATTACTGAGATTATTTAATATTTAATTTATTAGCCTGGCCTTACATAAATAGGTAAATAAAATGTTATACAATATTTATAGCTAGAGTCATTTTAAGTGCCCTTTGTTCAAACAAGATCATAGCTAACCAAATAGGAATATATTTCCTACATTTAGTAATAGAATTATAATATATAAGCCAATAACATTCGGAGCTTCATTCATCCGTCTTTCAATTCACGTACACATCCTCATTCATCCATACTATCGTTCTGGTACAGAATCATTTGTCACATCTGCACATTTCCATCTTTCTCGACAGTATTTCTTGTGCTCTGGCCAATCTTTTTGTTGACAATAAGTACCACAATACCTGAAAATAAATCACAAAATAAATTAGATATCCTATAATACGATCAGATATCTTAACAACATACAAGCTGAAATTAAGGAACGAAGTTAACAGGAATTCAACATCAACATTCAATCACATTTTAATACCCTTACACTATGGTTCATATATACCGGTAGTCATCAAAATAATTTTCAAGCACTTTTCAAAAACTTATTAAAGAAACAACAAGCTTACAGTCAGTTTTGCATACAACATTCATCCCCTGCTGTCATCAGTGTGTTTGAGATAATGCAAAAGCCATTCCCACACTAGAACTCCTCATAAACTAATATGACATTAAGTTTCAAACAAATTGGTCATTCCTAACTGGAGTTCTCAAAATCTTTTAGCAAGTGACCTTAATAAATGATCTTTTGACACCAAACATAATTCCATACTAGAACCGTTCATATAGTAGTACAATACTTTCAACTAAATTAGGCATTCTTATGGAATCACTCTTCATAAACTATTATGTGAAGTTTCATCAACATTGGTGTCATCCCTAACTAGATTTATCATCTGGAAACCCAAAATCTATTTTTATCAAGTGACCTAAATAATGACCGTTTGACCCCTACATAATTCCACACTAGAAGTACTCATAAACCAATATTATATGAAGTATCAACTCATGTTATCATCTGGAAATCCAAAATCTATTTTTAGTAATAGGGATCTACATATTTGACCTTTTGACCCCAAACACAATCCAAAACAAGCATTCCACATAAACTATTACTGTGTGAAGCTTCTTCAATATTGGTAAAATATAACTCAAGTAACCATTTGGAAACCAGACAGACAGACAGAGAGATGACAAATACTATAGTCCTCTCCAGTTTCACAAGCTAGAGACTAATAAGCAAAGACAGACATATTGAAAGTTCAAGTTCATATTCAAGACTGTCAACATCAGACATTGCTAATTCTCCATCCACTGACAGCTTCAGGAGCCTGATCCAAGAAGTCAGATCACACGGAGAAAGAACTGGTTTTAACATTAGATTTTAACTGCACTGTGTATCATATAACTCTTTTAACATCACTGAGAATACGTCCCAGCATTCATGTGCCAGTCAAAAATACTTGTTAGAAGTTTAAAATACCTTACTAGGAAGAAGAAAGATGCACAAAAAATCTTAAAGTCAGGTCTTTCTTGTAATACAAAGAAACATGTCCATAGTAAACTTAAAGTACTTCAAAGAAAAGATTCTGGTAATCATAACTAAATTCAGACACTTTTATAGAACTTTTCCCTTTTTAAGAACTTTTTAAGAACTGACAATCTCGTATTCTCATAGAAATGTGATTTTATAGGCAAATGACGTCCAGTTTGAACCTTTAGGAATCACTAGAATCATAGTGACGAGAATGACATAATAATGAAGAAATGATGATAGAAAATAAAGAATACTGACGACTCACCTGACTTCCTGGCATCTACCACATATACTGAACTCCCGCACCTGTTTCTCAATATTTGTGCATGGGGGATAGTGACATTCATAGTACATACATACTTCACCTATAAAACATACAAGTATATACAAATTATTTTACTTCTTGTTGTTTGTTTCTCTTTTACATTGTGTCAAGATTATGTCACATATGCAACATTTACAACAAATCCCTCTGCAGTAGCAGGACATTGCAATATTTACTATGACACGACACCTTGGATTTTCTGCTTCATCTCAGACTGGATACCAATGAATCAGTGGGAGGAATGGAACATAGGATCTCTCTACCATAAACCTGACACACTACCAACTCAGCTACATCTCTAGTAACTTCCCTGTATCAGATCAAGGTTGTGTGGTCATTGTGTCATGTGGTGGTCACATGAACAAGCAATTCTACTAATAACACTGTATGTGCCAACCTCTATAAACATGTAGTTGTACGTACCATTCACTACTAATAAGTCTGTACATGTAACACCCTCTATTCATAACTCTGTTTGTAACAATCACTACTAATAACTCTATATATAACAATCTCTACTAATAACTCTATATATAACAATCTCTACTAATTACTATTTATATAAAACTATCTATACTAATTACTCTATATGTAGCAATCTCCATAAACAAGTAGATTTATGTACTAATCACTACTAATAACTCTGTATGTGTAACAATTTTTACTTGTAATTCTGTACATATAACAATCTCTACGAATACCTCTGAATGTATCTATGCCTACTAATAACTCTGAATGTTGGTTGGTTGACTGGTGGAGTTTTACGTCGTTTTCAACAATTTTTCAGTTATATCGCAACATGGAAGCAGGAGGTAACCAACCCCTTAAACATAGTGGCATAACCTGGGAATTGAACCCGGATCGTCGACGCCACAATCCAAGCACAATATAACTCTGTATGTACCAATCTCTACTAATATAACTCTGTACATGTAACAATCTCTACTAATACCTCTGTACATGTAACAATCTCTAATAATACCTCTGTATGTACCAATCTCTACTAATACCTCTGTACATGTAACAATCTCTCACACAGGCCATACTTATGTACATACATCACTCATTTACAAACAAAGGAGAAATAAGAATCAATAATTCATCAAAAATACATGTACATTGTACTTTATTACAAAGATTTATTTGCATTGTAATTATCTGTGTTGTTATTATTGGTATTATCATTTGTATTATTATTATTTATATTGTTATTATTTGTTTTCTTATCTGTATTGTTATTAGTTGCATCGTTATTATATGTATTGTATTATTTGTAATATTATTTGTACATGTATTATTATCATTTATATTTTTATTATTTATAGTTATTTTTTATATTGATACTATTTGTATTGTTATTACCGGGTATTTGTATTGTTATTATTTATATTGTTATTATTTGTATTGTTCTTATTTGTATTGTTATTATTCATATTGTTATTATTTATATTGTTATTATTTGTATTGTTAATTGTTATTATTGGTATTGTTAGTATTGTTAGTATTGTACTATTACCACTACGTACATATTACACACTAGACTTCCATGTATTGATGAATAATGTTACTTTGTAAAACAGAAAGTCATCACAATATACAAACTACTCCACACTTCAGTTTAAATCCTGTGACTTCTGAAGGATACATCTCATTTTCGTTTTTTAAGGAATGAACTATTGATTTCACATCAATCTAATTGTACTGATATAATCCAATAATTATTCAATTAAATTATTGACAATTCAATTTAATAAAACTTACTTTCTTCCACATAAACATCTTCCCCATTTGGACTGTAAAATTTGTTGAAAAGTTGTTGAGGAGATGGATAGTGCTGAAAAATATGAGATAAAACGACTTAATTTTTCCTACAGCATATTTCACTGTATGAAATGAATCAAAATACTTTAGTGTATTTCCTGAATTCTGTAACAAAGTCAGCTGATGTACCAAAGTCTCCATTCACTATGGATACTAATACACATGATATATCATACAGGTTAGGGTACCAATCAGTAAATAACAAAAAATATAAGGGGCAACTTTCTTAGTGAAGAAAAGAATTAATTCAATTACGGTAATAAAAAAACCTTCTGATTCTGAAGAAATGAAAAACTATACAAACACTGTCCACAACAAAATGTGTTTGTGAAACATGAATGCTCCCAACAGCAAGAAAGTCCAAATGAAGCAATTTTGCAATGTACTATATCTTGGTTACATTCCATTCCATGGGAATATACATGTGAAATATGAAAGCCCTTCATCTTACATTTCAAAAGCTACAACCAATGTTAAAATTTTGGAAATGTAGGTCAAAGGTCATGCTCAAGGTCACAATGACCAAAGTTATTGTACCAGCGGAAAGGTCTTGTTACAAAGAATACGTGAAATATGAAAGCTTAATCTCTTACAGTTAAAAATTAAAACCAATCTTAAAATTTATAGCTACAGAAAAACAGACAGACAGCCCAAAAACTAGATGCCCCCGAATCTTCGATTCCAAGGACATAAAATATTTTAGTATCATTCTGAAACATGTTACCAATGAGAGTATTTAAAGCATATTTCTTATTATGAAACATGGTTAAATAATTATTGAAATGAGGGCACATTTGATAAAGAACTCCATAACTGAAATAATATGTTATTTTAAATAGGATTTTATGCTTATTCTTTAGTTTATTAAATTATGATCTTAATCAGTGAAGTCTGAATCAACTTGAATGTATAGCCACTAAATAGCAATCTCTGATGCATGCATGACTAGTACATACACATTGAATTGGTACTGCCTGTAACTGTTGGACAGCCATCCAGTATAAACTATGTTCTCTGCCTTTGGTTGGGACATCCTCCATTGGTTCTATAACAGCATTCTCCTGGACTATGGCTAAATTCTCTAATCGGTTATCTACTGTTATACCATTTTTATGAACTACTTTCCATCCAGATGCTATGCCACCACAATGTTTTTCCCTACAACAATTAGAATTATATATTGCTACATGCGTTGAGACAATCACTGCTTCAATAATGACTAAGCCAGCTTAGCTCTGTGGATGATGTGTTCAGCTTGTGACAGAGAGTTCCTGGTTTGACATCCCACCTCAGGCACACTGTGTCCTCTACACAATAAGACAGTGAAAACTGAGGTCTCATGTCACATGCATTATTAGAAACCTAGCGACCTGGGCAAATATGACAAATTCCTTAAAACGTTCCATAAAGTATCAAATGTTTGGTAAGTGTCTAATGTACAAGAAGCATTTTCACATTTACTCAAGAAATAGGATACAATCTTTGCCCTTTTTGCAGACAAAGCCTGTCAAGTCTACTAAACAATACTGAACAAATAGTATCAACAATGATTCACTCCTTTCTCCATTTTAGTGCTACATGTATGACTAAAATATGATCCCTGGAATCTACTTAAATACAATGTGTACATAGGATACTTTCACAGCAAATTATGTTATTATGTGTTCATTAAGCATGTGCTCCTAGACACAATTACTGTTTATTCACAGCTCAGGACTCAAGGACTGTCAGTGTCAGAGACACAGAATCCAAAAAACTGTAACGATTTACAACGAATGAATGCTCTAAAACTTTTGGGTGCAAAATGAAAAGATGAAAAAAAAAAAGAATTTTGTTACCCTTAAGCATTTCATATTTTCTGTAATGTGACTTAATATTCACTTGTGTAAAATGGAATGAAAAAGAGTTTTTTCCTCATTGCAGGCTTCAACTGCTACCCTACAGCATGCCATTGACTGTGTGAACACATATGGCAGGACTTGCATTATGGTACATGAAGCAATTGCAGTTTTGCAATTGCAACTACTTTGTTATTGCTAATATTTAGTACTTAATAATTGTTATCAAAGTATGATAAGAAAATAAATAACAATTTAAATTAAGTACAAATATAATTCATCTGTACAGAACATTTAAAGTTTTCACAATTATCAAACAAATGCTAGATATTTTTAGTGAATCAACAAGGACGACATAGAGGAATAATTGACTTAAGTATATTCTCAGTTTATGGCGCCGGACCCCGTTCATGAACATGTTCTTGATTTTGGTGGTAGAAGCAAATTTTGAATATCTCAAACTACTGATACATTTGTATCTTGTAATATATTCTATGGACCTATTGAATTCAAAATATTGTAGTCTGAACGTACTTTCAAATAACTCTTGAAAGATATTTCCTAATAAAATTCAGCAGATTATTGCTTTATTGTTTCTCTATATTGAATAAAAAAAACTGACAGAAAAACAATCTGAAGGAAGGTACAATATGGGGCCTAAATTGCCCTGCCTTGTTTCAACTCATTGATGGATCTCGCTTAAAACAACAACACTTGTAGACAACCCTCAGTACTTCCTTCCTAACAAGTTTCATGAAAATTCTTTTAGTAATTCTAAAGAAGTAGTTGAATTGTAAAAGGTTACTATCAGACAAGGAGTGATCACAAGAACTTACTTAAGCCTTCGACACAGGTGAGCTAAATATATTAATCATTAATTACTGATATTGATGAGTTAATTATAAAATTAGAGGGGATCTATCTTTGACCTGTTTCCATAAATTTACGCCAGTAATGAACTAAAACAAGTTTTCTTTCAGCTGATCAAACAAATGTATGTACATGTACCAATTTTGACATGGGGCAGTCATTATGTATTTGAAATGCTCCTTAAAAAGTTTGTGAATAAAATGCACATCGCTTCCTGTTTTCATAATCCCTCCTAACTTCCCCCTTTTCCTATTATTCACAGATAAATAATATACATCTGCATGTCCACTGTTTGATTTTCAGAAATACGGATTATTGGATATAAATATCATCAAAACATTCTTATGAATGACCATAACTAAACACTATCACATAATCATAGTTTGTACAAAAACTGAAAGAAATCTATGCCCCACTAAAATAAACCCTAAACTGTGTATCACCAATGAAGTTAAAACAGCATTGAACTGTTAGTCCACACAAATAAAGATGACAAAAAGTCATTCATGATTCCTCAAGTACATTATAGTAAAAAGTTATGAAGAAATAAGGAAAGTATGTTCTATCAACTAACGAGGCAATATATATCAGATCTTTTGCATGTATGTCTGTCTTGGAAATATATTTACCATAAGAACTCATGAAGAAATCTGCCGGAAGATTTTCCTCTGTGTGCATCATATGTGAAAGCGTAAATATTGGCTCCATTTCCATCTCGGTCTACCTCCACTCGCGCCTAAGTACAAGTAATGCAACAAAGTTATCATCAACTGGCACAAAATCACTATATAATGTATAGAGCCTTGTCATAGTCTCAAGTTAAGGGAAAGATTGAATTTTCGAAGTAGTGCTTTCTTGGAGGAACTTGTTTCATGTACAATATGTATCCCACACAATGATTATTTCAAGTGTGGTGGTGGCCAGAGTTTAGAAGTGATGGAAACTTGTGTACCCAAAGAAAGCTGTCTAGGCTTGTCAAGTACACTCGTACACCTTCTAACTTTCATCAACCATGAAACGAGCACACAAGATCTTAAAACTATATAACACAGTGGGTTAAAAGATGCTGTAGGTCTGAAAGAAAGACGATTTGGTGTTTCTAAAGACACTTATTTTCAGATTAACATTTCAAACCATTCTTTAACCCATTTAAGTGCAATAACTGCCATCCGAATGAGTAGCAACTCATCCATCATAATGACATCATTGGAACATGCATGAAAGATTGCACTTGTATGCATGCAATTAGATGTAGATATTGAGAATGTTTTATATGAATGAGTGGTTGATGATGAAAATCACACATCAAATTCTCAGCTGAATTAAATTTCAGTTTATCACTGTACTATGTACTAAATATATAAAATTGCTAGATCAAGGGGAAAATCATTTGGGTTGACACTCCCTTTCTCCCGCCCCACTCGTCCGAATGAGTAGCAACTCATCCATCATAATGACATCATTGGAACATGCATGAAAGATTGCACTTGTATGCATGCAATTAGATGTAGATATTGAGAATGTTTTATATGAATGAGTGGTTGATGATGAAAATCACACATCAAATTCTCAGCTGAATTAAATTTCAGTTTATCACTGTACTATGTACTAAATATATAAAATTGCTAGATCAAGGGGAAAATCATTTGGGTTGACACTCCCTTTCTCCCACCCCACTCGCCTATTTCAATTTGCCCGTACTTGATTTTTACAATTATGGTACCAGCAGTTGCATCCATGACTCTTTCTTAGAAACCAGTTTATACTGTAACACTTTCTATTCCAAACTTACTGGATCTGATAATCAATTTTGGTGACATACTGCATATGTCGAAGAGAAATATGGTTACTTGAAAGTACTCTCTTCAAAAAATTATAGAATACTTACTTCAAAAATGTACCTCTCAACTAGGGAAATATCTCTCTCGTCCAGCAAGGCATATTTAATCTGGAAAAAATCAACGTTAAATATCATTTTCGTAAAAATTCACATCTCCTTGCTACATAAATAAGAAATGGATAAAATTGTATCTGTATTCATTACTCTTTATATGTACACCATTAAATATAAGTGATAAAGGCATTAAAAAATAAATAAATCTGTGTTTATTATACCTGCGATGTAGCCAATGGTCAGCACATATACATATTGCACTATCAAAATACCACAGAATGCATATACATGTATAACCATACCAAAGTAGAGACGAACCGACGTACAGAGCATTCCATGTTGACGTATTCGTCGATATCAGAAAACATCCAGGAAGTTTTGTTGGTTTACTATTAATTTTAGCATTTCTAACTGATTTCAGAAAATACAAATGCGTTTGCACGATTATGGTAAAGCGTTGCCTTAATGTACGGGTATATTTGATGGCTGACAAATACATTATCAACTTGTTCCATGTCTAATATGCTATCTCGTTAAAGACAGCACAAATCAGGAAATGATTAAAATCAAATCTACACGGTCTTTTGCTAAAAACCATCGTGATTCTTTGAAACCTAAACAACTGAATAAACACCTAAAACTGGAAGTCATCACAACCCCCTGCCCTCCCCCTTGCAAAAATGTTACGATGAGCAGAAGTATTAATCTAAAGTAGAAGCAGGAGAGGGGGTATCATGGGCTTCGATAATCTTATAATTTCATGACTCAAAATCCCGCTATATTAAGGATCTACATAAAAAATCCCGCCATAATGTGGATTTACATAAAAATCCCGCTACGATGTGGATCTACATAAAAATCCCGCTATAATGTAGAACTACATAAAAAAATCCCGCCATAATGTGGATCTACATAAACATCCCGCTATAATGTGGATCTACATAAAAAAAATCCCGTTATAATGTTGATCTACATAAAAATCCCGCCATAATGTGGATCTACATAAAAACCAGGCTTACAAACACAAATACAAAATGGTATGTCATATAAAACCGCTCAAGTTTAACTAGTGCGAAGATTTTTTTTATCTTGTATCTTTATCTCTTCGTATAATAGTATTTTGATAAAAATTTGACCCCGGCATGAGACAAAGGGAAATGTAAGCCATAAAAATAATGCGACATAGATAAAGGTAATCAGCTTATAATGGTCGAATCAAAACTTGTATGTATGTTATCTAAAATACATGGAGAACTCTGCGCTCTGTAAAATTAGTTCTTCGCCATGCCTTACATGGAAAGTACCAATGATGTCTCATCTGTTTCCATGGCAAAGGCTGAGCTTACTAAAAATATCAAATCTACTACGATCACATCGATTTTACAGCTTTGTTTGAGATAAAGGAGAAGAGCTTTCCATGTCATTCTTGTGGATTATCATATAAAGGCTTGCTTTTCGTCAAGAATACCACGAGTTTAATGGTGAATGTACAAGTATTGGAAAATATTCTCGGAATCAAAAATTTTCACAAACAGATATACAAATCTCTCAGCAAGGGGATCAAATGGCCCCATATTCTCGCCTGTAGCTAAAATCGGTTACACAGTCATGCTTAAATTAGTAAGGATTTACTGGATCATGATATCACTTCACGAAGCATAGCATTTAATATGAATATTCGAGGTCAGAAGTAAATGTTGCAACAAACATGATAAAGTTATTTCAACACATTTTACTTTTACTATCTATAGTGAATATGATACATTTACTAATCCATAATGCAGTACATAGAAATAAAATATGGGAACATCTCCCTAAAACCTTTGGCACATGGACTTCAAAGAAACTGTGACTTACTGTAGTTTTTAATATTATATTGACTAATTTAGAAAGATTGTTCCTTCAATCTGTCTTCAAAGCTTAAAGACATTAAAACAACTTAGAACCATCTGTACAAATGGAATGAAGTTCAAACCTTTTCTCATGTCAATCTTAGACACATCAGATACTAGGCATAGGGATACCAAAGTCACCTGTTGTTTATTTGAAAAAGAAGTCGCATTTAGATAATTACATGTTATGTCGATTCCCCATTCTTTTACTTTCCTCGTCCCATTCAAGTGCAATTACTTCCATTCGAATATATCTATAATTCATATTGAGATCATATTTGCCAGAAGTAACAAATGTACATATATAGTAACATGGACGCACATACATACAAAGGTCTTTACAACAGGTTACTTGTCACGCTAGATGTATTTGTTTGATGTACATATACAGCAACACGGACGGACATACATACTAAGGTCTTTACAACAGGTTACTTGTCACGCTAGACGTATTTTTTGATGTGCATGTACAGTAACACGGACGGACATACATACTAAGGTCTTTACAACAGGTTACTTGTCACGCTAGATGTATTTGTTTGATGTACATATACAGTAACACGGACGGACATACATACAAAAGTCTTCACAACTGGTTACTTGTCACGCTAGACGTATGTCTTTGATGTACATGTACAGTAACACGAACGGACATACATACAAAGGTCTTTACAAAGGTTACTTGTCACGCTAGACGTATTTGTTTGCTTTAAACGCTGCATCCGGATTATTATACGTACATGTATGTGATGGCGGCTGATTTCAAGAGTCGAAGGAAACGGGGATACTCGGAGATATCCACCGACATTCGGTGGAAACACTGGCACACTTCCCCACTAACCTCGGAGATATCCATTGTCATTCGGTGGACACACTGACAGACATTTGTCTCAGTCCCTGACATGAAGTCGGACCCATATCTGACATAGTGGATACAGAGGAGGGGGTATAACTGACTGCCTGTACCTATGGCAGATGACGGTATCATAATGTAGTTACAGAGTGGATACAGAAGAGGGGGTATTACTGACTGTGTGTGTCTATGAGTATGACAGATGACGGTATTGTCATATGTAATATGGATAATTTTTGATCAATTACCATATTCATTAGGACTAAATATAGTCCTAATGAATATGGTAATTGATCAAAAATTATCCATATTACATATGACAGTATCATAATGTAGTTACAGAGTGGATACAGAGGAGGGGATCACTGACTGCGTGTATCTATGACAGATGACGGTATCATAATGTAGTTACAGAGTGGATACAGAGGAGGGGGTATTACTGACTGTGTGTGTCTATGGCAGATGACGGTATCATAATGTACTTACAGAGTGGATACAGAGGAGGGGATATTACTGACTGCGTGTATCTATAACAGATGACGGTATCATAATGTAGTTACAGAGTGGATACAGAGGAGGGGGTATTACTGACTGCGTGTATCTATAACAGATGACGGTATCATAATGTAGTTACAGAGTGGATACAGATGAGGGGGTATTATTGACTACGTGTATCTATGACAGATTACGGTATCATAATGTAGTTACAGAGTGGATACAGAGGAGGGGGTATTATTGACTGTGTGTGTCTATGACAGATAAGGGTATCATAATGTCGTTACAGAGTGGATACAGAGGAGGGGGTATTACTGACTGTGTGTGTCTATGGCAGATGACAGTATCATAATGTACTTACAGAGTGGATACATAGGAGGGGGGTCACTGACTGTGTGTGTCTATGACAGATAATGGTATCATAATGTAGTTACAGAGTCGATACAGAGGAAGGGGTATTACTGACTGTGTGTGTCTATGACAGATGACGGTATCATAATGTACTTACAGAGTGGATACAGAGGAGGGGGATCACTGACTGCATGTGTCTTTTGACAGATGACGGTATCATAATGCACACCATGTGATATTTTTCCATGTTATACGAAGTGCAAGCTAACATTCCAGTTTGTATTCCATATCCATGACCTGACACAAGTTTATCAAATTAACGAAATCCACATGGGCTTGATATGATATGAACGGCATATGAACTATAATGTGTATCCTATATATAAATATTAGACAGGGAAATGTATAGAATCAAGTCATTTGTTGACTTATTTCGGTCGATTGTTTTTCAGCTGATCGCATTTTCGCGAATACTGAGGTTTAATGCATTGTGTGTATAGACTTTTACTTGGTAAATATTGATAAGGCATCGAAGTGGAAAACTCTCCTTTGTGAGTCAGTCACTTTAAAATATCCGACAAAAAGAATATACGTGTACTAAACAAACGTTTCATAGAGAAACTTCAATCATTGTTCTGGATCGGAAATCTTCTTAGGACAGAACGGGGAATGTGTTTGATTGTCACATTCGCCATAAAACATTAAACAGTCCCACGTGATCTTGGTATATCTTTCTGAGGTTACATCCTACGCTACAAAAGCTCGGAGTCGACGTGACATCACTATCACTCTGTGTAAATACCCGTTGATGTTAGTTTTTTTTTATCATATTTTATTATTTTTTTATTTTATTAATTTTTTCTTATTATTATTATTTTTTTTTTTCTTTTTTGTATTTTTTTTTTCTTTTTGTATTTTTGTATTTTTTTGTTATTTTTGGGGGGGTTTATTTGTTTATGTTTCTTTCAATTTTTTTTCTTTCTTTTTTTTTGGGGGGGGGGGGGGGGTGTGTTATTTTCCAACTACATAAGTAAACTTGGTATTTTTAAAATACCCATTACTTCTTAGTTTGGCTACTCTGATAAATCTGCAAATGCTGCGCCAATGCTGGTACCGTTACCATATTATAAATGCAATCCTAAAGTTATTATTAACAACACAAATACGGAAAAAACCGTTTTGACCATGAAAAACAATTTCGCACTTGCACACCTGCATATATACGAGTAGTGTTCCCTGAACATGGATCCCTATAATTTATACTTGATTGTAGTACACGCACATAGTTATAGCAGTTCTGTATAATCTACAGGACATTTCAGCACATGGCCATGATAACAGTTTTCATTGCATTTCGACAGGCTGTTTCTAGGCCGAGAATTCAACTTAGGTAAACCTATTGTTCTATAATAGCCTAAATGGGACCTAGTGTACACGGCACGGCAGCTGTCCATGTTCGCTACTGGTATATAGGAGAAAACATGTCAACAGATGTTAACCGACACGTTCTGACGAATGGAACAAAGGTCTCCATGTTCATGTCTCTTAATGGAGAGATACACGTCCAAATACAGGGTGCGCTACTTTATATAATGATATATTCTGTTGCTTTCAAAGCCCGACACTAGGCCTTGTACGAACTGACAAATGATATAGAATATAATCGATTTTGTTGTTGTCATGAGCTCAGATACCATAAGTATGAGAAATTGTTAAGTTATACCACTGATATATTCCTACTTATTCTGTTGATTAATTACATGTATATTTGCACTTATTGTACAAAAGCAAGAAATTCAACTGTATACATTTGTAACTGTAATTGTATCCCATATATCTTTCGATAAACGAAACAAATAAACTGAACTGAACTGAAAAGCCGAGTTCAAAGACCTAAAATTGGTCATAGAGAGAAGTAATTAAGTCAACCAATAATTAAGTTACCACATGTGATTGTTCTACATATGTATATACATGCATGTATGTGCATGTGTATGTATATATTTATGTGTGTATATGGGTATATTTATGCGCATGTATGTGTATTCAATATGTGTATATGCGTATCTATGTATGTGTATGTATTCTTGCATATGGATGTGTTTGTGTATGTATGTATGTGCAATCAGTTTTTGTATAGGAATGTATATTTGCATTCTCCTTTGTCATTTTGTATCTGATGCTTTATCCTTATGTATGATTCACTTTGCTGATGATAGCCGGATGGCTCAACGTTAATAAAGAATCGAAACGAAACGAATCGAATCGAAACATAGTAAATTACTACATCCCTATTACTGTACGTAACTCTGCAAATGTAAACATGGTTAAATAGAGTCATCTTCAACTATGAAGGTTCTCTCTCTGAATTTGGAAGCTGTTATTGGTTAACAGTAACTTGATGATTAATGGTTCCTGCTCTTCTTTTTCTATTCAAACCGCGATATGAACGCAGAAGGTACCCTGATCTACTTTACACTAACTGAATAAGCCAGACACCATGTCCGTTACTCATAACCCCTCCCTTATCCCTTTTTTTCCTCAGTAAATGAGTGTATCGTGAATGTGTCAGATTTTACATTGAAATATTCAAGAGCCAATTGTAAACATGCACAACAGAAATGGGCATCATTTTATGATTTAAAAAAAAACAGAACAGAATACATTTACATGTAAATCAGTCATTAAACAAGTTTTTTCTTTTGGAAATGCCGACATGTAACTGAAATATTTAGTTGTTGGAAGTAATAAACATCACGTAGATTTCATATACAACTACAAAACCCTCTCCAACAATTTTGGAAATTTGCAATCCATACGTCCATGGCTATCTATCTTTCAGTCCCTTTCACTAACGACAATAAAATGTTCAAATAGTACAATGGAATTTTACAACTAATACATATACAACGTTTTCGATAAGATCATATATCAGTACACACAGAGCTCGTTATTGGGAAACGTGAAGAGGCAAGTTCATATAAAGGCGACACTCGGGCTCCAATCAATCACTGATAACTCACTCCAAATTGAACATGTTGAAAGTAAACATGAATATATATACCATTACAAATAGCAATACAACTGGGCGGAATAGTAGCGAGATAAAGCGACGTCATGTACCGTGAAATTGTCATAACCTACACTAAAAATCATGTAACTTAATGATATTTGTGCTCATTGGCGGATCCAAAAAAAAAAAATTAAAAATGGGTTCGTTGACACCTACAGTCACTGCTGTCACTGTTGGAGGGTTCCAGTCGCGAAAAATATGCAGATAGTATCATTTCAAAGACTACGTGGTTCCCTTCGTTAATTTGCCATTGATATTACATAATCTCTGAGGCTCAATGAATACATCTTCGTCAAACTTGGTGTCCATGTAGTGAATGCGTATCAGTCATGTGCTAAATACATCGAAATGAAAACTTATCCGATCTGAGCTGTTCTCTCCCCGCCCCCTTTCCCCAACTATTTTTCCTTTCCCTATTCCTTACAAAATCTGAATCATGAACATCGTTTAGATGAAGAATTGAGTCCCACCCGGATGTTATCTAAGCTGGCGCAATGAGACTGCCGTAAATTACCGTCACGGTACACGTTACATCAATAGTGTTGAAACAAATCCTATATCTGAATGCATCTTACGCATTCTCATCCATCCATGGGTAAGGTTTACGCGCCATTTCTATAAGATTTAAACCTACAGAATTTGTTTCTGTACACACAAATTCGTTACTTAAAAATGGAATTACTTTATTTATTACTGGGATGTTCAGAGTGTATAACGTAGAGAACAGCCTACTGATTTTCCATGACAGAGCATTGATTGTTTTACACATTGTAAGCCTACTCCAATCAATACACACCAGTCGTCTCTCAATACAAAATCTCCGTTCAATACACAATCACATAATACACTGAGACACTGTACATAACAGTCTCTTACCATCTTCTTCATACACTCATTACAACAATATTCAGTACTCACTAACTGTTGAGACAACAGGGGGAGTTCTACGGAGAAGAGGGGAACACTGATTTTATTCATCTTTGTCAAGTTCTTCATAGCTTTTGATTGTATGAGCCTTTGTTTAAAATGGTAACATCACAAGTTAACATTGACATTCACTACACTCCTCTGATATTCCAACAGACAGAGATACCATGTTATACTATGCAAACATGCCAGAGGTATCTGATGCTAAAATGGTATTATGTAATGTACATGTACCTATCAGTGATGAAAACATCAGCAATTCAAGTCCGCAATAAGAAGTTTACCTCACAGAATATGAATCAATATAGAAAACTAAAATAGAACTGTTAATCTATAGCAAGATTTGTACTTAAATTCAGTGTTATGATAATAAAATCAAACTTTCTTCTTGTAATAGTAGTCTGTATCTATTTCATGCTATTACCTCACCATGAGGCATCATCTGTTTACTCTAAATATAATAAATCACAACACATGTACCTATATCCTGTTGACTTACATGAAATACAGGATATTCAGTCAGTAGAATCTAAGGAAGGGAAGTAACTTACATCCTATGTACATTACAATGAATGGCAACTGTAGGGTGAAGTATTACAGTCAATCCTGGAGGATGTGTTATGGGAACAGATCAAGAAATATAATATAAGCAATCAAAGTATCCATATTCACATAATAGTAGATATTTCTTTTGTTGTACCTTACTCAGTATATCAAATTAACATGCAGATATGACTTCATCTTTATTTCTATTTGAAGAATTATGTAACATTGAAAGCTTTTTTTATAAAAATATCTATTATATTGATATGTGAACTATAATACTTTTGTCTTTTGATGAAGAATAGTGTTTGTTGGTGAATGTTATGGTGGTTGAAAAGGGGGGGGGTGGTTGAAATGGGATGGTATAATAAAGACATTGCTACATTTTAAATCATAACATCTGAGATTTTATATTTGAATAGATAATCCTGATAAGGTCTTCAACATCTGGGAATGCAGTACTCAATGACTGACGGTCTCACAAGTAATATTACTGCAGACATGCGCATGTACAAAGGGAGGTCTGAACCCCCCTGGAATCCGAAAATTTTACAAAAAAGGTAATATCTGGACATTTTTTGGTTCGGACCCCCCTCGTCTAAGAGAAAAATTTACCTTTTTTGGTTCGACCCCCTCTGACAAAAATTTCTGGATCCGCGCATGGCAGATATAATGACATTTGAATAGAAGTGTGATAACCTAGTGTATGAACACTTATTTCGAGCATACGACACTTTGTAACAAGGGCACCATATGTCCCATTCATAATCAATAAACCAATCTATAGTTTCGAGACACAAAGAGATCGATTTCACACTCTACATAACTACACGACTGGACCGAGTTCTGTTGTGTATACTAATCAATAATACAGTATGCAGTATGCTTTTCCGCGATGGATAGATCAACTTCGTACAAGTCATTGGGTTCTAGCGTGCCCAAGTAACTTTTCCTTTCGTATGCAAATACTTCAGTTTAAGCATTCCTTTCAGTCGCTTTTCCCTTAAACCGCGAAGTTTTTGTTTGAATTAATATGAATATTGCATAATTAAACAGTGTGATGACAGAGGAAATTCTGTAATTGTATCAAATACAGCATCTGGATGCTGAAGACTGGAAGTAAGAAAACCACAATAAGTACTCAAAAGGGTGCGGCAATCAGCCAAAATACATAACACAAACTTCTTTTTCCTGCTCTACCTAATCGTTTATGTCCTGTTACATACAGCAAGTCACAATCGTGAATCGATTTTCATTGTATTTTGACATATTATCCAATTTCTTACCTTTCCTGCGGCTTTGCCTAGGCTTACTATGCCCAGTTTAAATCCCGCCATCAACCCTGAAGATATCCCAAACCAAAATACTCTGTGTCGAGCCTGGATAGAGAGAAAACACAAAACGTGCGAACAATGCCTGTTACCTCCTTCTCTCACTTTCCGTTATTGTTATCGCTATCTAAACCACGTGAAAGAGACACCGGCTTAACAGCCAATCGGATTACGCTATTTTTTATCTTTACGATAAAGGTTAAAGGTTATGTTTACATTAACCACATGTCATCTCCGCGCTTCGGGTTATGGTTATGCATACGTGTAAAATTACGGAGGTAATTCTTCACGGGGGAGGGGGTTAACTTCCCAGATTTTGCACCAAAAATGGCTGAGAAGTTTGACTAATACACATGTGCCCCCCCTTTTCGGAAATCCTGGATCCGCCACCGATAAAGGTATATACAAACGTGCGGATGGAATGGGGTATACTTTTAAGGCCATCCAATATATTAATATTTACACTTCGTTCAATAAATGAATGGGCATAGGGTGCCAGCAACTCCAGCCGCACGACCGTACCCAAAGTCATTGCAAGATAACAACCCCCCCCCCCCCCGGTGTAATTGGTAAGCTATAAAGTAAAGTTACACACTTTAGTTTATGCTATTACAAGTCGCCACACATATTTCATCTATAATTTAAATACATGATTGGTATTTATAGTGGTGGATGGAGTCAGGACCACCGACCTTTGCTACATGCATGCCAGCAGATCCATGACAGAAGGGAAATATCGAGATATAATCCATCATAAATCGTTGAAATCTTTTAAAAGGGGCTAAGAGTGGTGGGTTCGTCCAACAAATTGACAAGCGAAATTAAGGAGTGACGGAAGCCAATTAGGGCCACGTAATTTTTTATTTTATCTTGAAAATTCACCTTAATAACTTTACTATCTTGAAAATCAACATACTGTTTTGAAAATTCAATTTAATATTTTGAAAATTCTAGATACTAAGTAGTATCTTGAAAATTCAAGAAACAATATCGAAAAATCAAGATACTGTTTTTGAGAATTCAAATTACTATCTTGATAATTCAACTAAACTATCTTGAAAACTCAACTCAATATTTCCTTGTTACTTATCCTTTTCAAGTTCAAGGTAAATTCGTATTAAGTTTTCTCTGTTTATACGATGTTCATCCATATCAACATCTATGCGCTAAACTACCCAGAAAACCATTTGTTAACTAGTATGTGGTCAAGAGTTGTCAGAAGACAACATAGCTCGCCAGAGGGACATTGTCACGGGAAAAGCATGTGCAGTTGTATTTTCATTTTTTTAAATACAAGCTCATTGTCATGGGGTCAAAAATTTTGGCACAGACAGAGAAGTCTAGTCGTAATGAATACAGTTGTGACATATGAAAATCATATCCCTAATAGCTGACGAGTTATGGGCATAGTTAAAGTTTGGGAAAAAAGGTCAAACTTCAAGGACAAGGTCATGGGATAAAATATTTGGTACAGACAGATAGATCTATCCATAATAAACACTAATGTTAAATATGCAAGCTCTATGCTCAGTTTTTTTATCTGTTATGGGCAAAGTCAAAGCTTTTGGGAAAGCAGGTCAAACGTCAAGGTCAAGGTCTTTGGGCCGAAAATGATAATACCAATGACAAGATCTTGTCACAAGAAATGTACGTGTGAAATGTGAAAGTCCTTTGTTTAATTGTTTTGAAGGTATGGCCAAGGTTAAAGTTATTGTCTACGCCGCCAACGCCGATGCGGCCGACACTAGGGCAATGACATTAGCTCTCCTATCATTCGACACGACAAGCTAAAAAGGGTACCTTGAAGTTTCAAGATAGTATGTTGATTTTTCAAGATAGTAAAGTTGAATTTTCAAGTTAGTATCTTGAATTTTCAAGATAGTATCCTGAATTTTCAAGTTGGTACGTTGAATTTTCAAGATAGTTTGTTGAATTTTCAAACTAGTATCTCGAATTTTAAAGCTATTATCTTGAATTTTCGAGATAGCTTCTTGAATTTTCAAACTAGTATCTCGAATTTTCAAAATAGTAAAGCTGAATTTTCAAGACAGTATATTGAATTTTCAAGATAGTATCTTCAATTTTCATGTTGGTAAATTGAATTTTTAAGACAGTTTCTTGAATTTTTAAGATAGTATGTTGAATTTTCAAACCAGTATCTTGAATTTTCATGCTAGTATCTTGAATTTTCAAGATAAACTTCTTGAATTTTCAAAATAGAATGTTGATTTTTCAGGATAGTAAAGTTAATTTTCAAGACAGTATCTTGAATTTTCAAGAAAGTTTCTTGAATTTTCAAGATAGTATCTTGAATTTTCAAGATTTTTCTTGAATTTTCAAGATATTGTCTTGAATTTTCAAGATAGTAAAGTTAAATTCTTCAAGATAGTAAAGTTAAATTCTCAAGACAATATCTTGAATTTTCAAGTTATTAAGTTGAATTTTCAAGATAGTATCTTGAATTTTCAAGTTAGTAAGTTGAATTTTCAAGATAGTTTCTTGAATTTTCAAGATAGCATCTTGAATTTTCAAGATAGTTAAGTTGAAATTTTAAAAGTTCGTAAGTTGAATTTTCAAGATAAAATAAAAAAAATCACGTGGCTCTAATTGGCTTCCGTAGATAGGAGACACTTAGAATGGAACAATTTCTGTTGCGACTATTTGTAGTGGCAGGAAATCGATATGTGATATGCATGCATGACGTACGTTCGTACTGTTGAACTGCTCGCTCTGGAATGTTTTCCTTAGGTCGTATGCATATTGTAAGGAGTAAGAGAAGGGTGAGTGCAGTCTTTCGCCAAAACATTTTCGTCAAAAGTACCACGCTATGAATATCTTGACAATCTGGACCTAATGGATATTGTTGGACTGGTACTTTAATTTTCTGAAAACAATTCGAACAATTCTTATCACTAATGTAGCACATTCTGTATGGTAGCATAATTGGGAAACGAAGTAAGCCAGACATCAAACAAGGAAATAACATAGGTAAAAAATTAAAATACTTGAAACCAAGGATTTGTGGCATATGCTATGAGAGATAAAGATGATCCGGGCACCTAACCAGCCGCGCTGGTACCGTTTATGAGTTTTATAATGACGTTTATCTAAAGTAATGATGCGCATGTTCAGTCTTGTACTCTGAAAACTAAGAAGTATCTCCCTCATGCATAGCTCTGTCCTTAGGTTGATCCTTTGGTTCACTTTTCGGTAATTTTGGTTTCAACACTGCTCTTCAAATATTTATATATTATTAGAATTCCAATCATTCGGCCACGAGCATCACTGGAGAGACATAAGTTGTCGAAATGCGCATCTAGTGCACAAAATTAAAAGGTATATATGTTCTATATTTATTATAGCTACTAGGCCGGTGTCACTACTGGTGGACTGATAGTTCCCGAGGGCGTCATGTCTAGTTTACAGTGCTTTTGTACTGACATGAAATATATACTTCAATTTTTCAGTCATCAAATTAAATAAATCACTCTCAAACTAAAGGGTATCTCCTTCATGCATAGCTCTGTCCTTAGATAGATTCTTTGGTTCACTTTTCGGTAATTTTGGTTTCAACGCTGCTCTTCAAATATTTATATATTATTAGAATTCTAATCATTCGGCCACGAGCATCACTGAAGAGACATAAGTTGTCGACATGTCTGGTGCACAAAATTAAAGAGTATATGTTCTATATTTATTTTAAAGTAACAAAGAAATCAGTGGGAGATCCGGGGAGGGTAGAGGATACTTTTCATTAAAATTGTTCAATCTCCATTATCTGTAACCTTTGTTACTGATAACAGGGACCAAGTGATTGGAAATAACATTTCTAGAAACGGCCTTGCTTTGTATATATACTTGTTTAAGTACACATGGTGGACAGTGGTGATGCGCCATTGTTAAGTACACATAGTGGACAGTGGTGATGCGGCATTGTTAAGGGTTGTAACAGATATCAATCTTTGTGTTCCCTCCCTTCAATGAATTCCATTTGTTGACTGCAGATTGCACTGTTTTATCATGAGGACCAATATATTTCGGTTAACACTGCTTAAACTTTCTTCAAAGGCGACAATTTCAAGTGAGAGGGTAAATTAAGAAATCTAGTATTTTAGAAAATTCAATCACTTAGATCTCTCCGAGTAATATATTTTTCTTCCGCAAATACATGTAAAACTTCCCTTGACGATACTATCGTACACTACATAAGCTTAATGGTGACGCATGAGAACTATATGTAACCTAGCATCAGCCACAAAGCTAGTACATATATGACAATCACATTAGTATTGAAATTACATATTAATGAAATAAACAATATACATGTTGTTGGATCAAGCAACAAGAAAGATATCTTATGATAGGATTTTTCCTAAAGCTAGCATAATGAATTACAAATAATCATAACACGACAGATGGAAATATATACACTTCATACTAAATATAGATGAAAGAATATTAGCAAATTGTTGAATTGTATAAATCATTATATTAAAATGCTTTCCCAGGTAGACACATATTTTAAGTACAATAAATGTTCGTTCATTGAGAAGCTGGTAAGAAAGATAATATGAAAAGCAAATGAGTTAGAAAAAAAGGTAGGAAGTAGAGGGCGGGAGAAGCATCTTCATATTTACAAAAACAAAAAAATCCTAAAACAAAACAAAAACATAAAACAAAAAAAACAAAACAAAACAAAAAAAAAGAAAAAACTCAAACGAAAACCCTCCCAAAAGCAAAATACACCCCCCAAAACAAACAAACAAACAAACAACCCCCCCCCCCCCGAAAAAACCCCCAAAGTAACAAAAACGACCCCCAAAACAAAAACAACAACAACAACAACAAAACCCCACAGACAAGCAAAAAACAAAAAACAAAATCTCGAAAAAGTAATTTGTCCTAGCCTTAGTCCAAAACCTTCTTAAACTCATCAAGAAATGTTTACAATTTGGCACTTTCTTGCAATGATATCCAATCAGATGATGCTTTAGGTATGAAGAATAATGAAAATTATTTGTCTTTGTTCCTGGCAAACACAGCTTTGTGTCCGATCTCAGATTACGCTGACTGACGTGGTGAACGCTGAGCGGTTAAAGCATGTGCATATAACTCTATTAATCATTTCATAAAAAGATTATCATACAATGTGTAATCTGCGAAATTCTTGGATGTCCCATCCAACTTTCTCTAGGACTGTGGAATTTGAGCATGATCTTGTAGCTACAGTTACATTACGCTGACTGACGTGGTGAACGCTGAGTGGTTAAAGCATGTGCATATAACTCTATTAATCATTTCATAAAAAGATTATCATACAATGTGTAATCTGCGAAATTCTTGGATGTCCCATCCAACTTTCTCTAGGACTGTGGAATTTGAGCATGATCTTGTAGCTACAGTTACAATCATTCTTGCTTCAACTTGATTTTTTCCATTCTTGTTTATCCCAAACAATGTCATCATAATCCAGAAAAAGTGGCCGAAAAGAGGCAAAACAAATAATTTGTAAAGTTTTCCGATCTGATTGAAATTCAAGACTTTGGAGAAGGCCGACTCTTTTATGCTGAGTCTTATCCATGCTTTTGATGCGATTTTTGTTTTACATGTTCATGCCAGGAACATGAATTATTTAGGATGACTCCCAAATGTTTATTTGAACACTAATAATTTTAGAATTATTCGTTTATATACGAGGACGGCTGGAGGAGGATGGCTGGAGGAGACAGTCTTTGTCTCTTACGGGAATTAATCAACCCTCAAGTCTTTTAAGGACTTGATTTGACGAGCCAGGTTGTCTAGGTCAGTGTTCAGCATGCCCGCTGCCATTACTGGGTCATCGAGTGTAAGCTAGCGAATAGGAGTCAATTTCATTAACGATATGGTTAGTATCTGTTAAAAATAATAGAGGACCAAGTATGAACCATTTGTAGGACACCGGATTTAATACTTAAATATTCCAAGAAGCTTTCCTCGATGACAACTCTGTGAGTTCGATCAACTAAGTAACTCTGAAACCAATACAGTACTGCAGCCCTTTTCACAAAAAAAAAAACTTCTGAATTGTCGTAAGGTTTTTAACTTGCGAACTTCGTAAGTGAATTCTTAAGTCCTTTTCACGAACGAATTCTTGTCTTAATCCTTGATCTTCATAGAACAAAATAAAGAATGTTCACATTTAACTTTCAACTTACGACCAAAAAAAAAAAATTATATTTATTTGGTATTAATAAGCTGCAAAGTCACGAATAAATTTGACTTACGAATTTTTTTGGAAAACGGAACGAGTTCGTAAGTTTCTTCGAAAGAGAAATATTAGTCGTAAGTTTTTAAGGGATAAAGGTCTAGTGATGCCAATCCGTCTCATTTGGAACAAAAGTCTCCTGTGCTTTATAGGGGTCTATGTTCTATCTCCTTTCTTATGAACAGGTACTATACATTTACTAGTTTCCAATCGGAGAGAAACATGAAAACATACGAGAGTGATTCGACATTTTACAGAAGTGTGGAGAGAGAACAAAAGCGTTCTTTTTTTAACAATTTTGACGGATTAAATGCCAAGCCTCTTGCTTCTGTCGGGTCAAAGAGTTTCAAAGCATTTACAACATCCTGTCTAAATATAGTTAATTCAGAGAGGATATCAAGTGTGGACTGATATGGAGAATGGGTGGCATGTGCATCATCAAATGAAAACTCTGAGCACCAAATACTCATTAAAACATTTGCTTTATCTGAGGAAGAATTGTAATAATTTCCGTTCTGAATAATGAAAGGGATGTCACTGTGGTTGGTTTGTTTTAGGAATTATTTGGTTACTTCCCACCATTATTTAGAGCTAAAAGTTCCCCTTTGCAAGGACTGTGCCTTTTTTTTTTTAAAATAATTTATTTCAGAATTTCGAACCAAGTCAATTAAAGTATTCCTGGGATGTCTAAATGTAGTATTTAAATTTTTCTCATGATTATGATTTTTGTTTTAGTCCTAAATGCAATTCTTACTGCATATTCTTAATTGTGATTTTTGCTTTAGTCCTAATTGCAGTTCTTATTGCATTGTGCAGTCATGTGGTATCTGGACCGTTTATAAGACGAAAAGCAACCAGGCGGCGCGTAGCCAGGCGTACGCAAGTACGCAGGTGCTTCCACATCATTTTGCAAAAAAGATAAATGTAGACAATGTTATTGCCACTTTTGTAGACAAAAAGCCACGCAGGCTCTCATTCCTATTTGAATAATGTCAAACATACATGTTATGTTGAAATGCTATCGCTTGTATGTAATTATTAAGTAAATATTACAGACAAAAAGGTGTACAAAGGGTCATTTTTAACGTAGAAAACTGCGCTGTAAATGCGTAAAATCAATTAGCTTCCGGGGCTTCGCCCCCTGGACCCCCACCATGGGTTCGCCCTGGACCCATTGGGGGCCTTAAGGCGGCCCCAAACCCCCTGCCTGAATGTGCTTCCACATCCAAAGTACTCTGGCTACGCGCCTGGCAACAAATACATAAAGCACAAAACACACAAAAATTCCCGAGCCGCTCATTACTCTTTGGCACATGCTGTCCAACCAAACTGAATAATTGTCCATAGTGCTACTGGCCTGAGACACTCACTCCTCCCTCGTACATAATGTCCAGCTAAGCTCGGAGCCAGCCGGAGACACTCGTACATGATGTTCAATCAGGTTTCATGAATGTCCAGAATATTAATGTCCGAAGTCGCTTACTCCTCCACGGTATGCGATGTCCATATAAGCTCCGTGAGTGTCTAGTGTATGACTGTCTGAATAGTTGCATTCTTCCAGGGTACATGATGTCTATCTAGGTTCCTTGAATGTCCAGTGAATAAATGGCCGGAATCGTTTACTTCTCCTTGATGCATGATGTCCTGTCAAGTCCCATGGATTTCCACAGTATGTATGATGAGCGGGAGATGCTTACTTTCCTCATGTACATAATGTACAGGCAGGTTAATTTCATGAATGTCCACAGTATGAATTGCCGGAAACGTCCATTCTTTCTATATGCATGGTGTCCAGTCATGTTCCTTGTATGTCCAGAGTAGATATGACTGGCCAGAGACGCTTCCTCTCATAGGTTCATCATGTCCAGCAAAGTTCCATGAATGCCCGGAGTATGAATTCCCCGACACGCTTATTGCTCCTTGATGCATGATGTCGAATACCGAAGATGCTTTTTTCTTCCTGGCATATGATGTCCAGTCCGGTCCTATTTTAAAATGTCCATAGTATGGCTGAACGGAGACCCTTATTCCTTTCTAGTACATGATGTCCAGCCAAATTACATGAATGCCCGGAGTATGAATTGCCGGACAGGCTTATTGCTCCTTGATATATAATTTCCAGTCAGGTTCAATGAATGTCCAACGTCAGTACACTTTGTGAGTCTAACAGTAACATAACAACAATCATTTCAGGATCCTCTGTGGCGGTAAGGAGCTAGATACAAAACTTCTCTATGGAAGATGTCGATGATCATTCGACACTTGGCCATACTTTCTTTACAGCTCTAGTACACTTCACCTCATGTACAGAGAGCCTGTTGCCTTTACATGTCACTTTATAAAGCGTTGATGTACATGTCCATGCGCGGATCCAGAAATTTTTGTCAGAGGGGGTCCAACCAAAAAAGGTTAATTTTTCTCTTAGACGAGGGGGGGGGGGGGGGTCCAACCCCAAAAATGCCCAAATATAACCTTTTTTTGGTAAAATTTTCGGATTCCAGGGGGGGGCGCGGCTCCAGACCCCCCTAACCCCCCCCCCCTCTGTATCCGCGCATGATGTCTGGACTATTATTGAAGTAAAAGAGATATTAGATATACGCCCAGATAATGACTATTCACATTGACACGTCCTGGTTCCATCTCGCATCTCCTTGACGGAAGTAATTAAAGAACTTGAACATGACTATCTTTCATTTTAAGTAAAATATTACCTAACCCCAAAATGTCGTTTTTGCTTTTGTTTTTGAAGGGGCATACTAGTAGCCGACCCCCCCCCCCCCCCCTCCCCTTCTACATTTTGGATAACTGAGTTATATATTTTTCTGTTAGTCGTTTATGCGTACGCTGTGTTGTTTTCCAATTTCTCGATAGTAGTAGCACAAATCACAGAAGTTGCACAATATATGTGCAGTAAAATAATAATAGTAATAATAATAATAATAATAATAATAATAATAATAATAATAATGATGAGTTTTAATTACCGTCAATGTCGAACTTTTGACCAAACCAAAGTAAACTGTTCTACGGGTTATTTCAGGGGGGGGGGGATTAAAATCTTGATGTCATGAAAATAATATATAAAATTTCGATGGAAAACATTGTATCTGGTGGCGAGCGATATCTCTTATTTCATTTTTTTAAACAAAACACCAGGTGTCAGATTATAGATCTATTGTTTTCTGCTTTGTTTTCTAAATGTCCTATCTCAGTGTTCTGTATCCTTGTTTCTCATATTTTGCAGCAATTTAAGAATCCATTTCCTGTAAAATATCCTTTCTTTTCTATAATATGAACATGCATGTGAGAGATAACAATGAAAGGGTGAGGAAAAATTGCACTTGCATATTGCCCTCCTGAACAATCACCTTTCTTCCTCTTTTGCAGGAACCAGGGGCTTCCCACAAACGCAAGGGTTTTCTTTTTGGTAATTGGTGCACCAGTTTTTTTTTTCTAAATTAATAAAGATACATACATAATTTTCCACACCACTTCAAAATTTCATCTTTTTTCTTGATATTGATGACTGATATATTCAAAATTAAATTTATGATATGATACATGTATATTACATGGTTTGACTACATTTTATTATCATTAACAACCCCCCTCCTCCGAAAGAATGTTATGTATTCTCCTAATTTATGTAACTTAAACATTATATGTATGTTGTATACTATTGAATGTAGCCGATTATCGAGAGATACAAAGAATAAAGAATTAGATTGAAATCGAATATTAGTGGTAAAACAAGTGATCGATAGTTGTTCATACATATCATATTATATTATATAATAACACAATATTTATTAAATCATACTTTATTATAAATTAATTATACACAAGTCAAGGTTGTTACACTCTTGTCATTATGTCATTTTTGAAAATCGTATGCAGATACATGTATTTTGGAGTTCCATAGGTTTAGTAACGTGTGTCACTGAGGAGATTTTTGCTCTTCAATATCATCGAAGAAATTTTTGGACTTCAGTATCACTGAGGAGATTGTTGGTCCTCAGTATCACTGAGGAGATTGTTGGTCCTCAGAATGTCTGAGGAGATTGTTGGTCCTCAGAATGTCTGAGGAGATTTTTTGTGAAAATTTGCACAACATCGATACTGGTATATAAGTTCTTATGGTTGTTACTACTCTAACGATACCGCTTTTGGTGGACTCTTAGTTCCCGCGGACATCACCTATCAAGTTTTCAGTACTGCAGTACTGACAAGATATAGAAATAATAAGAAGAATTTGTAAAACTAGTTTCGAACCTAAAATAGAGGGGAAAAGCAGAGAGTAGCATAGCGCCCTCTGTATGAGAGAGTGATCTCAAATATATATATATATATATATATATATATATATATATATATATATATATATATATATATATATATATATATATATATATATATTGGTATCCAAACGTGAGAAAAATCTGTCGGAGAAACATTAAAACAAATAAAAAACTTAATGATTATTGTCTGTATATTTTGTTTGCTACGGTATATAATATAACAATAACAAATAAATGCAAACAACCTTCCTACAGCAACAATAACAAAATATCCCCTAAAATCTAAAAATAACAATAACAAACTGCCATCCCTGTAAACTTAACATCTAAATATAACCTACATGAGAATATCAATTTAACCTCTTCAAAATATCAACCACAAACAAGAATTAACCATCTAAAAGTAACCATAACAAAGTAATAACACTCAGAAACAAATAACCCTTTGAAACAATAACAACAAATAACCCTTTGAAACAATAACAACAAATAACCCCCTCAAAATAACAATAACAACAAATAACCCCCTCAACATAGGTCTTGGCAGTCGTGCTTACATCTGTTGTGGCAGTGGCAGTCGTACTTACAGAGGTCGTGGCAGTAGCAGTCGTGCCTTCAGAGGTCATGGCAGTGGCAGTTGTGAGTACAGAGGTCGTGGCAGTCGTGGTTACAGAAGGCAGCGTTGGACGTAGTGCTCACATGCACTCCGGCTAAAATCAACAACCCATCTACAGAGGTTATGGCAGTCGTGATTACAGAGGTCGTGGCAGTCGTTGTTGTTACAGAGGTCGTGGCAGTCGTGGTTACAGAAGGTAGTGGTGGACGTGGTCAGTCGTGGCAATGACAGTCTTAATTACAGAGGTCGTAGCAGTTGTGGTTACAGAGGTCGTTGCAGTGGCAGTCGTAGTTACAGAGGTCGTGATGGACGTGATGCTTACATGCACACCGCCTAAACCTATCAACCCACCTACCTCGTGGTTACATAGGTCGTGGAAGTGGCAGTCGTGGGTACAGAGGCCGTGACAGTCGTGGTTACAGAGGTCGTGGCAGGCGTGATTACAGAGGCCGTAGCAGGCGTGATTACAGAGGCCGTAGCAGTGGCAGTCGTGGTTACAGAGGTCGTAGTAACAAAGGTCGTAGCAGTGGTAGTCGTGGGTACAGAGGTCGTGGCAGTCGTGGTTACAGAGGCCGTGGCAGTCGTAGTTGCAGAGGTCGTAGCAGTCGTGGTTATAGAGGTCGTAGCAGTGGCAGTCGTGGTTACCGAAGCCGTGGCAGTCGTGGTTACAGAGGTCGTAGCAGTCGTGGTTACAAAGGTCGTGGCAGTTGCATTTTTGCTTACAGAACTCGTGGCAGTGGCAGTTGTGGCTACAGAGGTGGTGCTTACATGTGCATCGCCTCTAATTAACTACCCACCTACAGAGGTCGTGGCAGTCGTGGTTACAGAGGTGGTGATAACGGCAGTCGTTATTACAGAGGCCGTGGCAGTCGTGGTTACAGAGGTCGTAGCAGTGGTAGTCGTGGTTACAGAGGTCGTGGCAGTCTTGTTTACATAGGTAGTGGTGGACGTGGTGATCACATGTAGACCCCCTACAATCAACAACCAACCTACAGAGGTCATGGTCGTCTTGGTTACAAAGGTCGTGTCAGTCGTGGTTACAGATGTCGTGGCAGTTGCAGTTGTGCTTACAGAACTCGTGGCAGTGGCAGTTGTGGCCACAGAGGTGGTGCTTACATGTGCACCGCCTCTAATTAACTACCCACCTACAGAGGTCGTGGCAGTCGTGGTTACAGAGGTGGTGATAACGGCAGTCGTGATTACAGAGGCCGTGGCAGTCGTGGTTACAGAGGTCGTAGCAGTGGTAGTCATGGTTACAGAGGTAGTGGTGGACGTGGTGATCACATGTACACCCCCTTAAATCAACAACCAACCTACAGAGGTCATGGTCGTCTTGGTTACAAAGGTCGCGTCAGTCGTGGTTATAGAGGTTGTGGTAGTCGTGGTTACAGAGGTCATGCAGTTGCAGTGGTGGTTACAGAGGTTGTGCTTACATGTGCACCGCCTATAATTAACTACCCACCTACAGAGGTCGTGGCAGTCGTGATTACAGAGATGTTGATAATGGCAGACATGGTTACAGAGGTCGTGGCAGTCGTGGTAACAGAGGTCGTGGCAATCGTAGTTATAGAGGTCGTGGTAGTCGTGATTACAGAGGTCATGGCAGTAGCAGTCATGCTTACAGAAGTCGTGGCAGTGCAGTGGCATTTGTGGTTACAGAGGTGGTGCTTACATGCACACGGCTTATAATTAACGACCCGCCTACAGAGGTCATGGCAGCCGTGTTTGCAGAGGTCGTGACAATGGCAGTCGTGCTGACAGAGGCCGTTGCAGTCATGGCCACAGAGGCCGTGGCAGTCTTGGTTACAGAAGTCGAAGCAATCGTGGTTATAGAGGTCGTGGTTACAGTGGTCGTAGCAGTAGTAGTCGTGCTTACAGAAGTCGTGTCAGTGGCAGTTGTGGTTACAGAGGTGGTGTTTACGTGCACACCGCCTACCTACAGAGGTCGCAGTCGTGGTTACGGAGGTCATAACAGTTGTGGCTGCAGAGGTTGTGGTGGACTTGGTGCTCACATGCACACCGCCTACAATTAATCAACAGCCCACCTACAGAGACCATGGCAGTCGTGGTTACAGAGATCGTAGCAGTCGTAGTTATAGAGGTCCTGGCAGTCGTGGTTATAGAAGTCGTGTTGTGGTTACAAAGTTTGTGATGGACTTGGTGCTCATGTGCACACCTCATACAATAAACAACCAGTCTACAGTTACATAAATAAGTGAATAAATACACTACATTTTTGTAGTCTACGCATACTTTATTTATTTAGTACACAGCCGTTAACTTAGCCAGCTGGGTATTTTCATTGCCCCGCAAATTAAAGTTGGGGAATATTGTTTTACCCCAGTCCATCCGTTATTCTGTCTGTCCGTTCCATATTGGGATATATACATGTAGCTTTTCCGGATAACCCCTCCTACAGTTTCCATGCTAGAAAGTGTTTAATTTGATATTTGTACATGAATTGAAGATATGTTTTGATTTTAATTAGTATTTGCAATTGTCATTTTGGGGGAAAGTTGAACCTCGTCATTTTTTGGAGATATATTTGCATAAGTGATGACTCTTTTCCGGAAAAATTCTTCGAGAGTTTTATGGTTAGGAAGTTTTTAATTTGCTTGATGTTTGTACATGTATTAAAGATGTGCATATTATCAGGGTTTTGATTTTTATCAGTATTCGCAATTTTGGTGGAAAGCTGAACTTTGTCAGTTTTGGGTGTATCCTCGCAAGAGGGTACAAGTCTCTCTACAGTTTTCATGCTAGGAAGTTTTCACTTTACCGGCTGTTTGTACATAGATTGAAGATGTGCATACTATCAGGCCTTTGATTTTTCTCAATATATGCTGTTTTGGGGTATAGTTGAACTTATTATGAATGAATGATATTATGTGTGGTATATCGTTGTAATAGGAGTACATAGCATTTCCAGATAACCCCTCCTACAGTTTTAATGGTAAGAAGTATTCACTTTGCTGGCTGTTGGTACATAGATTGAAGATGTGCATATTATCAGTATTTTGATTTGTTTTCAGTACCTGCTGTTTTGGGGGATAATTATTCTTTGACATGTTTGAGGTATATCCATGCAACTAATCATACAAGTTTTTGATGAAGATTTTTTTAGGGAGGATTCAAACCTTTTCTGTGAGAAGCCCAATAAAGTCTTCTTATCATTGTATGGGGAAATGAAGATTTTTGGCCGATAATTTGGGGTTACAAAACCCATATTTGTTACTCATTGTTCTGCTGCCTATGTATTACTGTACACTCCTTTGTGTATTTTATAACAATATTTTACATTTGTGGGGGCTTCATTTGTGTTTCCCGGACATAACAAAATTTTACATTTGCGGGGCGTCATTTGTGTCTCCCAGACATAACAACATTTTACATTTGCGGGGCGTCATTTGTGTCTCCCAGACATAACACCATTTTACATTTGCGGGGGCGTCATTTGTGTCTCCCAGACATAACAACATTTTACATTTGCGGGGGCGTCATTGTGTCTCCCAGACATAACAACATTTTACATTTGCGGGGGCGTCATTTGTGTCTCCCAGACATAACAATTTTATGGCGGTCCTTAACCATAGATCTTCAGTGCAAATTGCGGGAAAACATCACTTTGTCTTAGTTTTATCCCGAAAAGATAAAGCAGTGTAAAGCCCTTTGCCTGATGTTATAACTATGATGTACCTTCTACATTTTTTACCGTGTTTTACCAGTACACTCTGGGCTCATACATTTAACTAGTTTACCATATCAAACATTTCAATGTGTTACATCTAATATTATTTTCAGGACGTGTGTAATGTTGAGTGTCATTAACAGATTAATAGACAGTCTATTATGTACACAGGGTGAAAATCATATGGCATACATGTATACATTTTTTGTAAGTGTTGGTATTTTGCAACAGGGTATGCATACAGACATCATGTTAGTCACTAAATAGATAAATAAATAAATAAACAAGAAAATATATTGACGCAAGCGTGAAAGTTTCGGGCCCTAACCAAATTGTTCACTGACTTATATTTCCATTACTATAGGTTTCGACCTACCTATAGTGTACAGTTGTTTAAATACCGTTTATTTTTTGACTTTATGTAATAAGTTCAGTACAAGTTTGATTATGATATGTTCCTAGAAGTAATACTGTAATTTGAAAAAAAGTTAAATCGCGATATTTGTTGGTTATGAATGAATAATATTTTAAAGGATAATGCCCCTTCATACTGAAAAATAGCATCCTAAAATATCGTCAAGAAACTACTTTAAAACTATTAGCAAGTCAATACTTAGCACGTGGCCCTTAGTACTTAGTGTGTAATTTGGCGGCATGTATAATTGTTTTGAAAAATAAAAAAAAAAGTCATTGCTCCCAAACTCGATGTCGCTTGCCATATGTTTACCCCTAAACTTGACCTTGAATATGACCTTGACAGTCTCAGTTTGACCCTCGGCTCTCATCGTAATAAATCAATCCTGCAAGTTTGATTTGAAGTATAGATGTTTAATACTACATTATGACCAATAATGTGAAAGCGTGACTGACAGACAGACGGATGGACATCGGACAAATTGATTCAAATGTTTTGTTTCGCAGGTGACATAAAAAAGGGTCTGAAAAGTACAATGTAGATGCAATTTCGATGAAATCTAGATATGAAAGCAGTTTTAAGGGAGGAGTAAGCATCTTCTGTCTAGTTGTGCAGGCAGGAAAGTCATGGCACATTATACATGTCTAGTTATCACAGAGAGACAAAATGAGAGTAAAGGTTAATGCTATGTGTTCAGCCATTTCATGCCAAGTATTTATAACACTTTGATTGAAATAAACATAATGTATTGATGAAAATCACTATGTGTAAGCAAGTGTAACACACCAAGTGTACTTAAATACAAATTGTCAAGGAAATTTTTATCAAACATCTATGTAACTTTCATTCGTCCCACCTTTGAATATGCTAGCGAAGTCTGGGATAATATCACTCTGCACGATTCTGAACGTCTTGAAAAGTTTCAGTTAGAAGCTGGCAGAATAGTTACTGGTCTTCCTTCAATTAGCAGTCGAGCAGCTGTTTATTTTGAGACGGGGTGGGAAACACTTAAGACAAGAAGACTGAATAAGAAACTATGTTTAATGTTCAAGATTCACAATAATTTAGCTCCAGAATATATATCAACTCTTGTACCTAATCAAGTTGGAGCAACTAATAGATATAATCTCAGAAACAGTGAAAACATATCCTTACCTCGCTGTAGAACAAGTCTCTTCCAGTCCTCATTCATTCCCTCTACTATCGCTGCCTGGAACAATCTTCCTCTGTCTCATAGAAACAGCACATCAATTGCACAGTTTAAAGCCAAATTAACTGCTTCATTTAGTCGACGTTCTGCTTACTTTGACCACGGTGATCGCAAATTGAACATTCTTCATACTCGGCTGCGTCATGGTTGCAGCACTCTAAATGGTGACCTTTTCTGAGTAAATCTTACAACTAGTAGTGCATGCTCATGTGGCGCTCCGGTCGAAATGGCAGAACATTTCTTTATCCATTGCCCGAATTATCAACAAATACGTCGAACTCTCTTTCTGAAATTTACAGAAATTGGAGCCAACCTAGACATTAGCACCATACTGTACGGAAACCCAGATCTTTCTAATAACACTAATGCTAAAATATTTCAAGCTATTCATACGTTTATATCTAAAAGTAAAAGATTTTCGTAGCGACCTTCTACTCCACCCAAAGCACTTTCTCATTCTGAAATATTCTTCCTAATATGCACCTGTCACTCTTGTTTCTATTTTAAATATTTGAATCATTATTGAAGTACTTTTTTAGCTGCTCTAGATTAACATCATAATTATGTTCAATATTGTACATGTATATGTGCATAAAAATACAGTCAAACCTACCTCAAGATATATGTAAATGTATATGTATGTATGTGTATGTGTGTATATATATGTATGTGTTTATATGTTTGTGTGTATGTACATGTATGTATGCATGTATGTATGTGTGTATGTATTTTTGTACATATTTATGTGCATGTGTACGTGTATATGTGTATGTATATATATGTATATTTATTTATGTTTATTCGACGTATGTATAACATTATAATTGCATGTATGTTCTAGGAGAGGCGTTATCTAAGTTGGTAAAACTTGTCGCCAATCCTATGCTGTTTTGAGCAATAAATATGTTTAAACTAACACACCAAGTATGTTGAAAGTTCATTTCTGTATTCTAAATTTCTTACTGATACTTGAATATGATTAGAAATGATATACAGATCAAATGAAAAACTTTTCTCTAGGAAAACACTTGTATAAACAATAGAAAAAACTAAACATTTGACTAGCATGCAAGATTTTTGGTCATTCATTGAAATAGATAATGTTATCAAAACTTACAAAACTTGACTGCAAGTCAATGTAAACAAATTATGCTGGGCTCAAATATAATTCAAACTAATATTGAAAGCAAATTTGTAATAAATCCCAAAATTTAAAAACAAATAATATTTGGATAATCTTGTCAAGTACAAGTGGTGTTACTGTTAATGTTTAAAGTACAAATCAAAAATCAAATCATACTAAGATTAATCAATACAATAGGACTATCATAATTGTTATATCAAATAAATAAATCTATGCTACGGTTTAACTTTTAAGTTTGAAATAAGACTTTGGAAATTATATATATATATATATATATATATATATATATATATATATATATATATATATATATATATATATATATATATATATATAGATATATATATGTGTGTGTGTGTGTATATATATATATATATATACATGTATATTGGAATAATTGTTCACCAATCTTTACTTTGTATCAAATATAAAATCTGTTACATAAAATGCTTTCAAATGAAATCAATTTCACCAAAGAATTAATATTTGAATTTAAATGTTACAGTTTAAGTTTAAAAATTCATGGGGATTTTTTTTTACCTATTATACTTTTGGAATTTTGAACAAAAAGTTTTAAAGTAGTAGTATCAAAACAGTTTGTATTATTTTGAATTACTTTTAATTTTCTTGCAATTTCTTACTAATTTCTATGAAAACTTTAATTCAAATTCATATCTACATAATTAGTGATAATAATTTCAAACATGACCTGTTGTCTTTATTTATCTTTAAGTAATCATTTTGTTGTACAATTAACCTTTAAAAATGTCGTAGAAAATTTGTTTTTATGAAGTTATGACCATCTCGTCTCTTATTTTTGGAGGTTAATCGTACAACCTAAGACACTCTTGTTTCAGACAAATGTATGAAATTATAGATGATGACATGGAATTAAAATTTGAATCAATGACTTAAAAGGCTTAAATCGGTATAACTTGACTTAAAACATATTTTTGTATGCTTCATTTTATGTATCATTGTTTAGTATACGTTTACATATAAGTCTTAGAATACAATTTCTTCAGTGATCACTTATAATTTTAATCAGAGGAAATACTGGTAAATTTTTATTCTGTAATTTTCTTTTCGGTAGATTTTACGATCTTTTCGGTAAACGGAAACTCTCCGGTAATCCCTTCTGTACTATCGCGTACAGCAAGATTTCTAAAAATAAACTAATAAACATTGAGCACAACATCGCCGTATATACATATCTATAAATAGCGCCGCAACGATGATGTCATAATTTTCTGCTCTTATAATAACAGGGAAAAAAATTTCACGATAATATGTACAAAGGATGTGAACGTAATGTCCTATGACTTATTTGTAATTTCATAGGACAGTAACGTATTTGTCCAGCGTTTTAATGACCTTTAGTGATCAAGATGATATCTAGTAACAAAGAAATACCGCAGTGAATCATAGTGCTTTACAGGGCAGCAGTAAATCACAGTGTTTTCTCCAAAGTTAAATCAGTAAATGGGCCGGCTCGTGCCGGTGTAAGATAGAATTTGGACCCCCCCCCCCCATTGAATATTGACCCCGGGTCCATATTCAATGGATTTTTCGTTGAATTATGACCCGCCTTGGCCGTTGAATTTTGATCACGCTGTTGAATTTTGACACCAATTTGAGTCAAAATTCCACGGATAAAAAATCCGCCGACAGGTCCAAATTCCACGTTGTATCATGACCCCGGGTCATAATTTAACATTGAATAATGACCCGGGTCATTATTCAACGTGGAATATTGACCCGGGTCATAATTCAACGTGGAATATTGACCCGGGTCATAATTCAACGTGAAATCATGACCCTACCTACCTGCCCTTTAAAAGATGTCATTGTGTACTTAAACCGACATAAAGACGCATATATTTGATCAAAGACAAGTAGGTTAAGAGTTCAGATATTGGGAAGTATATCAACATAGATATGACTCGGGTCATAATTTGACATTGGATAATGACCCGGGTCATAATTCAACGTTGAATAATGACCCGGGTCATAATTCAACGTTGAAATGTGACTGTTCCTATATGTAGATGTTAAAATTCAAGTACATGTACAAAAATAAAATTGGAACACCGTTTATTATAGAGAATGGCACGAGAAATATATTTTACCGATTAATTGCGTAAAATTAAAGAAAGAAAAACAAATTAACATTTTAAAATGGCATCACAAGTGAAATATCATAGATATTGGTATTTTTTCTGGACGTATTTAAGAAATTTTGGCACAATAAAACAATTACGACAATTAAAAGACAAAATCGATAGAGTTCATGTTGGACACATATAGGTAATACAGATAACATTTACATTTCAGATATACTACCCACCATAAATTAGAACCCTAATCGAAAAATCCTTACACTATGAAAATATGTTATAGCTTTTAAAATTACAAAAAATAACGCCATGAGTGGTTAGTGTATCGGACTCTTGATCGGAAGGTCGTTGGTTCGTATCTTCTGTCGCTCATTATAAGGTTAACGACGCATTCGGTCGTCCGTGGCTCGTTTCGAGGTACATGTAGGCTTTTCTATATATGTTGCATGTGTAATTATGAGCAAGTGTATGCAAATATATGAATCATCATCACAGAATTGACTTTATTCTTTTACTTTTTTTATTTGTTCCGGTGAAGACTTTATTATTACATGTATTATAATAAGAAGTCAATAAATTTATATTTTATTGAAGTTTAATTTGCCTTTACGTTTGGCTTTACTAACTTGGATTAAACAGAAATGTGGATGTTTACTTCCTTATTTTACAATTTTACATACTAGTATTCAGTTTGTATCATGATACAGGAACTTTAAAGCATGGGTACTTATTTATGAAAAGTAGATCTAGTATATTACATATAACGAGTGAAAAATATTTTTTAAAAATCTCCCATTCAACGCATTTGCGTTTGACGAAACTGTGCGTTAGAAGGGGGTTTGTCGTCCGCCTTTAGATCCACGCGATCATCCTTGACTCATGGGGAGTCCGTGTACCAAGTGTCATAAAGATAGATGAAAAGGGAGAGAAGTTACGGTCCGGAAGCCCAAATGTGGGCGACAGACAGACAGGCAGACAGAAAGACAGAAAGACCGACGGACAGACGGACGGACAGACAGACACGGTGATTCTAGTATACCCCTAACCTCATTGCGGAAGGTATGGCAATAGGGAGGAATTGATGTCCATTGTGGTACTCTTTTGTGATTACCAAAGTGACATAGTATCAATTTCTTTGTGTTTTACATTTTCAGGAGGAAACGGATAGATTTGTATCTATATCTACACAGTAAGCTGAAACTGTGAAGGTGGGGTCATAATTCAACGGCGGGTCAAAATTTTATCCGTGGGTAGGGTCGTAATACAATGACCCCCCGTCTCTAGGGTCACAATTCAACATGAAAAATCTGTGGAATCTTGATCGCAGCCCGTTGAATTTAGACCCGGTGGGTCTAAATTCAATGGGGTCCAAATTCAATCCTACACCGGCCCAAATAAATAAATAAATGAATAAATAAATAAACAATAAATTAATAAATTAATAATAAATAAGTAAATAAAAATACACCTTAGCCATGTGATGTCTCGTGTTAAAATATTAAAGGTAACAACATGAGACAGAGTATCAGCCATAATAGCCCTTTAATTTGAAATTGATTTGTATGCAACAGTTCAATTGATATGAGGAACACTTGTACTGGTACATATATTCAATGTGTTTATAACGTTATTTTTCAGTTATTGTTTATTCTTTTTTCTCCTAATAATAATATGCGTATGCGTTGTAAAAAGTAAGTTAATAGTAGCTAATGCAAATAAGATGCGTCCTTAAAAATACAAGAGCATTACAAAAAAAAAAAGGAAAGAGAACCAAAACAAAATAAATCCCACATGAAAATAATGAAAATATTACCAAATAATATACACTACGGAGGATTAGCTGTACTGTGTAATATACCGATAAAATCTCACGTGAAGATATCACCAAATAATATACACTACAGAGGGTTAGCTGTACTGTGTAATATACAGATAAAATCTCACGTAAAGATATCACCAAATAATATACACTACAGAGGGTTAGCTGTACTGTGTAATATACCGATAAAATCTCACGTGAAGATATCACCAAATAATATACACTACAGAGGGTTAGCTGTACTGTGTAATTAACAGATAAAATCTCACGTGAAGATATCACCAAATAATATACACTACAGAGGGTTAGCTGTACTGTGTAATATACAGATAAAATCTCACGTGAAGATACCACCAAATAATATACACTACAGAGGGTTAGCTGTACTGTGTAATATACAGATAATATCTCACGTGAAGATATCACCAAATAATATACACTACAGAGGATTAGCTGTACTGTGTAATATACATATAAAATCTCACGTGAAGATATTACCAAATAATATACACTACAGAGGGTTAGCTGTACTGTGCAATATACAGATAAAATCTCACGTGAAGATATCACCAAATAATATACACTACAGAGGGTTAGCTGTACTGTGTAATATACAGATAATATCTCACGTGAAGATATCACCAAATAATATACACTACAGAGGGTTAGCTTTACTGTGTAATATACAGATAAAATCTCACGTGAAGATACCACCAAATAATATACACTACAGAGGGTTAGCTTTACTGTGTAATATACAGATAAAATCTCATGTGAAGATATCACCAAATAATATACACTACAGAGGGTTAGCTGTACTGTGTAATATACAGATAAAATCTCACGTGAAGATATCACCAAATAGTACACACTACAGAGGGTTAGGTTACCGTGTAATGTACAGATAAAATCTCACGTGAAGATATCACCAAATAGTAGAAACTACGGCGGGTTGGCTGTACTGTGTAATATACAGATAAAATCTCACGCTAAGATATAACGAAACAATAATAAAAATTTCCAGTGGATTTAATTGAACACGAATTTTTTTTTTTTTTTTTGGATTGCGAAAAGACCTTTACATTTGCATTGTTTACATTCCTCCTGTAACATCTTCCTACAGCGAAAACTTAGGCTATGATTTAAAAGTGCATTGAAATGGATGCAATTAAATTTTGCAAAACAGGAGATGTTATGCTCTGTGGTGATTTGAATACTCGGGTGTCCAATGAGTATCACTGTTACATATGATAGTGTCACTTAAGACACATTCCTTGCTCTGGATGCTAACTACCGGTTAGGTAGAATTATGATTCCGCTTACCACCCAAGATGACTAATCCGTTTCTAGGGACGGATGTTTGATTGACTTTTGCACATTAAATGGTAGAATATTTGAAGACTGTTTGGTATGGTTTAGCGTCTGAAAATATTCTAGATTATATAATGTATTTATGTTTCTATTTTTTTTTCTACAATCGTGTCTTACTGTTACTGCTTGCTAAAATGGGAAATATCTGCTGATTTTACATTAGTGCAGCATGATAAATTAACACAATTTCAATTGCAACCAAACTTTATTTGTTCAGATGATGCTACAGAAAAAATTATGTCCTGCTTTATCGTCCCCTAACAAAAGGAGCGTTTAGTCAACTTCACCAATCTTGAAATAAATTTTGATTCTGCATTTGCATAGCCGTCAGATATCATTATGTCTACCGCCAAAAGGTCAATTATCCAAAAAAAAAAAATGTATCACTCTCATGTATGAAAAAAGAAAATAAAAATGGTATGACGGTGACTTGCGACAGAATGGAAAACACTTAATAGAACATGCAAGGTTGTATATGCTTTACATCCAAAAGATCTAACTGTGAAAAAGTACTTTTATAAACTAAAAAGGAACTATGCAAAAGTAAGAAGTACAAATGTAAACAATTTAAACAAATGTAAACAATTTAAACGTAAGATGATTAGAGCAACTTGATAATTAACATCAAAATGACCCCAAAAAGTACCGTGATAAAATTAAGATAACCTTAGCAATCAGACCTCTATTTAAAGACAGAAGCTCATTGATATGTCCAGCTAATTGGAATAGTCACAAAAACTCACTGAACCGGATAAGGGACTCTTAAAAATCTCGTATTGCTGCTTTGGAAGAAAAAGTTGCAAAAATGGAGGCTTTGAGTCCGAAATTTTCCAAAGTAATATCTCGACTTTGTTGCAGCAGAGCCCCAGAGCTAGACAAGGTCTGCAATTATATGATCAAATTATATGACCAATGCTCACTTTCGTTCTGCCTCAAGACAGAGACATATATGTCTCTGCTCAAGACCATTACCCCAAAGCATGGACTTAAGACCATAAGATTGGTGATGCATTCGATCCAAATACTTACCGAGGTATATGTATAACCATTGCAAATGAAAAAAATTAAATAGTATTCTTAACTCTAGAGTAGATGATTTTATAGTAAAAAAAAAGATATAATAGATGATTACCAGATTGGATTCACCATAGCTGCACGAACATCTGACCACATGCTTGTCCCTAGAGTATAATTGACATAGATCTATGTTGTCACAGTTCAGTTCATATATTCCTTAATGCCGTCTGGCAAATTAACACGATGCAATTATACAAATATATGAAATACAAGGTTATATACCAGTACCCAAGACCTAAACAGTTTAATTCCGTCCTTATGTCAGTAACCCAAAGACCTATTATACGGTAGGTCTCTATGATGACTATCATTTAAATTTTCTCTATCCTCTAAACAAGAGCACAAAATACAATTATCTGATTTCCTCCATTTTATCCAATATCTTAGAATTCTTAATTTTTTAATAATATGCAAAGGGAATCTTCCTAATTTATAATAGACTAAAATATCTTGGTCTATTAAAAGACTAACTGTAGTACTACGAAAAAGTGTCGGGTTCGGCATTGTACTGCAATGTAATCAACGTTTCTCAGAATCTCGAGCAGGAAGGTAGGGTTTTTCACAATGTTTTTGTTTCCTGGTGTATGAGTCTTGAGTAAGATTTTTTAATGTGTATACGTGTATATGTTTTCTTTTCTGTGAACATATGTAATGCATGACAGACATTTGTATTGTCATCATCTGTGATATTCATATTTTTAATAGAAATTATATCATATGTTCGGTCTCACTTTCACTTTCAGTCTCTACGATCGTAGATCCGGCCCTATTTTGATCCAGTCTAATTAAGATTGATCTTTCCTAGCTTCTTACTATTTGTGGCACACTGTTGTGACAAGTGGGTATCGGCCTGGATTGCCCGTCTTGATAGCAGAAAGTTCTGGTTTCGATTCCTGAGTCTGGCCACTTCTCTTTTCTCCTGCCTGTTACATTTGGTGAGCTCTGTGAACAGCCCTCATTAGTTGAATGTCTGTTTGTGCACTGTGAGGTTTATGATCTTTGGGTTGTTGTGTGTTTGGGTTTTTAGTGTTGGAAATCTCTGGCAGGGGAGAAGTGTGACAGATTATAGGCCCAGATAGCTCAATTTTGAGAGTGAATGTCTTGATAGCGGAAGTTTCTGGGTGTAATTTCTGGGCCTGATCACATCTTTTCCTCCTGCCTGTTACACTTTGACTAACCAAATTGCTGAACAAGCAGGTTTTAATCAGATTGAGTTATGGCATGTGTGATGTGTATAATATAAGAAGTAAGAATATGACACCTGTAAAATATGCTTTTAGATCACTATATATAGGTTGATGGAGTATGTTGGAGTATGGCTGGTTGGTGGAGGCATAGGTGGTGTGGGTGATGTTGGAGTATGGCTGGTTGGTGGAGGCATAGGTGGTGTGGGTGATGTTGGAGTATGGCTGGTTGGTGGAGATGTAGGTGATGGAGACAGTGTTGGAGTATGGCTGGTTGTTGGAGGCAGGGTTGTGGATAACCACTCGCCCACTCGCCAATGCGAGTAAAAATTGTTGTGAGCGATTTAAAATTAAAGATCCGCTCGCCCACATGGCGAGTGTAAAATTTTCCGGAACATGATCACGTTTTAGTCGTATTTTATGATGCACTTTTGATTTCAATAAAACGCTTTATTAACCATGATTATTTGTGCCGTGTGCAAAACGTAGGTTTAATAAACACTCTTATTTAAGCATGTCAATGACCTAGATCGTGACTGTGCAAAAGCTAAGGTAAACGTGTACGATGTGGCGATTTATTGAAGGGGTGTCGAAACCCCAAAAGAGAACTAGTTCTGACAGAGAGAAATATTTTTGTGAGTACGAGAACAAAAGATCAAGATCGTTCTCAGATAAGTGGTGTGTAAATCTGGTGGACCTCATCCTCTGCATGTCACCTTCTAGTGCCCAGACTGAAAGGGGTTTTTCACAATTGAAATTATGTAAATCAAATTTCAGAAACAGGATGGGGCAAGCATTATTAAATGATGTGCTGGCTATCAAATATTTGTCAGAATCTGTTTGCAAATATGAACCAGAAGATGCTGTAAATATCTTTAACTTGAAGGTGGTGAGAAGAGGATCTGAAAGAAAGAAAAAGTCAGTCAGTGTAGATGGTGAAGTTGAGCCAGTTGAGAAAGAGGTGAGAGAGGCACAGTCAGATGAGATTATAGAGGTAGAGGCAGTTGAACAAAATTTAGGACAGTCATTAGAAAGTGAGGAAGAAAGATTGATTATTGAAAGTCAGAATCATGAAAGTGAGAATGAGAATGAAAGTGAGAGTGAAGAGACTGTGTATGAAAGAATAAGAGAGCTGGAAATTGAATTTGAATATTAAACGTTACAGTAAACAATGAAAAAACATCTTTTTTTTATTCTTTCATCAGTATAACATGTGGGCCCCTGGATCACACTGTGGGCCTGTAAACTTTTAAAAGCTAGGGGCCCACATGGCCCCTGAAATTTCAACTGTTAACCACAACCCTGTGGAGGCATAAGTGGTGTGGGTGATGTTGGAGTATGGCTGGTTGCTAGAGATGGAGGTGATGTTGGAGTATGGCTGGTTGATGGGGATGTAGGTGATGGAGGCGATGTTGGAGTATGGCTGATTGGTGGGGATGTAGGTGATGGAGGCGATGTTGGAGTATGGCTGGTTGGTGGAGATGTAGGTGATGGAGGCGATGTTGGAGTATGGCTGGTTGGTGGAGATGAAGGTGATGGAGGCGATGTTGGAGTATGGCAGGTTGGTGGAGGCATAGGTGGTGTGGGTGATGTTGGAGTATGGGTGGTTGGTGGAGATGTAGGTGATGGAGGCGATGTTGGAGTATGACTGGTTGGTGGAGGCATAGGTGGTGTGGGTGATGTTAGAGTATGGCTGGTTGGTGGAGATGAAAGTGATGGAGGTGATGTTGGAGTATGGCTGGTTGGTGGAGGCATAGATGGTGCAGGTGATGTTGGAGTATGGCTGGTTGGTGGAGGCATAGGTGGCCGACGCAATGTTGGAGTATTGCTGGTTGGTAGAGGCATAGGTGGTGTGGGTGATTTTGGGGTATGGCTGGTTGGTGGAGGCATGGGTGGTGGAGGCGATATTGGAGTATGGCTGGATGGTGAAGGCATAGGTGGTGTGGATGATGTTGGAATATGGCTGGATGGTGAAGGCATAGGTGGTGGAGGTGATGTTGGAGTATTGCTGGTTGGTGAAGGGTATATCATTGTAGATGCAGGATGAGTGGAAGTAATTTATTGGTTTTCAGTGGCCTTTATGTTGTTTTTGGTTTGTTCATCCTGGGTTGATCTCAGCAATGTGCACACAAGAAGTACAATGTAGGTGTCCAGTTATTTTTGTTTAATTTGAAATTTTGAATTTAAAATCCAGTGCAGATTTATCTTTTGAATGTAAGGGTTAGGAGTTTTATATTTATATAAATCTACAATTATTTCTGACTTGTTAACATTGACCTTCGGTTTATTCATTTTTCAATAACTGTAACATTGACTATATCTTTCGAACTGCAGGCAGAAGGAGGTTCACATTGCAGATACAGATGTTTTGTGTTTGCGTTGTTTTAAGTTGGTGTAAATCCTTCCTTGTTTATGATAAGATCAAGTTATTATATGAATTTTATTCAAAAATTGAGAGGCAGGTGTGGCCTAGTGGATAGGGTGCTCGGCTCGTGATCGAGAAGTCCTGGGTTCGACTCCAGCCCTGGGCACACAGGTGTTCTGTCATTCAGATGAGACAGTAAAACCAGAGGTCCTGTGTCACGGTAGGCATGGCATGTAAGAGATCCCTCACTGCTCGGGTGGGTCCGTTGCAAAGGTAGAAATTGCTATGCATTGCATTAGGCAGGTGCCGTTACCATATACGTGAAATAGTGGAGTGACGTAAAACAATAATCAACTATGAAGTGATGTAAAACAATAATCAATCAATCAGTCAAAAATAGAGATAGAAAATTAGAAATAGAATGCATGATATTTTCACAACTTCTTGATTTTCATGATCTGTTTGAGTGCATGGTAACTGATAGATCACTTTCTTGGTTGTTAGGCATGGTAATGGATAGATCGCTTTCTTGGTTGTTAGGCATGGTAATGGATAGATCGCTTTCTTGGTTGTTAGGCATGGTAAGGGATATATCACTTTCTTGGTTGTTAGGCATGGTAACGGATAGATCACTGAATTTAATACAAAACAACCCCTTTTTGCAAACATTGCATACTTTGGACCGAAATTAAAGACATTGTTTGTCCTCACCAGACTGTTAGTATATCTGTTCCCATTTTATTCATTTTCTGAAGCCAAATATTTTGATTGACCTCTAGTGGGGAACTAATAGAGAAGCGCAGCAAATGAAATGATTTGGCATTTTATTTACTGATGCAAAATTTATTTTATTTTCAATCCTTTCTTGCAAGTAAAAACAAATGAAAGCACATAATGGAGATGTAATAACTTTACTAATAAGTTATATATATGACACAGTTTCAGTTATCATATAATGAATATTTGGAATTAATGTGTGCAGATTTTTGTATTTTATTATCATTCATAATAAAATTTAAGTCTTAATTAAAACTTTTTCCAACTAATCTACCATTATATGTCTTCAATCTGGAGGCAGGAAACACGACTTACTTTGTTTTTGCTGGAGGAAAAAATAACAATGCTATAGATATAATATGTACAGTTTTGTGTTAGGTATATTATAATATATGAAGATTTCAAGCTTTTTTCCATATCAAAAGCCATTTTCAACATTAAATGACACCACTCCTTTGATTCTTATGGTGAGGCTTTGTCTACCAGTCCATCAATCATATGTATCCCAGAACACTTTTTGGATGACAGCTGAAGTGCCGCACATCAGATTTGAACCAAAGTTTGATATATGTGCAGTGGTGAAGAGAAGAAGATGTGTATAAATTTTGAGATAAAAAATCTATTTGTAGGGTTATTTGAAAGTTTCCTGTCAAAATTTAATTTTCTGACTTTTTATGACTTTTTTCTTATTTTGAAGCAAGCCAGTTCTGGCATGCTGAAGCGAAGAGTTTCAAACCCCTTAAATGCATCTGTTTGAGTTCAATTTACACTATAATAATATTTTATGTGTTTTGCAGCAACTGAGTTTTTAGTGGGAAAAAAATGAAAAAAAATTGTGACATAACAATTTTTCACATATTTTTGTGTCATCATTTTTATTTATACATTGTAGAATAGTAAATTTCTACGTATCTGTGAATTTCATCATAGAGTGATTTGTTTGTGAATGAGTGAATTGTGCTTAGGTGAGTGATATAGACCCATTTATTTGGGCCTCTTGTGTTAAACTTGGTAAAACTTCCTGGTTCTGCCATGGATAATGATACTATCTAGACAATATTGATCATCTTGAGTATGCTATGTAAGTGGAATGCTCATATAAGTATCTTGAGCATGTTGTTATTTTGAGTTTGTATTCATCTGTAAACTTTATATAATTTCCCTTTCCTCTCATAAACTGTTGCGAAAATGATTCATGTGATGTATGTAGGTAGGCATTACGATACAGTTTTCTCAAAGTGATAGAAGAATCTGAAGATACAGGACACTTGGTCCATTGTTTGGCTGTCAGTTGTTTTCATAGTTTTATGAACTTAAATTGTTGCGGAGAAATGCATTGTATTTCACCAACGTTGTGTTTTTGTATCATTATGATTATCAGAATTTAGGTACTATATATTATCTTTCTATACTTTATAGGGATCCTGCTGTTGGATTTGTGTAGATTGGAATGTGAAAGTTACTAGATGTTATGGAGATAAAAGTGTATTAATAAGCTCATTGGATATCAACATCACAATGTCTGCCCAATCCAATGTACCCCTGATAAGCATTGGAAATTCATGCAGTAACTGCACCACAAACTCAGTGACAACTTCAACAGGTTCATCATCACAGAGTGAGTTTGAGTCCATGCAAACTCAATTCACAGATGTCAATGAAAGTGCCATATCAGTCCCTTTGATCTGTAGCAACAGCGTAAAACCAGAAGGCAATGGGTCAGTACTTACATCAGAAACTGAGGTGTTTACAACTGCATGTGAAGAAACTATACCAAAAGAGACACTGGATATAAAGCCTATGAAATATAAGTGTGTAAAAATCATTCTGCATGGTAATACTAATATTGAACACATCCTGCCAGAAGAAGACTATGATCGCACTGTAGAGGAAGTGTATATAAAGCAGCTCAAAGAAAATTATCCGAAGATGGGACCAGCAGCGATCCAACTGTTTGGTTTAGCATCATTTGACTATAAACAGAATCCAAAAATCCTCTGGAAAAATCCAAACTGTACCATAAAGAGTATTATGGAACATCAAAATAGTAATGCCGATCATAAACAGGATCAGAAATTTGAGTTTTATGTGCGAATAAGATTTGTTCCAAAATATCCTAACCAACTTCAAAGATTACAAGAGTTAGGAAGTGATCTACTAGAGTACATGTTTTACCAAAGTAGTGATGATTTTAGAACTGAAAGATTTAGGTTGATTTTTGGCAATCCTTTAAGAACTTCTGCTCAAAATCGAGGATTAGCAGTGATTCATATGCTTGCTTTGCTTCGTAAAGAAAGAATTTCTTCTGAAGAAATTAAAAGTAGATACGAAATAGAACATTTCTTACCACCTGCAGAAATTCCAAAGTCATTCCTGAACAAATTGAAAAAGCATAAACTGTTAGCAAATCTATATGAAAGGTTGGATGAAATATCTAAATCTCAGTCAGCTTCAGTCGAGGAGCTGATGATAACATATGTAAAAGAGGTATTGACGGTAGTAGATGTATATGGTATAGAACATTATGAAGCAAAACCGGTTGGAAAGGAGGAAGAGAAAAATAGCATATCCATTTTAATTAATGTCCATATAGAGGAAGCCAAAAAGAAAGGACTCTATATGGATGGGGTAGGTTCCTCTGTTTTTATGTATAGAGTATAAAAATAGATATGACCTATATATGAATACAATTTTTCTATATTACATGATGTAAAGAGAGCATTAGGAGCAATTAGTGAGCTGAAATGTTGAACTGTAGCCTCTCATGTCTGTCAAATTAAGTTTGATCTTCTTTCGAGACAAGTTGGAATGTCTGCCATTGTGTGTCCTTGCTACAGGTCACGGTTTCCTCCATCACTACAAATTCACTGCCACTATATGTCTGAAACAGTCTTAGTGTGGGCTTAAACAAAATTTTTACAAAGTATATTGATGTCTGTTTTTGTTTCTTGATAATGGCAAGTCCTACATGAAATCATTGATTAAACATCAATTTATGATCATTCATACGATAAAAAAACTTATTTTGTGAGAAATTAATAAACAATGGAAACTCAGTATAATTATTTTCTTCAAATCACTTGTATACAGCAATTGTTCAGCAGAATTGAAGACATGAGAAATGTGACAATAACAAAAGCATTCCAGAAAAAATATGTGAATGTCCATCTTGACAGATCAGAGGGATTCTCACAGGTATAATAAATAACTGCTTTTAAAATTATTTTTTTGCTAAATTATCTTTTGTGGGAGACAGTTTTAATCTCTGTACCATTAAAATATATAAGTATTACAGCTGAATGTTACATGATTACCATTGCTATATCAGTATATATATGCACAACCATTGTAATTGCCCGAGATAAAGCTTTCAAGACCTATGTATTTTATTTCTGTATAAAGTACATTGATTGGTGACGTCATAGCGCCCCATATTTAACCCACTTTTCAACACAGAAAGCGAAGTTTGACAGACTTTTGATTGTTAAGCTTGGGACGTCATAATGAAAGGTTCGACATTTCCAATCTTGCTTGACGTCATTAAAATCGTATTTTTCGCTAAAGTGCTTGACATTCGACGAAAGTGTGTCATTCTGGATAAACATTACACTGTCATGGGACACTGGCTGTTTCTTTCAATTTATATCTTCCCTCTGGAATGATTTAATGATGCAGTTTATAAATAGGAAATGGAAGTTTCCACTATGATATTTTGGTGTTAAAAGCGCATAGATATAGAGTAAGTGTCTTATTCTATATATATATTTCATATTGTAAACTGTGTTGAGGCTGTCTGAGGTATATGGTTAAACTTGTTTTGAGAGACCACCAAAGGGAAGGTAAATTAGTTATTGCTAATGGAGGTGGTGTTTTAAAACAGGTTGATTAGTATATTAAATAATTAGTAGTAAGAAACAGAGGAAGGTGGTTGTTTAGTATAGATAATTAGTAGTAAGAAACAGAGAAAGGTGGTTGTTTAGTATAGATAATTAGTAGTAAGAAACAGAGAGAGGTGGTTGTTTAGTATAGATAAGTAGTAGTAAGAAACAGTTGGTTAGTTGGTTGGTGTTTTACGTCGCTTTCAACAATATTTCAGTTATATCGCGACATGGAAGCAACCTCTTAAACATAGTGGCGCAACCCGAGAATCGAACCCGGATAGTCGGCACCGCAAGTCAAGCGCTTAACCACTACACCAAACCTGTCCCTAGTAAGAAACAGAGGAAGGTGGTTGTTTAGTATAGATAATAAGAAGTAAGAAACAGAGGAAGGTGGTTGTTTAGTATAGATAATCAGTAGTAAGAAACAGAGGAAGGAGGTTGTTTAGTATAGATAATTAGTAATAAGAAACAGAGGAAGGTGGTTGTTTAGTATAGATAATTAGTAGTAAGAAACAGAGGAAGGTGGTTGTTTAGTATAGATAATTAGTAAGAAGAAACAGAGGAAGGTGGTTGTTTAGTATAGATAATTAGTAGTAAGAAACAGAGGAAGGTGGTTGTTTAGTATAGATAATTAGTAATAAGAAACAGAGGAAGGTGGTTGTTTAGTATAGATAATTAGTAGTAAGAAACAGAGGAAGGTGGTTGTTAATTATAGATAATTAGTAGTAAGAAACAGAGGAAGGTGGTTGTTTAGTATAGATAATCAGTAGTAAGAAACAGAGGAAGGTGGTTGTTTAGTATAGATAATTAGTAGTAAGAAACAGAGGAAGGTGGTTGTTTAGTATAGATAATTAGTAGTAAGATTCAGAGTAAGGTGGTTGTTTAGTATAGATAATTAGTAGTAAGAAACAGAGGAAGGTGGTTGTTTAGTATAGATAATTAGTAATAAGAAACAGAGGAAGGTGGTTGTTTAGTATATAGATAATTAGTAATAAGAAACAGAGGAAGGTGGTTGTTTAGTATAGATAATTAGTAGTAGGAAACAGAGAAAGGTGGTTGTTTAGTATAGATAATTAGTAATAAGAAACAGAGGGAGGTGGCTGTTTAGTATAGATAATTAGTAGTAAGAAACAGAGGAAGGTGGTTGTTTAGTATAGATAATCAGTAGTAAGAAACAGAGGAAGGTGGTTGTTTAGTATAGATAATTAGTAGTAAGAAACAAAGGAAGGTGGTTGTTTAGTATAGATAATCAGTAGTAAGAAACAAAGGAAGGTGGTTGTTTAGTATAGATAATCAGTAGTAAGAAACAGAGGAAGGTGGCTGTTTACTATAGATAATTAGTAGTAAGAAGCAGAGGAAGGTGGTTGTTTAGTATAGATAATCAGTAGTAAGAAACAGAGGAAGGTGGTTGTTTAGTATAGATAATCAGTAGTAAGAAACAGAGGAAGGTGGTTGTTTAGTATAGATAATCAGTAGTAAGAAACAAAGGAAGGTGGTTGTTTAGTATAGATAATTAGTAGTAAGAAACAGAGGGAGGTGATTGTTTAAGACTGGTGATTAATACAGATGGTCTTTAAAGCAGGGTGGACTGTACAAGACTGTACAAGGTACAGATGGTTTGCCATTGTTTCCCTGTGATATTCCTTTGAATATATTTCTCTCCAGAGGATTGACTCCATTCCCCTTGGATACACTGCTGTTTATGTAATTGTTCCATAAGATATACTACTATCTTAAAGAAACACTATCCCTCAGCATATTTATAAGTTTTGAAACTTACTATAAGCTTTTAAGTTCACATATGTATATACTAGACACTACTTTGAAGATTTACAAAAACCCTTTTGAAAATATTGTACTATTAATGAGACACCAGTGTCGGAAATGTTGTGCTTTTCTTTGCAATTTCACGTCTAGATAATGAACATTCATTAACCATCAATCATGTGACTGCATTAAAACGACAAAAATGTCTTTATTCACATCTGTAATTTCTACTTTTCATTTCCAACTCGCTAAACAAATTCCTTCTTCCCTGTTTCATTTTCACTTCTCCATTGTCTCAATTTTGTTGATATTTTTGTTTACGTCTCACTTTGGAATATATTATTGTGCATCTGTGAAGACGGCACTTTTGACAAATATGGACAATATATTTGTACCTCACAAAAATTCATTTTTTTATTTTCTAAATAATGCATGATCTCTGCAGAAGTTTAAAATTCTTGTATTAACAAAAAGTTTATATTTTTGGGAAGCCTACAAAAATAGGAAATCAATAATTTTCTTTTAAATAGCTGTAAATTTAGGCTGTGAGAGATAGTGCCTCTTTAAGGTATAACATTATTCACTTTGTATACATTGTCATCCATAACATTGATACGTCATTGTTCTTCTTAGAAATACTATCCATTAAATATGTCATTATTCTCTATGGACACATTGCTGTCCCAAGGTATGATGCTGTTCCAATGAATACAATTCTATTTAAGAGTTGAGTCATTGTTCCCCTTGGATACACTGCTTTTAAGAGTTATGTCATTGTTCCCCCTGGATACACTGCTGTTAAGAGTTATGTCATTGTTCCCCTTGGATACACTGCTGTTAAGAGTTATGTCATTGTTCCCCCTGGATACACTGCTGTTTAGAGTTATGTCATTGTTCCCCCTGGATACACTGCTGTTAAGAGTTATGTCAGTGTTCCCCCTGGATACACTGCTGTTAAGAGTTATGTCATTGTTCCCCTTGGATACACTGCTGTTAAGAGTTATGTCATTGTTCCCCCTGGATACACTGCTGTTCAGAGTTATGTCATTGTTCCCCCTGGATACACTGCTGTCAAGAGTTATGTCATTGTTCCCCCTTGGATACACTGCTTTTAAGAGTTATGTCATTGTTCCCCCTGGATACACTGCTGTTAAGAGTTATGTCATTGTTCCCCCTTGGATACACTGCTGTTAAGAGTTATGTCATTGTTCCCCTTGGATACACTGCTGTTTAGAGTTATGTCATTGTTCCCCCTGGATACACTGCTGTTAAGAGTTATGTCATTGTTCCCCCTGGATACACTGCTGTTAAGAGTTATGTCATTGTTCCCCTTGGATACACTGCTGTTAAGAGTTATGTCATTGTTCCCCCTGGATACACTGCTATTCAGAGTTATGTCATTGTTCCCCCTGGATACACTGCTGTCAAGTGTTATGTCATTGTTCCCCCTTGGATACACTGCTTTTAAGAGTTATGTCATTGTTCCCCCTGGATACACTGCTGTTAAGAGTTATATCATTGTTCCCCCTGGATACACTGCTGTTAAGAGTTATGTCATTGTTCCCCTTGGATACACTGCTGTTAAGAGTTATGTCATTGTTTCCCCCTTGGATACACTGCTGTTAAGAGTTATGTCATTGTTCCCCCTGGATACACTGCTGTTTAGAGTTATGTCATTGTTCCCCCTGGATACACTGCTGTTAAGAGTTATGTCATTGTTCCCCCTGGATACACTGCTGTTAAGAGTTATGTCATTGTTCCCCTTGGATACACTGCTGTTAAGAGTTATGTCATTGTTCCCCCTGGATACACTGCTATTCAGAGTTATGTCATTGTTCCCCCTGGATACACTGCTGTCAAGAGTTATGTCATTGTTCCCCCTTGGATACACTGCTTTTAAGAGTTATGTCATTGTTCCCCCTGGATACACTGCTGTTAAGAGTTATGTCATTGTTCCCCCTGGATACACTGCTGTTAAGAGTTATGCCATTGTTCCCCCTGGATACACTGCTGTTAAGAGTTATGTCATTGTTCCCCCTGGATACACTGCTGTTTAGAGTTATGTCATTGTTTCCCCTTGGATACACTGCTGTCAAGAGTTATGTCATTGTTCCCCCTGGATACACTGCTGTTTAGAGTTATGTCATTGTTCCCCTTGGATACACTGCTGTTAAGAGTTATGTCATTGTTCCCCTTGGATACACTGCTGTTAAGAGTTATGTCATTGTTCCCCTTGGATACACTGCTGTTCAGAGTTATGTCATTGTTCCGTTTGGATACACTGCTGTCAAGGGTTATGTCATTGTTCCCCTTGGATACACTGCTGTTAAGAGTTATGTCATTGTTCGCCTTGGATACACTGCTGTTAAGAGTTATGTCATTGTTCCCCCTGGATACACTGCTGTTAAGAGTTATGTCATTGTTCCCCCTGGATACACTGCTGTCAAGGGTTATGTCATTGTTCCCCCTGGATACACTGCTGTTCAGAGTTATGTCATTGTTCCCCCTGGATACACTGCTGTCAAGAGTTATGTCATTGTTCCCCCTCGATACACTGCTGTTCAGAGTTATGTCATTGTTCCCCCTGGATACACTGCTGTCAAGAGTTATGTCATTGTTCCCCTCGATACACTGCTGTTTAGAGTTATGTCATTGTTCCCCCTGGATACACTGCTGTTCAGAGTTATGTCATTGTTTCCCCTGGATACACTGCTGTTTAGAGTTATGTCATTGTTCCCCTTGGATACACTGCTGTTAAGAGGTATGTCATTGTTCCCCTTGGATACACTGCTGTTCAGAGTTATGTCATTGTTCCCCTTGGATACACTGCTGTCAAGAGTTATGTCATTGTTCCCCCTGGATACACTGCTGTTTAGAGTTATGTCATTGTTCCCCTTGGATACACTGCTGTTAAGAGTTATGTCATTGTTCCCCTTGGATACACTGCTGTTAAGAGTTATGTCATTGTTCTCCTTGGATACACTGCTGTTCAGAGTTATGTCATTGTTCCGTTTGGATACACTGCTGTCAAGGGTTATGTCATTGTTCCCCTTGGATACACTGCTGTTAAGAGTTATGTCATTGTTCGCCTTGGATACACTGCTGTTAAGAGTTATGTCATTGTTCCCCCTGGATACACTGCTGTTAAGAGTTATGTCATTGTTCCCCCTGGATACACTGCTGTCAAGGGTTATGTCATTGTTCCCCCTGGATACACTGCTGTTCAGAGTTATGTCATTGTTCCCCCTGGATACACTGCTGTCAAGAGTTATGTCATTGTTCCCCCTCGATACACTGCTGTTCAGAGTTATGTCATTGTTCCCCCTGGATACACTGCTGTCAAGAGTTATGTCATTGTTCCCCTCGATACACTGCTGTTTAGAGTTATGTCATTGTTCCCCCTGGATACACTGCTGTTCAGAGTTATGTCATTGTTTCCCCTGGATACACTGCTGTTTAGAGTTATGTCATTGTTCCCCTTGGATACACTGCTGTTAAGAGGTATGTCATTGTTCCCCTTGGATACACTGCTGTTCAGAGTTATGTCATTGTTCCGTTTGGATACACTGCTGTCAAGGGTTATGTCATTGTTCCCCTTGGATACACTGCTGTTAAGAGTTATGTCATTGTTCGCCTTGGATACACTGCTGTTAAGAGTTATGTCATTGTTCCCCCTGGATACACTGCTGTTAAGAGTTATGTCATTGTTCCCCCTGGATACACTGCTGTCAAGGGTTATGTCATTGTTCCCCCTGGATACACTGCTGTTAAGAGTTATGTCATTGTTCCCCCTGGATACACTGCTGTCAAGAGTTATGTCATTGTTCCCCCTGGATACACTGCTGTTTAGAGTTATGTCATTGTTCCCCCTGGATACACTGCTGTCAAGAGTTATGTCATTGTTCCCCTGGATACACTGCTGTTTAGAGTTATGTCATTGTTCCCCCTGGATACACTGCTGTTCAGAGTTATGTCATTGTTTCCCCTGGATACACTGCTGTTTAGAGTTATGTCATTGTTTCCCCTGGATACACTGCTGTTTAGAGTTATGTCATTGTTCCCCCTGGATACACTGCTGTCAAGAGTTATGTCATTGTTCCCCTTGGATACACCGCTGTTAAGAGTAATGTCATTGTTCCCCCTGGATACATTGCTGTTAAGAGTTATGTCATTATTTCTCCCAGATACACTGCTGTTTAGAGTTGTTGTTTCCCTGGATACACTGCTGTTAAGATTTGTATTAGATTGATAAGTCAAAGTAGGTTTCCTGCAAAATGACCATTATGATAGCATTCATTTTCTGATTGTTTTTTGACAGGTAATTGCCTTCTCTAGCATGGAGATAGCAGAGTCATTTGTATCGGGACTGAATGGTTACTACAGACTTATGAGTGACTATTACATGAGTCTATGCCAAGTGGTGGAGCCACCTTCTCAACGACATCTAAGCAAACTACGATGCCATGGTCCCACTTTGTAAGTGACAAAATGATACAGGCAATTCAAGCTGCTTTTCATTTTAATGAAAAATGAGTTTTATAATAAGTAATAATTAGGAAATGTCATAAGCATTCTATTCATCTTCAAACATATTTCATTGCTAGTATATTAGTATAGTATCAAATGAATTTTGTATTTTCAAAAAGTGTTTTAATATATTTATATATATATAAATGTATATATGTATGTGATATGTATATATATATATATATATGTGATATGTATATATATATATATATACCTAATGCAATTTTACAGAAATTTAGACCTATGCATAAGACCCACTCGAAGCAATGAGTGATCATTTATGTTCCATGTCTTCAGTGGCAGGGGACCTCAGCTTTTTAACTCACCTGAGCCAAAGGCTCAAGTGAGCTGTTGTGATCAATCGCCGTCCGTCGTTAGCTTTTCTACATTTTTGACTTCTTCTCCAGAACCGCTGCACGGAATTTCACCAAACTTCATAGGAAGTAAGTACTCAAGGTCCTCTATCAATAGTGTGTTTTTCATGCCGATCCGTGATCCAAGATGACTGCCATTGGCTCTGATTGGTTGACACATTTTCGACTTCTTCTCCAGAACGGCTGCACAGAATTTCACCACACCTCATAGGAAGTAAGTACATAAGGTCCTCTACCAAGTTTGTGTTTTTCGTACCCATCCGTTATCCAAGATGGCCGCCATTGGCTCTGATTGGTTGACTTCTTCAAAACGACTGCACAAAATATCACCAAACCTTATAGAAAGTCTTGTAGAAAAAAAGCAAAATTTTCTACTGAAATGAGCTGTCATTTTATTGTAAATAAGCAATTTGTGCTCAGGTGAGCGATATAGGCCCATTTGGGCCTCTTGTTCAGTTTTATCTGGAAAAAACAAGTACTGATATACAACTGGTGGGACACCAACCCAGGATCCTTTGGTGACAAGTCAAGCACCTTACAGATTGATCTATGCCATCTGGACTTCATACTGATGTACCACTAGTGGGACACCAACCCAGGATCCTTTGGTGACAAGTCAAGCACCTTACAGATTGATCTGTGCCAGCTGGACTTCATACTGATGTACCACTAGTGGGACACCAACCCTAGATCCTTTGGTGACAAGTCAAGCACCTTACAGATTGATCTGTGCCAGCTGGACTTCATACTGATGTACCAATAGCAGGACACCAATCCAGGATCCTTTGATGACAAGTCCAGCACCTTACAGATTGATCTTTGTCAGCTGGACTTCATACTGATGTGCCACTGGTGGGAAACCAATCCAGGACCCTTTGGGACAAGTCAAGCACCTTACAGATTGATCTGTGCCAGCTGGACTTCATTCTGATGTACCACCAGCAGGACACCAATGCAGGATCCTTTGATGACAAGTCCAGCACCTTACAGATTGATCTATGCTAGCTGGACTTCATACTGATGTACCACTAGTGGGACACCAACATAGGACCCTTTGGTGACAAATCAAGCACCTTACAGATTGATCTATGCCAGCTGGACTACTGAAGTACCACTGGTGGGACAGCAACCCAAGATCCTTTGGTAACCAGCCTAGCACCTCATATTGATTTATGCCAGCTGAACGTCATATGAGAAAGCACTGATAATGTTCAGTTCTCATTGTGTGAGATGCAACAACCCCAAAATTAAGCAAGGGGCGTATTTTCAGCATAAGCATTGCTCTAGTTTTTCATTGAATCCAAGCAAACTTGTTACAAAGACATCATATGTGTACATGAAGGGAGGTAACTGTTATCACATAATAATAGCTGCAGTAAATTTTGTCTTACCTGTCATACATATCATGTCTTACTTGTCACACATATCATGTATTACCTGTCATACATATCATGTCTTACTTGTCATACATATCATGTCTTACCTGTCATACATATCGTGTCTTACCTGTCATACATATCATGTCTTACCTGTCATACATATCGTGTCTTACCTGTCACACATATCATGTCTTACATGTCACACATATCATGTCTTACATGTCATACATATCATGTCTTACTTGTCATACATATCATGTCTTACATGTCACACATATCATGTCTTACATGTCATACATATCATGTCTTACCTGTCATACATATCATGTCTTACATGTCACACATATCATGTCTTACATGTCATACATATCATGTCTTACCTGTCATACATATTATGTCTTACATGTCATACATGTCATGTCTTACCTGTCATACATATCATGTCTTACATGTCATACATATCATGTCTTACATGTCATACATATCATGTCTTACATGTCATACATATCATGTCTTACATGTCATACATATCATGTCTTACCTGTCATACATATCATGTCTTACATGTTACACATATCATGTCTTACATGTCATACATATCATGTCTTACATGTCATACATATCATGTCTTACCTGTCATACATATCATGTCTTACATGTCACACATATCATGTCTTACATGTCATACATATCATGTCTTACCTGTCATACATATTATGTCTTACATGTCATACATGTCATGTCTTACCTGTCATACATATCATGTCTTACGTGTCATACATGTCATGTCTTACCTGTCACACATATGATATCTTACCTGTCATACATATCATGTCTTACCTGTCATATATATCATGTCTTACCTGTCATACATATAATGTCTTACATGTCACACATATAATGTCTTACTTGTCATACATATCATGTCTTACCTGTCATACATATCGTGTCTTACCTGTCACTCATATCATATCTTACCTGTCATACATATCATGTCTTACTTGTCATACATATCATGTCTTACCTGTCATACATATCGTGTCTTACCTGTCATACATATCATGTCTTACCTGTCATACATATCATGTCTTACTTGTCATACATATCATGTCTTACCTGTCACACATATCATGTCTTAGCTGTCATGCATATCATGTCTTACTTGTCATACATATCATGTCTTACCTGTCACACATATCATGTCTTAGCTGTCACACATATCATGTCTTAGCTGTCATGCATATCATGTCTTACTTGTCATACATATCATGTCTTACCTGTCACACATATCATGTCTTACCTGTCATACATATCATGTCTTACTTGTCATACATATCATGTCTTACCTGTCACACATATCATGTCTTAGCTGTCATGCATATCATGTCTTACTTGTCATACATATCATGTCTTACCTGTCACACATATCATGTCTTAGCTGTCATGCATATCATGTCTTACTTGTCATACATATCATGTCTTACCTGTCATATATATCATGTCTTACCTGTCACACATATCATTCTGTCTTGTCATACATATCATGTCTTACCTGTCACACATATCATGTCTTACCTGTCAGTTGAGTTCTATATCTTGGTCACTCGTAATCAGTAGATTGCATAAACATGAATTGATACATTTTTACTGACCTGAAATATATACTTCTATTCACTGTGACAGCAGTTTTTTAATTATTCTAAAATTAGGGTGTATCTCCCTCATGCACAGTGGTGTCTTTAGATTGGTGTTTTGACTCCTACTTTAAGGTCTGTTTTGGTAATTAGTGTGCTCTTCAGATATTTTTATGATAGATTTCCACAGTGTCATCCACGAACGTCACTGAAGAGACTTTAAGTCATCAAAAAGTGCATATGGTGCACTAAGTTTATACATGTACACTACCCTCCACAAATAAGTACACACTCTTATATTTTTCATATTTTTGGAATTAATCTGACAAAAATGAAAGTAATAGAAATAATTCAGGTATTTTGCTGTTTATATTCAAAGTTCATGTTTTATAATGAAAAAGTGGAATATAACAAAACATTTTTTAAAAATCATATACAAATGCAATAATAATCTGTAATGCATATTTCATTCTAATATGTTGTGTACCCTCCTTTTGCCCTTGTCACAGCTTGAATACGTTTAGGCATGTTTTGAACAAGTGTACTGCATCTCCTGACAGACAAATTGTCCCAACATTCTATCAGTTAAATCTAACAACCTAAAATATTGACTTATTATTTGTTGTCTTCATAGAAAATTCCTGAGGTGGGTTCTTACTTATGGAGGGTAGTGTATATATGTTCTGATATTAATTATAGACAGGAAAACCAAATCAGGTGATGTGGTCAAAATTATTGTAGACAGGAAAACCAAATCAGGTCATGTGGTCGAAATTATTATAGACAGGAAAACCAAATCGGGTGATGTGGTCGAAATTATTATAGACAGGAAAACCAAATCGGGCGATGTGGTCCAAATTATTATAATGTATAGACAGAAAAATCAAATCAAGTGATGTGGTCGAAATTATTATAGACAGGAAAACCAAATCAGGTGATGTGGTCGAAATTATTTAGCAGTAAATAAAAATTGTAAATGGAGCACATTCTTTATTCATTCATGTACTGTCAGTGATATGTTGTAAAAAAAATTAAAACAAGGTTTTTTTTTCTTTTTTAGAATTGAGAAAGTTGTTGAAAAGCTGAAAACAAGATATTCCCATGAACAGTATTATATACTAAAGCAGAGTGTGACAGAGTTTAATAGCTATGCTATCCTGTTTTCACAGCAAGAGCAAATACGGAAATGGATCATCATTGTAAGTCTTGATAGGAAAACTGAGAAAAAGTGTTCTGTAAATGTGGAATATCTCATTAACTTCATTTTCACTCCCAGATTTTATACTCCCTTATTAAATTGTGAGTGTATTATGCAATGATGCTGTTATCCATCCATATTTAATTCCATCCTTCCATCTGTCCATCTTCCCTAGAGATGTATCTTGTTAGGAGATGATATAAGAGAGTGTATGGAAGGGTTTAATTTGAAGTTGTGCACCTGGCCTTTAGACTTTGTTCTGGCCCCACAAGGAGGGAAGTATGTCAATGTGTGGGCATATCATGCACCTCTATAGTGGTATTTTATTTTTATATTGGGCAAAAAGTTTACAGTAAACAATGTAAGCTAATCTATTATTTTGTTTCTTTTAACATCTAGAGTTACCTTGTCATTATTGCTTTCAGCAGTACAAAGTATGGTGCCAATAAAAGTGATTTAGGTCATGCTACTCGTGAATGTTCTTGATGTGACATCCAGCAGATGTCATCACTATACAAGTGAATGTTCTCGATGTGACATCCAGCAGATGTCATCACTATACAAGTGAATGTTCTTGATGTGACATCCAGCAGATGTCATCACTATACAAGTGAATATTCTTTATGTGACATCCAGCAGATGCCATCACTATACAAGTGAATGCTTTTAATGTGACATCCAGCAGATGTCATCACTATACAAGTGAATGTTCTTGATGTGACATCCAGCAGATGTCATCACTATACAAGTGAATGTTCTTCATGTGACATAAGAATAAACGGAAGCTCAAAAGTAACTCTGACTTGTAATTTTTGGTCGGAATTGCATAGCAATTCCAGACCCTAGTCGTTACAATATGCTGTGGTGAACGCATGGAATGCAGAAAATACCTCCTCGTGTATAAATAGTGCGTCGATATTTAGAAAAAGCATGATTAGATTTACTTTTAGTACTTAAGTTCATATTGTACGAGTCAATACAAGATAAGTTTGATCAGATGAGAAAATAGATGTGCCGTTATTCCATCGATTTAGACGAGTTATATTCATGCGCTGGAGGACATGCAGTCTTTCCGAATACTCGACGGAAAGTCCCAAAAAAGTACGATTGATATTATTGTGTAGCTGTGCCGTAATTTAAGAAGTACACTACTAGTCCGTACTAGTATCCGTTGTATTATAATTAATAAAACTTGAGAATATCGCTTCTTTTTATAGCAGTGGAATTCAAAGCACTCTATAATCTTCTCGTCACAACGATAAACAAACGTCTTGGTAGTTGTTGATGTGTAATGCTACTAAAAATAGCCAGTTATTTATAGATCTACATGTGTAGACGTGGTTTTCCACAAATATACATGTACAGCGGGAGACTGTCCAGATTGCTAATTTCACACTACTGTCAAGATCAAAAGTAATAAGAGAGAATGAGATAATTATATAGTACGAGACGGAGACGCACAGGGGTGTACAGGGCGGAGCCGTTGTTTATATGAAAACGAGCACCTGTGCGCAGACCGTGTTTTTGTCAATACTGATCCTAAACATTACACGCTTGGTGTGTGATCTCTTGGTGTATCACGACTTTATTACCTTTGATGTACTTGACCATGCAATTCCGACCTTGAGGACTTTCAAGTCCTTTCATTGTTTGCTGATGAGATTCTTAATGTTTGTTTTAAATGAAAAGTAAATCTGTCATCAGACTTTTGTGTCAAAGACATTGTTTGTGATTACTATTTTACTGCAGTTAATGTGATTGGCCTTGGCAGCAGAAAAGGCTCTGTTTTTGGATAATAGAAAAATAGACTATGTTTTGTGACTTGTCAAAACGTAGATGTTGCAACAATTTATTGATAGAAACAACATTTGGACATGTGGTTTTGTTGTTTTCAGAGAAAGAATGGGAAATTTCAACTAGAAAAGAATAAAAAGAGAGTATTTGATTCCTTAGAGGGTGTTGTGAGATATATGGTTGAAGTGAAGAATCTACCAGAAAACAGAATATGTGTTAGACCTAAACAAGGTGGGGTTTTATATGAGAATGTATTGAATGTCATAGGGGATGTTCTGTAAATTAGTATTGATTAACTGAAAAACAAAGAAAATATGATTGTGTATTGGTACTCAGCTCAACCATTGAAAAGATTGGTCAGCTGTTGTGTGAAAGATTGGTCAGCTGCTGTGTGAGGTATAAAGATTCTTTCATAATGGAACCAATAGAATTAACAAAAATAAATACATGTACATAGAAATAGAAAAATATACTAAATATGAAATAATATGTCATAGACATTCTAGTAATAATAAATATCCATGTATCTCTTTTTCTGTGAAATGCAGCTGAATAAAATGATGATTTATACTATTTTGGAGTTTTATCGGTATTTCAGAGCCATGCCATAACTTAAGACGTCTTTTCTTCAAAGATGATGATGATGATATTCTGGAAGAAGAAGATATAGAACAAAGAGTTCAGTCATCAAATCATTTCATACAGCCCACTGTATTTCATTCCTCAGACATAAAGATAGAGTCCCTTAAAGGTAAGGCATCTAGTGATATATGAGCTAAAAAACTTTTTGTCTTTCTTTGCATTGTACATTTGATGACTGTGGTCTGTGATGTAGATGACATAGTGCTACAACTGCTGTCAATAAACAGAATGTATCAGAGTGATCTAGAATGGTATCTTATGAAGTTTTCTTACTTTTCGTTCCATTCTAATGCGGATATTTTGATAAAACTTAGTAGGAATGAAGTATTCAGGGTTCCCAGCAAGTGTTAATGTTTTATGGCCAGATCTGTCAAGGGGTAGATCCAGGGTGAGGCAACAGAGGTCCCAGTGAGTACCTTTTATGATAAATTTATTCAGACTGGCGTCACAAATTTACAGACTGAATGCATCAAAGTGATGTATGAAGGCATTTTAAGAAAGATGTTGTTTATTATGGTTCCATTCCAATAGAATAGACAGACTAACAGACAAAGTGACAGATTGATGGATGGACTGATGGACAGAGTGCATACTTCAAGTCTCCTTCAATGAAATTCACTGGTAAGGAAGTCATTACCAGAAGATGTGCAAAACTGACTAGGTTTGACATGACATCAAAAATTGGTTCTCACTCACTTATTCATTATATATACCAAGAAATGTATTTCCAGTATCAGTCTCTTATAAGTATGTGCATTGTAAAATTTGATGTGGACTGGAAGGGGGGAAGGACATGTTTTGCTTTAGCAATACTCTCAGGATTTTTTTTTTATTTTCTCATTGTAGATTGCTTAAACATATAATGCAAGATGGAACAAGAATTTTACTATTTGTTCATTATATCATTGTTGCTTTTTCACTTGATCACCTAGGAATGGGTTCTTTCTTTGGCAAAGTCCAGGGAGGTACTCTCTTTTACAAAGAGTATCAGAGTAATGAAGACAGATGTGGTTATTTTTGGATTGATTCTCAAATGAACTTTCTGACAAAAGATACTTTTATTTGAGAAAATTCTAGTAATGATTTTGTCTTGAGCTCAAGGCATAAAGATGAGCTTAGATTAAAATAAATATAACCTTATATGGGCCTCTTGTTTTGTGGATGCAAAAATTCAATCAACATGAAATACATCAATTATTCTTTATACAGTTAATGACAAACTTTTTCTTGTTACATTATAGTCTACAATGAACAATGCATAATACCAGATAACCCACGTGAATTTTCTCTGTAAACACGCATTGTATTGTAAGTCAGAAATGTTTGCTTATGAGCTGGTTGATAATTGCAAAGAAAACAGAAAGTCTGTCAGCTATGTATCACACAAGTCTGTCAGCTACATATCACACAAGTCTTGTCAGCTACATATCGCACAAGTCAGCAGAAATGTTTGCTTATGAGCTGGTTGATAATTGCAAAGAAAACAGAAAGTCTTGTCAGCTATGTATCACACAAGTCTGTCAGCTATGTATCACACAAGTCTGTCACCTACATATCACACAAGTCTTGTCAGCTATGTATCACACAAGTCTGTCAGCTATGTATCACACAAGTCTGTCAGCTACATATCACACAAGTCTTGTCAGCTATATATCACACAAGTCTGTCAGCTACATATCACACAAGTCTTGTCAGCTATATATCACACAAGTCTTGTCAGCTATATATCACACAAGTCTGTCAGCTACATATCACACAAGTCTGTCAGCTACATATCACACAAGTCTTGTCAGTTACATATCACACAAGTCTCGTCAGTTACATATCAAACAAGTCTGTCAGCTACATATCAAACAAGTCTGTCAGCTACATATCACACAAGTCTGTCAGTTACATATCACACAAGTCTCGTCAGTTATATATCACACAAGTCTTGTCAGCTATGTATCACACAAGTCTGTCAGCTACATATCACACAAGTGTTGTCAGCTATATATCACACAAGTCTTGTCAGCTATATATCACACAAGTCTTGTCAGCTACATAACCCACAAGTCTTGTCAGTTACATATCACACAAGTCTGTCAGCTACATATCACAAAAGTGTTGTCAGCTACATATCACACAAGTCTTGTCAGCTATATATCACACAAGTCTGTCAGCTACATATCACAAAAGTGTTGTCAGCTATATATCACACAAGTCTGTCAGGTACATATCACACAAGTCTTGTCAGCTATATATCACACAAGTCTGTCAGCTACATATCACACAAGTCTTGTCAGCTATATATCACACAAGTCTTGTCAGCTATATATCACACAAGTCTGTCAGCTACATATCACACAAGTCTGTCAGCTACATATCACACAAGTCTTGTCAGTTACATATCACACAAGTCTCGTCAGTTACATATCATACAAGTCTTGTCAGCTACATAACACACAAGTCTTGTCAGTTACATATCACACAAGTCTCGTCAGCTACATATCACACAAGTCTTGTCAGCTATATATCACACAAGTCTGTCAGCTACATATCACAAAAGTGTTGTCAGCTGTATATCACACAAGTCTTGTCAGCTACATAACCCACAAGTCTTGTCAGCTACATATCACACAAGTCTCGTCAGTTACATATCACACAAGTCTCGTCAGCTACATATCACACAAGTCTGTCAGCTATATATCACACAAGTCTTGTCAGTTACATATCACACAAGTCTAGTCAGTTACATATCACACAAGTCTCGTCAGTTACATATCACACAAGTCTTGTCAGCTATGTATCACACAAGACTGTCAGCTACATATCACACAAGTGTTGTCAGTTATATATCACACAAGTCTCGTCAGTTATATATCACACAAGTCTGTCAGCTACATATCACACAAGTCTGTCAGCTACATATCACAAAAGTGTTGTCAGCTATATATCACACAAGTCTTGTCAGCTACATATCACACAAATCTGTCAGCTTCATATCACAAAAGTCTGTCAGCTACGTATCACACAAGTCTGTCGGCTACATATCCAGAAGTCTTATCAGCTACATATCCCACAAGTCTTGTCAGTTACAGACCACACTAGTCATGTCAGCTACATATCCCACAAGTCTTGTCAGCTACATTTCACACTAGTCTTGTCAGCTTCATATCACACAAGTCTGTCAGCTACGTATCACACAAGTCTGTCGGCTATATATCACACAAGTCTTGTCAGCTATATATCCCACAAGTCTTGTCAGTTACATATCACACAAGTCTTGTCAGTTACATATCACACAAGTCTTGTCAGCTACATATCACACAAGTCTTGTCAGCTACATATCACACAAGACTAGTTTTCTCTTAGTATGTTAGGTTATTTGTTGTTAAATGCACCAAACATTGGACATTTATTGAACACGTGTAGTGAATGCTGTTTAAGCAACAGCAAATGTTAAGTGATGGATATGTGTTTTGCATTATTAATAGGGATTATATAGTTGTTTTATGTTATTGCTGAAGGCAGGGGAAGGGAGCTGTATTAATAGGGATTATATAGTTGTCTTATGTTATTGCCTGAGGCAGGGGAAGGGAGCTGTATTAATAGGGATTATATAGTTGTCTTATGTTATTGGCGGAGGCAGGGGAAGGGAGCTGTATTAATAGGGATTATATAGTTGTCTTATGTTATTGGCGGAGGCAGGGGAAGGGAGCTGTATTAATAAGGATTATATAGTTGTTTTATGTTATTGGCGGAGGCAGGGGAAGGGAGCTGTATTAATAGGGATTATATAGTTGTTTTATGTTATTGGCGGAGGCAGGGGAAGGGAGCTGTATTAATAGGGATTATATAGTTGTTTTATGTTATTGGCGGAGGCAGGGGAAGGGAGCTGTATTAATAGGGATTATATAGTTGTCTTATGTTATTGCCTGAGGCAGGGGAAGGGAGCTGTATTAATAGGGATTATATAGTTGCTTTATGTTATTGGCGGAGGCAGGGGAAGGGAGCTGTATTAAAAGGGATTATATAGTTGTTTTATGTTATTGCTGGAGGCAGGGGAAGGGAGCTGTATTAATAGGGATTATATAGTTGCTTTATGTTATTGCTGGAGGCAGGGGAAGGGAGCTGTATTAATAGGGATTATATAGTTGCTTTATGTTATTGCCTGAGGCAGGGGAAGCCAGCTGTATTTTAATGCATTTGTGTGTATTTTGTGTCTTTAAAACACAAAGTGTTATCAGTGTACTTGTTTTGCAAATTTTTCTTCCCTGCATTTTGTTACTCCTAGTAAAGTAAAATTATACTTTGTTCTGTTTCATTATTTTTATTAGCTCACCTGAGTTGAAAGCTTAATCTTCAGATCAAATATTTCAAAAGGTTTTGATAAGCTTGATTTAAATGAAGCACTGAATGTGTTTAACAAGTATTGTTGCTCTTACAGCAGATTAGGATTGGTATATGGTGTTTCAAAGAGGGGTCAAGGGAGGTACCAGCTTTTTGGTAATGACAAAATTTTGATGAATTACTTACACCGAAAAACTAAATGTATGAGAGTGTTTTGATATGGTGTAGTATTGTTTTTATTCAGTTCTGACACAAAAAAGGATGCTCTTTTAAGAGAACATTTTGATACTTAATCTAAGTTTCTTGTGTGTCTTAGGTGCTTAGGTGACTTATATTGGCCCATTTTGGCCTCTTGTTTAATCTTATGAATTTTAAGGGATTTGTGACTGCACAAATTTGATCACATCATTATTATTTTGGTGCCTCTGTTTCAAATTCTGTCAAATAACAAGGCATGATTTTTTCTAATTCTCTTTAAATACAAATCTGTCAAAATGTCCCATCACAAATATTATGTATATTTATTTTATTTTCATTATGCAGTACAATCTGTATCCAAATTTATGTACAGTGCTTTACTTTACAGATACTGGTAGGTTCACAGAGGTTCATGTAGGATATCTGTTGGATGGAAAACAGGTTGCTGTCAAGAATCTTAGAAAGACTGATAAAAAACAGATGCTTATGTGCTACGAGGTTAGGGTGTAGAATTTTCTTGATTTATTTAAAGTCTAGTCTTTCGTATATACATGGATTACTTTTCTTTCGTGAATGATAAGAAAACATTAATTTGTTAGTTTTTCTGTCAGTTTAGAGAAGCAAATTTGCAGTCTTTTTCAGTTGTCAAAACTGCTATATAGGCCTATTTGGGCCTCTTGTTTAACGCATCACAGTCCCAAGAGTGTTCTGATTTGTCCAAATTATTGTTCTCTTGTGCTAATGTTGACAGCTGTCATTGGGACTCTATAGATGTGCTCAGGAGGTAGAGACTTGGTCTAGATAAATGGGTTCATTTTAATTTTATAATCTATTCCTGAATTTTCTTCTGGATCAGTAATATGGATTTCCTGTTTGTCAGTACATGTAATTGATAACATTGTCGAAACCCATCCCTGTACTTCGTGTCAGGATCAGTGGATTCTCAAAAATATTGTAGCTTGGATTAACAAAGAATCACTATATAGCATCAAAGTTGACCAATCTTTATAGTAACCCTTGTAAATTACAATCTTGTTAAAGATCTTGTAGCATTTTCTTACTCCGTGTATTGAACTTGTTTATTTCAGCCTTTTCAAGAAAGCATTGAAAAGCTTCTGCAGATAGAAGAACATCGTTTTTTTGTTGCAATGTATGGAATCTCTCTTTCGACTCCAATGCAACTGATAATGGAGTATGCTCAATATGGCTCACTACTGTTGTTTCTCAGAGAAAAGAAGCCAGAACAGATATTGCATTTTCAACATTCATTATCGGCAGCTATTCAGATTTCTCAAGGGCTACTGTATCTGGTAGGATGTTACATACAGTTGAAACTAGTTATCTCAAAGTCACTTAAGTCAAAATTCATTTTATCTCAAAGTCAAGTTCAAGTCTGGAATTTTTTTCTTTAATTTCTATACGATTTTACCTCGATTAAGTTGAAGTCGGTTAGGTCGAAATTCAGCTTATGTCAGAGGCATTTTACAATCCTTAAACTCCATTTTCTATGTATTTTACACTCGTTATCTTGAAGAATCAGTGTTTGTGCGAAATAAATGGATTAACACAGCAGTAAGGTAGGAGAAATGTGAACAACCAATTATCCCAGCGGGATGTACGTTAATGGCTGATTGTCTGACCATGAAGTCATTTCACATTGATGATTAGATAATTGGATTGCATCGGCACTTGTAATTTTAAAATATGCTAATCTCATTAGTAAAGCATCTTCATTTGGGAAGATTACAGGCCAGTATCTTTTTCATTGCTTGTAAATTATTGAATAAATTAAAAATATAAAGAGCCGAAAATACGATTAAATTATTTTTTCATTTATCGGTTTGTTATTAAGTACTTGAAATTTAGTTGGTAGAAAGATGCATTACTCGGAAGAAAATGTAGAATAACAGGTAAAACAATGCATGTGTATTTATATGTTAATCAGAATGTTTGAAAATAGTTCTATAAACAGCTGATGTTTAAAAGAAAATGTAGAATAACAGGTAAAACAATGCATGTGTATTTATATGTTAATCAGAATGATTGAAAATAGTTCTATAAACAGCTGATGTTTATCTCGAATTCCGGATAAGTCAAAATTTTGCTTTGGTTCCATCAATTTCAACATTATGATTTTCAATTGTATTTGAAATGATTTTCTTCCATTGTCTGTTTACTTTAGAAATAACGTTGAACCTTGCATTGTGAAATCACATCCATTATACATCATGACATTTTGCCATAATGCCTTATTTCTGTATTCTTTTATTGTAGCAAGAAAAGAAAATGGTTCATGGAAATATTTGTTGTAGTAACATTCTTCTTTTCAAATATGACCTTGAAATGATTATGAAGGTCAAGATTGGGGATTCAGGCATGGTGTCCCTCCTCAATTCTCTGCCTGTAGATCATGAAGAAAACCGACGAAGGTCAGATAATCTTTTAATTGTATTATAATATATTTTGAAAAATGTTGTATCTGAAGTGATAACAGATTTTATCCTTGATGTAAGGGTTATTATGTTTTTATGTCCATCCGTATGCCTGATATCCTCTGTACTTTTGTTTATGTCCATCCCTATGCCTGATATCCTCTGTACTTTTGTTTATGTCTATCCCTATGCCTGATATCCTCTGTACTTTTGTTTATGTCCATCCGTATGCCTGATATCCTCTGTACTTTTGTTTATGTCCATCTGTATGCCTGATATCCTCTGTACTTTTGTTTATGTCCATCCGTATGTCTGATATCCTCTGTACTTTTGTTTATGTCCATCTGTATGCCTGATATCCTCTGTACTTTTGTTTATGTCCATCTGTATGCCTGATATCCCCTGTACTTTTGTTTATGTCCATCTGTATGCCTGATATCCTCTGTACTTTTGTTTATGTCCATCCGTATGCCTGATATCCTCTGTACTTTTGTTTATGTCCATCTGTATGCCTGATATCCTCTTTACTTTTGTTTATGTCCATCTGTATGCCTGATATCCTCTGTACTTTTGTTTATGTCCATCTGTATGCCTAATATCCTCTGTACTTTTGTTTATGTCCATCCGTATGTCTGATATCCTCTGTACTTTTGTTTATGTCCATCCGTATGCCTGATATCCTCTGTACTTTTGTTTATGTCCATCTGTATGCCTGATATCCTCTGTACTTTTGTTTATGTCCATCTGTATGCCTGATATCCTCTGTACTTTTGTTTATGTCTATCCGTATGTCTGATATCCTCTGTACTTTTGTTTATGTCCATCCATATGCCTGATATCCTCTGTACTTTTGTTTAATGTCCATCCGTATGTAATACAGCATGTACATGATAAAGGGATCATTTTGTCTGGCTAGAACTCACTCCTTTGAAAGATAGGTAGCAGGTTACAGTTGTGTTCATACAAACACCATAGTCTGTATTTAGGGCTTATAATGTTATTAAGAAATTGACATGGTAGTAGTTTTCAAAAATGCAAGCATGCAATATTCATGCAATATCCACCTCTTGTATTGTAACTAAATATAAAAATCTTGGAACATTTCGAAAGAATGTTAATCATGTACAAACACTCCAACACAGTATCAAAATTATGTTATTTTCCCTTATGAAACATTGACCATATCAGACACTTCATTACTGAAGATACATACAAAACTCTGGTCAATTTCATAGTAACATCTTGTTTAGATTATGGTAATGCATTACTTTTCGGGATAAACAAACAGCTCATAGACAAGCTTCAACAAGTGCATAATACAGCGTCATTGCATAATAACGCAATCAAAAAGAAAATTTGACCATATCACTTCTGTCCTGATTAATCTACATTGGCTACTAGTAGAGTTTCAATATCAGTTTAAGATTCTGGTGTATGCCTACAAAGCACTTGATGGGCTGGCTCTTTCATACATCACCAAGCTCATAGAGCCATATACACCAACACGTAACTTACACTTAGAATCAGCCAATCTTTGGGTGGTACCATACACATGTACAATTACATATGGAAACAGATGATTTAACAAGACTGTGTCAGCTCTATTGAACTCGCCTCCACTGCATCGCAGAAAATGTAGATAATAATGCAGTTCAATTTTGTCACCAGACATTACTATTTTAAAGGTTGTATTTGTGCATTTTATAAAATATGAATATATAATATATTAGAGTTTTCAAATACAGGGTGCTCTACAAATGTCTAATAAAAATAAAAAATAATAATAGAAATTAACATTAGTAAAACTTAATGAACTACTTAGCATCAAGTGCAGAACTTAAACCTTATAAATACAATGTATATGAAGAATTTATAAGGTATTGGGGAATACTGTGCCAATTCACTGAGTCCTGAACCTTTCAAATTAAAGATAATAAACAGAATGCTTGTAGGATTTTAGATTTCTCTATCATGATAACAACTGTGGTATTTATATTGTAGAACTCCATGGCTGGCCCCAGAGTTATTCAGAGATTTGAGGAAGATGACAATAAATACAGATGTGTATGCATTTGGGACAACACTGTGGGAAATTTTTTCTTATGGGAGGAATCCGTATGAGGATCTGGATTTTCATCAGCTAGATACAAGAACTGTAAGTCAGCTATTTGGAATATATGGACTGTTGTAACATCTGTTTCAGTTCTTCTTGGTTCTTTTTAAGTCAGAGAGGGTAGAGAAATGGATTTAATGAAAATGATAAAAAGCAAAACATTTCTATTTATTTCTCTATCACATAAAAAGAACTTATATGTTTGTATGTATCTTGAAACAGTAAGTACTACATTTTAGAAAAAAATAAATTTTACGAGCATGCCATCATTGACTTAAGGTTATGATTAAGTCATTTGTTATGGAGCCAGCATATTTACGTTTGTCACATGTTATACTGAGGGCAAGAAATTACAAATGATACATCTCATTCATATGTATGTCGTATGAATTAAGAGATAATGTGATAAGATAATTCCATTGTTACAAAAGAGATCTTTTGTTGAAATTAATCAGAGCATTATGAAATGCTTCCATCTCTTGATGTTTGAGTATGACATGTAGTGACTCAGTAATGAAATATACATTTCTCTGATATTCCTATTTGCTATCCTATTGCTGCCATGGCAGCTATCTTGAATTTTTTTTATCGCTGTTTCACCAGAATAGTACCAAGGTAATACCTATGTGACCTTGACTGGATTTTAGCATATGATATGCTGCCAGTCTATAATGAAATATGGACCACTCAGATACTAAAAATGGTCGTCATGGTTACCATGGTCCTCAGTTTCAACATTATTGCTTTGGTTGCCATTACTGAAAAGTAGTTCTCGATAATATGAAACCTAAACTATACTTTATGTTGTAAACTTTCTGTCTCGTATTAAAACTTGAAAGATTAACACAGATTTGTTTTATGGGATAATATTATCATGAAGCTCTAGTTTATGCTTTGACCAGTTAGTTTGTTTGTAGATCAGGGAGCGGCTGTTGAAACATAAACTTCCTCTACCTCAAAGTCTCGATGTCAGGAAAGTTGGAAAACAGAAAGTGGAGGAGAGTGAATACATGAGAAACTGCAAGGTGGAGTGTGCAGAAGTCATGCAAAAATGCTGGACAGAAAATCCTGAGAGCCGACCGGGAGCAAGTGAAATGTTAAAGACTCTTCATAGTGCAATGACTATGTATGGTAAATCAAAACTATTAGCTTTCAGCTGTATGACTTGTATATTGGTCATGGCCATGACCTAAATGTCTTCTGCAGTGGTCACGGTTGAGGAGACAAAGTATCTATCTAGTATCAGCAGTATTGTACATGTGTATAGAAATGCACCTTAGCAGTCACAAAATAAAATACATGTAAAATGAGGAATCCTGCTGTTTGATTTGACTCTGTCTTAGATTTGTCTGTATAATGTACAATTTTAAAGCAGTGACATAAATTTTACTCCTCCTTTGAATTTGGCCCATTAGGATTGCTATATTTATACCACTTGCAAACGAAGTTTGGTGTGTATATAGGAATCACCTTATCTGTCTGTTTGTCTGTCTGTCTGTCTGTCTGTCCATCCAGAAAACTTTAACCTTGACCATAACTTTTGAAACAAAAGAGATGGGACTTCATACTACACATGTGTATTTCTTGTGGCAAGACCTTTCAGTCGATACCAACATATTCGACCTTGTGACCTTGGTCTCGATGACTGACTTACTTTTTAAAAACTTTAACCTTAGTCATAACTTTTGAAAGAAAAGAGATGGGAACTACATATGTGTATTCCTTGTGGCAAGACCTTTCAGTTAGTACCAGCATTTTGACCTTGTGAATTTTGCCTTTACATTTGACCGTCTTTTTGAAAAACTTTAACCTTAGCTATAACTTTTGAACCAAAAGAGACTGGGTATTCATACTACACATGTATATTCCTTGTGGCAAGCCCTTTCTTTTGGTGCCAAACTTTTTCACCTTGTGACCTTGGCCTTGACATTTGACCTACTTTTTAAAAACTTTAACCTTAACCATAACTTTTTAACCAAAAGAGACTGGGTATTCATACTACACATGTATATTCCTTGTGGCAAGACCTTATTTTTGGTTCCAAAATTTTTCACCTTGTGACCTTGGCTTTGGCATTTGACTTACTTTTAAAATTTTAACCTTAGCCATAACTTTTGAACCAAAAGAGACTAGGTATTCATACTACACATGTATATTCCTTGTGGCAAGACCTTTCTTTTGGTACCAAAATTTTTTACCTTGTGACCTTGGCCTTGACATTTGACTTACTTTTTAAAAATTTAACCTTAGCCATAACTTTTGAACCAAAAGGGATGGGACCTTCATACTACACATTAGCCGCATTAAATGAATGATAGGGCCACAATTCCTTACGTTGTGTAAACTTGCATTTTTGATAAACGGAAGGGCCGGCACGATTCTACGCATTTTGGCATCAAATAGAACAAATATCTAACATATATAAACATAAAGCAAACGATCGGCAATGTTATCTTACCCCCGATCTGTCGTCTGAAGGCTCTACACACATTTTTTCTCAACCTGTTTCAAATTTGCCTGTTTCTGTGTCAGCCATACGATCTCGCGAGATCTCGTTAAAAGAAACCTCACAAAAAGAGGCGGAGCTGAGTTATTTCTCTCTGTGTTGGTGCACACGATGCCATGATTCAATGTAGTTTGATAGTTTGAAGACTAAGAATTCGTTTTCATTGACAAAAGCATTTTGAGGACTTTGCTAAAGGACTAAATTAAAAAAAAAGACAAAAACTTTTTTGGATACGATGAATCGGTGTACCGTATACCGAACCGTAAGCCAAATACTGTGGTAAACGGTATTTCGGTATATCGTTGCATCACTAATGTTATATGAAACAAATATTTATTAATTAAAACTGGTCTTCAAACCAAAATATGTATTGTTAATTACTAATAGATTTCTATATTTACAGGGCAATATAATGTTTACACAGAGATACCCGTAGACCCTGCTGAAGATGATAGCGGCAGTTTTGAGGAGACAAATCCGAAACAATTCAGTACAACCATGGTCAATGTCCCTCGTATACCCACTATGTATGATACTCCAGGTAATGGCATACAACAAGAGTTGTAATAGGCCAAATTAAACAAACTTGTGTTTATAACTAGAGTTTCTTGTGAGGTATTAGTTTTTATCGTTGGTAAAGTTTTAGTAACCTGATAGCATAATCTCTAAGTAAGATTGGCTCTAGTCAGTTTCTTTTGTAGAAAGTGTTTTAATACCCCAGATTGATAGATTGGGGGCATATTGTTTTTGTCCTGTCTGTTTGTTTGTCTGTGTGTGCCAGCTATTAGCTTTGCCATAATTTTTGAAGCATGAGAGATAGAGACTTGATATTTGGCATGCTAACTCCACTAATAAAGCCCTGCCAAATTATGCAAGGTCATTGACCTTATGACCTTGACCATGACCTTTGACCCACATTTCAGAGGCACTCATATAGTGCTTTAATGAAATTTGTTATCATCTTTGTGGCTGAACAAGCATGTGACTTTAGATTGCTGTTACACTCAGTGAGGCACTAATACAGGACTCTTTTAAATTTGTTATCTTCTTTGGTATTTGGTCTGCCAAGTCAAGGATTTATAAGGCCATGTAAAGTTAATTCTATGTTTCTCAGACAATTGGGTCTCAAAAAAGTGGCAAGGTAGATAGGGTATTTATTTTTTGTATCTTTTCCCCAAACAGTACTATTTTAAAGCTAGTTCAACTGAAATGAATGAAATCTTCCTCTCGGCAAAGCAAATTTTGATATGCAGCTCCTATTTTTTTTTTTTTTTCAATTCGAAATATGCATTTCATTTCTGACTTTCGCGTCTCCATGACACAGTTTTCTTCATGTTTGGGATCAGTCTGAATTAGAAAATATCGTCCAAAAAATTTCTGACACTTCTGAGACTTTCATGGTGTGAAAAGCCTTTTCTTTTTCAGAATTTCTGCTCTTGCTTATGAACGCTCCAAAAATTTAATCTTTCGTTTCCTCAGGATTCGTGTGCAGTTGAAGTTTCAAATCTTTGTTTGACAACACATCTTTTATTAGTTGGGCAGTTGATGTATCTTTTACAAATGGAAGAATCGTCCATTTCACGACTGTTTCTTCATTGAATTTAATGCTTAAAAGAAAGCTATCTTTCTCTCTCCCCTTATTTTGGGATACTTTCAAGTAAGGTCATAAAAATGTTTTTTGGTAACAGCATTACATAAAGTGTTTTATTAACACTGACATAGTACTTTTTCTTTCTCCTAGGGGAAAAACATGTGATATAAATAGATATTTTATATTTAACAATAGATCAAAATGGAGACACGGTGTCTATTTTTTTCCAAAGTTGCAAAATATATTATTTGTTGGCGGCAAATTTTAGTGCACGGCGGTCTCTGAGAAAGATAGAATTAATTTTTCATGGCTTAAACATATGTTATGACTGTTTAACAATGTTTTTCACAAAATTAATAAAAATTACAATGACTCCTGTGATATATTTACATAATACTTGAGTAGATATCCTATAAAATTGTCAAATTTGTGGTTCCTAACATTTTTCTGGTAAGTTCACAAAATGAGGGTCAAAGTAGGGTTAATTCTCCTCCCATATCTTTCCACTTTCAAATGTAGTGTGTACTTACATATATTTCTGTAGGATTTAACAGTGCAAGATATAATCTTCAATAGTGTATGTTTGTATAGCATATATACATAATATTGTGTTGTTGTTTTCATGTTTTTTGGGTACACTTTCCTTGTAATTCATTCGTTCCTCTTCTATTACATTAATGGAGCTCTTCATCTCTCTCTAAGTAACTTTCTTGTAAACTTTTGGACCCTAAAAGCTGGCTATATTTACTGCATTTATTGCTAGATAAGTTGATCTTTAAAACAGGAAAAAGTCATAAAGTTCTAAATTATTTTCTTTTTCAGATGAGAAACCTTCTCCAGACTTCAATGGAGTCAGTCATGCTCATGTTTCGCAATTACCTGCATCTGAATTAATTGCATTGCCAACAGGCATAAATGATCAGAAAGAGCAGGATATAAAGCCAGCAGATAATTCAGTGAAGAGAAGATCATTACCTGAAATAGACATGGATATGAAATACCTTATTCCCAGTGTAAAACTCGTCATAGATGGCCATCTGTTGGGAAAGGTTTGTTTTCAGCTTTACTGGTCAAGATCATGTAGGTTTCTGTAATAACCATTCATCCATGGAATGTAAACAATAACATGCTTATGCAGGTCCTTTAGGTAGTACAGAATATTTACGTTACTCTCAAGTGAAGCACCATACATTGGCTTGTGTCCGCCCACTTTATAAGATCAATTTTCTAATGGACAGTTATTGTCTTTAATTACTTGTGAAATCAGCCGTCACTTTGGGATTATGCACTACCCTATGAGCAAACAGCCTACTGATCAAGATAAGAGCTAGTGTCTGTAATTTAGCAGAATGCTCAGGTAAATTTACTGAATCCTAATAAGAAATGATAGTTGCAAGTGTGATATCATTGCATCTAGGGCATTTTTGTCTCCATTATAATTCCCGGATGCAAAGCCGTTAAAATCTTCTTCTGTATGGGAGTAAAAGATTGAAGGGAGAGAGATCATCAATGTTGTCTACAGTTTCTTCTTCATCATTATACATAACCTTTGGAATATGGCATATTTCAGCTTTAAGACCCCCATTATTGATGATGTGTGCATAAGCTTAAATTACATCAGTTATCGTTTGGGAAATCCTTTATAGTTTCACCTTTTTATACTAGCTTCACCTACACAAGATTAGATTGTATATTTTACCATATATTGGTCAAAACGTTGTATAGGTCAGGGGGCCTTTGATAAAGAATATCAACCTATAGTCTGCAAAAATACCGTTTTACATCAGATCACTGTTTGATCTCAAGTTTACACATTCACATACTCATACACGTTCACTTTCTAAGTTTCGTGTGTAGAAAACATGTACACCACAAGTACACAAACATGTACACAATAAGCATCTAAACCTCTCTTTTATCAGATAAAGTGGATGTATTCCTGTATAAACACACAACAATGATTTTGGTGCGTGAACAAAGTATCGGATTAACGAACAGATCAGGTTACATAGCATAATATTTAGTGGAGTCCACTGTATATACATATATATATAAGGCAAAGTATACCATAACTAAATATTCAAAATATGAGCAGTAAAGCTCCCAGCTTGTCGGAGCCTCTAGCTTGTCATATTATACAGTAACAAAGACACATATTCATTTTATAAGAATACTATCTCTATTATATTGAAAATTTGTATTTTGTGGCAATTGAAATGTTTTATAGATATGTCAATTTGCACTGTAGGGTCATTATGGAGAAGTTAAAAAAGGAAAGCTTTATCGAACTCAAAATAGAAGTGATCAGCCAATTCCAATTGCAGCCAAAATATTAAAAGGTGAATTCATGAACGTTATTGACAGTCCAGAATTTAAGGAAGAGGCTAATATTATGTCAGGATTACAACATGATAATATCGTGAAATTCATCGGAATCTCCAATGATAGTAAGTAATTTTGTTTGTTATTGTTAAAAACAATTTCACTCGTTGAGGGGCAGACTTGATGAAGTTGTTAAACAGTTGGTTAAGGGCAGACTTGGTGTAGTAGTTAAGCACTTGGTGAAGGGCAGACTTAGTATAGTGGTTAAGCACTTGGTGAAGGGCAGACTTGGTGTAGTGGTTAAGCTCTTTGTGAAGGACAGATCTGTCAAAAGTTATTTTACCAGTTTTTGAGTCTGTTAATTGGAGTCATTCGTAGTATATAATAGTGTCTGTTTTACCCGATTGAGCCATGAAAATTCTGACTGCACATGTAAAAGATAAATGGCTCATCATGACAAACGTGGGAACATTAAAAACCAGCCAAATCTAGAATTAGCTATCTCTCTCTCTGTAATTCCTTTTCGTCAAGTTTTATCCTGCACATTACACAATAGACAGTGATATTTTCCTTGACATTCTCTCCCAACTGTGGAGATGTGCATTATACACAGGTAATTGCAGTAACCAGCATATAAGCATTATATTTTGTGGAGGTAACTTAATAATTTAATTTCACTAGGTGCCCAAATTAAGATACAGTTGAAGGATATATACACTGGTGCTGTGTTAATCTGGCCTCTAGTAATCTGGAAATTCCACATACTTGGACAGAAAGTACGGGAACAGATTTCCTCAATGTTATTTTGGATTGATAATGTGGAAACCAGTGTAATGGATCCAGTAGAAAATTTATGGAATGGATTTCCAAAATGATGTTAAAATTGACCCTAATAATCCAGGCAAATTCTCCACTTCCCAAGCATAACTTTCTCTCAACTTTTGATTGTTTAACACGTTGACACTGCATTTATCTCATCCCCATGTCAAACCACTGCATTTATCTCGTCCCGTGCCGAAGCACTGCATTTATCTCGTCTCAGTGTTGAAGCACTGCATTTATCTCGTCCCCGTGTCGAATAGCTGCATTTTTCTTGTCCCCAGAGTGGCTGCATTAATTACCTGTCCTTATTCAATAAACAGCTTCGGGCATAGTTAAATGTCATGTAAGCTGTCATTGATGATTGCTTTGGATTTGGTCAGTACAAGTTATCTTATATGAGATAAATGTAATTTGCCAATTTGACTACTCAGAATGATCAATCTATGATAAAATTTGAATTGAAAGCAGAAGTCCAAAAGTAAAATGAGATTTACTTGCTTGTTTCTTTTATTATGTGACACCAAGTTTGAATTATTTATTCTGGTAACTGTATTTCCTCGATGTATTGCACAGAAATTTTGATCTATGACAGACACATCAAAATATTGCGGGATCTTCAATGTGTTATAGTTGACTTACAGTGGAAATCAAATATGGGACTTTTTTACCACAATTTATCGACTCAAAAGTAAATTTCAATCATCATTTGTATGGATTGTATTTTTCTGATATTTCTAATTATGTTTCTAACTGAACATTATGTTTGCCATCTATTCTATGATCATTAACGATAACTGACAAATATCCCCCATTCCATTGAGTATTTGTGTCTTTTTATGTTTTAGTGCTTATATTAGAATTTGTGGAGAATGGATCTCTTAACATTTTCTTGAGGAAGAGAAGAAAGAAGTCACCCCCAGAATATTTACCCGCAAGAAAGTTAGTCCTGATGTGCTTAGAAGTTGCTGAAGTAAGTATGTGATGGATAAAAGATGTAATCAAAGCTGGCCATTCTCAGTATGTAACTTTGATATTACTGTAGTGAGTAGGTGACAGTAAAATAGTGTCAGAGCTGGCATTCCTCGGTTTGTAACTTTGATGTGACTGAGGAGAGTAGATGACAATAAAATAGTCATCAGAACTGGCATTGCTCAGTTTGTAGCATTGATGTGGCAGAGGTGAGTAGGTGACAGTAAAGTAGTCACCAGAGCTGGCATTGCTTAGTGTGTAACTTTGGTATGGCTGAGATGAGTAAGTGACAGTAAAATGGTCATCAGAGCTGGCATTGCTCAGTATGTAACTTTGATATGGCTTAGGTTAGTAGGTGACAGTAAAATAGTGGTCAGAGCTGGCATTGCTCAGTATGTAAGTTTGATATGGCTGAGGTGAGTAGATTACAGTAAATAGTCACCAGAGCTGATATTGCTCAGTATGTATCTTTGATGTTGTTGAGGTGAGTAGGTGACAGTAAAGTAGTCACCAAAGCTGCCATTGCTCAGTATGTAACTGATATGGCTGAGGAGAGTAGGTGACAGTAAAATAGTCGTCAGAGCTTGTATTGCTCAGTATGTAACTGTGATATGGCTGAGGTGAGTAGATGACAGTAAAATGGTCATCAGAGCTGGCATTGCTCAGTATGTATCTTTGATGTTGTTTAGGTGAGTAGTTGACAGTAAAATAGTGGTCAGAGCTGGCATTGCTCATTATGTAAGTTTAATATGGTTGAGGTGAGTAGATTACAGTAAATAGTCACCAGAGCTGACATTGCTTAGTATGTATCTTTGATGTTGTTGAGGTGAGTAGGTGACAGTAAAGTAGTCATCATAGCTGCCAATGCTCAGTATGTAACTGATATGGCTGAGGAAAGTAGGTGACAGTAAAATAGTCGTCAGAGCTTGCATTGCTCAGTATGTATCTTTGATGTTGTTGAGGTGAGTAGGTGACAGTAAAATAGTCACCAGAGCTGGCATTTCTCAGTATGTATCTTTGATGTTGTTCAGGTGAGTAGGTGACAGTCAAATAGTGGTCAGAGCTGGCATTGCTCAGTATGTAAATTTGATATGGCTGAGGTGAGTAGGTTACAGTAAAATAGTCACCAGAGCTGACATTGCTCAGTATGTATCTTTGATGTTGTTGAGGTGAGTAGGTGACAGTAAAATAGTCACCAGAGCTGGCATTGCTCAGTATGTATCTTTGATGTTGTTCAGGTGAGTAGGTGACAGTCAAATAGTGGTCAGAGCTGGCATTGCTCAGTATGTAAGTTTGATATTGCTGAAGTGAGTAGGTGACAGTAAAATAGTGGTCAGAGCTGGCATTGCTCAGTATGTAAGTTTGATATGGCTGAGGTGCTCAGTATGTATCTTTGATGTTGTTGAGGTGAGTAGGTGACAGTAAAGTAGTCACCAAAGCTGCCATTGCTCAGTATGTAACTGATATGGCTGAGGAGAGTAGGTGACAGTAAAATAGTCGTCAGAGCTTGTATTGCTCAGTATGTAACTGTGATATGGCTGAGGTGAGTAGATGACAGTAAAATGGTCATCAGAGCTGGCATTGCTCAGTATGTACCGGGTATCTTTGATGTTGTTATGTCTTTCGGATGAGACAGTAAAAACTGAGGCCCCGTGTCGTGGTATGCATGGCACGTTAAAGATCCCTCACTGCTTCGGGTGGGTCCGTTGCAGAGGTCAAAATTTGTATGCTTCGCATCAGGCATATGCCGTCACCATATACGTGAAATATTCGTTGTGTGACGTAAAACAAAAATCAATCAATCAATCAATTGATGTTGTTTAGGTGAGTAGGTGACAGTAAAATAGTGGTCAGAGCTGGCACTGCTCATTATGTAAGTTTGATATGGCTGAGGTGAGTAGATTACAGTAAATAGTCACCAAAGCTGCCATTGCTCAGTATGTAACTGATATGGCTGAGGAGAGTAGGTGACAGTAAAATAGTCGTCAGAGCTTGTATTGCTCAGTATGTAATTTTTATACGGCTGAGGTGAGTAGATGACAGTAAAATATTCACCAGAGCTGACATTGCTCAGTATGTATCTTTGATGTTGTTCAGGTGAGTAGATGACAGTAAAATAGTCACCAGAGCTGGCATTGCTCAGTATGTAATTTGATTTAAACAGTATTTATTGTGAAAAATATACATTAACAAGATATATACATATGCATCAATTTATGGATTGAGCAGCAAGCAGATAGCTTATATAAAGCTCTCTCCATTTGTACAAAATTTTAAATACATTTATGATAGGCCGACGTGAATAAAGTATTAGTATTTATACAGATACAAATACACGTAGAAACGTGTAAATATGCAATCACTAGTAGATACAAGTATAAAAGTAATGGTAAACCAGTATTCAAATACAGTACAGAATTAATTTATGTATATAAACAGTTATACATAGGTACATATGTAGCCATTTGTAAGATATAATTAAGTCGGTTTGCCATGTATATATAGCATGCTACTTCACATATGTACAAATATGAAAAAAAACATGTATAGGCCTACATGTAGACATATATACACATATACATATATATATATATATACATATACACATACACATATATACATATATAAATACATGTATACACACATACATACACATATACATACATATATATATATATACATACATACACATACACACATATTCTACAAATTAACAATTATTCATATGAACACTTATACTAACACATACACATACATGTACACATCCATGCACATATACATGCATTCACACACACTTACACATACATACACACATCACTGTATACATACACACATATACAAATACATGTATTCACATTTAATTATATTCATATGAGTCCTGAACTTATAATGGAATAAAGTACATTAACCTAAATGGAGAAAAAAAAATTGGTTGCGGAGCAGATAGAGTATTAATCTACTGGGTAATATTAGAAACGTTTACTCTTTATAATGAAGTTGTGCACATGTTTGAGTATCTCCTCGTTTACATCGTTATTATACATAGGGCACCCAGATAGTAATATATCAATGTTTGTATTAACATGTATAGCATGGATAGTTGATGACCGAATGTTGTCATATAATTTACAATCATAGAAGTAATGAGCGGCTGTTTCTACACCTCCACAAATACAAATATCATTATCTCTCAGTCAGAGTTTAGAGAGCTGCATCCCAGTCGTAGACGAGTATGGTGTATTTGGCACCATCTATCTCCTTTGTAATAGTAATTTGGAATTTTGATGCGGTCTTTTTCTAAATAAGCTCTAAAGGATGATAACGAATCTAGTGACCTTGTCGGTTCAGGTAGTGAATTCCAATCAGTTGCTGTTTTGTTAATGAAAGAATTTTGATATAGAGTAGTTTTACATCTTTGTATATGAAAATCGTTTCCAGTTCTGAGTACGCGTTGGCTAACTTGATGAACACTTGGGGGAAGCAAAGAATGAAGATAGGAAGGGACATCATTGTTGACCATTTTATAAAACGTGAGCAATCAATGATTATTTCTACGTTTCTCAAGGCTGTCCCACCCAGTCTCCTTTAATAGTTTGGTACTGGAAGAGGATCGCGTCGCACCAGTGACTACATAGGCTGCCTCGATTTGAATTTGTTCGATGTTTTGTTTTTCGTACATGGTGCAATTATCCCAAACAGTGTCTGCATATCCAAAAGTTGGCCGAATAAAAGAAAAGTAGATGATTTCAAGGGTTTTCCTGTCTAGTTTGAATTTAAGAGATCGAAAGACATTTATGCGTAATTTTGATATGGTTGAGGTGAGTAGATGACAGTAAAGTAGTCACCAGAGCTGCCATTGCTTAGTATGTAATTTTGATGTTGCTGAGTTGAGCATGTGACTGTAAAATGGTCAACAGAGGTGGCAATGCAATAAGTAGATGCTCTCAGTGTATAAAATGAAATAATTGTGATGTGATATATAGGATCAAAGGAATGTGTCATTTCCAAATGTATCAAACATGCATACAGTACTGCAAGAGTTGTAGTTAGGCCACACAGCTGACCTTGTAATGTAAACTTTATAAGCAGGAACTTGAATTAACTGTCATTTAACAAGGTCGTTGAGTCTTCAGAGTATCACTCAAACTTTCACTTACATATATATATATATCAATTGAAATATGATGAGTAAAGCATATCATCTATCAATTACAGGGAATGGAGTACTTGTACAGTAAGAAAATCATCCACTGTGACTTGGCTAGTAGAAATGTATTGGTCACTGGGGATGAGCATATGAAAATATCTGACTTTGGACTTGCTAAAGAATTACAAAAGGATAAAGATTACTACAGAAGATCTGTAGGAAAAGATCTCCCAGCTTTATGGTTAGTTAAAACCATTTGGATATCATCTTGAAAATGCAATACATTGTAGATTTATTTTATGCTCTTGTGCTTTCTCTATCAGTTGAAAATTTATACCTGATATGTAATATTAAAGGCACACAGACCATGAGCTGAAGTTTTATGTTTTTGGGGGTTTTTAAATACATAATCGGACATTTTCATCTCCAAAGGTGTTCTCCTGAGGCGCTGGAATATCGCAGATTCACAGTGAAGTCGGACATATGGAGTTATGCAGTGCTAATTTGGGAGATATTTTCACATTGCAAGTCTCCAATCCTTGCAGCGCACAGTAAAGATCATGTCAGAGAACTCAGACAGGGAAAAAGGTATCAAACAGATGTGTGTAAATTAGTGCATTATAATCTTACTTGTAATCAACTCTTCTACAGCAAAATATTTCACTGTGATAAGGTCATGTAAGGGCTGACATACATCCAGAAATAATATATTTACTATGTAGCTGGAAATTTCTCCTGTCCAAATTTTTTGTAGGCCTAGATTGAAAGACTAGGGGCATATTGTTTTTGTCCTGTTTGTTGGGTTGTTTATGTGTCTGTCCGTAACTTTAAACTTTGCCCATAACTTTGAACCTAATTGATAAAGACTCCATATTTGGCATGTGTACTTTATGAATAAACCCTTCTAAAGGCATTGTCGGGAGCAGTAAGTGAAAGCTTTTTCCTTCCTTCCGTCCTTGTGCCATTCTGTCCTTCAGTCCCACTATTGCTTCTGGATGATGGCTCAAGTTTTTTGCAATCTGTTAATGCCTATTGTGGTTAATAAGACAAGGTGAATGTACTGTAATTGTAAGTCATGGTACATTCTGAGCTCTGAGGTAAATATTTTTGTTTTTGTGCTTGGTTCATGCTCCACACTATATTATGCTTTTTGTAACATGAAGTGTTACACTGTTATGGACCCGGGTCATGGGCGCTGCCATATTGGGATTCACCCCTTTGCTCATGTATTCCTACACTCAGTGAAATAGGTCTATGATTATGTGCATTGAATTTGCAAATATTCATGAACATTTGATACTTCTGGTAGGTTAATAACTACATATTCAGCAAATTATTTAGGAAGATGTATGGAAAGTCTATACCAGAGCTGAACACACACGATGATTATTTTTGAAACTAACTGGCATGTAACCTATGTTTTCATTCAGTAGTTGATTACTACGCACTGATCGCATATTTTCGGGCCTTTCCGTCGGCCCTAGCCAACCACAATAACAACATGCTTTGATGACGTTATGCCGAAAAATTGATGTTTTACTTGATTAAAGTGGGACAGCAGTCTGTATAAGTTAAATTTTTTCCTTTCCGTATTGTAAAAATTCTGCGTAAGTTTCACCAGAGCTGGGTATTAAATTGCCCCCCTTTCCAAATTCCACGTTGCTAAGGGACGAATAGCGTCATGTATAAAATTCTTCCGAGAAACAAATTGATATTTAGTGCCCCGACATAAGAAGTTTCTTGGGTTTCATATTCTTAAAATTCCATGATTAAATTATTAATCACAAATTGATTCATACATGAGTGACTTGACTTCGCATCGTAAACAGCTGAACAGGCAGATTTCAAATCTCATTTGCTCCGGCGCGGCGAGATGAAATAACATGATGGAAAGTATGTTGCACGGTGGTACGCATGTATGTCATGTACGTTGTCAGATTTGTTGGTTTAACTTGATTGTAATAATTGTGCACGTGAATGGTAGAACTTGCAAATTGTCCTTGATATGAGATTTAAGATGGACGTTAAGAACAGTGAACGAAGTTGGTTCAGACAGAATTTTTGATAGTTGGAGTCAGAGGCAATGTGGACAAAGTCAAAGAGTAGGTATAATGACTTTTAAATTTGAGGACGGTATATCGTGGTTATACATGTCGAACGCTAATGTGTGTACCAATCTGAATTATCAAAACAAAACAAGTGAATTAGAATGTCTTTTAAACATCACTTTTTGTCCCCCACTTTTGTGAAAGCAAGGGGATATTACATCTCATAATACTCATTCCTCCATCTGTCAGTCTGTCACAAAACCTTTAACCTGGACAATAACTTTTGATCCAGTAGGGGTACAACTTCACAAGTAGATTCCTTGTGATGAGACTTTCCATTTAAGATAATTACTTTTGACATCTTAGAATTCTTTTGAATTCACTTAGTTATCTTGACAGTTATGTATCCTCAGGAACACCCTCATCTGATTACAACCCCCTCCTAATTACAAACATGGATTCACCATGTCTTCTCTGTCTTTGTACACATCAAATCCACAGCAAATGGTCAGAGCAAGGACAGTTTTAGATCACCGTCACATAGGTTGTATGATCTTGTAATATAGGCCTGACATCCACAACTGGAAAACTAAGTTTTGGACAAACTACAAATGCTGCAAGAAGCAAACATCTTGGGATTTACACTTGACGGCATGCTTTTGCTGCTGCATGTGACTTAATTTTTCGGTTTGAGTGGCATAGTTAGCCTTTTAGTGTACCTCAATTCTGGACAAGCTACAAGTACCAAACTTACACTAATTAATTATTCATCTTGCAGACTCGAAAACATGTTTCAAGCTGTACCTGACACTTTTTGTCACCCGCCTTTTGTGAAAACGTGGGGACATGAAATCTCATTTGTCTGTCCATCCGTCTCTCTGTCTGTCTGTTGCAAAAACTTTAACCTTGGTCATAACGTAGGGCCATTATATCTGGCATGTTTGTGCCTAGTTGCAATACCTTTCCTGTATCTGTAGATATGCACAACAATGACAATATCACAGATCGCTGCACCCTTACTGTTAGAGCATCAAAAGCAGGGGACCACAACTCTCTGAATTTGCTTGTTCCATTTGAGTCATTTTGGTATCCTGTTTGGGCACAAGTATCTCAGTTCTGGACAGTACAAGTACCAAAGTTGCACCAGTGATTCATCTATGGGATGCACACTAGAGTACCTGGTTCGATTGCTTCATGTGACAGTTTTCCACTTCAGCGATTTGGTTAACCTGTTGGGGGTACCTCAGTTTGAGACAAACTAGTAAAAATAAAAGACTTCTGACTCGGCCGTATGCCAGGTCACCTCGAATAAACAGCGTGTGAAAACTCCCAAACTTGTGCTAATGGTTCATTTTGGGACACATACTTGAATGCAAGCTTCGTATAAGTATTCCCACTTCAATTTTGTTTCATTATAAGAAAATTGATTAGAATAACTCGATAATGATTCTAGAGTCATTTTGAATTTGTGCCGTTCATTGTAAGAATGAAACTTGTCCTGAATTAAGGGGGTAGTCTGGTGAACTAGTAAGAAGAATTAAAATCTACAACTGGTTATTTCATGCATATTCTATAAGAACAGACAAAGGTAGATTAATAATAACAAAAACGTATGTTATGGAGCAAATTATTGTACTAGAATCAATGCAAATTAATACTGTTTCATGCCCATTTCGATATAGAGAAATGTCATTTTAGAGCAATTTATATTTTTTTTTCACAAATATGACGCAGAAAAGTTTGGGTTTTTTGTAACACGAAGTGTTACACTGTTATGGACCCGGGTCATGGGCGCTGCCATATTGGGATTCACCCCTTTACTCATGTATTCCTACACTCAGTGAAATAGGTCCATGATTATGTGCATTAAATCTGCAAATATTCATGAACATTTGATACTTCTGGTATGCTAATAACTACATATTCAGCAAATTATTTAGGAAGATGTATGGAAAGTCTATACCCGAGCTGAACAAACACGATGATTATTTTTGAAACTAGCTGGCATGGAACCTATGTTTTCATTCAGTCGTTGATTACTGCGCACTGATCGCACATTTTCGGGTCTTTCCGTCAGCCCTTGCCAACCACAATAACAACATGCTTTTGATGACGTTATGCCGAAAAATCGATGTTTTACTTGATTAAATTGGGACAGCAGACTGTATAAGTTATTTTTTTGCCTTTCCGTATTGTAAACATTCTGCGTAAGTTTCACCAGAGCTGGGTGTAAACGTGAAATTGCCCCCCAAACTCCACGTTGCTAAGGGACGAATAGCATCATGCATAAAATTCTTCCGAGAAACGAATTGATATTTAATGCACCGTCATAAGAAGTTTCTTCGGTTTCATATTCTTAAAATTCCATGATTAAATTATTAATCACAAATTGATTCATACATGAGTGACTTGACATCGCATCGTAAACAGCTGAACAGGCAAATTTGCTCCGGCGCGGCGAGATGAAATAACATGATGGAAAGCATGTTGCACGGTGGTACGCATGCATGTTACGTACGTTGTGAGTTTTGTTGGTTTAACTTGATTGTAATAATTGTGCACGTGAATGGTAGAACTTGCAAATTGTCCTTGATATGAGATTTAAGATGGACGTTAAGAGCAGTGAACGAAGTTGGTTCAGACAGAATTTTTGATAGTTGGAGTCAGAGGCAATGTGGACAAAGAGTAAGTATAATGATTTATTATGTATTAATAAATTTGCGGACGGTATATCGTGGTTATACATGTTTGAACGCTAATGTGTGGACCAATCAGAATTATCAAAACAAAACAAGTGAATGAGAATGTCTTTTTCACATCACTTTTTGTCCCCTGCTTTTGTGAAAGCAAGGGGACATTACATCACATAATACTCATTCCTCCAACTGTCAGTCTGTCACAAAAACTTTAACCTGGGCTATATCTTTTGATCCAGTAGGGGTACATCTTCACATGTAGATTTCTTGTGATGAGACTTTTCATTTAAGATAATTACTTTTGACATCTTAGAATTCTTTGAATTCACTTGTTTATCTTGACAGTTGTATACTCCTCAGGAACACCCTCATCTGATTACAACCCCCTCCGAATTACAAACATGGATTCACCATATCTTCTCTGTCTTTGTACAATCCACAGCAAATGATCTGAGCAAGGACAGTTTTAGATCACCTTCACATAGTTTTTATGATCTTGTGCTATAGGCCTGACATCCGCAACTGGAAAACTCAGTTTTGGACAAACTACAAATGCTACAAGTAGCAAACATCTTGGGATATCACTTGATGGCATGCTTTGGATGCTGCATGTGACAATTTTTCGGTTTGACTGGCATAGTTAGCCTTTTAGTGTACCTCGATTCTGGACAAGCTACATGCAAATACCAAACTTACACTGATTAATTATTCATCTTGCAGACTCGAAAACATCTTTCAAGCTGTACCTGACATACTTTTTGACACCCGCTTTTTGTGAAAGTGTGGGGACATGAAATCTTATTTGTCCATCCGTCTCTGTCTGTCTGTCACAAAAACTTTAACCTTGGTCATAACATAGGGCCATTATATCTGGCATGTTTGTGCCTTGTTGCAATACCTTTCCTGTATCTGTAGACATGCACAACAATGACAATGTCACAGATCACTGTACCCCTACTGTTAGAGCGTCAAAAGCAGGGGACCACAATTCTCTGAATTTGCTTGTTTCATTTGAGTCATTTTGGTATCCTGTTTTGGGCACATTAGTATCACAGTTATGGACAGTACAAGTCCCAAAGTTTCACAAATGATTCATCTATGGGATGCACACTAGAGTACCTGGTTCGATTGCTTCATGTGACAGTGTTCTACTTCAGCGATTTGGTTAACCTGTTGGGGGTACCTCAGTTTGCGACAAACTAGAAAAAATAAAAGCCTTCTGACTTGGCCGTATGCCAAGCCACCTCGACTAAACAGTGTGTGAAAATGGTTCATCTTGGGATGCTGACTTGAATGCAAGCTTTGTATAACTATTCCCACTTCAATTTTGTTTCATTAAAAGAAAATTGATTAAAATAACTCAATAATGATTCAAGTGTCATTTTGAATTTGTGCTGTTAATTATGAGAATGAAACTAGTCCTGAATTAAAGGGGTAGTCTAGTGAAGTAGTGAGAAGAATTAAAATCTACAACTGGCTATTTCATGCATATTCTATAAGAAGAGATAGAAGTAGATTAAATAATAAAAAAAATGTATCATGTTATGGAGCAAATTATTGTACTAAAATCAATGCAGATTAACACTGTGTCATGTCTGTTTAATAGAGAAATGTCATTTTAGAGCAGTTTATACATTTTTTTTTTTTATTCACAAATATGACACAGAAAAGTATGGGTTTTTTTATTTTGGTAGATAAACTTATGAATTTATACTGATTGATTGAAAAAATAACTAGGATTAGGGAAAGCTCTGACAACTTACGAAGCCTTTCATAGTGGCTATAGTAACTAAACAAACCTACTAAAATGATGACAATTTCACAAGAAGTACACTTATTTGAAAATTTCTGAAATCTGCATCACTGTGATGTTACACTGTAATGTGCAATGGTCTGTCACAAGTCAAAACAACATAAAATTACAATAGGTAATGGAACATTTTACAAAGAAATTTGGTAGATATTACACACAACCCCCCCCCCCCCCCCCCCCCCCCCCCCATTTTGCTATCACCTCATTTGTGTGTAATATATATTGAATGAAATATTTCCTTTTCATGATTAAGAAAGGAATTGATTTGTATACATATAAGCTTCAAATGACATTTCAAATTAAAACTATATTTAGATTCGATATAATCAAAATATATAAACACATTAATGCCCTCCCCCCTTTTAGGACGATGGAGGCTATTTGGAAAACAAGTACATATATTTCCTTGAAAAATCTGCCTTTGTGGCACATATATAACTACTTCAATGAATATGTCGGTAACAACATCGCAGTATTATTTAAAAGTTTAAAATATCTTCTTTTTAATGATAAGTAAATCATGCCTCTACTGTGGACAAGTCCGAAGATATAATGGCTCAAAGACACCATACTTTTCAACAGACAGTATATACAGCAGGAGCGACGACATCACATCATTAAGATGTAACGTTTCAATGACATCATCCTCTACTGCATGACGTAAATCTGCAGCCCTTTTCAAATATGTTAGCACTCTGAGGTTTAAAAATAAAAACCCTCTCTTGTTCATTAAATTTAGGTTTGATTGTTTCAAGATAATTAAATATACTGGCCTTCGCTTTTAGTTGACTATCTTGTGCTTTTTTGGGGTGGGGGGTTAAAATATTTTACTTTTCCCATTTCGTATTTGCCGGCATAGAGATCTATATCAGCATTGTCGATTGCTAGAGTAACGGAAACCGGTATGTCGTAAACAAGTTTTGGTGAATAGAATAACTCTAAAAACGGTTTTCTTCAATATCACATGATAATTTACAAACACATGCATAATAGACAAATTATTGAATATTACTTCTGTATTTTCTATCACGACTAAAAATGTTACATCATCGTGACAGTACGAGTTACCTCCCCTTGGGCAGATTACCTTTAGGCGTAAATCGCTCACCAGACTAAGTCCTTGATACTATTGATAAAATGATTTCCTCTTGATCTTCCTATGAGTGTTACTCAGGACCTTCAGTCCTTTGATTTATTTTGGTGGATAAACTTATGAATTGATACTGATTGATTGAAAAAATTACAAGGATTAGGGAAAGCTCTGACAACTTACGAAGCCTTTCATAGTGGCTATAGTAATTAAACAAACCTTCTAAAATGATGACAATTTCACAAGAAGTACACTTATTTGATAATTTCTGTGATCTGCATTCACTGTGATATTACACTGTAATGTGCAATGGTCTGTCATAAGTCAAAACTACATAGAATTACAATAGGTAATGGAGCATTTTACAAAGAAATTTGATAGATATTGCACCCTCCCCCATTTTGCTATAAGTAGTATTATTTAAAAGTTTAAAATGTCTTCTTTTTAATGATATCTAAATCATGCCTCTTCTGTGAACAAGTCCGGAGATATAATGGCTCAAAGACACCATACTTTTCAACAGACAGCATATACAGCAAGTGCGACGACATCACGTCATTAAGACGTAACGTCTCAATGACATCATCCTCTACTGCATAATGTAAATCTGCAGCCTTTTTCAAATATGTTAGCACTCTGAGGATTAAAAATAAAAACCCTCTCTTGTTCATTGAATTTAGTTTTGATTGTTTCAAGATAATTAGATATACTGGCCTTCGCTTTTAGTTGACTATCTTGTGCATTTTTAGCTCACCTGAGCCAATCACCGTCCGTCGTCTGTCCGTCGTTAACTTTTCACATTTTCGACTTCTTCTCCAGAACCACTGAACAGAATTTGATGAAACTTGATAAGCATGTAGTACTCATGGTCCCCTGCAAGTGTTGTTGTTTTTCGTCCGGATTCATCAACAGGTGGCGCCACCACAGGCAAAAGTAGGTCAAAGAGGGTACCCTCCTTTGACAAACTTCTTCTTCAGACCGGGGGCATACAGAGACAAACCGAATGCATAGGAATGATCTAGAGGGATGTGTGAACAAGTGTTGTTATTTTTGGTTCCGTTCCGAAATCAAATTTTTGACGTTTTTTTGTACTTGGTAGTTTTAATGCAGAAAAGAGGTATTTTTTTCTTTCAGTAAACATTGATGCATTAATTTGGTTTAATTTGAATATTTTGATGGTAAGAAATACTATTGCGAAGAAAATTTTTCAATATTTTATGTTTTGGATTTTTTATGAATTTTTTAAGACTTTCAAGAAAAAGGGGGGTGGGATAATTGGTGTAAACATTTCACAGTTTGAACTTTTTCTTCGGAACCACTTGCTGGAATTCAATGAAACTTGGCATGCATCAAATACTCAAGGTCCCCGACAAATGTGGTCATCTTTGTCAGGATCCATGAATAGGTGGCACCACCACAGACAAAAGTAGGTCACAGAGGGTACCCTCCTTTGACAAACTTCTTATTCAGATCGGGTGCATACAGCGACAAACCGACTGCATAGGAATGATTTAGAGGCATATGGGAAGAAGTGTTGATATTTTTGGTTCCATTCCGAAATCAAATTTTTGACGTTTTTTCATTTTTATTTTGGACTTTGTTATTTTAATGCATTAAAGAGTTATTATTTTCTTTTAGTAAACATTGATGCATTCATTTGGTTTCATTTAATCATTTCTATGGTAAGGAATGCTGGTGCGAAGGAATTTTTTCAATATCTCGATTTTTGAATTTTTTATGAATTTTTTAAGACTTCCAAGAAAAGGGGGGGGGACAATTTTTCATATCTTCAACTTGATCTACAGAACAACTTGAAGGATTGTGATAAAACTGGGTAGGATGCAAGTACTCATAGTCCTTTTCAAAGGTTTTGTTTTTTGTGCGGATCATCCAAATTGGTTAACAGATAATGCCACCATGTCTAAAAGTAGGTCTCACAATGGTACATATACCACTTGGTAATTGAAATATGGAGAGTAGCGGTTCAAATCCAGCTGTGGTCAAAAAAATTTTTTTTTTTTTTACACATCTAAATAAGTTTTTAGATGTTTCTCAACACTCAACATATGAAATTAGGAATTTTACGTTTAAGACTTCCAAAAAAAAGGGGGGGGGGGTGTTTTTGGCCATTTTTCACATTTTCAACTTTTTCTACAAAACTGTTTGAAGGATTTTAATAAATCTTGGTAGAAATAAGTCACTTATGATCCTCTTCAAATTCTGTTGTTTTCGTCCAGACCTCTTTACAGGTGGCGCCACCATAGTCAAGAGTAGGTCACAAAAGAGTTCCCTCGTTTAACAATATTCTTTTTCATATGGGCTGTATACAGAGAAAAACAGAATGCATAGAAATGATCTAGAGGGATGAGTGAAGACGTATTGTCATTTTGGTTCCCTTCCAAAATCAAATTTTAGAATTTTTTTCGACATTTCTTTGGACTTGGTGATTCAATGCAGAAAAAAGTGTCATATTTCCTAGTTAATTGATAATGATGATTTCTTATGGACTATTGTGATCATAATTATGGTAAGGATTGTTACTTTGAAAGAATTTTGTCAATATCTCAATTTTTGGATTTTCTATGTATTTTTTAAGACTTCCAAATGAGGGTGTATAGGAACAATTCAATCACATTTTTCACTTCTGCTGTTATACCACATGAAAGATTTTAATGAAACATGGAATACATGAAGTACTAAAAGTCCTCTATCAGTTTGGTAAATTTCATCCAAATTGGTTAACAGATAATGCCACCATGTCTAAAAAGCAGTTCTCACAATAGTACATATACCACTTGGTAATTGAAATATGGAGAGTAGCGGTTCAAATCCAGCTGTGGTCAAAATTTTTTTTTCATTTCTTTACAAATCTAAATAAGTTTTTAGATGTTTCTCAACACTCAACATATGAAATTAGGCAATTTTAAGTTAGATCTGGACAATATTTGAAACAATTGTTGTTCATGACCAAGACTTGAAATCAGTCAACAAAAGGCCCCACCTAAAGAAAATGACTAACTTGTTGCCCTGAATGACTTCTTGCAGAGACAAAGGAAATGCTTAATATCAAAATCACCTGAATGGATGTGCAAAAAAGTGTTATTTTTTATTCTAGCCTGAAATAAAATTTGACATATTTTCAACATCTGTGTTGACTTAGTCACATTAATGCAAAAATAAATGAATTCTTCCTTCATGCATGACTGATAATCTAGGTACTCAGGTGAGCGATATAGGCCCACTTGGGCCTCTTGTTTGGTTTTAAAATATTTCACTTTTCCCATTTCGTATTTGCCGGCATAGAGATCTATATCAGCATTGTCGATTGCTAGAGCAACGGAAATCGGTATGTCGTAAACAAGTTTTGGTCAATAGAATAACTCTAAAAACGGTTTTCTTCAATATCACATGATAATTTACAAACACATGCATAATAGACAAATTATTGAATATTACTTCTGTATTTTCTATCACGACAAAAAATGTTACATCATCGTGACAGTATGAGTTACCTCCCGTTAGGCAGATTAATTTTAGGCGTAAATCGCTCACCAGACTACATCCTTGATACTGTTAATAAAACAATTTCCTCTCCATCTTCATATGAGTTTTACTCAGGACCTTCAGTCCTTTGATTTACACTTAGTATATGCTCTGCACTATATTTAGCTGTTTTTGCACTTGGTTCATGCTTTGCACTTTATTTACAAATAAAATGTAGCTGTTTTTGCACTTGGTTCATGCTCTGCACTATATTTAGCTGTTTTTGCACTTGGTTCATGCTCTGCACTATATTTACAAATAAAATGTAGCTGTTTTTGCACTTGGTTCATGCTCTGCACTATATTTAGCTGTTTTTGCACTTGGTTCATGCTCTGCACTATATTTACAAATAAAATGTAGCTGTTTTTTCACTTGATTCATGCTCTGCACTACATTATGCTGTTTTTGCATTTCGTTCATGCTCTGCACTATATTCAGCTGTTTTTGCACTTGGTTCATGCTCTGCACTATATTCAGCTGTTTTTGCACTTGGTTCATGCTCTGCACTATATTTAGCTGTTTTTGCACTTGGTTCATGCTCTGCACTTTATTTAGCTGTTTTTGCACTTGGTTCATGCTCTGCACTATATTCAGTTGTTTTTGCACTTGGTTCATGCTCTGCACTATACTTTGCTGTTTTTGCACTTGGTTCATGCTCTGCACTATATTCAGCTGTTTTTGCACTTGGTTCATGCTCTGCACTATATTTAGCTGTTTTTGCACTTGGTTCATGCTCTGCACTATATTTAGCTGTTTTTGCACTTGGTTCATGCTCTGCACTATATTCAGTTGTTTTTGCACTTGGTTTATGCTCTGCACTATATTTAGCTGTTTTTGCACTTGGTTCATGCTCTGCACTATATTCAGTTGTTTTTGCACTTGGTTCATGCTCTGCACTATACTTTGCTGTTTTTGCACTTGGTTCATGCTCTGCACTATATTTAGCTGTTTTTGCACTTGGTTCATGCTCTGCACCATATTTAGCTGTTTTTGGACAGTTCATGCTCTGCACCGTATTGTTCATGCTCTGCACCATATTTAGCTGTTTCTTACATATTAAAACCCTTAGGAGGATTTTAACAACAAGCAAAGATCACAGTATGTAGATGTGCATATTGTAAGAGGAATGCTGTCCAATGCTGGCAATCGTGAATCACCAACACATCTATTTTTTTGTTTTGTTTTTTGTTGTACAAATTATTTTATTTTCATGACCTCTAAGTACTTAATGTATCTTATATTACTTGTAGATTGACAAAGCCCTCATCATGTCCAGACGATATCTATATCTTCATGAAGAAGTGCTGGGATTATGACCCAGTACAAAGACCAGATTTTCAGATAACTTGTCAGAAATTCCAGTAAGTGCTTTCTTTGTTAAGATTGTTCAAGGGTCTTTTGAATTACTTTGATTTTATTAGGACACATTCTATTGTAGTTTCAACAGCTATTACATGTATGTCTGGTTGATTGATAGATTATTAGTTATTTGCTTGGTCCTGACCTAGATGTCTTGATTCAAGTCCCACAGGTGGCTTGTCAGTGATCTGTCATTCAGAATACACATTAAATCCTGAGGTTCCATCTCACTGTGAAGCACATTATGTAGGTCTAAATTCCTGTGCAGTATTGCAAGTAGATGCTGTCACCATGTAAATACTGTCACCATGTATATACTGTCACCATGTAAATGCTGTCACCATGTAAATGTTGTCATCATGTAAATGTTGTCATCATGTATATACTGTCACCATGTAAATGCTGTCACCATGTAAATGTTGTCATCATGTATATACTGTCACCATGTATATACTGTCACCATGTAAATGCTGTCACCATGTATATGCTGTCAACATGTAAATGCAGGAATCATGTTGTGACATAAAACAAGAATCAAACAAACAAATTAACAGATGGATTCAACCGCAGAGCTTCACATGCTCTCCTTCACATCTTTTCTCTGTAAACTTCAGTACATATTTATCTAAAGATAGTTGATTAAATAAAATTATGTTGTTTATGAATTGGCGAAAACTGTCTGTCTGTCCGCCCGTACAGCGTCAACATTTTGTGCTTAGCATTTGCGTTTAGCTTGGTTTCTTTATTACCCTAAAGGGTACTTATGTCAAAGTTGGTAGGTTTGTAGATACTTGAATGTTCTATCCAACCAATACAAAAATTTAGTGACCTTGACCTTGACTTTATACTTCAGTGAACACACACTGTTTTTTTTTGCCTTTAGGGTGACCACTTGCATACATGTATTGTTAATGTTATTGCAAAGCAATTCCGTCTATGAATTGGCGAAATGCGTCTGTCCGTCCGTCGGTCTGTCCATCCGTCCATCCGCCTGTACAGTGTCAACATTTTGTGTTTAGCATTTGCGTTAGCTTGGTTTCTTTCATACCTTAAAGGGTACTTATGTCAAAGTTGGTAGGTTTGTAGATACTTGAATGTTCTATCCAACCAATACAAAAATTTAGTGACCTTGACCTTGACTTTACGCTTCAGTGAACACACACTGTTTTTTTTTGAGTCGGCTTCGGTGAAGCCGTACTCATTGCAATCACTTTCTTTTCAGGGGTTATAACTTTCACTACCGATATAGAGCTTACTACGCCACTGAAAAATAAAGTGCCGAAAAATTACTGATGTTGTCTTAAAAATTCTTGATCAGCACAATGTACCATTAGCTCAGTTAATTTAAGCTAAAGTTTCAAAAACTCGAAAAAGGAGTTGCAATAGTATTTTCAAATTTCGCGTAATAATATGTAGTTGTGACTACTTTACGATTTGTTTACCACTGACATCGTCGGATTTACTCGATTGTGTAATTCTCCGGACAAAGCTTTTGTCTTGCTCTTGTTTTTATCGAGATATTTCAATTAAAGTTTTCCCCAACATGTTCTGGAACTTTAGTTCTTTTTCACATATATCACAAATTTAAAGATCGATCTTCCCGCATTTCCTCTGATAATGAAAATGCAATATAGATATTTAGGTAAATGTTGTATGTTTCTAAATATAAATGATGTTATAACATTATGAGAATCGTGAATAAGATGGTTATTTAATGTCCCACTTGAAGGAATGTCGTTCCTTGGCTCAGCTTCGACTCATGACAACAATGTAGTAAAACTTGTTGCCATGAAGTTGTCGATTGCACGTTCATTTTGGATACAAGCAATTGCAAACTCTTTGCCGTAAGATAGTATGAAGAGAGCAAATTTTATTAGCATTTTGTACATAGGTATAATAACCATGTAGTTGCAACAAAGACCTAATTTGATTTTGCCTTTAGGGTGACCACTTGCATACACGTGTTGTTAATGTTAATGTAAAGCGATTCTGGTCTATAGATTGGCAAAATTGGCCGTCCGTCTGTCTGTCCATCCGTCCAGTGTCAACATTTTGCGTTTAGCATTTGTAATCCGGTCATACCGTCTTTGACGGTTTCTTGTTGTTTGTTATATGTATACCTGTAATCAGACCTCTGTAAATATAATACATATGAACTTAAATCGTTTGTTTGAGAGAAATCAGACCAAAGTAAATCAGCGCTCATTCTTAGTAGAGCTTTATATCACTCATCAGGATATGGTCTTTACATATCTCACATTCGGCGTTTATGTATAAATTGGTATAAGTAATTGTTTTAGACTATCAATTCTCTGGAATATGTAATAATGCAAATATGTTTATCTCATTTCCAGGGAATTTTACAAGACATATAAGCATCCAGTAACAAAAAGTAAGTATAAATAATGCTTGCTAGTTTTTTAATTTAAATGCATAATTTCTGAAATATTGAAAACTATTAGTTATCTGTATTTAACTTTGTTTTCAATTTTTATATGCCCGTCTTTGACAGGACATATTATCATATGGTGTTGTTCGTCTGTCCAGACCTTGTCAGCAGGATTCAGACCAAACCGTTGGGTTTAAAACTGTCAAACTTGGTACCTCATGCCAAGACAAAGATGCCTATTGTTTTTCAAGGTCAGAGGTCAAAGGTCAAGGTCTAAGTACTACTTGGTAGGAAACCCTTGTAGACAGGATGCAGCCCAAACTGTTTTGGCTAGGACTGTCAAACTTAGTACACTTACTCCTCATGTCAAGACTTGGTACACTTACTCCTCATGTCAAGACTTGGTACACTTACTCCTCATGTCAAGCCTTGGTACACTTACTCCTCATGCCAAGCCTTGGTACACTTACTCCTCATGCCAAGCCTTGGTACACTTACTCCTCATGCCAAGACTTGGTACTCTTACTCCCCATGCCAAGACTTGGTACACTTACTCCTCATGCCAAGACTTGGTACACTTACTCCTCATGCCAAGCCTTGGTACATTTACTCCTCATGCCAAGACTTGGTACACTTACTCCTCATGCCAAGGCTTGGTACACTTACTCCTCATGCTAAGACTCGGTACACTTACTCCTCATGCCAAGACAAAGACGCTTATTGTTTTTCAAGGTCAAAGGTGAAGGTGGTAGTTCTACTTGGTTAGTGAACCTTGTAGGCAGGATACCGAATGAACTGTTGGGGATGGAACAATTTAATGGGGGAATGTTTCCTTACTTTCAAAATCCTCCCCTTCAAACTAATGGGCGTATTATGCCACACTAGGCGTTGCTCTTGTTCAATGATGTATATTGTAAAATATGGAATTTATGCTGTGAATTTGTGACCATGCAAACTTACTTTAATTGCCACAGAAATAAACTTAGTGGTCTAGGGTAGATTATGCCCAACAAGCTCTAGTATTGATTATGCCTCACATGCCAAGTTCTAGTGAAGATTAAGCCCTAATATATATTATGCTCCACATTGCAAACTTCAGTAAAGATTGTACATGTACTTCATATGGCAAACTCTAGTAGAGATTATGGCAAGCTCTGCTGTCTGCTGACAACTGTTTTATATTATATGTATATTATTTATATACAATAACTGAGTTTTTGTAACACACTGAAATGTACACTCTGAGACTAAAGTCACTTAAAACAGGTTTATGTACAGTAACTGAGTTTTTGTAACTCACTGAAATGTACACCCTGAGACTAAAGTCGCTTAATACATAAGTTTTCACTATAACTCATCACATATAATTAATGCCACTACACAGATAATGCACAGTTTTATGTTGGGAATAATTTTGAATTCAGTACAATTCAGTATATGCAAAATTTAAAATTTAGTGGGTTTGTCTTTATATGTGATTACTGTTAGGTTTCAGTATCAAGGTTTCTTTCTGTTTCTGATTTGTTTCATTTAAGAAAAATGAGAAGGTTTGCCAAATTTGCTTACAGACAAGAACCCAAACTTTAAAGATGAAGACAGTACAACTTCGAAACCAGATCAGAGTAACAAGGTTCATTCTCCTGTTCCTTGTACTAATGTTCCTGCAGAACCAACACAGCTCTCGAGTCAGAAAGCAGCTGATAATTCACCAAGCATCAAGGTGCCTACTGGTATAACCAACAAAGCAGCTGATAATTCACCAAGCATCAAGGTGCCTACTGGTATAACCAACAAAGGCAACTATTCCATAGTTACATCAAACGTTATGACTTCTGTTCCCCAATGTGAAAACCCACCTTCTAAACAGAGGCCAAGGCCTACTCTGCCATCACAAACACTCGGCTTCCTTATAGCAGAACAAAAACTTGAACAGTTTGAAGATAAGGTGCTAGGAAGTGTAAGTCAATGATTTCACATTATATATCCCAATTTATCAATAATGCTTTTGAAACATACTGAACATCTAACTGTTTTAGCTGAGAGATGAACATTTGAAAACTTATGGTTTGAGTTCTATAATATAAGTAAATAATGTAAGAAATGTGTATTTTGCTTTCCTATCTATAATGATGATTTGGTTTATATATGCTTGTCATTAGATAGAACACTTGCCCTTTGTAGTATAATCGCACTGTCCAGTTGTCTGTCCAGTCGTGTAGATGGAACATTGTAGTATAATTGTATTGTCCTGATGTCTGTCCAGTCATGTAGATAGAACATAGGAATGTCAGACTGTCAATCTGGTTAAGAAGTTCTGAGGGGGTATTAGTCCAGTTCATGGACAAACGTCTAGTTATTTTTGGCATACTGCTTGCTTTGGACCAAGATGAAGAACAATTGTACTATCTTAAAAGATTATGATGTTGCTATTTACTCTAGGTTTTCTGAAAAAAGGATATACTAAGTAGTATTATGTCTTCTAGGTAGCTAATAGTGGCGATATTTTTATGCCCCAAGATCGATAGATAGAGGTCATATTGTTTTTGTCCTGTCTGTTTGTTTGTTAATATGTCTATTGTCAACTTTAACCTTGGTTTAACTTTTGAACCATGAGGAATAGAGGGATAGAGGCTTCATATTTGACATGCTTACTTAGATAATAAAGCCCTTTCAGATGACTCCAAGGTCAATGATCTTTTGACCTTGACAACGACCTTCACACTAAAAATAATTTTTTGGACTTTGGTGACGCGAGGGTCATTAGTGTTTCACAAACACAGCTTGTTTCTCCAGGTTTCATAGAAGTGTACAATTAACAAACTTTAGTGATTATTTGAGACACATATGTCTTTTCCTGAGCAGTTGCAAAAGTAACCAGAGTATGACATGGTGTTAACTCTTGACCTCTGCTTTAGACAAACTGAAAGATTTAAAGGAGAATGATGTATTTGATTGAGCAGAGAGATATTGTTTTTTGTGTCTTTCAGGGTGTAGGTGGTGTGGTCATTAAAGGACTTTTTACAGATGCCTGTAACATTAGACAAGAAGTAGCCATTAAGAAACTAATCGATGTTGACATCAACAAGGACAAGGTGTTAGATGCATTTAAACAGGAAGTGGACAATATAGGGAGTGCTGAACATGAGAACATTGTCAAGTTTTATGGATACAGAAGGAATCCTGGTCAGTAAATAGTTACCTATAACAGTGATCTTGACTTATGATGGAATGGTGTACTGAAAAATAATAATATTGTAGTGGTTTTTGTGATTGTCCACTAATATGATATTAGAGAAAACTTTATTTGGTCAGAATTGTGCAAGCATTTCCAGACCTATAGGGCTTGTAAGACTAGTAAAATTTTTAAAATGTTACTGGAAAAGTGAAATTTACACATAGAAGTAGTTCATGAGTGTCTATAAAAAATCCCAGGATTCTCTCTAGTATGAATATAACTCACATAAGCTGAATTATCATAAAATGAATTTAGTCAGATAACAGAAAGGTACGCTTAAGGTGGCAGTATTTTTAATTTCATGATCTTGTAAAAGGTGTGCAGTATCCATGTGTATTTATTCTCAGCTATTCATAACTATGCAATTACCAGTAATAGCTATTTATAACTACGTAATTACCAGAAACAGTAATCTATTTATAACTATGCAATTACCAGTAACAGCAGTCTATTTATAACATAAATTTCACAGGAGCAGGAAATCAGAATTTAAGTTTCGCTTTTAAAAGTTTTTAAAATATGAAAACAAAAATATTATAGTGCTCTAGAAGGATGTGGTGTTGAATTTAAATTTTACATGAAAAAATTTTGATGACTTTTAATTCTTTAATACGCTCAAGTACTCTGATGAACAATATATATATACACCTCTCAGGACTTGGTGCTGTAATACTGCTACATATTGTATTTGGCTTTGTTATGGTAAGTTATACTGTAAATCTGGTTATTTTTGCTGTTGATTAATTTTTAGCATTTTTGCGAGTCATTTGCTTTCCCAAAAATATTTTTCCTAAAATTGAATCTACTGTAAAAAAAAAACTAGATCCACCAACAATAAAATAAGCAGGAATTGCAGACGCTGTAGACATTCATTTTAAGTACTGTAAATACTCCAATGTGATACGAACCTTGTACGCGTATTAGGTTTTTACTTCTTGATCACGCTCTTATCAACTTTGTGTTAACTATGATTTGACAGCAATTTGTTGCCGCTGACCCCTTTCTCTGATTTTCCAATGGCCATGTAAACTTCGATATCTCGACATCCCCTCATTACATGTTTAACTACTTTATCAGTGACGAAGTAGTCTATGTCTCTGTTTATCACGACAATGGTTTCTGCTTTGCAGATTAAACGGGTGATATAGTGTTCTAGCCTTAATTGTTTAATTGATAGTTATGCAATAGGCAAAATTACTTGACCGTAACGGCATGAGCATCAACAGCTTGGCATAAGAATGTTAGATTAAAAAGAGTTGTACTGGTACTTAAATCGGACTATGTCTGCAGATAACACTCAATTCATCCATTCTTTCTTATTATTTCTTCACAAACATGGGTGATCCCTGCGTAAAGTTCATGTGATTTATATGGACATGCATGTTCATTCTAACAAGAAAAAAATTTGAAGCGCTCATTTGGGATGAGGGCTAAACTACTAGTACAGGCACAGTAGTTAAGAAATTTGAAGTCTAGGCAAGTTTTATTGTAAATGAAATGAACAAGAGAACGAGTGAAAAGCGTTGAGATGAATAAAGGCTGGTCGTTCCATGCACCGCTATTGATGATAATACACATAATGTGATCATATTATAATAAGTATGTGGCAATGCAAATTCAATCGACAACATCAACGACAAAGTGACAGGTTAATTGAGGAGGTGCACAAAAGGCGAATAACTAAACATAAAAAGAAAAATCATATACATGTGTTGAACAATCACGATTGCGTCTCACGGTCTTCCTGTTTCAACACAAAATTGAAATTGTTCTCTGGATTTTTTCTCTGCATATTATACACGGAGTTAGATGGGGTTTTTTTTCATGATTTTGGAAGACATTTTTAGATTCGCAACAGTGTTCTAGGATTTTCTTAAAAAACCACTTACCAACGGGTAAGTGGCAACCCAAAATTCACTTACCCTGTCATGAAAGTCACTTACCCAAACAAAAATGTCAGTTTATATCATTTTAATCATGATAATAGAAAACATTAAACACTTAATAAAGCAATGTAATACAGCATAATATTGATCAACAATTTCAAAGTTCCTCCCAGGGCTCGAACTCCACAGATTGCTGTCTGGGTAATGAGAGGATTGGGTTTATTTACATGTTTGGAGCCAGTGCCAATTCTCAGCCACAAAAAGAACGTTCACGTTTTTCTTTATCATAAATATGATCCTTTTCTCTTTTGCTAGTTTTCTCTTTAGATTTATCTGATGTTTTGTTAGGCTTGAATCCGAATCTCTCTAAACTCATTTTTAACTTTCTTCAAAAGTTTTCATCAAACCGGAAACAACATTTCGTTTTATTAAACGAAACTATACGTGAACTAAGTTCCGGTATTCCGTATTTCATGCCACGGCCATGGAGTTATTAAAAGCAATAAAACCAAACTAGGGACGATGGCCATGGAGTTATGTAAAGCATAATACAAAATTAGGGACGATATCATAATGCCACTTGTGAAATATTTATACGAATTATCGTGTGTTTTGAACGAAAATGTCGTAAAAACTAAATGGCATTGTCGCATATCTGAATTCCGGAACCGTGCCGAATTTTCAAATGGCTGACTATTTCAACTTTCGACGAATACGTATTACTGGCTCATTACTAGGTTTTAAAAACGGACTTTATCGTGAAATTCAGGGTCATACACGGACAATACTGACAGTATGATTTTAAATATCTTTAACATTTATAATATGCATGGGCTTCAAATTTCACTTACCCACGGGTAAGTAGCATATACTTTTCCAGTTACCCGACGTAAATTTTCACTTACCTCGGGTAACGGGTAATTGAATCCTAGAACACTGCGCAAAAATAAGAAACACAAAAATAAATCTATAGGCATTTTGCTTGAATTCGCAAAAATAAATCGACACAGAAATATCCAGATTTACGGTAGATCAAAAGTTAGAACTGGCCTACATTTCTCTATGTTTTTCACCTGCGCAGCTCCTTTGCTAGGACTGGGAGAGGACATATTGCTTCTGCATTACTCTTGGAATGCTGGTGTTTTAGCTTGCCTGAGCCAGGGGCTGAAATTAGCTATTGTAATCACCTAGTCCAGCATCTGTCTGTCCGTCTGGCATAAACTTGTAATATATTCTACTTCTTCAGAAACGGTGAAAGTATTTTGATCAAATCTGGTAGGGATGAAGATAATCATTTTTTGTTTCATTTCAGTATTGGATTCAAATCAAAGCCAAATTTTATATTTCTTTGGACTCATTTTTGCCCATTTTCATTAAATTAAGAACCCTTTTGAAGAAGAGGGAGCATATGCTTTGCTGCTGTCGGTCATTAGTTCAGTCAGTAGGTTTATAATCTGAACAGTTTTTCGTTCATTATATCTGCAACAGGTACACATATTGAAGTGAAATTTGGCATACAAATACATCACAAGAATATCTAGGTCAGGGTCTACTTTGGTTACCATCAAACAATTTTTATACGCCCGTCGTTAGATGGGACGTATTATGTTATGGCGCTGTCCGTCCCTCCCTCCGTCCGGGGTCATGTTTTCCGGACCTTTTTTTGCCGTCTTTCAAGATATTGAGTTGAAATTTTGTATATAGCTTTTTTTCAAGCGGCGTCAGTACCAGTTCGAGTTTTGTTACAATTGACATACTTTGAACGGATTTATGGCCCTTGGACTAAAAAATTTCAAGATTTTTTCAGAAATTCATTAAAAATCAATTTTTTGTCAAAACATTATGAAATTTATCATGAAACAAGTAAAATGTACCAACTATCACATATATTACGGGTTTTAATATCTTTTTTTTCATTTTTGAGAAATTTATAATTTCATGGGGAAGGGGGGTGACCATATGTCCTAGGGCATGTTTTCCGGACTTTTTTTTTGCCATCTTTCAAGATCTTGAAATAAAATTTGGTATATAGCTTTATATCAAGCGGCGTCAATACCAGTTCGAGTTTGGTTACGATTGATCACTTTTTACAGATTTATGGCCCTTGGACTTATAAATTTCAAGATTTTGTTTTGAAAATTCATTAAAAATCTAATTTTTATAAAAAACATTATAAAATTTATCATGAAACAAGTAAAATATACCGACTTCCACATATTTTACAGGGATTGATATCTTTTTCTTCAATTTTGAGAAACACAATTAACTTTAGTAAACGTCAGATGTTTTTCATGAAAATCATGCCAAATGCGAATTGATCCCGTCCGAATTAAGTGACAGGCGTATTATACTGCAATAGGTGTTGCTCTTGTTGACAGAGTTACATCCCTTGAACTTAGAAAGTTTCATTTAATTCAGTTTCCATTCATTATCTCGTTATCTTTGCAATGAGTGCATGCACTGATATGAAATTTGGCATACACATACATTTTGTAGGTCAGTCAGTCAGGTCTGTAGGTCTGACATTACGGGAAGGGGGGAATAAATGTTTTACAAACATCACTTGCTTCTTAGATTATCTCCTTGTAGGTTGCTTATAATGCATTGATTTTGTGTCTTTAAACTGATTTATTGCAGTAAATGTAATTGAAAAGAAATGGATTACAAAAATTGTTTATAGGATTTTTTAGAAATTTTTAAAGATTACAAAAAAGAGGTTGTATTTGCTATTAGTATGTTATAATAAACTTCAATGGACTTTTCCTCCTCAAATGATTGAAAGATGGAGAAATTTGTTAAGTATAAGTACTCAAGGTTCCCTACAAATGTTGCTGTTTTTTGACAAGATGCACTAAGGGATGGATCCAGGGTAGGCCTTAGAGTGTACATGTACCCTCCTTTGACTAACTTATTCTTCAGACTGGCTGTATAGATCAACAGATAGAATGTATCAGTCTAGAAGAGTGTTGTAAGAAGTGATGTTGTTTTTGGTTCCATTCAAAAATAAACATTTTGGACTTTTTTCATCTCCTCTGGAACTGACATTTCTTCTATTTTCAGGTAATTTCTTAGATTTTCTCCTTGACAGTTGTTTGATTTTGCATGTTTGAATTGATTTTGTTGTAATAAATGTCATTGGAAAGAAATAGAATATGAAAAAACTTAGTAGGAATTTTTGAAAATTTCTAAAACTAAGGACAAGGGGATATACTAATAACATCTAATGATGAGCTTTCATGGACCTTTGCTTAAGAGCTAGTGGAAAGATTTTGTTGAAACGTAGGGATAAAGAACGCAAACTGTCGCAAAAATGTTGTTGTTTTTTACCAGATCTGTCCAGGGATCTGGGCTGGATGACGTAGGTCCCAGACGGTACCCTCCTTTGACAAATTTCTGCTTCAGACTAGTTTCATAGATCATCAAACTGAATGCATTAGAGTGATCTGGAAGGATGTCTCAAGAATTTTGTTAGTATTGGTTCCCATCAGAAATCAAATTTTTTTGACGTCTTTTTGAACTTAATCATTTTGACACATTGTTTGAGTCATTTTTTTGATTTATTCAATACAGAGAAGTAATAAAGTATTTATTTGCCAACATTTATTTAAAATGTCTATTTCAAGGGTTATTTGAAAGTGTTATGTAAACATTTTGTATTTTAGTTTTATTATGATTTTTTTTTAATTAGTTTTGATATAGGCCGGTTCTGGCAGGCTGAAAGTTAGTTGTTGCATGCTGAAGGTTAGTTGTTGCATGCTGAAGGTTAGTTGTTCAAATCCAGCTGGAGGCAAACAATTTTTATTCCATTTTACACCAAAACAAGTTTTTTATGTTTTGCAGCACTCAATAAATCATATTTAAAAAAAAATATTGATTTACTGACAAAGAAAAGCAATTTTACAGTCTTTTGTCAGTTGTCTAAGAAAATAAAACCACAATTATCAAAATAATATAGAAAATAAATTAAAATCCTCCAAAAAGAGAAGTCCATGACATAAATAGCAAGAAGCACTAAAATTTCACAAGTTTTCAATCACATGGCCTTTTTCAAGTCACTGAATGGTAAACTGAAGCTATTGAAAATTTGTGGAATTTGATTGCATCTTGTTATTTATGCCATTGAATATATGTTATCCACAAATGTCTTCAAGCAGTCGGTTGATGTGAACGATCAGGCTGTGCTCAGGTGAGCAATACAAGCCCACTACAGGCTCTTGTTATTCATCAATAGTTGACCTCTTGTCATTGAGGGTTTAAATACATCCACATGTTTTGGCACATGTTCATGAAAAAAATATATATGTCCCAGTTCCTTACTTCCCGCATTAATTAAATCCAATCTGCCAAGAACACCCCAAATAAATGGTGTTGAGCTGTGTGTAGCTTGGAAGCAGGTGAATGGATCATGTATAGATATTAAGGCCACAAAACATAAGAAAATCCTTGGAATGGATCATGTACAGATATTACGACCACAAAATACAAGAAAATCGTTGGAATGGATCATGCACAAATATTACGGCCACAAAATGTAAGAAAATCCTTGGAACGGATCATGTACAGATATTATGGCCACAAAATGTAAGGAAATCGTTGGAATGGATCATGTACAAATGTTACAGCCACAAGATATAAGAAAATCCTTGGAATGGATTATGCACAGATATTACGGCCACAAAATGTAAGAAAATCCTTGGAATGGATCATGTACAGATATTATGGCCACAAATTGTAAGGAAATCGTTGGAATGGATCATATACAGATATTACGGCCACAGAATATAAGAAAATCTTTGGAATGGATCATGCACAGATATTATGGCCACAAAATATAAGAAAATCCTTGGAATGGATCATGTCCAGATATTATGGCCACAAAATGTAAGGAAATCGTTGGAATGGATCATGTACAGATATTACGGCCACATAATATAAGAGAATCTTTGGAATGGATCATGCACAGATATTATGGCCACAAAATATAAGAAAATCCTTGGAATGGATCATGTCCAGATATTATGGCCACAAAATGTAAGGAAATCGTTGGAATGGCATGAATCATCATTGATGTAATATAGTGGAGCGGGAACCTGACAAAATAGTTCTTTTGATGATACTAGCAACAAACTTGGCATGATACTTCTTTAGTATGTACTTATTCATATTAGACCGTGTGCCACGCAAATTTTGGTACTTTCAAGATGGCCGCCAAATTTTAAAAATGGCGGCGAATATTCGCTTGCCTGTATATATAGTATGGTCTAATGGTTATATTGGAACATATCTGGAACGGTGAGGGTTAAGATCTGATGGAAAATCAACCTGTAAATACTTTAAACTACATTTGGAGTAAATTACGGACTGCGCATGCACAAGCTTTGCATTTAATTACTTATTTTCACAGTTTATCGACTCAAATCCCGTCACAGGTACAACTACAAAGTGCTGTGCATGGTAAACCTGATCTATAGCACTTGCAGTTTCCAGAACAATTCTTTTTGCATCCGCATTTTGCAAGTTCTTGACAGGATGCCGCTATAGGTTGCAAGCTAGTCCAATACGGTACCCATACACCATCCTTTTTCACCCAACCCCATGCATCTGGTGATGGCAATTTCATCATCCGATTAAGGCATTGACCCCAAATATGGCCTGCTTGCAGAACAGCTCATTTTAAATGTTCAACTAATGCTGCCCGGGATGGTGGTATGGCATTGTATGGTTTTTGTTTTTGTGTGAACAAATCAGGTCTTGCTTTGTCAAGTTTGTTAGTTGAACTTGACCGATCATACATCACAGTAACAAATTTTTCAATGATCGTCATGTTTTCAGAAGATATTTTTTCTATAGGGACGCTTAACATACTAAAAACCTCCGTTGCCTCCTGATATACATTCCAAGCCTGCCAACATGATTTTTTCCCTTTACCGACAAATGCAGAGACTGTATCACAACCAGAAAAAGCGTGAAAAAATGGCAGTGATCTAGTTCTTGGTCCCAGAGAGTTTGATATGTCGTGTAAAGGGACCCTTCTTAGGTCCTTTCCTTTGCCAAATGTAACCCAGAATCTGTCAATATTTAATTGATCAAACATTGAGACACCTAGGACAACAACATCTGTATCCGAACTCACCAACATAACACTCTCACTTCCTTTATCCGCTACATCTTTTGCATGGAGAAACATTCTGGTGTCTGCTTCTTCGTGATTACACGGTGATATATGTGAAACATCAACATCGTTGTTTGTTACAACATGGTCCTCTCGAGTCGCAATTATGTCTGTTTCACACTTCAGCCCAGACAGTTTTTCAGCTAGGAAACGAAAAAGTTCACTTTTATTTTCATCACATCTTAAGAATGTGTTCCAAGACTTTGATGGTCTACAGTAATTCCAAATTCAATATCAAACCCCAAAATTGAAATTGAGGAAATTCTTTCTCGCGCAATGAAAAACCCCAAAATTGAAATTGAGGAAATTCTTTCTCGCACAATGAAAACCATTCTAACATTTCATTGACAGCAATGTCTTCTATATTTATTTGACCCTCAGTAGCATTCTTAAATGCTAGCTTCATCAATTCATACAGACTGCAAGCCGTTATCTGATGAATTTGTCTCGTCTTTGCAACGTTTGAAACTGTTAGGAAAGATTCAGCAGATCTTGAAGATGCAATTTCCGCCTCAGTCAAAGCTGTTACCCAACCAGATCCCTTTAGTAAATCACCCAATAGTTTCAAAGCAGCCATATCTATGTGCAAACCTCCAAACATTATCACAAATTTATATATATTGTCTGGCCACTGCCATTGTATCTTTTTTGCAAGAACAAACAATGGTTGGTCTGCTGTCATAACTGGAGTTTGAGTGGGATTTAGGAAATTAGTGACTTCTCGTATTTTATCCATGGCATGTTTAATTGTCGACACAGAGTGTGCCTGATCCTGCAACAAAGGAAGTAATGATGTTGTGCTGACTTTAACATGAGGACCCCTACCTCGCGAAGAATGGTATGATGACCATGATACGTTCTCTAGATTTAAGACTTCTTGTGTCAAACTAACAAACTGAAGCTAGTCAAACTCACTTGAGGTTATGTAAAAAGTAATCTTGGTTCTGAAGTTTAACAGGTGTTTGCACTATTGGAGGTGATGGTTTTGTTTTTAGAAAAGCAGGTGGTACATTTGTGTACGTATCAGGGAGATTTGATACTTTTTTCGAAGTGAGTTTATGTTCAATAAGCGGAAATTCACGTCTCTCTGTATTATCACTAATAGAAGGGTGTTGAAAAATAGATATTCCTGTTCCATGAAATAATGTCATTGCCGTTGTAGAAGAAGGATTGTGATCAATATTATCGACAGCTGAGGTAGTGAATACACCCTTGTGTAAACCTGGTGGACAGACAATACCTTCTTCTAAATATTTCTGAAGTACACTATCACCAAGCATTGTAGAAATTTCCAGCACACGGTCATACCAAATACAGATACCGTGTTGAAATAGAATATCTATTAGATTGCGTTTTCGTGTCTTTGCAAACAAAAGAATCCCTACATAAATCTAAACGGAGGTTCACGATCTGAAGAGTGTCTCTGGTGAATGCTAGTGCCTTTAGTTGCTTTTTTATAGTAATTAAAAAGCAACAACTGAGCAATGGCAAGATCAGAATCAGTGATCCCGTTTTCAAGTTGGGATTCGATATCAGTTGCATGCTATATCATTGAGACCAGTTCTAACAAAGAACTTGGAACAGCTTCTGACAATGATTCGTCGCTTAATTTACCAGTGAATTTAACCTTGTGCTGACACATTTCTTTGCGAACTATCTCGGCTGCCTTTGCTAAATACATAGCATCAGTAAACTCACAGGCAGTGACAACTGCTTGTCCAATATCTTTCTCAGACACTAGTACCACTTCACGTCCTCTATGGTATGCTTGCAAATCTGGTATCTTTGATAAGATTCTGTCTTTCAATTTTGTTTTATTTAATTTTGTTGAAATTGACGGATACGTAAACTCTTTTTTCTGATGAAATTTGATGAACCACTTTCGACTTCAATCTCAACAGATCTCCTTTTTCTCGCCCTTTGTAGTTTTGTATTGCTGAACATTATTCTGCAAGAATGATGGTACTTTGCATTATTCTTTACTAAAGTTGCATCAATGCCCTGGCCATCATCAGTGCGTCGAATGTCTACATGGATTGGCATTTTATTCAAGCATTTGAACTCGGGTACATGTATATTCTTTGCAAGCAGGGTATAACCCAATTTGCTCTGGTCCAAAGGATCTGACATAAAAAGCATTTAGACCAATCAGTTTCCCTTTCGTCGTCGGGAGATGTTGACAAACGAATTCTTTTTGACATTTCAATTTAAAATTGAAAACAATCAATTATTTCATTATTCAACCAATATTTGCACGTACGGCTATTAATAGGAACTGCAAAGCAGACAGACTGGTGGGTTATCCACTTGTAATTACAGTCCATGCACGTGTGCACGTGTTACGCTTAAACACAGAAATCTCTGACAGAGGGTGCCACTTTCGTTTTCTGATGATAATTTTGGAATTACTATGTATTTGACAAACAGAAAGAGGAAGAAAGGTGCCCTTTTTGTCACCCCAATTCCCACAAACTGACGCCATGCCAAGTTTTGAGGCAAGAATGTTGCATGAGTTTGTCCAAGTATTGTAAACAACTAACTCATGAATTATGAATTAATTTTTGGTATTTAGACCAATGGACATGAGTAACAGGCCAGAAACAATTGTTATTTAAAAGTTTAAATGTTAAGCAGCCTCAAGGAAGAAATTTCATAAATGATTCAGACTAAAATAGCAAAATAACCCTTAGTTAACCATGCATCCAACATACAATTTTGAACATAAATCCTATTCAGCCGCCATTTTAAATTTTGGCCGCCATCTTGAAATGGTAGGAAAATCCAGTTGGCACACAGTCTATATTGATAATATACTATCAGAAGATTATTCCTACAAATTTTCATGCTTGTATCACAAAAAGAACTATTTTGGTAGAATTTAAGCATAAGCCGCCCCACTAATATTACAGTTATGTGGTGTTACAGTTGTGTGAGGTTACAGTGGTTTGAGATTATCTTTATGTAATATTACAGCTATATGGTATTACAGTCATGTGAGGTTACAGTGGTTTGAGATTATCGTTATGTAATATTACAGCTATATGGTATTACAGTCATGTGAGATTACAGTGGTTTGAGATTACAGATATGTGATATTACAGCTATATGGTATTACAGTCATGTGAGATTACAGTGGTTTGAGATTACAGATATGTGATATTACAGCTATATGGTATTACAGTCATGTGATTTTACAGTTATGTGATGTTACAGCTATATGGTATTACAGTCATGTGATTTTACAGTGGTGTGAGATTACAGTTATGTGATATTACAGCTATATGGTATTACAGTCATGTGAGATTACAGTTATATGGTATTACAGTCATGTGATATTACAGCTATATGGTATTACAGTCATGTGATTTTACAGTGGTGTGAGATTACAGTTATGTGATATTACAGCTATATGGTATTACAGTCATGTTAGATTACAGTTATATGGTATTACAGTCATGTGATTTTACAGTGGTTTGAGATTACAATTATGTGCTATTACAGTTAAGTGAATATTACAGTTTGATGAAAATAGTAGTTATTATTGTGAAGTTTTCCTTTAATTTTAGAATTTTTAATTGTTATGGAGCTGGTAGAGAATGGGTCACTCAAAATGTACCTTGATGGAGCACGTGAAAAAGGTCTCAAAATAGCTCATGCTCGCCTTTTGAAAATCTGCATAGACGTTGCAAATGTATGTATAATTTTATATTGATTTTAGATTACGTAAACCGTTTGTTTGAGTGTATTAAAGCTACCTTGAGTGTTGTCATTTAAATACATCTTATCCCTTTCTTGCTGTGAATAATTCAGTATTGTGATACTTCAGGTTTGGGAAGCAAGCTTAATGTACTTGATTGTAAATTCTTTTTTCTGCCTATATGCAGGGAATGGATTACTTGTCTTCAAAGAACATAGTGCACTGTGATTTAGCGGCACGCAATGTGCTGCTGACGAAAGAATACAAAGCTAAAATAACAGACTTTGGACTCTCCAAGGCCCTTAAAGAAGATGAAGATTACTATATACGCAAGAGAAACTGCAATATTCCATTTATGTAGTGAGTAATTGTCATTAATTTGTACATATATCCATATAATAACTTGATTTGTATTATAGTTGGAAATCTCTGGTTTATGTATTCTTTCTTTAGATAGAACACATTACTATACCTCATTTTCTAATTCTCTTTTTTACCTCCTACTTGTGCCAAAAAATTACATTTTGTGAATGTTGACTATTTTCATCTGTTTACAGCATGGCTCCTGAGTATTTTGATCGACAGAAGCTGTCAGTGAAAGGAGATGTCTGGGGATATGGCGTGTTGATGTGGGAATGTTTTTCAATGGGACTAGTGCCAAACTTATTTGGAGAAGTGGATAAAGTTGGAGAATTTAAAAAACTTGCATATTATGTTTTGCATGAAGGAAATAGATTGAGGCAGACTGAGAGTATGTTGTCCATATAATATTCTGTAGCTATGTTTTGTTCTTCTTATGCCCCTGGAATCAGATTCAGAAACATGTTGTTATGCACCTGGAATCAGATCCAGGGACATGTTGTTATGCCTCTGGAATCAGATTCAGGGACATGTTGTTATGCCCCTGGAATCAGATTCAGGGACATGTTGTTATGCCTCTGGAATCAGATTCAGGGACATGTTGTTATGCCCCTGGAATCAGATTCAGGGACATGTTGTTATGCCCCTGGAATCAGATTCAGGGACATGTTGTTATGCCCCTGGAATCAGATTCAGAGACATGTTGTTATGCCTCTGGAATCAGATTCAGGGACATGTTGTTATGCCTCTGGAAACAGATTCAGGGACATGTTGTTATGCCCCTGGAATCAGATTCAGGGACATGTTGTTGTGCCCCTGGAATCAGATTCAGGGACATGTTGTTATGCCTTTGGAATCAGATTCAGGGACATGTTGTCATGCCAGATTCAGGGACATGTTGTTATGCCCCTGGAATCAGATTCAGGGACATGTTGTTATGCCAGATTCAGGGACATGTTGTTATGCCCCTGGAATCCTATTCAGGGATAAGTTGTTATGCCCCTGGAATCAGATTCAGGGACATGTTGTTGTGCCCCTGGAATCAGATTCAGGGACATGTTGTTATGCCTCTGGAATCAGATTCAGGGACATGTTGTTATGCCAGATTCAGGGACATGTTGTTATGCCCCTGGAATCCGATTCAGGGACATGTTGTTATGCCAGATTCAGGGACATGTTGTTATGCCCCTGGAATCCGATTCAGGGATAAGTTGTTATGCCTCAGGAATCAGATTCAGGGACATGTTGTTGTGCCCCTGGAATCAGATTCAGGGACATGTTGTTATGCCTCTGGAATCAGATTCAGGGACATGTTGTTATGCCAGATTCAGGGACATGTTGTTATGCCCCTGGAATCAGATTCAGGGACATGATGTTATGCCCCTGGAATCAGATTCAGGGACATGATGTTGTGCCCCTGGAATCAGATTCAGGGACATGTTGTTATGCCCCTGGAATCAGATTCAGGGACATGATGTTATGCCCCTGGAATCAGATTCAGGGACATGATGTTGTGCCCCTGGAATCAGATTCAGGGACATGTTGTTGTGCCCCTTGAATCAGATTCAGGGACATGTTGTTATGCCTTTGAAATCAGATTCAGGGACATGTTGTCATGCCTCTGGAATCAGATTCAGGGGCATGTTGTTATGCCCCTGGAATCAGATTCAGGGACATGTTGTTATGCCAGATTCAGGGACATGTTGTTATGCCCCTGGAATCAGATTCAGGGACATGTTGTTATGCCTCTGGAATCCGATTCAGGGATAAGTTGTTATGCCTTTGGAATCAGATTCAGGGACATGTTGTTGTGCCCCTGGAATCAGATTCAGGGACATGTTGTTATGCCTTTGGAATCAGATTCAGGGACATGTTGTTATGCCCCTGGAATCAGATTCAGGGACATGTTGTTATGCCCCTGGAATCAGATTCAGGGACATGATCTTGTGCCCCTGGAATCAGATTCAGGGACATGTTGTTATGCCCCTGGAATCAGATTCAGGGACATGTTGTTTTGGTTGTCTTTCTATCTGCTTATTATCCATGGCAAAAAACTTTAACATTTTTTACAAACGGTAAATAGTAAGAGTTACGGCTTGTTTGGATTAATTCACATGTTTAATTCTTGGTCTTGATTGAGAACTTTGACCTACTTTTCACAAAATTCATCCTGTCATTGTTCATTTAAACTTCCATGAATGCAGATTCCATAACTTCTATTTGCATGAATTAATCTTGGTATGTTGTAAAGCAAACAGCACATTAATCATGAATCATGAGGTCTAAGATATAAAGTAAAAAGGAATGGCAGTATTTGAACGGTAACAACCTGCAGTATCAAATACCTTCATCAAGGATCGTATCATATTTTACTGTACAATTAAATTCGGTTGGTTGGTTGGTGTTTTACGTCGCTTTCAACAAAAAATCATGAACATCAGCTTACTAAATTAATATTCACTCACTGACCTACATCATAACATAGTCAATTTGATGCTTTTATCTAGAGATTGTAGTGGCTTTATAAGTCAGCATCCTAATGTGTTGTTGTTTTATATTGTTATACATTTTTACAATATAAATGATTCCATTTATAGACTGTCCAGATGATGTATATCAGCTAATGGAGAAATGCTGGAAGTGGTTACCAGAGGAAAGACCTTCATTTCCCTCAATCTACCAGCGATGTTTGTAAGTTTAACAAAAAGCAAAAATATTCAAATTCTAGGTCTTGGTCACTGAATGGACCAAATTGTAGAGACTGACCTTCATCATGTCCAGATTTGGTCCTTTCAGTGGTTATCTCCAGACATTTGGCTACACTTGTCAACACTGTACAGGTAAGGTGAGGCATTATAAGGTAAGATGAGGCATTCAACACTTGTCACCACTATACAGGTAAAGTGAGGCATTCAACACTTGTCACCACTATACAGGTGAAATGAGGCATTCAACACTCGTCTCCATTATATAGGTGGGGTGAAGTATTAAACACTTTTCACCACTATACAGGTGAGATGAGGCACTATAAGGTAAGGTGAGGCATTCAACACTTGTTACCACTATACAGGTGAATGAAGCATTAAACACTTGTCACCCCTGTACAGGTAAGGTGAAGCATTCAACACTTGTCACCACTATACAGGTGAATGAAGCATTCAACACTTGTCACCACTATACAGGTGAATGAAGCATTAAACACTTGTCACCACTGTACAGGTAAGGTGAGGCATTCAGCGTTTGTCACCCCTATACAGGTAAGGTGAGGCATTCAACACTTGTCACCACTACACAGGTGATTGAGGAATTAAACACTTGTCACCACTATACAGGTGAATAAGGCATTAAACACTAGTCACCACTGTACAGGTGAGATAAGGGATTATAAGGTAAGGTGAGGCATTCAAAACTTGTCACCACTATACAGGTGAGGTGAAGCATTAAACACTTGTCACCACTATACAGGTGAGATGAGGCATTCAACACTTGTCACCACTATACAGGTGAATGAAGCATTAAACACTTGTCACCACTGTACAGGTTTGGGTACTTGTAGTGTGGCATTAAGCACTTGTCACCACAAGATATGTGGGGTACACCTGGTGTCACATTCTACACTTGTCACTACTGTACAGGAAAGTTAGTCCTTGTGTCACATTCTACACGTCACTGCCATACAGGTAAGGTACTCCTGGTATCACATTCAACACTTGTCACTACTGTTTCAGGTAAGGTACTCCTGGTGTCACATTCTACACTTGCCACTACTGTACAGGTAAGGTACTCTTGTTGTAACATTCAACACTTGTCACTACAGTACAGGTAAGGTACTCCTGGAGTCACATTCAGCCCTTGTCACTACTGTCCAGGAAAGTTAGTCCTTGTGTCAAATTCAACACTTGTCACTACTGTACAGGTAAGGTACTCCTGGTGTCACATTCTACACTTGTCACTACTGTACTGGTAAGGTACTCCTGGTGTCACATTCAGCATTTGTCACTACTGTACAGGAAAGTTAGTCCTTGTGTCACATTCAACACTTGTCACTACTGTACAGGTAAGGTACCCCTGGTGTCACATTCAACACTTGTCACTACTGTACAGGAAAGTTAGTCCTGGTGTCACATTCAACACTTGTCACTCTTGTACAGGTAAGGTACTCTTGGTGTGGCACTAAGCAACATTCTTACAGATGGAAATCAGAACATTGTGTATAGCACTAGATTTTCTCATGAATAATATTTTTGTGCAATTTGATGGCAAGATATATCAACAAATAGTTGGGATTCCTATGGGTACTAACTGCGCGCCTCTGATAGCAGATTTATTTCTTTATTGTTATGAGAGGGATTTTATGGTTTCTATTCAAAAATCAAAACGTTTTGACCTCATTGACAAATTTAATAATACTTGCAGATATCTGGATGACATTTTGGTTATTGATAACCCTGAATTCGAACAATTTATATCAGAAATATATCCACCAGAGCTCACATTGAATAAAGCTAATACTTGAGATAAATCTACACCTTTCTTAGATATAAACATCAAAATTATCAACAACCTAATATATACTAATATTTATGATAAACGTGAGGATTTTGGATTTCCTATTGTAAATTTCCCTTACTTGGATGGCGATGTCCCTCGACTCCCATCATATGGTATCTATATATCTCAATTAGTTCGATTTGTCAGAGGCTGCACCGATGTTTTGGACTTTCATAAACGAAATTTACAAATTACTACTAAACTTTTAACTCAGGGTTACAGATATCACAAGCTAAGAAAAACATTTGGCAAATTCTTCAGATATTATTCAGAACTTCTATCTAAATTTGGAAATATTTCTTTTCAACAGTATGTATCCAATGGAATTTCCCATCCTAATTTTTACGGTGATCTCGTATATAAACTAAGGAAAGTAAAAGGCTCCGATAACGTTATTTTATCATGTAATAAAATAGTCAAACGTCTCCTAAATAGACAATATGATATTGAGATCATCAAAAAGACTATAGGTCTTGTATTTGGCCCCTCTACAGCCTTATGCAGACTTTTACTTGAACGTTGCACGCTGACTAACAGGGCAGTGGGGACTATATGACGGGCCTTGTCCAAACCTGTTTCAGAGGAGACATGGTCCTGAACCTCGTCCCCTCTGACTGTTAGTCGGGACTCTTACAGATCTAGGGTCTTAGCTCGCTTTCAGACTGGCAGAGCACGGTTTATCATGTTGATGTCGCATATATTTTTATACCATTATGTGTTTTACAATACCTTACGTGTTTATATTTTTATGACCTCTCAATATGCGATACCTGTTGACCCTTGTTCTTTACATGGAGGATTATTTATAAATTTTTAAATGTACGTCTTTTGATTGTTCTGCTGTTACAGTGAGTGGGAAGGTGGGCCCGTAAACCGGTTAACCACACCATTTGTTTGGCTTTTGTCAAATTAAATGACCGTCCTAAGTCGGTATCGTAATTGCACTACAATCAAATATTTTTGTTATGTGTTAAATGTTCTATTATATTATTTATATTCATGTATTGTATGGCTCCATGGTGACTTCTGCCACATAACTGAGCCGGTAACTCCTCTTTTTTCTTTCATAATAGCAATTTTTATATTTTTCAGTCCATTATGTATGTTTTGAAAAAAAGATTTTGATTGGGATAAGTGGGAGGGGTTCATGGTTTATTAAAAGCTAGTTCAGCTTTCCAGGTCATAGTAAACATGAAGAACAACCTGTCCATATAAAAAAATATATAAAAAAAATGCTTTTTTCAGTGACTGTACTGGTAGAGCTTTAGACCTGACTGTGTCACTTGTTAACATACACCTGAATATATCAGTGATGTTAGTAACCATTTAACCGATCTTCATTGCAGAGTCCTCCAGGAAACTATTGGTTATGATGAAGTATCGTGAGAAAGGTTTTAAGGAGGATCAGTAAACTACTTAATCCATGCAGCAGTTGCCTTTCTTGCTACATCATTACATCATTATCATGATGTTAAGGATGATCCTGTAATTTTTACTGTGTTATTTCTGTCTTTCATGTAATATTCTATTGTATACATGTGCATATATTTGTGTTAAAATGCTATAAAATGCATCACAAAAATATGCATATCATAAGGTTTATATATTGATTACAAGTATTTGTATGGCATAAACATTACTGTTAGCAACTCACAGAAGTTTATGTGCTTTACATAATACTAATAAATGTGTTAAATGAGGTCGTTTGATATGCTATGAATAAACAGAGAGACCTTTATGCTGTAGACAATATACAAATAAAGTCTTTATGCTATAAATATTACTTAACAGGAATCTCTGTAAAGTAAGTGACATAGGACTCGTCTAAAAAATGATGTCATTATACTAGAGGTTTTTCTGCTATAAGTAATGTATTAAGAGGTCCTTACAATAAAGGGGTTTTATTCTATGAATACCTGAGAGGTCTTTATACTATACATAATTATACCTGAGAGGTCTTTATACTCTACATAATTATACCTTAGAGGTCTTTATACTATACATAATTATACCTGAGAGGTCTTTATGCTCTACATAATTATACCTGAGAGGTCTTTTTGCTCTACATAATTATACCTGAGAGGTCTTTTTGCTCTACATAATTATATCTGAGAGGTCTTTATGCTAGTATATAGCTCATAAACAATATACAGTATACATGTATGTTTTAAGGAGATTCATTTAGCAGATTGAGCATGGTACTTTACGGACGTGGTCATTACTACTCATATGTAATATACTCAAAGAAATGAAAAAGGACAGTCCTAAGCCATGTTAATTGTTTACTGTGCTAATATATTACAAATTTTTACTTTCATTTTGCGTCAAAATTTGGTAGCAGAAGAATTAGTTCACATACAGTGGGTAATATGTATAGATCTCAATGATGTATAAAGAAGTGTTAGTGCTACAAATTGATAATAAAAAGTACATGATATACTGTAGAAGATACACAATGATATTCTGTTAATAGAGATGGAAAAAGAATATCTAAAACAATGTACTATAGGAATTAATATGTTGTAAATCATCATCAAAAACAATGGTCATTACGTGTATATCATGTACCTTCACATTCTTGACCGGAGTCGTACATATCCCGAGAATTCAACGACTTAATACAGAAATAGTAATATTTTGAATTGTTTAATATATTATGTTCATGTATAATTATATGAATTTGGTGCTTATTGTATGAAGAACAACTGTTTAGATATTTATTTATTCATTTTTAAGAAATACAAACTCACTGAATAATGATGTTCTGTGTTATATAATTTTTAAAATCTCTGTTAAGTACATCCCACAGAGCGTGATGTATAAACTTTTAACCTTGACCATATCCTCTGAATTATAAAAAAAAAATGTTTTATATTTAGCTTCTATATTCCTTGTGACTAAGCTGTTGGTTGATGCCATATTTCCTCTTTGTGACCTGGATTTTGACATTAGAATCAATTTTCAAAAAATTTAACTTTGGCTACATTTTTTCAATAGTGTGTTTCATAATTTTAATGTTAAAGACAAAAGGCACATATTATTGGCAAGAATTTTCTTTTCTTTTGACAACTGTTGTTGTAATGTTTATTCTGTGCAGAGATATCAGATTTAATCTACATGAATATTTAAGTTAAATCTATTTTTACATTTTATTCAAGTTAAATTGTTCACTTCATTATGTATTTGTTTTGTGTGTTTATAGCATTTCATTGCTTTTGCCCCGTTACCACTCACTGTAGGATATGTAAATTCTTACTGCCGTAGAGCACCCCCTACTGTGTGTGTAATGAATACCAAGCAAGTCTTTAACCTGCCGCGTGTACCAGCCAGGTTAACATACTACGTGCACTAGCTCTGTTAACTGCTACGTGTACTAGCGACGTTAACATTTTTACATGTACTAAGATAGGTTAACATACTACATGCACTAGCTAGGTTAACATGCTACATGTACTAGCTAGGTTAACATGCTACATGTACTAGCTAGGCTAACATACTACGTGTACCAGCCAGGTTAACATACTATGTGTACTAGCTAGGTTAGCATACTATGTGCACTAGCTAGGTTAACATGCTACATGCACTAACTAGGTTAACATGCTACATGTACTAGCTAGGTTAACATACTACATGTACTAACTAGGTTAACAAACTATGTACACCAGCCAGGTTAACATACTATGTGTACTAGCTTGGTTAACATGCTACGTGTACTAGCTAGGTTAACATACTACATGCACTTGCTAGGTTAACATGCTACATGTACTAGTTAGGTTAACATGCTACATGTACTAACTAGGTTAGCATACTACGTGCACTAGCTAGGTTAACATGCTACATGTACTAGTTAGGTTAACATACTATGTGTACTAGCTAGGTTAGCATAATATGTATACCAGCTATATTAACATACCACATTTACTAGCTAAGTTAACATACTGCGTTTACTATCCGTGTTAACATATTAAGTATACTATTTATGTTAACGTTATGTGAAGCATACTGTCCGTCATCTAAAGGCTTATATGAGCTATTATGATTGCACAATGTCTGTCATCTAAAGGCTTATATGAGCTATTATGATTGCATAATGTCTGTCATCTGAAGGCTTATATGAGCTATTATGATGGCATACTGTCCATCATCTGAAGGCTTATATGAGCTATTATGATGGCATACTGTCTGTCATCTGAAGGCTTATATGAGCTATTATGATGGGCATACTGTCTTTCATCTGAAGGCTTATATGAGCTAGTATGATGGCATACTGTCTGTCATCTGTTGTTTTCCATTCCTTAACTTTCCACATTTTCAACTTCTTTTTAAGAACCATGGAATGGATGAAATACTTCATTCCCTGATAGTGTAGTTGTTTTATTGGCTGGATCCATCAAGGGGAGGATCCAGGGCAAGGTGACATCAACCCAAAGGGATATCCTCCTTAGCAGACTTGTTCAAACTGACTGCATAGATCAACAAACAGAATGAACAATTTTTTTAGATTAATATATGTTCTTTAATTAAAGTACAAAAAGGGGTCATTCATTGCAAATCTCTGAATCTCTGACTGTAGAGTCCTATTCCATCTGGATGACCTGGCATTTGTAACTGCTGTTTAAATATTCAGTTATACTTAAGAACATTGTTTTCCTATTTAGATAAAAACTTCATCATGAGTTAACCCTAAGATATTGATTCAGTATAGAGAAGCAAGTTTACAGTCATTTGTCAGTCGTCAAAAAATACAGTAAACAAGAGACTACAACTACAGATCTGCAAAATTTTTAAGCAGTCAGATGTTTGTGAATTATCAAATTGTGCTCAGGTAAGGTATATAGGGTCATTTAGGCTTCTTTTCTCAACCTTACCATCATGAAGTTTTGGAGTGATATGCTATACACTTAACTCTGAGCATCGTAATTTCATTTAAGGGACTGCATCCATTTGTTGAGAAAGATAGCTTTACATGACAAAATTACTGAATTCCTTTACAGATTTTCAGATTGATTAATGATCCAAATTAGGCCTATTGATGCCACTTGCTTATCACGTAAAAATGAAAACTGACAGTTATTCTTCAAAAGCTATTGGGGTGAAGGACTCTATATATCCTATGAATCATAACTGTACACTTACCATAAACATGTCATAATCTGAATTACATATCATATATAAGTAAGTCTGAAAGTTGACTCTCGGTTACTCAAACACTGGTAACTTGAATTTCCCGTTAGTTCAAACTGAATTAAGGTCCCAATTTTATTTTCTTTATATGAATCTGTATCCTTCACTCAAACTCTGCATACTCTCACAGGTTTACATGGACCCTTAGAGTGCCAGTGATCAGGAGTCAAAGGAATTTTATATTGATTAATATTTTCACTTAAAGCCATATTGTTCTTTTTTAAGATATTTTTCAGTATATGGTTTGCATAGTGCCGCGGGCTTTCTAGCCTTTGTATATCTTGCTCAGTGCTCCTTGCTGTTTTAAGATGTTAACAACAGAGACACGTAAAGTGAACTTTGCATGGATTTCATTATATTGTTCATGTTTTAGGAAAAAAGATGAGAGAACGATGACTTGTATAATTATAAAGGAGAATTGCTCGGCTCCTAAAGTTTCAACCATCTGGTCTTATCAAGTAATAAGAATTATTCCTCTTGTTCGTTTTATTTTTGTATGACGTGATAATTGCCAGGTGGCTAGATTTTGAATTATCTGATATGTATTATTATTCTTTGTACTTGAGAGTCTAAAATTCAGGTCTCTGCTTTTGTTATAAGAGGTACCTTACATTTGTTAATTATAAAATAAATTGCCTTCCTGTTTTGTTGTTCATGTCACTTTAATGTCTGTTATGTACATAGTATTATCTATTGATATATTTGTATGTTGATGTTTTGTAGAATTATGTTTCTTTATTTTGCTGAACTCTGTTAGTAATGATTAATAGATAATTTAAAATTTATGAATTGTTAAATTCATTTACAGTAAGAGCAAGTTTTGCTTTGCAAAACTAGCCAGTTACTTTATTTAAGGAGAGAAAATTTCTACAAAGGGAAAAATGAAGATAATAAAATGCAATAATGCTTGTAAAAACATTAGGTATCATTCTTTTTTCAACAAGTGAAGCCAACCACCAGGATATACCGGGATTGGCTATCCTATCTCAAATGGTTCTGTCTGTATTCTATTGTTAAGATGCAATTTATTAGCAATGTTGAGCTTGCGACCTTACCTTCTTATCCCTGACCTTGACATATCATAACCTTGCCCTTTGGTAACAAAGAGTATGTCTTCTATATTTGATAGTCCTCGCCCAAGCGATTAAATATTGTTAACATTGTTAACTAATAAGGTTGAGCACCTGACCTTGACCTTTAACCCCGACCTTGAAATTAATAGGTGTCTTATCATCAGAAGTATGTTATCAAATTTAATGTTCCTTGCCAAAAGGATTTGGTCTGTATCATGTCAACAAACTTTCTCAACAAAGTTTTAGCTCTTGACCATGACGTTTTAGCTCTTGACCATGACGTTTTTAGCTCTTGACCATGACGTTTTTAGCTCTTGACTATGACGTTTTAGCTCTTGACCATGACGTTTTTAGCTCTTGACCATAACGTTTTAAAGATTCGAAGAAGTCCTCCAAAGGGAAGTCCGGTACATAAAATGTAAAAGAACACAAACACTCTGTATTGCAAATTTTCGGCCTCACGACCTTTATCAAGCAATTTTTCAGATGACAAATACAAAGCCAAGTAAAATCCATGTTTACGTCTCAAAGATACATAAGCTTCTGTATCTTTGAGACGTAAACATGGATTTTACTTGGCTTTGTATTTGTCATCTGAAACAATGCTTGATAAAGGTCGTGAGGCCGAAAATTTGCAATACAGAGTGTTTGTGTTCTTTTACATAACGTTTTAGCTCTTGACCATGACGTTTTTAGCTCTTGACCATGACGTTTTTAGCTCTTGACCATGACGTTATCGTCCTGCCATAAGGAGTATTTGTATAGAACCAAGTTTGACGGTCCTTATTTAAGAAATTTGGTCGTATCTCTTGAGGGTTTATCAATAATGTTAAGCAGGTCACCTTGACGTTTGACGGTCAGTATCGGGTCTTCAAGCTTAGAGGACATTGAGGACAGATAGACAGACGAACCGCGCTATACTATTAAACGATGGGCGTATAAAAGGCCTTTTCAAAATATTTATAATTCTAAATATTACCTAGATCTTATTTTATATGTTTGTGTCACTGTCAGTCTGCACACAACAACTTTAGCAGAGTGTTGTGATAACCCTTCTGTTTCCCTTGTGAAACTAGTAGCGAACTGTTGTGATAACCCTACTGACTACTTTGTGATACTACTAGCGAACTGTTGTGATAGCCCCACTCTTTACTGTGTGATACTACTAGCGTACTGTTGTGATTACCACACAGTTTAATCTGTGATACTACAAGCGTACTGTTGTGATAGCCCCACTCTTTACTGTGTGATACTACTAGCGTACTGTTGTGATAGCCCCACTCTTTACTGTGTGATACTACTAGCGTACTGTTGTGATAGCCCCACTCTTTACTGTGTGATACTACTAGCGTACTGTTGTGATAGCCCCACTCTTTACTGTGTGATACTACTAGCGTACTGTTGTGATTACCACACAGTTTAATCTGTGATACAACTAGCGAACTGTTGTGATAACCCCACTGATTACTTTGTGATACTACTAGCAGACTCTTGTGATAACACCACTGATTACTTTGTGATACTACTAGCAGGCTGTTGTGATAACCCCACTGATTACTTTGTGATACTACTAGCGAACTGATTTGATAGCTGTTTACTTTCTTTACATCTATCTGAGATGTCTTCCAAATAGTATTTATTTGTTCATGATGATACTTGTAATGTAAACATGCGTAGATTTCAATGAAATTAATTACTGTTAATTCTCAAAATTAATAATAATAATAGAAAGAAATTGAAGCACTGCTTTATACTCTCACCTAAGAGGGGGCTTTGACTTAGAGTCTGTTCGTCCCATCCATTTTGTTCCTGCATTATGAAAAATGAAATTGAATAGTATGGCTTGGGAGAGTCTTGTGTTACCGCTAGAGACATTGTGATTTTACTAAAGGCAAGTCGAGTTATCTCTCTTTGCGAAGGATGAATTATAGCGTTGCGCGGTAGACCTTTCCACAAACTTCATTGTCTTCAATTCATGACTTTGTTTGACATTGTTTACTCGCATATCTTGTAAAACATATTCCCGTCTCCTCTTGTATTCAGTCTGTATAATACATAAATACAAACAGCGGAAACTTCTTTCATGTATCTCTCCAAGGGAAACCGTATCCCATACGTCTGTTATCTGCATAACAAGATGTTTATTAATGTTTTCAGTCATCCAGGGAAGTGAAATCTTATCGTTTTTAATGTTCTAATGATACATTTGTGTATTCAATCTGATATAGTTTGATCTGCCGATAGCAAAGATATCGCATGGCACAAAAATGGCTGTTCTGTGCTGGCGGCCGTGGTGAATTCGACTGCTCGTGAAAACAAAGTGTGAATTCTGATGTTTTACTTAAGTAAACATGTTTTACCCAGAGTATTGTTCTCGGAACTGTTACGTTATGTTTAGATATCCTTGGAGGTATTTTAATTGTTAATTGTCTTTTCACTAAAACTAGTAATTTTTCTCAGAATCAGAGCATGATACATGAAAACTGTATTCAGATTAAAATCTTGAAGGTAATATTCAGATTAAATCGTGACACACAATATTCAGATTAAAATCGTGAAGATAATAATCAGATTAAAATCGTGAAGATAATGTTCAGATTAAAATCGTGAAGATAATAATCAGATTAAAATCATGAAGATAATATTGAGATAAAAATCGTGAAGATAATATTCAGATGAAAATCGTGAACAGAATATTCAGATTAAAATTGTGGAGATAATTTTCAGATTAAAATCGTGAACACAATATGTAGATTACAACCGTGAAGATAATATACAGAGTAAAATCTTGAAGATAATATTTAGATCAAAATCGTGAAGACAATGTTCAGATTAAAATCGTGAAGACAACATTTATATTAAAACTGTGAAGACAATGTTTAAATTGAAATCGTGAAGACAATATTCAGATTAAAATAATTAGGAGTATTTGTAGATTTATATCGCGAAAACAATTTAGGTTGAAATCGTGAAGACTATGTTCATTAGAAGAACATTTTTAGTAATATCATTGTAATATTTGAAATACTTTTTATTTTCTTTGGCGATACATTGGTGGTTAATTCATAACTAACATGTGTCTTGTTCTAACTTTCAAATTTTGACTAATTTAAAAGTGAACAGGTAACAACAGTTTTTTGCACATCCATTCAGGTGATTTTGATATTACGCATTTGCTTTGTCTCTGCAAGATGTGATTCAGGACAACAAGTTAGTCATTTTCTTTAGGTGGAGCCTTTTGTTGACTGATTTCAAATCTGGGTCATGAACAACAATTGTTTCAAATATTGTCCAGATCCAAGTTAAAATGGCCTAATTTCATATATTGAGAAACATCTAAAAACTTATTTAGAAGTGTAAAGAAATGAAAAAAAAATTTGACCACAGCTGGATTGAGCCGCCACTCTCCATATTTTAATTACCAAGTGGTATATGTACCATCGTGAGACCTACTTTTTAGACATGGTGGCATTATCTGTTGACCAATTTGGATGAAATGTACAAAACTAATAGAGGACCTATGGTACTTCATGTATACTATGTTTCATTAAAATCTTCATGTGGTATAACAGCAGAAGTTAAAAACGTAAAGAATTGTCCCTATACACCTTCATTTGGAAGTCTTAAAAATTCAAAGAAAATCCAAAAATTGAGATATTGACAAAATTCTTTCAAAATAATATTCCTTACCATAATTATGATCACAATAGTCCATAAGAAATCATCATTATCTATTAACTAAGAAATATGACACTTTTCTGCATTGAAATCACCAAGTCCAAACAAATGTCGAAAAAAATTCTAAAATTTGATTTTGGGAAGGAACAAAAATGACAAGACTTCTTCACTCATCCCTCTAGATCATTTCTATGCATTCTGTTTGTCTTTGTATACAGCCAGTATGAAGAAGAAGATTGTCAAAGGAGGGTACTCTTTTGTGACCTACTTTTGACAGTGGTGGCGCCACGTGTAAAGAGGTCTGGATGAAAACGACAGAATTTGAAGGGGATCATAAGTAATTTATTTCTACTAAGATTTATTAAAATCCTTTGAACAGTTTTTCAGAAAAAGTTGAAAATGTGAAAAATGGCCAACCCACCCCTTTTTGGGGGGTGGGGGGGGGGGGGGGGTGGAGTCTTAAAATTCATAAAAAATCCAAAAATTGCGATGTTGACAAAACTCTTTCACAATAATATTTCGTACCATAATTATGATCAAAATAGTTCATCAGAAATCATCATTATCAATTAACTGAAAAACATGACACTTTTCTGCATTGAAATTACTAAGTCCAAAAAATGTCGAAAAAAGTCAAAAATTTGATTTCGGAACAGAACCAAAAATAACAACACTTCTTCACACATCCCTCGAGATCATCCCTATGCATTCGGTTTGTCTCTGTATGCCCCTGTCTGAAGAAGAAGTTTGTTAAAGGAGGGTACCCTCTGTGACCTTCTTTTGCCTGTGGTGGCGCCACCTGTTGACGGATCTGGACGAAAAACAACAACACTTTTTGTAGTGGACCATGAGTACTTCATGCATACCAAGTTTCATCAAATTCTGTTCAGCTGTTCTGAAGAAGTCGAAAATGTGAGAAGTTAACGACGGACTGACGACGGACGACGATTGATCACAATAGCTCACTTGAGCCTTCGGCTCAGGTGAGCTAAAAACTCTATTCTGTGTTACCGTTTTGTGTTTAACCGATAGTTTACATGAATTATTACATTAAGCGGATTATGTATAATAGGTTTATAAAAAACCTATTTTATTATACCATATAGTATAATAGCGATTATACGTGGTATTTCATTATACCATATTGCACATCGGCGATTATACATGGTATTACATTGTACCATATAGCATATCAGCGATTATACGTGGTATTACATTGTACCATATAGCATATCAGCGATTATACGTGGTATTACATTGTACCATATAGCATATCAGCGATTATACGTGGTATTACATTGTACCATATAGCATATCAGCGATTATACGTGGTATTTCATTATACCATATAGCATATTAGTGATTATACGTGGTATTTTTGTCAGTATGTTGTACGTTCGCGAAACTCGAGTCTGCCCTAGCTGTAATTACAATGGCGATTGATTAATTGATGGATTACCTGTACTAAAGTATGTCCTAACTATAGGTACATTGGCAATTGATTGATGGTTTATCTGTACGTAAATCTGACCTAACTGTAGGTACATTGGCGATTGATTGATGGATTACCTATACTAAAGTCTGTCCAAGCTGTAGGTACATTGGCAATTGATTGATGGTTTACCTGTACTAAAGTATGTCCTAGCTGTAGGTACATTGGCAATTGATTGATGGTTTACCTGCACTAAAGTATGTCCTAGCTGTAGGTACATAGGCAATTGATCGATGGTTTACCTGTACTTAAGTCTGACCTAGCTGTAGGTATATTGGCAATTGATTGATGGTTTACCTGCACTAAAATATGTCCTAGTTGTAGGTACATAGGCAGTTGATCGATGGTTTACCTGTACTTAAGTCTAACCTAGCTGTAGGTACATTGCCGATTGATTGATGGATTACCTGTACTAAAGTCTGTCCTAGCTGTAGGTACATTGGCAATTGATTGATGGTTTATCTGTACTTAAGTCTGTCCTAGCTGTAGGTACATTGGCAGTTGATTGATGGTTTATCTGTACTAAAGTCTGTCCTTTCTGTAGGTACATTGGCAATTGATTGATGGTTTATCTGTACTAAAGTCTGTCCTACCTGTAGGTACATTGGCAATTGATTGATGGTTTACCTGTACTTAAGTCGGTCCTAGCTGTAGGTACATTGGCAATTGATTGATGGTTTACCTGTACTTAAATCTGACCTAATTGTAGGTACATTGGCGATTGATTGATGGATTACCTATACCAAAGTCTGTCCTAGCTGTAGGTACATTGGCAATTGATTGATGGTTTAACTGTACTAAAGTCTGTCCTAGCTGTAGGTACATTGGCAATTGATTGATGGTTTATCTGTACTAAACTCTGTCCTACCTGTAGGTACATTGACAATTAATTGATGGTTTACCTGTACTTAAGTCGGTCCTAGCTGTAGGTACATTGGCAATTGATTGATGGTTTACCTGTACTTAAGTCGGTCCTAGCTGTAGGTACATTGGCATTTGATTGATGGTTTACCTGTACGTAAATCTGACCGAACTGTAGGTACATTGGCGATTGATTGATGGATTACCTATACTAAAGTCTGTCCTAGCTGTAGGTACATTGGCAATTGACTGATGGTTTATCTGTACTTAAGTCGGTCCTAACTGTAGGTACATTGGCAATTGATTGATGGTTTACCTGTACTTAAGTCGGTCCTAGCTGTAGGTACATTGGCAATTGATTGATGGTTTACCTGTACGTAAATCTGACCTAACTGTCGGAACATTGGCGATTGATTAATGGATTACCTATACTAAAGTGTGTCCTAGCTATAGGTACATTTGCAATTGACTGATGGTTTATCTGTACTAAAGTCGGTCCTAACTGTAGGTACATTGGCAATTGATTGATGGTTTATCTGTACGTAAATCTGACCTACCGGTAACTGTAGGTACATTGGCGATTGCTTGATGGATTACCTATACTAAAGTCTGTCCTAGCTGTAGGTACATTGGCAATTGATTGATGGTTTACCTGCACTAAAGTATGTCCTAGCTGTAGGTACATAGGCAATTGATCGATGGTTTACCTGTACTTAAGTCTGACCTAGCTGTAGGTATATTGGCAATTGATTGATGGTTTACCTGCACTAAAATATGTCTTAGTTGTAGGTACATAGGCAGTTGATCGATGGTTTACCTGTACTTAAGTCTAACCTAGCTGTAGGTACATTGGCGATTGATTGATGGATTACCTGTACTAAAGTCTGTCCTAGCTGTAGGTACATTGGCAATTGATTGATGGTTTATCTGTACTTAAGTCTGTCCTAGCTGTAGGTACATTGGCAATTGATTGATGGTTTATCTGTACTCAAGTCTGTCCTTACTGTAGGTACATTGGCAATTGATTGTTGATTTACCTGTACTTAAGTCGGTCCTAGCTGTAGGTACATTGGCAATTGATTGATGGTTTACCTGTACTTAAGTCGGTCCTAGCTGTACGTACATTGGCAATTGATTGATGGTTTACATGTACGTAAATCTGACCTAACTGTAGGTACATTGGCAATTGATTGATGGATTACCTATACTAAAGTCTGTCCTAGCTGTAGGTACATTGGCAATTGACTGATGGTTTATCTGTACTTAAGTCGGTCCTAACTGTAGGTACATTGGCAATTGATTGATGGTTTACCTGTACTTAAGTCGGTCCTAGCTGTAGGTACATTGGCAATTGATTGATGGTTTACCTGTACGGAAATCTGACCTAACTGTCGGTACATTGGCGATTGATTAATGGATTACCTATACTAAAGTCTGTCCTAGCTGTAGGTACATTGGCAATTGACTGATGGTTTATCTGTACTAAAGTCGGTCCTAACTGTAGGTACATTGGCAATTGATTGATGGTTTATCTGTACGTAAATCTGACCTACCGGTAACTGTAGGTACATTGGCGATTGCTTGATGGATTACCTATACTAAAGTCTGTCCTAGCTGTAGGTACATTGGCAATTGATTGATGGTTTACCTGCACTAAAGTATGTCCTAGCTGTAGGTACATAGGCAATTGATCGATGGTTTACCTGTACTTAAGTCTGACCTAGCTGTAGGTATATTGGCAATTGATTGATGGTTTACCTGAACTAAAATATGTCCTAGTTGTAGGTACATAGGCAGTTGATCGATGGTTTACCTGTACTTAAGTCTAACCTAGCTGTAGGTACATTGGCGATTGATTGATGGATTACCTGTACTAAAGTCTGTCCTAGCTGTAGGTACATTGGCAATTGATTGATGGTTTACCTGTACTTAAGTCTGTCCTAGCTGTAAGTACATTGGCAATTGATTGATGGTTTATCTGTACTAAAGTCTGTCCTTACTGTAGGTACATTGGCAATTGATTGATGGTTTACTTGTACTTAAGTCGGTCCTAGCTGTAGGTACATTGGCAATTGATTGATGGTTTTCTTGTACTTAAGTCGGTCCTAGCTGTAGGTACATTGGCAATTGATTGATGGTTTACCTGTACGTAAATCTGACCGAACTGTAGGTACATTGGCGATTGATTGATGTATTACCTATACTAAAGTCTGTCCTAGCTGTAGGTACATTGGCAATTGACTGATGGTTTATCTGTACTAAAGTCTGTCCTAACTGTAGGTACATTGGCAATTGATTGATGGTTTACCTGTACTTAAGTCGGTCCTAGCTGTAGGTACATTGGCAATTGATTGATGGTTTACCTGTACGTAAATCTGACCTAACTGTAGGTACATTGGCGATTGATTGATGGATTACCTATACTAAAGTCTGTCCTAGCTGTAGGTACATTGGCAATTGACTGATGGTTTATCTGTACTAAAGTCGGTCCTAACTGTAGGTACATTGGCAATTGATTGATGGTTTATCTGTACGTAAATCTGACCTAACTGTAGGTACATTGGCGATTGATTGATAGCACAGGTAAGCGATAACGATACTAAAACAATTAAAAAAAAATGCCAAATTTTCGAAGCAATCTGCTTCTTCCTCAGGACACACACAAACAAACACTTACATGAATATAAAGACACGAAAAGAAATATAGAAAATATATACAAAGCACTAGTCTAATAAAAACTGGTTTCTTCTATTGGCTACATATTGAGCGTTTCTCTATGCGCTATCCCAATATATATAAATATATATATATATATATATATATATATATATATATATATATATATATATATATATATATATATATATATATAGATAGATAGATAGATAGATAGATAGATAGATAGATAAATAGATAGATAAATAGATAGATATTTGCGTTGATTTGAAATAAATTGAAGGAGCAACATTTCAATGAAAAATGCAACACAATGATATATGGGGCATCCTCCAGCGCATTATTTAGAGCATGTTGTGGTAATTAAAACCTCAAAGTACTCCGCTTTATTACATTCAGATTTAATAGGAGAGTTGACCCAGACACAAGAGGACGTGGGCTTTTCTCTGACGGAGGACAGGCAATCTGACCACACTTGATGTCACTTCATACAGTTTGCAAGAATCGAGTAAGAAGGACATACGAGAACTGGGCGACAAATTGATCAACAGATTGTAAACCTGCACTACCTTAGAATGGTAGACACTCTGCATAAGAGCGAAGGTTTTAAGTCTACTCTTTATTATTACAGTATTATCAATAACTACTGCAGATTCCAAGATGACCCTGTGCTGTCACAGTGATACGTCAGGGTATGTGGAACAGTTGCTTAATCACTGAGTACTACCAGTGCGGAAAGATAAACACTTTCCGGTATCTGCAAATGATCTCTCGTGAGACCTTCCGAACATTCTTCATAGGTGGTGCAACTTATTGCCTCTCTGTTGTTTCAATGTGTCTTCGTTCTTTCTTTCAAATTGAACCCATTTTCCTTTGACATACCCTCTTCACATCGTTATTAGGGAATAGAAATTCTGTGTTTCAAATTAATTGACTTCTTTTTTCAAAGTGATGAAGTTTCTTTGTGTGGTTTGTTTATTCTAAGAAACAAAAAACAAAGCCCTTTCATCTGCAAGAGTTTAAATTGAAGACAAAAATTATAATCTATAAATTCTTATAATAACTTTGCCACGTGCACTTTATTATTTTCATTCAAATATCGTATACACGAGATGTCAGCGGGATTTCAGCGCGTGCCGCGATCACCCTTCTTATCGCCAAAATTGATCAGATAGACTAAAAGCATATCAATATCAAGTTGAATTCCGTGAATGTTTTTATCGGTCATATAGTTTTCTTATTTATAACGTTAAACCATTGGCGTTATTCAACTGGATCATAAAAATTGTCAAGAGGAGTGAAGTTGTTGTATTACACCCAGCAGCCTATGTGATTTAGCACTGAACATGACGGTTCAACTGCAGTCATTCCCTTCTAAATATCCCTCTCCGTCCCACAAATCATATTTCAAACCGAGTCATTAACTCGCCAATTTGAAAAAGCGCTAAATTTTAACTAATTTAATATCTTTGAATGATTTTCTGGGAAAAAAATTCTGAATTATAATGCGAAATATGAAACACCTAAAACAGATCGTGATTTTCTTGAAGAATCTAGAGATGATAAACTCTTAAACAAACATCAAAAATGCGACTTATCGCTCTTTATAGCACATTTTAAAATTTGAATAAGAGTTGAACATATTAATATATAAATAATGAACATCCTGTTGCACAGGAAGGAAGTTAAACAGCAATCAAAGAAATCCCCATCCTGTAACCCGCCCAATGTCCGTGGTACCTCGAGTGTATCGCATTCTGACTGATAAGTATGGAAAACTTGCAATAACAGCAGTGATTTCACTGTTTGAAAACATTTTTATCTATAAACATTCAGATAAGCTCACATTTACACGTGTTATAATATGTTATGAAATAACTTCTATTAAAAATGAAATGTTTTCTTGACGGTTTGAACGCCTTCAAATTGAGAGCCACTAAACTTTCGAGATACAATCGGTTTCGATATAAACGCGCCATTATGACTTTAATTCAGAATTTTAAAAGATTCTTGAATATAAATTGTCTTTCAATTACAAAGTTAACGATAAATAACACACCCAGTTTAGTTTTGCGTGTGAAAGTTGTTGGAAAGATGATTGAAATAACTTGAAAAGAAAAAATAATTTTCAAACATCTTGGAGAACTGTGACGCTGTAATTTGTATGATATCCTGTCAACACTTAAATAGCTGAAATGAAACAAGGCAGATGTACAAAAACAAGAAAAACTACAGTGAACAAAAGCGCGTACCAACAAAGTCCTTGATTTGATGTCATTCTTCGGCTGTGATGTATCGTTCATCACGCTGTCTTTATAACTTAATATTTACGACAAAAAGCTACAAATAAATCTCTTAAATGATAAGTGAAAAATGTAAAGCCATTGCTTTGTAAATTAACATTACAAATGGCTATGTTATGTACTCTAAATCAGGAATGCAAAGAAACTTGTGAAAATACATTTTAAAAGATTTAAAACGTGCACAAATAATACCTATATGATTGCCTTCTCCACTAAACAGTCAACTTGAGGCGTAAGTTTGGACCAACTGTTTTACGGATTTTAACGCAGTGTTTAAGGGTGGTATGATTTTATTTATGCCGTTTACTTAAACAAAATAATGACTGTTTTCGGTAATTTTAATTTTTGTCGTTAAGTCAGGATTAAAGTAGTGTGAGAAAAGATTCGAAAGAATTCGGGATAATATTGTAACATGACGCACCATATGGCGGATAATGTTAAATTGTCATATGTACTTGTACTTAGTTGTATGGCGGATCATATCAAATTGTCATATGTACTTACATTTAACTGTATGGTGGATCATATCAATTTGTCATATAATGTACTAACATTTGCATGTATGGCGGATCATTTCAAATTGTCATATGTACTTGTACTTAGTTGTATGGCGGATCATATCAAATTGTCATATGTACTTACATTTACCTGTATGGTGGATCATATCAATTTGTCATATAATGTATTAACATTTGCATGTATGGCGGATCATATCAAATTGTCATATGTACTTGTACTTAGTTGTATGGCGGATCATATAAAATTGTCATATGTATTTACATTTACCTGTATGGCGGGTCATATCTATCTATGGCGGATCATATCAAATTATCATATGTACTTAAACTTACCTGCATGGCGGATCATTTCAAATTGTCATATATACTCATACCTACCTGTAAGGCGAATAATATCAAACTGTCATATATACTTATACTTACCTGTATGGCGGATCATATCAAACTGTCATATATACTTATACTTACCTGTATGGCGGATCATATCAAACTGTCATATATACTTATACTTACCTGTATGGCGGATCATATCAAACTGCCATATATACTTATACCTACCAGTATGGCGGATCATATCAAACTGTCATATATACTTATACCTACCTGTATGGCGGATCATATCAAACTGTCATATATACTTATACTTACCTGTATGGCGGATCATATCAAACTGTCATATATACTTATACTTACCTGTATGGCGGATCATATCAAACTGTCATATATACTTATACTTACCTGTATGGCGGATCATATCAAACTGTCATATATACTTATACGTATCTGTATGGCGGATCATATCAAATTGTCATATATACTTATTCTTACCTGCATCAGTGGCGGATCATGTCAAATTGTTGCAAGTACTTGCGCCTACTGTACGGAAATCTGTGAAATTTGAAATACATTACAAAATAAGAAATAAAATAGATAAATCGTTATCAATATATTCCTGTTATAATCAGTACATCAAGGATATATATTGTAGTCAACATAATTCAATAGATAGAGGATTCTTTAAATCAACTGTCATTTCTTGTTTATGGGTTTATAATTATATTCATATGACATGTACATTATTTTTTCATGTATGTTTCAAGATATGTTTATATATGATGTATATGTGCAGGAATGGATATAAAATGTGTTCCATTCATATATTGCTGCATGCCTTTATGGTTGTAACTATGCATGCATGTGCGCGCGCGCGCGCGTGTGTGTGTGTGTGTGTGTGTGTGTGTGTGTGTGAATTCATAGAAATAGATATGCTTGTGTCAATGTTTATATAGACTGTGTATATTCAATTGTATATGTGTAAGTATAATGAATGTGTAAGTATAAATGTATGTGTAAATATAAATGTATGTGTACGAGTATAAACAAATTTATTAAACACTCCCTAATGTATATATACGGTTTAAATGTAACATGCATGTATCCCCCGCTGTAGATACTTGTAAGTTATTGTTTATACGTAGGAGAGAGCTTAATATAAGTCAAAACTTGTTGCTCAGTTCTAACACTGCTTTATCATAAAATGAAAAATTTGAGTCAATAAATATTGTTTTAAGCAAAATATTGATCTAAACTTTCCTGAATATTCCCTTGACAAATGAAAATCTTGAAGTATTTATGTCCTGATTATTTGCTACATCTCGTCAGAGAATCATGTGGCATAGTGCAGAGGCGGATTTATAGGCTTCGGGGCCCTTTTCGCCACATTTTTACAAGTAAAACTCCAGATTTGGCACCCAAAATGGCTGGGCAGTTTAGCTTACACTTGACTTTCACATTTGCTTCTCTCCCCCCCCCTTTTTTTTTTGAAATCCTTGATCCGCCACTGTAGTGTGAGTTATATATTCATATAGTTCGGTTTAAGTCTACGATAGTCCTCTTGCCTGGTAAAATAGTGTCTTTTTGACGTACTTCTATTTTGTAATAGATGTATCTGTTATGACTCGTTATGTAGCTTTTTTGTGTTCAAGACAAATATGTAGGAAAGACAACAGAATGTGGCTGTTCATACTAGACATACAGGGGACCCCACAAACCGACGATACAACTGCATTTTGAAGAAGGAGGGATCGCGTGTGATAATTACTGCATGTGCATGTAATTAGCTAGGTCATGACATCAACAGATACAGCACTATTGCATGAATGTGAACTTAATGAGGCGTGACCCGGATGACACAAAACAGGCTGTTACGCAATCACGTGACTGATTGTGATACAGATAGGAACCCCTTGGAATTCTATAACCAAAGTACAATCCGGATTGTGGTTATATAAAACATGCGATATGGCGACTCTACAGTAATAAATAAAACTTCCAAAACAAGTTCGGGACACATTATCAGTGTATTGGTTAATCGCTTGGTTTACGCGATCCGGGTTCGATTCCTGGATTGCGCCAATTCTTAAGAGGTTAGTTACCTCTTGCTTACACTTTTACATATGTTTTGTGTTATTGTTTACTCTTAGCTTATATTTTGTATTATGTATTGTATTATTTATTGTTTACTCCTAGCTTGTGCTTTGTATTACGTATTGTATTATTTAATCATAGCTTATATTTTGCATTATGTATTATATTATCTATTGTTCACTCCTAGCTTATATTTTATGTATTGTATTATTATTGTTTAATCCTAGCTTGTGCTTTGTATTACGTATTGTTACGTATTTAATCCTAGCTTATATTTTGCATTATGTATAATATTATCTATTGTTCACTCCTAGCTTATATTTTGTATTATGTATTGTATTATTTTTGTTTACTCCTAACTTGCACTTTGTATTATGTATTATACTATTTATTGTTTTCTTTTGGCTTGTACTTTGTATTATGTATTGTATTATTTTTGTTTACTCCTAACTTGCACTTTGTATTACGTATTATATTATTTATTGTTTTCTTTTGGCTTGTACTTTGTATTATGTATTGTATTATTTGTTGTTTGTTCCTAGCTTGTATTTTTGTATTATGTACATGTATATTTAATCGTACCATTTAGGTCTATAAGTTGTAGGAGTTTGACTAATAGATTATATTATTTTATACTAAATAAAGTCCACCGGTGATTTTTGAGGTAGGGAGTTGGGGTGCTGGTTTTAGACAAAGTAATGTAGACTATGCAGCTATGGAACACTTTCTATCAGGATCGCCAAATCGAATTCGCTTTCAATGGTTTTTCGGGGTTTTTTTCCTCGTTGTGGATGAAATGTCTTTATGGTATCAATTTTTTAACATGATTTTGTTTTGAAATATTTCTGCCAATAGGCAACACTGTTTCACAAACGAATCGTGCATTGTTCTGAAAATTGCTTTAAATTATAGATAATAACACTAAACTTTGCTGGTCAGTATATAACCCCTTTAGATATCATTTAGTAGTGTGAAAGAGACTGGCTCTATCCAGCAAAGTACATGTACTATTTTAATAGTGTGATGATTTCCTGCTATGCACAACAACTTTTAAAAAATCAAGCAAAGAACTTTAAAAATCTGTATGTATTTCTCATTATCTCTCGTGATGAAAAACAACGTTTACATTAATACAAACTGAAAAAAAAGGTAATTTAGTTTCACACATACCTGTTAACTAATTTGTTCATTTTGTGAAAGGGCAGTGGTGGATTCCAGGGAGTATTTAACTTCTCCTATGTATTTTTACCAAAAAGAATAATTCTAATGTAATTGTAGTTTTAGGTTTTATCCGCCATTTCCTTTTTACCAGGGCTATTAACTTTGTAAGTCATAATCTACCTTGTTTGCAAAACTGCCGCACTCCACCCATGAATATAAGTTACAAAAACACTTTTACCTTTATTTAGTGAAAACATCTAGTATTTCTTTCATGTCATACTTGACCAATAAATAATTCTGAGAGACGATAGACATCTATTTTAAGTTTCTTACAGTGACATTTATGTGCATTAGATCTTCATCAAAGACTTGTGGAATCAGTACATCTCTTTCCCCATGATAATTTGAATCCGCTTTATTCGAGCACAGACGATCAGGTCAGGATGAAGGCGGCACTGCATCTCATTCGTCAGTGTATGAGGCTGCCCAGACCTATTCAGTTACAAAGACTTGACGGAATTATTCTGATTTACGCATTATTAATTAACGTATCTACATTATAGCTTTATATAACGGCATCGTGTGAATTATATTCAGATAAGAACTGCTTTATAAACACGACCTGACACGTAGATTTTTCTGCTTTCTTCTAGGACCTCACATTTGGCGACATTGTCGTAGTCATTTAGTCGCCAGTTTACCTAGATCTGAGGGCTACAATGTTAAACATTTTCTTTGTAAGTTGGCGTTTTCTTTTGTAAATGACAACACGTTAATATGTTAAATTTTTACATTGAATAATAGATAACCTGAGAGAGAGAAAGAGAGAGAGAGAAGACAAAAAAAAAACCAACAAAAAATAAAAACAAAACAAACAAACAAAAAAAACCCCCCAAACAAACAAACAAACAAAAAAAGCAGCAAAAAAAAAAAACAAAAAAAAAACAACAACAAAAAACAAACAAACAAACAAACAAACACGCATCATTAAAATAAGAGATTTCTATGGGCGCTTGACTAATGAACTGCGTTTGTGATCTAGTTACAGGTATGGAATGGAATAATTCTTATTTCGGAGTGGGACCTTTTTAACTTTCGAGAGTTTTTGTTGATTTTATTGTTAAAAATCACTTTCTATTATGCTTCGCTTATGGATCCCACACAAAAATCAATATGTAAAATTTATTTCTAAAAAAGTATGTTTTGTATATATAGGAAAATATGTTTAGTATAAATGTAAGTATTAAGAATATCTAATGTGTGTCACAATAATAATAATAATAATAAAAATGATAATAATGATAAGAAGAAGAAGAATAAGAATTAAGTTTATAAACTCGTAAACAAATTTAAAAGAAATCTTTAGTAAATGTATTATACTTTATATTTGCTATCCAAAGGTAAACAGCCAAAAATACACCTCTGTCTATCCGTAAATTCAGAAAGAAAAGGCAAAATATGACAAATGTAATTTAGTTAATTTAACATAAATTAAAACAGTGAAATATAGGGATGTATTATTGATTATCTCCATACCCCGCTGTAGTGTTAAAACGGATATATAGTTGATATTTTATTCATCACAGTTCTGGTGGATGGTAAATCAAAACATGACATTATAGAAATTGGCTTTTGAAAATCTGTATAGAATATTTCTTTACAGAGTTCTACAAAAGACAACACAATTTTCTGTGCTAAATCCAACTCTCAGTACATGAATATTTTTATTTCATTTATTTATTTAATTTGTATCACAACATCCTGTTTGTCTTTTCATTGAGGATTTCCTTTAAAGCGAGCCGAGATGACTAGTAACGGAGATGGACTGGTAACTGCCTTGCAGTACCGACATGTACACGCGTGATCTAAGTTTCTAAAACACTGAGAATTAAGATAAATGCCCCGTGTGTGCGATATTTTAGATATATCTGATAAAATCAGATAGCACCACCAAGTTTCCAGTTTGTAAAGTCAGTCTGTGTGAATTAGAGAGGTATAAAAGCATTAATTAGTTGTATTTTTGCATCTCAGCTGTTCCTGCCATTTTGGTCGGAGTATCTCATATTTTGAATGTAAAGTTTTTAATAATTGCTTTACAAGAGAAGAGATTAAGTTTTGCTTTGAAGATAGCATTAATTTTCACAATTATAAAAAAAATTCTTGTCTATTTTCCCTAGTTTCCCATTTAATGCCTTCAGATATAAAGGGATACATGATACTTTTATGTTTAAAAAGAATATTTAAGATTTTTACATCAGGAATAATAGCAATGCGTATACTAGTATATAAAATCCATTAGTGAAATATATACACGATGCATGATATAGGACAAAGAACAATAAAATAGACAGCATGCATAGAAATGTAGGTAATACTGCATTAACATGGAAAGCACTACCAGTATAGAGAATAGGATATGCCTCTCTCATTATATAATTCTCTCAGTTCTCTGTACATTATTCTGTCTACCTGTCTAAGGGTAATTGATATGATTTTCTCATTTCTCTGTTCATTCAACTGTCTAAGGGTAATTTATATGATTCTCGCAGTTCTCTGTACACTTCTCTGTCTACCTGTCTAAGGGTAATTTATATGATTTTCTCATTTCTCTGTATATTCCTCTGTCTACCTGTCTAAGGGTAATTTATATGGTTGCCTAAGGGTAATTCATAAATTCTTGTTCTTAAGAATTAAGAATTTAGGTACAAATGTAAATGATCTTGTGAACTAATGTGATATTTGAGTCATATTTTTAAACAAATGTATTTAAGCTTCATAAATTCTTATTTCGTATTACTGTCTGATTTCTTTCAGAAGTCAATGTACGACCTACAGTGGAAAGAAAGGTCTGTTATATACATAACAACTTTTCTTAAAGTTTTGAAATTACCAGTTGTCTGTTACATGCATATCGCTTACAAGTTATTCCTAATATATTGTTTACCAGTTGTTCATTAAATACATATTGTTTACCTTTGTTTTATACGGGAGCAGATGTTTTGTCGACTCGTCAGATACTTTTGACGTCTTTGACGTTATTTCGACTTGTTAGAAAAAATATCAGTATAACATCTGACAAGTGAGTGGCGTAATATGCCAAAATATTTTTATTTTCGATATAATAAAATTGATATTATTTTCTTGAATTGATTTTTTTTTTCATTTTCATTTATCATTTTATTTCTATCTTTTTTTTCTGTTTGTTTGTTTCAGCTTAGACGTGAAACAAACTTTTTGAAAACACTGACGTAAGTAATGAAGTGTATGGGCTCTTTTAACTATAATCATGCGTTAAGGTCGAAACAGGGAAAGAGGGAGTCTACAAAGGGAAGGAGGGAGGGGTAAACTATGATAGCGTTATCGTCTCGTGATTATTCTTTTAAAAACAACAAGGAAATTTGATTATAAGCGAAAATAGATTTAAGTCAATTCAATTTTCTCTCAGCTATTTCAATGATATACAAGCATACGGGTCCCAGCAAACGCAGACATACAGTGAGATCAAAATAAAAACTGATAAAGGTAAGAGTTTTCCGAATGAATGTACTTTATAGTCTGTGATTATTAACTTTAATAGTGAAAGATCATATTCGGAAAAAAATGGAAAGACATTTCAATGTGTTTATATCTAATAAATTAATAGAATTATTTGTAGGAGAAAGTATCATATTGTTGTATATTATTGGAGAGAGGATTTATTTATATTTTTATACATATACATCAAGCAGGTATTACTTTAAAATGACAATACTATCTATGAGAGATCTACTTAATGACCTGCTGTATTATGTATCTACAGAATACCTACAGACTCCGCGAGTTTAGCTCAGGAGTATAAAGGTCTGGCAAGGAAATTGCCTATCTGATGTCTTTATGTATCGCCTGTCTGGCAGACGTATAGACAATCATATCATATAAATACATATAAATAATACTACGTCATGTAATTGTAAAATTCAGACTGAAAGAGATGTAAAACTTGATAGTGGGTTTATTCCTCGTGGGAATATGCGAAGATGTATGTAACCAAAGATGCTTGTAGAAAGTTAAAGGAAAGAATTCATAAGGAGAACAAATAGAATATATAATATATATATATATATATATATATATATATATATATATATATATATATATATATATATATATATGTATATATATATATATATATATATATATATATATATGTATATGTATATATATATATATACAATGCAATACACCTTTATCTATATACAGATTAGAGGATGCTCCCCCTTTTCTGATCACGTGCAGACACGTCATTTAATAATTATGCATTATAGTGACATGTGGTCAGTAATAATCCTAATCTAATCATTCTGCATACAGTAAGGGGCGATAACTTGGTAATGTGATGGATTTTGTTGGCATTCGCCATGCAAACAAGAGTTGGCTTGTCTTCTTCACTACCTGTTTCTCAGATAATACTGCAGCGTTATCACATAGTTGACAAGAGGGGATAATACTATACGAGTATTTCAAGGCATAGGATAAAAATTATCAATATTCTATCTTATATGCCTTACTTTATTTCCTTTTATCATATTCTTAAATTACCCTGTTTCTTTCTATCGCAAATTTGTGATAAAATTGCACTTATACCACAATTCTGATCGCCCTCGACTCAAAGCAAAGAGAATCATTCTCATAGTGTACAAACTTACGGAAAATACAAGTCATAACCATTTCAAACTATTATAATTCTGTTGTTTATGAAGTATGGACGTTAATATCCTCTTCATAGTAAGTACTCAACACTCCTTTACAAAATCTTTATGCTTGAAAAACAGATTATGTGCTCTTTTATTTACTGCTTCAAGTTTTGCATGTCGAGTAATAAACCTCTTATCGAGTGCTCGTTTAAGCACATAGTGGTACAGTAAATCCACGTCAAAACGCTAGTGACGTCAAAACAACCGATGAAAGAGAAAGAAACGCCTACGTGACAAAACGCTTAACTAAGTATGTAGAACAAGTGTAGTTTTACCTCTTACATGCGTACAGATCGCACAATACCAGTATGTACTTTCTGTTGAACGAGAATTTAACTGCGGTAAGCAGATACTTGTATGCTATGTTCTTACAAAAAAGAACTTGTGAAAATCCTATTCACTTACATTAACAACCAATCACATTTATTTCGGTGAACGGCGTAGCTCTGTCGCAGCGTGTTGGTCACATGGCGTAGCTCTGTCGACAGCGTGTTGGTCTCATGGCGTAGCTCTGTCGACAGCGGGTTGAACTGGTGGCGTAGCTCTGTCTACAGCGTGTTTGTCTCCTGGCGTAGTTTTGTCGCCATCGGGGTTCCGAGATCGAGTCACACTGAAGGCACAACAGTGCCCTTGCTTTCGGTTAGGTCAATACAAACCGAAGTCACGTGTCACTGTGAATGTAAAAAGATTCCTCGCTGCTTCGTATGGATCTATTACATCGGCCTAAAGTCTTGTTCAAGATGTCGTCATCAGGCAGATGTCGTCATCAGGCAGATGTCGTCATCACATCAATGAAATATTCTTGACGTGAGGCAAAAGACAAAAATTATACGAATGAAGGAGTTTATCTCGTCTTGCGTTTGCAGGTATATCTTTCGTGTAATATCATAAATCATTTACTTATCAAAATGCTTTTTTGTTCATTCTTGACAAATAAATATATAATAATAAAGAATATATGAATATATGAAAAAAAATCGCACACACACAAACACACCCTCACCTACACACACGCGCGCGCGCGCAAATAAAACATTATAGAAGAAATAAGACAAAACATCCATGAAAATAATACTAGAAGAATACAATCGTCATAAATAAAACAATATGAAATTGAGTTTTTAATGTTCGTGCTAAGAAGACATGTAAACGTATACAAAAAGCACAAAATATATCGTCTAATCAATCTCACATGCAAGTGTGAATGAAATAATAATAACGATGTATTGGTCAATTACACATCTCATGCTAGTTGATGTAATGTGTGACGTCAACCCAGCTTTCCTCTAATAAGGATTTACAAACATAAACTATATCTAATCTTTTGGATCGTTAAGTCAGATATGAATTCTGGTTGCTTCAAAATCATCTAATTATGAGATTCTGAGAAAATTAAAAATTTAAATATATATATATATATATATATATATATATATATATATATATATATATATATATATATATATATATATATACACTCCTAAAGTTCGTTTCATTTTACTTAGTCTGAGAACATATTATGTATTGTAGACAGCCACTATATCGCTGTCATGGCGGACTAAAGATAATGAATTCGTGATACAGGTGTAAAATTGCACCTTATCAGCAGGTGTCAATTAGTCTGATGCATTTATTGTTTCGGCGTGCAGACGTGCAATGACGCTACGGAGCTCGCCATCTGAACTTTACGTCTCATAAACCATTCCTACGAAAAGACCAGCGTCCCCCGTCGCTCCAATCAATTTACCAGCCCCGCCTGGTAATTAGCTGTGAAATTTATTTCTTGCCTTATTACTACATTGTTTATAATTTCTAAGCAAGAAAATACCCTATTAATTGTCCGTCACGGTTTTTATTGTGTCAAATATCTAAACTAACCATAAAACGCGTGCCAAAACGAATTTCATGTCTCGTTTGATTTGCCAATTAAATTAAATAAACTTTGAATTAAAAGTGTAATATATGTTACTGGCCGTTAGAGCTCATATGTAGATCTTTCATTTTGATATATGATATAGGTAATAAAACTGATATTTTAATAATTACAGTAAAATATTTTAATATGATATCTACGAGCTTGCGCTTCCTGGACTCTTGTTTATTTATACGTGAGAATTTAAGCCCGTGTACGGTGAGAATCGCGGCCATATCAGTTAGTTTGAACATTTATTTCCGAAGAATATACATATCTATATAATATTATAATACACATCACATTAGAGATTTGAAAAAAAGTAAATCAATATTTATTTAAATTCATCTCTGTATATAATAACGACAATACAAACATCAAATTATAATCGTAATACACATACTCAAGATAGAACGAAAACTTATATACAAAAGTACATCGTAAATGATACTGGCGATTTTCACAATAAAATGGTAAAATGATGAGTAGATATTTCTCAATAGCAGCCATAAAATTTTCTAAATAATAATTATAATAATATCAGTTATATGTACTATAATATATAACATACAACGTATAACATAATAAAAATAATAATAATAATATCAGTTATATAGTAGGTACTATAATATATGCCATACTATGTATACAATAATAATGATGATGATAATAATAATAATAATAATAATAATAATAATAATAATAATAATAATAATAATAATAATAATATCAGTTATATAGTAGGTACTATAATATATGCTATACAATGTATACAATAATAATAATATCAGTTATATAGTAGGTACTATAATATATGCCATACTTTGTATACAATAATAATAATAATAATAATAATAATAATAATAATAATAATAATATCAGTTATATAGTAGGTACTATAATATATGACATACTTTGTACATGATAATAATAAAATCAGTTATATGGTATATACTAATATATAATACTATATAATATATAACATACAATATATACACTAGGGAGAAATAAAAACAATCGAGGATAAATCCTATGTATCTATAATGAAAGGGAAATAAAAATATACTCAAATATAATATGCATGTATGAAGCATTTTTGGAAACTGCCCTGGGTCAAAACAGACCATCACAGCGAAAAACAGAAATGCATGAATATTTTTTTTTTATTACGGAGGAGCCGTTACTTCTTCGAACATGGTATAGAAACAATTGACTCACAAACACAAATGCAATACGTACCCTCCTTTCATTTATAACAATATTACCATAACCAAAGTCTTCAGTTTTATGGTGCTTGTCTTTAAATTACAATAATCGACGTCGCTGACAATTTAAACATGGAAGTTATTTGATGTTATGTTATAAGTACAAATATTAGATCACGATATGTCAGGAGTATAAAAATAAATATGAACAGCTGTTGAAACAGAAAAAAATATGATAACCCTTGGTGGGTTGATGCTAAGCCATGAAGACAGACTATATACAAAGATTGTATCAAGCACTACACTATTTCTTATTATGAATTAGATTTTAATGAGCAACTGACATTAAGATGCATAAAAGATTTAGTGTGATGCGTAGCTGGTAGTCCTTCGTCGCAGGGGTGGAGGGAATACGATACTTCAAGTCTAAATACACTATTCATTTACTTGTAAATTATTTGAGCGTTTTTAGCTTTTATATTAAGATTTATTTCGTGAAATCACGTTTATTTATTTATCTAATGGTTTCGATGATATTTGATATTTTTTGCTCTCATTTTTTGTAAGAAAAAATGGATCGTTTTTCCTTTATCTTTTTCTTCATATATTCATGTATATTTATTTTTACAATGTACATTTGTATGTATAATTAATTAATTTCATTAATGTTAGTGTTGGCAGACAGTATATGGATAGTTTAATACTCACTTATTATATACGATTCAGACTTTGTCGTATTATTCGTAAGATATTATAACATGTAATCACAATGAAAATGTGTATTGGAATATACATAGCCAATCCAAATACAAGTATACATTTATCTAAATGTATTGACTCATTTGACATTTTTTGTCTTTTGTACTAGCGATATCAATTAGAAGTCAGACTAAACTTGTATCTTAGCAACAGACAACACCAACCTTAGCATAACTAGGCGCTCTTTGTTAAAAGTTTTGCACAAACCAATACCCTGACACAAAGCACTGCATATAAAGCTCTAGTAATCTTAAACGCCTCCTCTATAACGAAATCTGAATGTTTGACAACATGATACAAGTGTTTATTTTTTTCTTTACACCGATCTCTGTTCTATGTGATTTTATATCTCGACGAGAAATATGAAATAAGAATTAGAATGCGTGATTGAAAATCATTTGTCAAAAGAGTAAATGAATGAATTTGTGTTTGTCGTTCCAGTACTATCCCTGGCTGCGATATACATTTAAAAGGTTGCTAACCTTCGGCTTCTACCAAAACAATGTCGACAGCGAACTACTTTCTACCCAATTCCCACGTGACTGAAGGGTAACCCCGATGATTGACAGATCTCGAAGTTAATCCTTGTTAGCACAAACTTTATGACGTAAAAATTCAAAAAATGTATTAAAAACCACTTTTATCAGCAGCGATGAATTCAAATTGGACGTGTCATTACTTAATTTAAAAACACTTGCCATAACTATGTTAAATAAACTTCGCACACATTTTAAGTAAAAACACATGTTCATTTTAGCATATACCATATCCCCCCAAATTTTACCATTAATTAAATATTTTGCCTGTCTTGTTTCATCCTTCATTTTTCGTCTTACCCATGACATGCACAAATTCTTTCCCATGGGGAGGATGCTTGTCGATTTCTAGCGCAAATTAGCACCCACTTTATTAACTGGCTAGGGCATATAATTGCAGTTTAAATTACAGAGGGAGGGATTTAATGCCAGTTTTATTTCTTGGACTGTTTTTGTATCTAATGGACGCTTTGTTTTATGACTTAGACATTCAACGTGAGCACGATTAACGATTAGTCTGTAAATAATCACTTATCCACCCCCTTCATGCCTCACATTCATTTATTTCCCAGGAAAATTATAAAATGTTCTGTTTCACACACGCCTCGCAACTTCTCAACTAGCCATGATCCGTCTTATAATTGATAGAATTTGTCATCAGGTTTTTTCAGCCCTTGAATCAACAACACCCATTGTGATTACTGTATACTCTTTGTCTTTAACAGTGATTGATCTTCACCGTATTAACGGTATATATACCAGGAAATCATTGCTATACGTGCTACCTCTGAAATATAAATTGATTATATCAATATAAGTCCCTTTTAGTTTCAAAGACTGTTACAAGAATAACATTTGAATGCCAATATAAATAACTAGTACATACATGTACAATATTTGCAAAATACGTCATACATGGTCCAGTGGTAAGCAAGGCTCTTTGATGGGAAAAACACTGGTTTGAGCCTTGTCAGGTCTTCGTTCACATCAACAGTTCATCGGCTCGCTCGAACGTCAAGTATTGACTGTGTGTATCTATCATGTTTTAAATTTTGAATTATTTTGGTGGTGGTGGTGGGGGGGGGGGGGGGTATGTTATCTATGTTATCTTAATATCATGTTTTAAATTTTGTATTTACCACTCCCAAGTAAATTCAAAATTTAAAACGTGACACATCAATAATTCATATAACTTGTTATCCAGGTATGTCCAATACCAATCCAGGAGGTTATAAATCGATATAATGTCGACAAAATATTTTCGTATAATGACCTAAAACAACAAGGCATTTTCCAAATTTTCTTACAACTTAAGGTAGGTATGTGATGTAAGGAGTACGTGATTACACTGCGGGTAGTAGCAGTTATCTACAACGTTCACACTTACTCTCCATACGACTCCGTGTTCAAACAACGAACGTTCAGCCTCATAGCTTTATAAGATGCTGGCAAGGAAATGATGATCTCACGAGAAATCATTTGTTTGAAGGGTTGGTCTGACTTTTGGACAGGATTATAACAAATGCTATGTTACAGCTATTCTTTATTTGTTAAAGTCTTACTGAAGTAATTATCATTGACAATATTTATGCAAACATTGCAGACTAAATCCATGACAACCATCACATGTCTGAAACAAAGGCCTTCTAGAGTAACGTCTCTCCAAGGCAATTCTGATAAATGTATATGACAATGTACTGTCCATGACTATGTCATGGTTGAAGACCAAAGTTCGATTTGACTATGTCATGGTTGAAGACCAAAGTTCGATTTGACTATGTCATGGTTGAAGACCAAAGTTCGATCCCAGCTGTCAACACGGATTATTCTGAGAATAGTCACAATCCCGTGACACGGAATCAGACAGTGTAAGCCGACATCACGTCTCCAGATATGCATATACCTCCTTGTCACGGTATCAGACAGTGTAAACCGACATCACGTCTCCAGGAATGCGTAGACCCCATGTCACGGTATCAGTGTAAACCGAGATCACGTCTCCAGGTGTGCGTTGATCCCGTGTCACGGTATCAGACAGTATACACCCAGATCACGTCTCCAGATATGTATAGATCCCGTGTCACGGTATCAGACAGTGTAAAACCGAGATCACGTGTCCAGATATGTATAGATCCGTGTCACTGTATCAGAGAGTATACACCCAGATCACGTCTCAAGGTATGTATAGATCCTGTGTCACGGTATCAGACAGTGTAAAGCCGAGATCACGTGTCCAGATATGTATAGATCCGTGTCACTGTATCAGACAGTATACACCCAGATCACGTCTCCAGGTATGTATAGATCCTGTGTCACGGTATCAGACAGTGTAAACCGAGAACACGCCTCCAGATATGTATAGATCCCGTGTCACGGTATCAGTGTAAACCGAGATCACGTCGCAAGTTATGCGTAGGACCCCGTGTCGCGGTATCAGTTCACACCGAGATCACGTCTTCAGGTATGCATAGACTCCGTGTCACGTTAAACGTTGGCATTGAAATATCCCCAACTGCTCCTGTTGGTCCGTTACTTTGGTAAAACTGATGAGGCTATATAAGTAGAATAACCTTGAAGTGAAGTAAAGCATTATGGAATCCAAATACATTTGTAATAATGTCATAATCATCAATGGCTTTAGGATTGTCTTTTATAATCATTTTCTCTTGAAAAAAGGTGGCTAAATTCCAACGTCTATTATAGAAAGCCTATATAAGCAACGCTTTTATTGACTAATCTTCTCTGAATGACGGTTAGCATTGATGATTGTCTCTATACGTGGCTAACCAGCAGGAATTACTCTTCGAGGACGTCGAATGTCCTCGTCCTCCATTGTCTCTCTGCTTACTAAGCAGTTTCATTCTGTTTTCAGTATTGATTTCTATCAGTTAGACAATAGCATATTTTCTTGTTAACCGTCATGTGCGATCATAAAAACCGAACTATCCACCAGAAAAATAAAATTAATTAAACCCGATATATTCTTGCATTCTCAAAATTGATTTCATTTTACATTGACTACCAGAAAACCCCCGCTCGCTGATGCTTAATATAGGCCATGTTTGATTGTATTTGATCAGTTTGCGGATTTCGGAAAAAACAACCCGAATTTATTACATTTGTTCGGTTTATTAGTTTTGGTCGGTTTATTACTTTTGGTTGTTTTATTGTCATTGGTCGGCTTATTACTTTTGGTTGTTTTATTATCATTGGTCGGATTATTACTTTTGGTCGGTTTATTGTAATTGGTCGTTTTATTACTTTTGTTTGATTTATTTTGTAAACGGATAACTTAAACTTTCAATTTTTTCCTCGGTAGGTGTTACTATGAAATTATTGATATTGAATTCATCAATATTATTGTTTATGAATCAGATGGTATTCATTTATTTATTTTTAAATATTGATCTTTATAAAAATTCTTGTTTAAGATATTAAAGATACATGATGTAGCGAAGTTTCAGTACTCATCGACCTTTTTTTCCCTAATTACATGGGGGTTTTTTCAGTACTCATCGACCTTTTTTTCCCTAATTACATGGGGGGTTTTTTCAGTACCCATCGACCTTTTTTTCCCTAATTACATGGGGGTTTTTTCAGTACTCATCGACCTTTTTTTCCCTAATTACATGGGGGTTTTTTTCAGTACCCATCGACCTTTTTCCCTAATTACATGGGGGTTTTTTCAGTACCCATCGACCTTTTTCCCTAATTACATGGGTTTTTTTTTCAGTACCCATCGACCTTTTTCCCTAATTACATGGGGGGTTTTTTCTGCAGAATATTTATACATAACTTTATTTTTCAACATAAGTGTTTAATAAAACATTCCTTCAACAATTACATCTAATCTATAATCCAATAATTTTGCTTCAAACATATTCAATAAACACTTTATGTCATTATTTAATAAACATTACAATGGCCCGTTATATATTACAATACTTGAGGAATATGGGGTGCAAGCGTGGCATTAATCATTGTCGCATATTGGATTGTTTTGTCAGAATTTAGCCTCTGATCGCCTCTACTCATATCCCTTATCTACAGATTGAAATTTGGACAATCCCAGATTAGCTATGTAAACTTAACGTTATGATGGTCTGTTGAGAAATGAGAAAGAAGAGGGCATTATCAGTGTGTTTATCTTAATGCGCTGGTATCAGTGTATCCCAAACCGTTTTACTGTCTCCTTATCTGGATTTCAAGTTATAGATACTATTATATATTACACCATTTTAATTCAATAGTTTTTCGGGTGGCCAAAATTTCTCAAAGAATTTTCTTAATGCAAATGCATATTCCTTATCTACAGATTGAAATTTGGACAATCCCAGATATATAAATATATATATATATATATATATATATATATATAGATATATATATATATATATATATATATATATATATATATATATATATATATATATATATATATATATATATATATATATTGGTAAAGAATTGGAATATCACTTCATCTGTTAATTCCATTAGCGTTTTCACCATATGTATATATATTGTTTATGCATTGTATATGTTATTGCTGACCTGAGAAAGAAAGGTTTGACACTTTATATTTGAATAACATAAAAATGGGACAATTTGAATGACTTATATGCGAACATTATCCCGTAGTTATACGCGCATATCAACAAAAACTTGTTAGAAACAAAGAACATGTTAGTTGTAAACTGGGGTTTTGGACAACGTAAATTCTTGAGCAGCTGCAATGAAATGAGACTAGTCTAGATGCACGTCCCATGTTGCTTTCAGTATTTACACACATATTTATTTCAAAAGTCGTAAGCGTTTGATGTATGTTTGACTTGCAATGTGAAGCGACACCTGTCGGCGGCCGTTGAGGACAGCTGTGACGCCATTGATACGCGTCATTGCCAATTAGAGCAGAGGATGAGCTGTCAGTAATCGCTGTGTTGATAGATATCTTCAACATGTTTCTCGCTAACTCTGTGTTAACCTTTTGACTGTATACGGACAGATTCATCTTTAAATTACAAATTACACAAGACACCACTTTACACAAGACACTACTTTATACACAAGACACTACTTTATACACAAGACACTACTTTACACACGACACTACTTTATACACAAGACACTATACACAAGACACTACTTTATACACAAGACACTACTTTACACAAGACACTACTTTATACACAAGACACTACTTTTTACACAAGACACTACTTTATACACAAGACACTACTTTATACACAAGACACTACTTTACACACGACACTACTTTATACACAAGACACTATACACAAGACACTACTTTATACACAAGACACTACTTTACACAAGACACTACTTTATACACAAGACACTACTTTATACACAAGACACTACTTTACACAAGCCACTACTTTATACACAAGACACTACTTTACACAAGACACTACTTTATACACAAGACACTACTTTACACAAGACACTACTTTACACAAGACACTACTTTATACACAAGACACTACTTTATACACAAGACACTACTTTGACCACCCTCCGCTGAATGTTGACTACATGTACTCTGTAATTGCAAAACAGAGAGAAAGGTACCCACCAACAAATAAAATTTTACAAATTGTACAAGGTACACACTTTAAGGAAATTTGCAATATTTTGTAACAAGGAACCCCTCCCCAAATAAAACTCATTTATAAATAAAACACTGTAATTGACCCCAGCGCCACAATCACCATAGCGACGAAACAACCACCATCACTGAACAACAAGATAAGCATAAGTCCCCAAACAATTAAAATTTACAGCGCTCTTAATACCACTTCAAGCCCTTTACTTCGTGCACTCTTTTCTCATCTTTGGAACACACATTTATACATACCATATTCACTGCACTATGGGATTTTGTATAATAACAGTTTGTCTTTTTTGTTTGTTTTAAGTGATTAGGGTAATCTAGGGTTATCCCCTTAATACAAATTGAGATAGAGGGAGTGTAAAACGCATGTATGATACACTGGGCTATCTGTCCGTTCTGGACAACAGGATAGCGAATCGCTATGTAAGGTTACACTATATCGTCGGTGAAAAACAGTTCACGCCATCTTTAGTCATTAAACGTCATTTCAATGTGTAAGGATCTATCAAGTCTTTTATCGCGATCATTTGTAACGTAGAACCCATCCAGGCTAAAAATATGGTCATGCTTCAAATTAGACGACTTCAAGGATATATCAAAGTTATACTCTCAGCATTGTCTCTTTTAGGGCGGATAGTGACCTGCTTTCCAGCATCCTTCTAAAACCTACACACAATCTACTTACAACATTCAACTCATATTGTTATATCGAGGTACATCAGACATATTGTTATATTGGTAGTATACCACACATATTGTTATCTGACAAAAATTAGAGTTTGGAGGTTCGAACCCTGGACTCTTCCATTAGGGACCTTACTCACTACCTGTAGGTCACACCCTAGACTATTCCAATAGGGACTGAATTTACTACCTGCAGGTCACACCCTGGACTCTTTTATTAGTGACTGAACTCACCACCTGCAGGTCACATCCTGGACTCTTCCATTAGTGACTGAACTCACCACCTGCAGGTCACACCCTGGACTCTTCCATTCGTAACTGAACTCACCACCTGCAGATCACACCCTGGACTCTTCCATTAGTGACTGAACTCACTACCTATAAGTCACACCCTGGACTTTTCCATTAGGTACTGAACTCACCACCTATAGGTCACACCCTGGACTATTTCAATAGGAAATGAACTCACTTTCTATGAGTCACACGGTGGTACTTCTTTGATGTGAGAGAATAATGTATAAATTGATCGAGGTTGTATGTGTAGCAGGAAGGTTGGAAAAATCATTAGTCAGACCGGGACTGGAACCCAGGACCCTCCGCTAACAAGACGGATGCTCTACCAACTGAACTATCTGGGCCGATGTCCCAGTCTGCCACATATGTAACACATTTTTTTTGCGCTGACGTCCTAAACCACATTCTGACAATCATGCAACACCCAAAAATGGCATCTGTGTCTTTAATTACAATAATAATGCTTTATGTAAACCCAGACACATTATTAGAGAAAGGCGCTCTCCTCAGTACAGGAGTTCTTCTTCTTAATCCCCCCTTGGTCCTACATACACTGCATATACCCGGAATATTTATGATGTATTTGTCCACGGCATCAAAGACGTTCAGAGATATCGTTAGATTATCGTTATTGGTAGATTCCATGTCATAAATCAAGTCCGACCACTCTTATCTAGAATCTGACCAGTTATCTTTCCTAAGTGCCATATTTGATATGGTGTCATCCTGGAGGAAATGTTAACGATGGCATTTTAGATGACCAGAGATAGTGGTGTGAAGTGCTGGAATCATTATTCTCATTTTCTGTAATTTTTCATAGACTTCAAAGACTACAAAATTGTCAGAGTCCAACTTCAAATGGTATACAAGATCTTAGTTAATGATCTATTATCGAAAGATACGGTTTCCTTCGAAATGCAATAAGTTAGAAAATTAAAATCAACTTCACACAAAATATTATTATTATTATTATTATTATTATTATTATTATTATTATTATTATTATTATTATTATTATTATTATTAGTTATTGGTATTTTGGCTAGGAACCAATTGGACGAGTGTTAAAAATGCTGGCACTGATGAATGTACTTTAACTTTCACTACAAAATAATATTGTTTCTACTTTAGATATTGTTCGAGTACAAGGTCAACGTTTCCATTCATTTAATCATTATTATTCATTCATTGACATTGAATATACTTATTTATGATCAATGACGGAATGTCAGAGTTGCAACATTTCCATAGTCTTACATATCTTTTATCAGAATTTCCGTCAAAACGAAGAGCGCCCCCTACTGTCCTTCAACAAGTATTGGCGCCAACGAGCACACTTTTTCTCAGTCGAGAGTCCTCGTACCTACACAGTTCATGGCATTCGGTGATATAGTTACAAAGTTTTCAGCAAGTTAACGTGTCATATTGTTTTTTTACATGTCTTTCTTCTGTGGCCACTTAATCATTGTCACTTAAGACATCGTCTGTGTAAAATACCTTTACGTCAAGTATCGGCAATGTGCTCTATGATCTCTGATAGAAAACAACTGGACTCTACTGCTACAGACACAGATAGGGGCAAGGATATCGATTATATGTATCTGGCCATGCTAAGAAATAAGCAGATTTTTAAAACCATACATACATACATACACACGTACGTACGTACGTACGTAGGTACATACATACATACATACATACATACATACATGCATCCATGCATCCATACACACATACACACATTCATACATACATACATACATACATACATACATACATACATAATTTAAAAATATATTAAAATATGATTCATTTTAAACATCTAGAGTCAAATCAATATATATTTCCATATTTAAATCTCATTATGTAGAATATAAACTCACAACTTCTGAATATATTAAACAAGATTATTGTTTACGTCTTATGTGTTAAATATATAATTTATCACGAGTAAGTTCAGATTGACGGAGTTTGGTGTATTAAATCTGGCGCATACATGACCGATAAATACTGACTGAAATGGAGTTTTCTAGTGCAGTGTCCAAATATGTATAAACAAGGTCTAGAATTTCATATTATTCAAGTGGTGAGTCATCACGGAGGACACAGCAGTTACAGTCCTTTATAATTATGCCGTAATGGAGGTCCACGGTCAAGATAAGTTTGATAAAGTGGAAATTTAGCTCTGTGGTCATTACAGGAACAGCTTAAAACAAAGTCAACCTACGACCGAGAACAGTACTGTACACAAAATTCTTTATCTTAAAGTTAAAACTAGGTGTTTGAGCTATTTATTTCCTCCGTTGGGACCCGTGGTGCTTCGTCCATTGGCTTTATCAGTTGTTATATAAGAAAGTTCAAGTCGCATTTACCCGGGCGATAAGAAATATTTGTATAGGTTCGGGTACCCTTTGCTCTTTTGATCAATCCTATGTATGTCAAATATTCAGACTAGTGAAGAAAAGTAAGTGACCTGTTGCTCTGTTATGGAGAAGTTTTTGTGATATCCTGACTTAAGATTAATCGTCTATGTAATAAAATAAAACAACAACAATAATAATAATAATTATAATAACAATAATAATAATAAACCGATAACAGTCATATAAGAGAAGGATTCTCGAGTCTGCTCAGAGTCTACATGTTTGGAGGATAACAGTCATATTACTGAGAGAGGACTCGAGTCTGCTCAGAGTCTACATGTTTGGAGGATAACAGTCATATTAGTGAGAGAGGACTCGAGTCTGCTCAAAGTCTATAGCTTTGGAGAATAGCGGTCATATTAGTGAGAGAGGACTCGAGTCTGTTCAGAGTCTATAGGTTTGGAGGACAACAGTCATTTATGTGAGAGAGGACTCGAGTCTGCTCACAGTCTATAGGTTTGGAGGATAACGGTCATATTAGTGAGAGAGGACTCGAGTCTGCTCACAGTCTATAGCTTTGGAGAATAGCGGTCATATTAGTGAGAGAGGACTCGAGTCTGTTTAGAGTCTATAGGTTTGGAGGATAACAGTCATATTAGTGAGTGAGGACTCGAGTCTGCTCACAGTCTATAGGTTTGGAGGATAATCGTAATATTAGTTAGAGAGGACTCGAATCTGCTCACAGTCTATAGGTTTGGTGGATAACAGTCATATTAGTGAGTGAGGACTCGAGTCTGCTCAGTGTCTATAGGTTTGGAGGATAACAGGCATATTAGTGAGAGGACTCGAGTCTGCTCACAGTCTATAGGTTTGGAGGAAAACAGTCATATTAATGAGAGAGGACTCGAGTCTGCTCACAGTCTATAGGTTTGGAGGATAACCGTCATATTAGTGAGAGGGGACTCAAATCTGCTCAGAGTCTTTAGGTTTGGAGGATAACGGTCATATTAGTGAGAGAAGACTCGAGTCTGCTCACAGTCTATAGGTTTGAAGGATAATCGTAATATTAGTGAGAGAGGACTTGAGTCTGCTCACAGTCTATAGGTTTGGAGGATAATCGTAATATTAGAGAGAGAGGACTTGAGTCTGCTCACAGTCTATAGGTTTGGAGGATAACCGTCATATTAGTGAGAGAGGACTCGAGTCTGCTCACAGTCAATAGGTTTGGAGGATAACAGGCATATTAGTGAGAGAGGACTCGAGTCTGCTCACAGTCCATAGATTTGGAGGATAACAGTCATATTAGTGAGAGAGGACTCGAGTCTGCTCACAGTCTATAGGAGAGAAGACTCGAGTCTGCTCACAGTCTATAGGTTTGGAGGATAACAGTCATATTAGTGAGAGGGGACTCGAGTCTGCTCACAGTCTATATGTTTGGAGGATAACCGTCATATTAGTGAGAGAGGATTCGAGTCTGCTCACAGTCAATAGGTTTGGAGGATAACCGTCATATTAGTGAGAGAGGACTTGAGTCTGCTCCCAGTCTATAGGTTTGGAGGATAACAGTCATATTAGTGAGAGAGGACTCGAGTCTGCTCAGTCTATAGGTTTGGAGGATAACCGTCATATTAGTGAGAGAGAACTTGAGTCTGCTCACAGTCTATAGGTTTGGAGGATAACCGTCATATTAGTGAGAGAGGACTCGAGTCTGCTCACAGTCTATAGGTTTGGAGGATAACAGTCATATTAGTGAGAGAGGACTAGAGTCTGCTCAGAGTCTATAGGTTTTGAAGATAACAGATTTCTCCTTCTCGTGTTCAATGAGTGAATTGGATGTAATAAATGAAGTCTATAATAACCGTAATAAATGAATACGATAGTCACTGAGTAAGAATTAGAAACAGGAATGATAATGGTTAAGAGTATTGAAAACAAAATACTATGATGTCCTTATAATTTATTAGAGAAATTAAGTAGATATCATATTTGCATTTAAATATTTTAAATTAAGGTGTCGAAATGCATATCTGATATTACAATTTAAAGGTTCAAAATATCAAATCACAATAAATTTGACAAAATCTAATAAAGGACAATAATCCTGTGCTATTACATAACTAACTCCCGGATCTCCATTCCATTTCGCTGGACTTTCATGTACAAATATCGATGTCAAATTTTATCTTTATTAGGCTTTAAAATCCAATTTCCGATTCGAAGACTTCAAAAGTAGGATATTTTATTTTAATAATGGACATAGATCCTTCTTATATCCTTGGACAAAGTCGATCTTAGGCACGACATTTTCAAAATTAAAAGAATACTATTCAGGTTCAGTTGTATCCACTGAAATTTGCATGTGTAGTATATATATATATATATATATATATATATATATATATATATATATATATATATATATATATATATATATATATATATATATATATATATATATATATATTTGTTCCTTGTGCATAAAATGTGTGTTGCCCACATGTACAGTATTGTTATTTCGCTTTATGTAAAACAAAGTTAAGACCTTAGGGGAAAGTACCAGGAAATGTATATCATGTGATAAAATACATGAAATTAAAGCAGAATATTATATGTATACACTCTTTTGTCCTGAATATTGTTTACATAAAGAAAAAACTAAAACTAAAATCAAACAAACAAAAGAAAGAAAGAAAGACTTGCACCGATTAAACATATAAATAAATAGAAAAGTTGACTGGGGTGGAGTCTTAGGGTTTTTGTTTTTGTTTGTTTGTTTTGTTTTTAGGGGGAGGGGGTTGGGTTTTTGTGTGTGTGTGGGGGGGGGGGGCTGTAGAGTTTTGTTTTTGGTTTCTCTTTTTGTATTTTTTCGGGGGTGGTGGGGTGGTGGTTGTATGTTTGGGGTTTTTTATTTGTTTTGGGGTTTTTTTTTATTGTTTGTTCCTTTAGTTTTTATGTCCCGGATTGATAGATCGGGGTCATATTGCTTTGTCCTGTCTGTTTGTCTGTCTGTCTGTTGTCAAATTTAACCTTGGCTTTAACTTTTGAACCGTGAGGGATAGAGACTTCAAATTTGACAAGTGTACTCAGCTAATGAAGCTCTTTCAAATGACACCAAGGTCGACTTTTTGACATTGACAATGACCTTCACGTTAAAACTAACTTTTAGTACTTTGGTGCCGCCGGGGGTATTAGTGTTTCATTGACACAGCTTAGTTTTTTCATTTGTAAATGAATTATGTCATGCCGTTTGGCATTAAAAATAGTGCATTTTAAAGAAGTCAGTTTGTATTATTTAATGAACATAGGAAATATAGGCATATATCTATGTTTCTTTCAAATGAATTTCTTTTTAATATAAACCAGCCGTCTGTAGACAGTTTACTACCAATAAACTGAATTTTAAGACAGACATTGAACTTTATCATAAAATTAAGTTATCGATGTTTGGCTTTCCCCCATATACTATTATATGAATAGTATAACATGAATATCTATAGATCATAGTATCACTGATAGGCTAAATTTTACTCTTAACTGTTTCTTCTGTTATATTTTTCTATTTACCAATCTCATTAAATTAGAAAATTAAATCGTAGTATAGTATAGTTCTTGATAGTGCATAGTGATCACTAAAGCTGCCATTCAGACACATGCCTGTCAGTTATCACAGCAGGCTGTATATACCTGCAGGGGATGCTTACAAAGAGAGATATACTCTATATGTCTATCATAAGATTTTCTTTTCAAATGCCCCCGATTTTTACGTACAACAATAAAGACTACAACAAAATTAGTATTCAAATTGTATAATAAAAATTCCAATAGTATTTACTAATATGACATAGTGTTAGAAGAAATCTTTGCGTGTGAAAGAACAACAACAACAATAATAATAATACTAATAAAAATCGTTACTATTACCATCATCATTATCAATAGCAGTAGCATCAGCAGCAGCATAACCCCATCATAATTGTTACTGTTATTATCATTACTGTTTTTATTATTACTATTATTATTATTATTATTATTATTATTATTATTATTATTATTATTAATGTTATTATTATTATTACTTCAACTAATAATATTATTATTCCTTTTATTATCATCATTATTATTTTATTATCATTATTAATTATTATTATTATTTTTATTATTATTATTATTATTATTATTATTATTATTATTATTATTATTATTATTATTATTATTATATTATTATTATTATTATTATTATTATTATTATTATTATTTTTATTTTATTATTATTACTTCAACTAATAATATTAGTATTCTTTTTATTATCATCATTATTATTTTATTATTAATTATTATTTCATTATTATTATTATTATTATTATTATTATTATTATTATTATTATTATATCATTATCATTATTATTAACATTATTATTATTATCATTATTAGTATTGTTATTATTATTATTATTATTATTATTATTATTATTATTAATATTGAGTTTTGGTGTGTGTTCTGGCAATTTACATAAGGGAAGGTGTTGTTCTTCGTGTTGTAATTAACAGGTAGAGTGTGTATTATGCGATGTTAAAAAGGCAAAGTTAACATGGAGAACTAATATCAAAATAGTGATAAAAAGTCCTCCCATGAGATGTATGAACTGATTAACAATAAAAACTCAATGTCCACAAACTTTGGGTCACTTGGCCTTTATCCGCTGTTTCCAATTGATGAAGGTCAAATGGCCGAAAATTAGTGGACATCGAGTGTTTCGTGTTAATTATATAAAAATATGTTAATTACAAATATCATACGAGCAGGAGTTAAGTCATACATTTAAGCTTAGATATAATAAATAATAATGCCAGTGGCTTTTTATTGTAATATTTTACTTGGGGGTAGTAAATACAAAAATTAAAACATGATGTATCATTTTCAATCTAACACCAAATAATTCTTAAATCAGTAATTTCCCCATGCACTTAAGCCACCGCTAAATATGGAAGTATATTTGTTTTGTATATAATAAATATATAAATGATTTTTTTATTCTGTACGAAATCTCCCAATTCGCCACTCTACCATAATATATACAACGATGGACTGCATTCGCTAGGACATTGACATATTATAAATTGATCCCCTGACTGGACACTTATCAAATTTCATTATTTACAGGGTAATGATTTATACTGAATGAGGACATAAGAATTATCTAATCACTACTCCAGATTGAACTATCAATTCAAGGTAATATATAAATTACAAGTGAGTCCATGTGCGATATGCCGTCCCATATGTTTGGTAGGCGCTTATCCCCCCTTATCGTTATTGCCAGTGAAGGGCCACAAATACACGAGATACGGACGGTATGGGTATCTTCTCCAAAGATACAGGGAAGAATTATACAGTGGAATACAGACAAGATCTACTCATATCTTATCCTACATGGCCACCGAAGAGTCGCAAATTAAGGCGTTTAGATATGGCCATCGTTTGATACGATAATGGGCAGCAAACTTTCACACTTCTCACCGTCAACAATCCCATATATTCTTCTGAAGAATCACTCTGAGAAATCTAAATACGATATATATTCAAAAACCTCCTCCATTCTCAAAATACGAAAAGGGTCTTTGCTATCTGTGAACCAATTAAATACGTTTCTCACACTATGATAATACCTTTGTAATTGAGATGCAGATTGTTTTTTATTTGTTTAGTTTTATTTTAATATGTACGTACACGTGTATATTCTTTTTATGTTATATACAAAGCTAAAAAGCGAATTTTTAGAATGTTTTAATGACAGAATAAATAAGTGACAAGATTTTCGCTCTGTATTTTGTTATTATATATACCTCCTTTTTAACATATATTTTTCTTGAATTCTAATAGTAACAAAGAAAGAAGTAAAACATCTGTCTTCACTAACATATAAGCGAATGACCAACATCAGTTGCGGATTTAGAGGTCACATATTTACTAGTAAAAATCCAGATTTTGCACCAAAAAATTGAGAAGTTTGGCTAATACCCAATTGCTCCCCCCCCCCTTTTTCGGAAATCCTGGATCCGCCACTGAACATTATTAATACACATGCTTGTTCCCTTCTCGCCCATTACATTTACGACATAAAATTGCCAGCACAGTTAAACGATACTGATTTTTTACAATGTGTATGATCTACCAAATTTCTCCAGCTTGAGGTGATAAATACTTGTTGGGCGGATTTAAACTGAACTTTGATTTGTCAACCCTAGGAAGAGAGGTCAAATTGACCACTTGACCGAAGGTAGAGTAGAATGGCTGACCTTTTATCCAATCATTGCAGGTGACGCATCGTACAATAAACATTTCTCTTCCATGATGGTGACTCCAGGGTGTTCCTCCTTAACAGGAAAACCGTATTCTTCGAAGTTTTCAAAGTCTTCCTCTTTACTCTCGCAGACCAGCTATTAGCTTCAGTTTTCGCTTTCCCCCACACTTGTTTACTATTTGGTCATCCTCCCCACACATGACGATGGATCAAATAGTAAACAAATGTAGGGAAAGGCAAAATACTGAACCTAAACAACTTTATGCTTTTTTATAAACAACACAAAGTTCCGATTGTGAAATTCTGTCTCTGGTAATACAGCAGTTCAGAATCTAATCAGAGGACATAACCCAATAAATCATTGTCATCCTAGACCTTTTTTTAACATTTTGCAGTAGTAGTAGTAATAGTGATATGAAGAGCGTGCAGCTCCATATCGAATCCGAAACTAATATGATTCACATCCCGGACCTCGTATTCTTAGATGACTAAGGTGACCTGCATGGGTATCGTGTTTACAAAATATGTACTCGTAAAATTTCATTCTATGGAGCCTCATAACCAAATACCTTATTTATATCAACTGGTTTTATTATTATTATTATTATTATTATTATTATTATTATTATTATTATTATTATTATTATTCTTTTTCTCAACAAAATAGTTATACAGTTTTATATATGTTAGTGTTTTAAGTTTCGTCCTTATAGTTTAAAAACAGACTGAGATATAATGTTTGACAAGTAGGTTGTTTTGTCATATTTAAACCTGACAAAACTTTCTGTAAGAAACAATTTACAATATAAATGAGAACATCTTGAATATGCTGCAAATATCAAGTCATAATAGAAAGAAAGAAAGAAAGAAAGAAAGAAAGAAAGCTCTGTCAGACAAAAATTATGTTCAGTATTGAACTAATAAGGATATCATTGAACTTTTTCCCGGGTGCTTTTTTTAACAAAATTTTAGAAGTTGATTTCCCCCTTACATATGCTTCGCGGTATAACTTTTCCAGAGTAGAAATGAAAACTACAATAGAATTCCTGGTATGGAGGAAGAATTACAGAATCATGTCATTTCTCCTGAGTTTCTAGGTTCGATTTTTTTTTCCTGGAAATAGTTTCTAGAAACTTAAGCCGAAGACAATCATTCCTATGGGGAAACTATTCAACAAAGTCTTGAAAATATTTTTAATAATTTTCACTTGATGCAAAACAAGGCAATTGTGCATGGTTCTAGGGTGGAAATATATTTGGAAGATTGTTTCTACGAAAACCATGTTATGTTCCTTGGCACCCTACGTCACCATCGTACTGTAGTGGTTCCTATACATGTTGTATGTGTAGTTGCTACTTAGCCGCGTTTCTTTGAAGATTCGAGAGCGGGTTTGTTTGTCAAGCCTAAATCGGATATTAGAGTTTACACTGAGATAAACGGCTGAAATCTATGGAAATTTTTCATTTGATTATGCAACTTTTAAGGAGCTCATTCAGGATTAGAGGAAACAGATTTAGAAGCTAGGTTATATTCTATTGAATGACATCTCGTCCTTTTCTGCACAGATAATACTATCAACTTCAATGATAGAAACCTAAAACTTCATAAAATATTTAGGAAAAGACACCAGTTTAGTAGTATTTCCTTTTTTCATTTGAGGTACGAAAGTACTCTTAGCACTAATCGCACACATTACAAAGAAGTGATAATCGACTTGGTTTAGATACTTTGGTCAAGTATTTTGCATATGGCTCAAACTGCCTGTGACAATCCCAATCGAGGCACTGTGTTTGAAAGATTGGATAACCACATGTTTTCATGTCATAAAATAATTAAGATAGAGATGACGACACAATTGAATCTTCAAATAAACTACAAATAGCATTGCTTCATATGTGTTGGGATTTTCATTCGTTAATGTGTACGTATTGTATTGCTCAACTGCGTTTTATTTTCCGGATCTTAAAACAATCTTACAAGAGAGAGAGAGAGAGAGAGAGAGAGAGAGAGAGAAACAAAAAATTCTTTTGTAGTGTTTACAAATCAATCAAATTTCAGTTTCCATACATTTAAAGGGAACAATACTCATACTTACAATGGATAAACAAACTACGGCAAGTAAGCAGAAGGGTGTGTTCGATTGTTTAAAGAACTCTGTGTGAGGTTATGAGAACCATGGGATATAAGACAGACCTTTCTTTTAATGAGACAAAAACATTATTTGTATCTTTGATACATTCAGGAGATCTGCTGTAAGCGCAATGAATGGGTACTATTTGACGTTTCCCATTATTTATGTATAATATCATTAGGGATACGGACTTTGTTTATTTTCACATTGTACCTCACTCTCCGCATTTATATTGTCTTTGCTGATAAGTTAAAGCTATACATTTACTTAGTCCGAAATAAATTATGTGTATCTGGCGATGTTAAATAGAACAAAAGAACACAAATGATTATGACTTTTCCTATCACTTCATCATTAAAAAAACGTGTCGTATATGATACATCCATCTTCGGACTCACGATTTCACGATATAATTCGCTAATTACCGGATTAGGTATTTCACTTAAGTCATGATCACGGAGTGAATACAACATCCGAGGGATCCCCTTCTATACCACAAACATCCAATGTCTAAGACGCACGTACATACACGAGACTTTCTCTCAGAACCGTCCACCCACTGTGATGAACAAACAGAATTTAGGCAATGATTATCAATATCGGAAACCTATTATCCAAAATAGCGATATTCGGGGGTTTTTTTATATCTATAAATGCTGTACATTTCATTATGCATGATGTGCTTTTAATAAAACTCTTAATACTAAAAAGTAAATCGAAAATTTCATCATTTTTTCTCAAGAACTTTATTTCCAGATGTACGCCATCATTTCGTAATAATTGTCCTGGGACGGCATTTATTTACATTTTTTATACTTAATGTTTGACAATACTGGCAATTTTATGCAAATTTTATCTAGAACCCATAAAGTCGTGTATGTTTATCTAATCTTTTCATTACGACTTCAATCTGTTAGCTGTGTAATTGGCCGGTTATCACTAGAGGGCCACACTTCGTAAGTTTTCAAATGATACGAAAACGAGCATTAGTAAAATCCTAGGATATAAGCTATAAAGTATGTTTCCGTGATGTCCTCTACTTTTTATACTCCAAGCTTATCATCTGTTATGTTTCAGAATATCCTTCAAATCTTACAAATATCGAAGGTGAAAGAAGGAGTGGACAAAATCTTTTTTCCCATTTAATACATGTATTTAGATTTTGTAGGGCGTGCTTAGTTAGACTCTAGAAAAAGTAAAAGAAGACAGTATGATTTCTTTAAAAAATCAAAAAAGAAAAAAGACCAAACAAAAAAAAAAAAATAAATAAAAAAACAAACAAACAAAACCCCCCAAAACTCATAGATATTAAAGGTACAAATTTTGTGTGCTAAGGAATGAACAATCGGATCACATATTTGAAGACAGTATATTTTTCACTCTTGATGGAGGAATGTATGAAAAAAAATTACTTGTAAATAAACGAAAATTCTGACATATCTTTGGAAATGATACCGTATCGCATGGTATCTGTTAAACAACAACCCGTTACAGATAAATGCTTTTGGTATATATTTGCCCTCCTATCGCAAGACCTACTACTTTTTGATAACCTTTAGATACAAGGAAAGGTGTTTGATAATGAACATTATATACAGTATACGTGTCTTACTGTAAGCTACATAGTAAATAAGAAACATACATTCAGCCATTGTTCCGTGAATACGCTCAGATAATACCGCCAAATGTTTTCGACGTGTTCGTGACTCTGGGCAGCTGTCTAATCGAACACGTATCACCTGTCGCACGATCAGATTACGTCACGTACGTGTCGCAGCGGCGTGACGTCATGCAGCTTTAATCCAGAACTAACACTATGAACTTTCAAATGCTTGTCAAAACTACTAGTATGCAATGTATAATGTCCGTTAGGGCGTAGTTTTATTTTCAAGTTACAGCAATTCTGGAAATGTTCTTAAAAAAAACCATGAAATAACTGGTGTCACAAGAAATATGTGTATTGAATTTTTTTAATGTACACGATTTAAATAAGTACTTTTCAAATTACTGAAGATGTACAGCCCTGTGACTTAAGCACTTGAAACATTTTATGTTGTTTCTGGTTAGATAAGGTATACAATCCAGGAATTCATGTAAGGATAAATATTCTCTCTATTCTTCTAGCAGGCTTTAGTTTTATGTTATATAGTTTATTCTCATTCACAGTTCCTTTCTTTTTTCTAGATCCTGCGTAAAAAGTATAATTTTGAGTTCTAATAGGGCGTGGTAGTTAAGAATGTGTTATCCCCACCAGATAATATTGACTTTTCCCTTTAAATTCAAATTATTTTCTACATGGCATTAGAAAGATTCTGTTCATGACTAAAATATTTCCACTTAAACATGATATGCAGCATACAAAGCACAACGGCAATGTTACGTTTATTTCAGTATTTCTGTACGTCACACCCAACATGTAAAACTAGCACCGACCGACAGGCAGTTTACTTAACTGACAATTTCGTCATCGACTTCTAGTATATAATTTGATTTCCGGACAAAGTCTTTCTTTTCATATTTTAACTGACAGATTTCAAATGATAAGGTGTAGTATTAATGGGTGTCCAACTATATTGTGGCTGTCGTTTATCGGAATACGAACTCTTGTTTTCTAAGCTATCAAATGATGAAATTTTAGAAATAAATGGCATATTTAAAGTCAAGATAACGCAAATAAGTTCAAAATCTAAAAAAAATCACATAAATTTCTTTGACAAAAAGATATGAAACTGATGGAATTTCTGTAAATACACAAGTCAGGGATCTGTAGAATTCGAAGCATTTTCTAACGCAGATTCTTATCTCGGTCATAAATCCGAGAAAAATAAAGAAATCTCGAACCAGGGAATCGTAAAGGAGCAATATGAAGACGCTGTGTCTTAATTGCGGCTCTTTTGACCGTTGAAAGCTGCCGTCTCTCCGACAAGATGTAAAGTCATACGTCAAAATCGACGTAGAGCTAGCAGACAGGCGATTCCATCAGCGTAAAGTCATTATTTCTGTACTTGTGAAATACACCTGTCTTCGCCAATAGACCTTGGTATAGAGAGGCTACTGCTACATGTCCGGAATTATTCTACATTTGTAGCCATGTTTGGCGCATCTGAGTGGTTTGTACGGCGCGTCGTGGAAAGTGATGGGATCGAACCTCACACTATCTGAATGGTCAGCAGGGCGCATCATGGACAGTGATGGGATCGACTCCTTCACTGTCTGAGTGGTCAGCACGGCGCGTCACGGAAAGTGATGGGATCGAATCTCACACTATTTGAGTGGTCAGCACGGATGCGTCATAGAAAGTGATGGGATCGAATCTCGCACTATCTGAGTGGCCAGTAGGGCGCGTCAGAGAAAGTTATGGGATCGAATCTCTCACTATCTGAGTGGTCAGCAGGGCGCGTCATGGAAAGTGATGGGATCGAATCTCCCATTGTCTGAGTGGTCAGCACGACGCGTCATGGACAGTGATGGGATCGAATTTCTCACTGTCTGAGTGGTCAGCAGGGCGCGTCATAGAAAATGATGGGATCGAATCTCGCACTATCTGAGTGGTCAGCAGGGCGCGTCATGGACAGTGATGAGACCGAATCTCTTACTGTCTGAGTGGTCAGCAAGGCGCTTCATGGAAGGTGATGGGATCGAATCTCTCTCTGTCTGAGTGGTCAACATGGCGCGTCATGGAAAGTGATGGGATCGAATCTCTCACCGTCTGAGTGGTCAGCACGGCACGTCATAGAAAGTGATGGGATCGAATCTAGCACTATCTGATTGGTCAGCATGGCGTGTCATGGAAAGTGATGGGATTGAATAGAGGCTGAATCCGGGAATCGAACCCAGTTCATCGGCGGCACGTGCAAAGCGCTAAACCACTACAACACCAAGCCTTCCCCGCCCTGTATTGTAGGGTGCTAAGTATTAATTACAGGGCAAATCACGTAAATATTTTTCTGTAAATCATTCAAAACTATCATGCCCTTTATACTGTAAACACCCCTATCCCACCCACTGACATGGATCTCGCTCTGTTGATACTGTAAGCACCCCTACCCCACCTACTCACCTGGATCTCGCTCTGTTTATACTGTAAACACCCCTACCCCACCCACTGACATGGATCTCGCACTGTTTATACTGTAAGCACCCCTACCCCACCCACTGACATGGATCTCGCTCTGTTTATATTGTAAACACCCTACCCCACCCACTGACATGGATCTCACTCTGTTTATACTGTAAACACCCCCACCCCACCTACTGACATGGATCTCGCTCTGTTTATACTGTAAACACCCCTACCCCACCCACTGACATGGATCTCGCTCTGTTTATACTGTAAACACCCCTACCCCACCTACTGACATGGATCTCGCTCTGCGGAGTAATATGCATCCTTTACATGTATTAAATGATTGAGATATCGTACCCACAAGTGATGAGTATATACATAAGTCCAGAAAACCCCTAAGTCTTGATTCGATTGTATGTTTCCGACAAGAAAAGCGTCTGTTTATGTCCAAAGACCTTGATTCCATACTTGTATTGCTATGACGTAGACAGTCCATGTTTCGTTATGTGCGTTCCAAAGAGATGAACCGGCGGTTCCGAATGTCTACAAAAGGTTTAGTCAAATATACTCGAGTGAGACACAAATAATTGAGCAAAATAAGAAGAAAGGAAAAACAAAGCAAAAACCAATCCATCTAAGAATACCGGAAAATTATATATAATGTATGTTTATGATATTTAAATGTAATGAATATTGTTATACTGGTATGACATTTTCTATCATCTTTCCTCGAGTTTTGGTTGTGTAACATTAGAAAGCTTCATCATCCAGTCCAGCCATTGCTGTAATATGATAACAAACAATGCAGAGCAGTTATGTAAAATGAATGCAGAAAATGCAAATACTTGTAGTGCTAATTCATCGGAAGGGCATCGCCCAAGGTGCAAATTACTTAGCTCGTAAACAGTTTAGCCACGGTAATAATACTTAAAATTTTCTAGAAATATATACTGAATGCTATTTCTTTTATGTTTGTAAAATGACACTAGATCTTACGGGCGCAAATTTCCCCTGACACCGATTCGTTTACGTAGCGGCGTTGGTGTGAAGTCCCGCGCCGTCTTCATTAGAGGGGTAAGCGGTGTTGATTCCACGGTGCGCGTGCATCGATGCGTTCGACTAGAGATGGTGAAGCTTGTAAATTTATTGTGTGGGCAAAATGTTGAGTGAGTTCTTAACACAGAAACAACTTGATACTAGTCTCTCATGATATTTTGATGTATTCATTTTGCAGACCCACCGCAGTTCTAATACAAAAATAAAATGAAATAATCGGTTACGTTTTTACTCGCTGTATAATCTGATAAATATTATCAAAATCTATTAAGACATGGACAAACTGAAAAAAAAACTAAAAATTCAATTCCAATTTGTATTGATAACATTACACATGTTGAAATATTTTCTTTTTTTATATGAATGATATGTTGAAAACAAAACATACAAACATTAATTTCACGGTACTAAATGATTAATTAAAAAGGAACACGATTAATTTCGATTCTGACATTTTGCTCTAGAATTTAGCGATGGTTTCTTATTTTCATGAGTTATATAGTATGCTTGAGGTATGCAGCATACACGTTAAATTCGAGTCCTACAACTTATCTTAGACAACCGGAAGAGGTGACTAACTGAAGTACGTTACAGGAAAAGTAACGCCCAAGCTTTAGACAAGAATTAATTTGATTTGGCGTCAGGTCAAAATTTGGCTCATGTACAGCTGGTGCCGCCATGATATACATGTAGTTTATATAACTTAAATACATGTACATGATACTTAATGAATCAAACTAAATCATTTCATTTCGAACGTTCTTCATGCATGTTCTTGAATTAATATTGCGGATTTTCTTTCCTGTATTAAACCATATCAAAACATGGCAATCGTCGGCTTATGTACGTAAATGACAGAATTATCCATCGTGAAGTGATGTTGTGCAAACTTCTACACAACTTTCATTGCGATCCCTATGGTTACGTGGATGTGTTTTGAGGTCGTGACGTCTATCCTGTTTGTATTTACTCGCTACGTTCGCCTACCTGAGTATATACTATTGTCCATACCGGTGCCGGACTGACCGGGACAACACGCTGGGGTATCGTTGTCCGGAGATGGAAAACCGTATTGATTTATTGCTTTATAAGACTTTTAGTGCTTATGTTATAAGCATTTGGAACAAGGGTCATAAATATCAATGTTAAAGTGACACTTTATATTATCAATTCTCTTTCTTTTAAGAGAGGGTCAACAAAAGTAAAACCCCGAAAATGTATGACTTTAAACCTTTATGATTCTCAAATATTGTGACCCTTAAAATTTCTGCGTATATAGTAACTTTAAGTTGTCAATTTCGAATTAGAAACATTTATAACATATCTTTAAGTGGGTTGAAAATGTTTAAAGTTTTCAAAATGTAAACAACGTCAACTTACAAGAAATTAAACAGAAATTTATCTGCTACTGCTTATAATGGCATGAAATGAATTTGTGTATATTAAACGGCATCATCATTTAGTGGCCGCTGGTCATTGATATTTGTGTCTCAATTTTTGTCAGGGTTGGATACGTAAAATGATAGAAGTTTTCCTCGCAACCAATGAACTAGATTTATATATTTGCCGAGGCATACGTATATCTGCTGGTCACGATCATACCCTTAGTTTGTTTGAACGCAAATTCGGCGAATGGTGGACAAAGAAATTCTTAAATCTATTTTCGTATAATTGTTGTTGCAGATTTTAAAATCTTTTAACACATAAATGTTTCGGACACACAAATGCCCCCATTAACAATTTTTGCAATGCTTTGGTTGGATTACTAATCTGAGAATGAAGTATGACGTAACAAACCTCTCCAATTAAATGAACTGGAATGGAACCCCGATGGCTCGCGCTTCAGTACCTAACCTATATAGGAAGTGTATCCTTGGGAACAAATAAAACACAAAAAGAAATGGACGAAATAACGGACATAAATAGCAGTGTATGACTCTGAATCCAGGATAAAGGGTTTTTTTATTATTTTATCGGCAGAAGTAGACTTTTCATGGGAAAATTATATTTCCTATATTTTGACACGCTCATATCAGTGAAACAAAAAATACTACCGGCGTAAAAATAAAATTTTGTGTTTGCTATTTAACAGATTTTCATTCAAGAAAAAAGTCGGATATCTAAATTCCTTCACGAAAATCTTTATCTCTTTAATTTGATAAGATTTTGAATTTCAATGGTAGAAGACATGTGGTTGAACGTACGCGTGCGATTTCTCCGGGGGTTAACGAGAGTCTCAATTCAACCAGAATACTTTACCATGCCAAACAAACTTAAAAAATGTATACAAGGTGTGTATTTCATCGACTAAGCAACTTAATTTGGAAGCAGCTGCATTTTATTTTTTTTTTAATTTGACAGAAAAACGGTAAATATACATTTCCGAATTTCCTCAAATCTGAACAAATTTGAATTGCAATCAAAACATTTTCAAATGAATCCTCTAGCAGAACTTCAGCTACTTCAACGTAAAATACAACTCGTAACTTTTTAAGTTTACAGGCAATAACATGTGATAAGGGTGTTTGCGATTTGTTTCTACATGCTTACAGCGATCGGATATGTGATAGGTTGAAATCACGTGATATCTCGTGCAAAGTCCCGCCCTCTTCGTTATCAATTTGGACTTAACTTGATGCTAACGCAAACATTGTATTCAATGTAAATGAGCGAGTGTTTAGAAAGATAACAACCAAGTCAAGCTCTCGTATCAGTCATTTTACCAAAATATACTCAAAGTGTTAAGTGACCCACAATTTATATGTCCAAGATAAAGATTCGTAAAAAGGATACTAAGTCTCTCCGGACAGGTTCCGGCAACTAGGTATGTAAATTCTTCTCCATTTTTCGATATTATCTACCAATTTTAATTGCTATAGATAGCTCTATCTTGTCGAGGGTGTTGGAGATAGAGAGAGACTGATATCCCCCTCTGGAGGGATAAAAATGATAAAATTTCTTCAATGCTCTATACTAAGTTTGGTTGAAATCTGAGTAATGACTTATCATATCTCTAGGTTTTAATGTTTTGTCCTAATGATAATAACTGATTTTAATGCAAAATTATCGTATACTTTAAGATAGTATGTGATACCGAGATACATCAGCTCCTTAATGCCATTCATATACGAATAGTTGATCGACAATAGAATCAATGTATTTAATGGGGTACCGTATTTATTTAATGTATCCAGGGATATGGAATCCTTTTACTAAGACTTTTCATTTTTACAGTGTATATGTACTGCATCTCTTAATGGGTCCATAGTTCGCTTACGTTCTCAGTAGGAAGAAACTTGTCTCATATTCATATTAATTATAGCTTAATATTGAGTATTATGTGAATGCTTTGAAATAATGTTAATTGTTATCTATCGTTCTAATTAAGATTTAATTTCTATTTAAATATTCTTCTGTGAAACTTTGTTTTCTAAGATAATTCATATTGATTTTTATTTATATCTAAATCATCTGCCATTTCAACTGTAGCCAAAACTACATAAAATATAATAGTAATACCACAAATTCAAATTTTTGTTGTATTTATCTTATTTTTACACACAAATAACCCAAAATAATCACATAAATCATTATTTCAAAAAGCGACATTTAGTATTTTCTATATAATCACAGACCGATTGATCAGTAATTTATAAAAACCAATACCCGCCATCCTATTTCTTTCCCCTGCCGACAAAGGGTTTACAAAGTTTGATCACTGGAGATTATAATGTGCTGTGATTAGCCGATTACTCGTGACTCTATGAAGTGGCTCAACTCGCCGCTCGGGCTTCCCAAATTACCTGAAGCCGTACTAACCTCAAGTTGGTTAGTGACTTTTTATTTAAAAAAAAAAGAAGAAAAGAATATTGGCTCATTTTACTCGAGCGTTGTACATGTATCACATTATATTCAGAATAACGCGGTGATATTTACACATTTTTGTGCTGCTGAATACAAACTTATTATTGTATCCTTTATATCTACAGCATCCCCAGGACCTCTGTGTTGTGCTACTGAGAAAGAATATCAAGCTCATTTTGCCGAGGATTCTTTTAAACTCAGAATCTAGAGATTGTAAGTGGGATATTTACGACTGTGATCCACCTAACTGTAGAGTGTACATTCATGGCTCATTTTCATGGCATATACCGATATTTCTGCTTGGATTAAATCTCAGCCTTTCAACGTCAAGGAGGAACCAGAAACAGTTTATCGTCGCCAGCTAGGGTACAATCCGTTGACACAGTTAGACAATCTCGCCTTGTCTACCCCTCCCCGCCCTGCTGCAGTTAGGCAGGGTATGCTGAATTTCCAAGAAAACGGTCCATTGCTACCAAACGACGAGGTTGAGGTGTTCTTTAATCACCTAGACAGACCTACGAACACAATACCTACAACAGTACAAAGTGATAACGACCGTGCTACAGACTCTGACGTCAAAGATCATTCTTCTGTAAGCATGTTCCAAAACAGCATGCACGCCATGTCACTTCCCTCTGTCGGAGCAGCCCCAACATACCACGAATCCCCAGGGGCTAACAGTTTCATGCATGCGAGCGCTAGCCCAGTTTATGTGCCCACAACACGGGCAGTTTTACCTATGCAGTATGTTGGTAATGGTGGAGCCCAGTCAGTATCGACTCCTAGCGGAAGCCCGGCAATGTGGCCCATGCAGCCAGATTCGACATATTCCTCCGCCACATCCCATCCATCCCCTCGATTCGCTTTCGCTCCCTCGCCCAGTTCGCCCATCAGCTCACCTGTATCTCGGACAGATTCCAGCTTCAATTCATCACTGAGACCCAGCGGACTGAGCCCATACCCGGCATGGGGACCGGAGCTGTCATGGAACTACAATATGGCGTTGCAACAAGGTCTGAGACGTTCTGGTCCGGGTAAGGGGAAATTACTCTAAGATTGAAGCATGCCATATTAAGAATTTCTATTTACACAAGTAATGTGCATGCTGATTGTGATCAGTATTACCTTAATTTGACAATAAACGGGGAAGGTCGGTTAGAAAATACTTTGGTTTTCTTTTTTCAAAATGCTCTCTTTCTCTCTCTCTCTCTCTCTCTCTCTCTCTCTTTTTTTTTTTTTTTGTAAATCTATTTTCGTCTGATATTTCATTGCGCATATTTATTTAATTCAAGAATAAGAATGTTTAAAATCCCCTTGTAATTTTCATGTTTCACTGAATTTACTTATGTGTGATAAATACAAAAAGTATAACAATGGTACATTGTCAAAACCAATGAATTCAAATAGCAAATCACGACACTTCTAACGAATTGTGAAATAGAAAAGATGAGGAACGGTTCTAAAATATGTTGAAGTCTGTGTAAAACCATATTAGAGAAAAGACAACATGCATTTGAAGATCGGTGTTTCTTCGGTAAATAGTTCTACCATCGAAGTACACCAATCAGCGTAAATTTGTGCATGAAATTAAATACGGACCACGCGTAATTACCAATCCAAACTCTGAAATTTGGCACCAAAGTCAGATAAGCTTATTACCAAGTCATTTTCTTGTTGATCTAAATACAAGTTTACAGTACAGCCTATGAATAATCATAGGAATTTATAAGCATCGCTTTCCTTGATGTATTTTCAGACTCGGCGTTACAGTATTCTTGAAATAAAGTCAAACGAAAGATACCATTTTTTTTAAAACAAAGAACACCCTCGAAGCGCTGTAATCTCCGGAGACATTTCATAGATTTATGTATCACTGTAAAATAATTTTTCATTTCGCGGGGACGAGAACTTGTTGAAAATATTTATAAACAGATACCCACGTAATAGAGAGCTAGTTTGATTTAATGAACAATTAGTGGTTCTACATTCATGGGCTGTGTATAATCAGTCAGTCCCTCCACAAGGTCTGGAATATATAACATAAAGTTGTTCTGTCAGAATGTCATCCATGCTCGCGCCCTGTCCTGTTAATAAGGAGCCATGTTGGAAACGTATTCCCAATTTTAAAATCGATTCAATTTATTTATTGTGAGACAGGTGTCGAGTCTATGCATCAGAATGTATGTACTTGTTCATTAGTATAAACCGATTTATTTATACATAAGTTAAAATTCAAGATAAATACTTTGGACATTGAAGAAAGTTACAGATATCATCATAGATAGGAAAACATTAGTATGTTTTCTTTTACAAGAGGACTATTATTCGAATAAATTTGTTTATGCATTATATTGAAAATCATTAAACAACAATTTAAGAGAATTCCCTCAGTAAACTTGATTCTGTTTGTCTTGACTTGGGTACTCAAAGTCATTCAAAAGTCATTTATCTATTATTTTTGTTTTAGTGTTATATATATATATATATATATATATATATATATATATATATATATATATATATATATATATATATATATATATATATATATATATATATATATATATATATATATATATATATATATATATATATTCGTTATGGTAATATTAATAAATGAAATTCTATCAATAATTTATTCAATTCAACGAAATAAATAAATGTAAAAAATCAAGTTACTTTAAATTGTATATATATTTTGTTTCTATATGTTGACATTTTTATTTCCTATTTACCTGATAACCACTGCTCAGAGTGTGCAAGCTCATCGGTAAATCTTTCATCGTGTGAGTTAATAACTTTCCTTTATTAACCAATTAAGACATAATTGCAAATTCTTATCAAGGGCCTGTGATGGCATAGTGGATAATATGATTAGCTTGGCGTGACACCAGGGTGTGTATAATAATAATGGCAGCTTCTCTACAATAATATCATGAATTACAATGTTAGATTATATATATCATAAAACCTAAAAACTAATTAAAATTATTTGACAGTTTTAATATTTGTTTATCTTATGGAAAGTAAAAGATAGGAATGAGTTTACGTATTTACTCTTACCTTGTAAATTCTTATTGAAGGTTGGAGTTTGCCTCTATTGATCAAATTGAAGCAATAATATCCTTTCGGGGGGGCTGATAATACCTTTCTAACAAAAGTGTAGCATGTAACATGAATACTAAACGAAATATACAGAAGAATACAAAATTCCTAACAGCGGGAATCTAATTCATCATTTGCCGATTTATTTTCATCATTTATTTGCTATGACCTTTGTGGAGTGTTCTGAAATATGGGGGACAAGTTGACCCACCCTGCTGTATGTTTCCTGCGCGTTTCAGTGTATATACGGGTACCTCCATATCTTTGTTGTCTATCACTTATCTGTCCTTTGTGTTATTATGTTTACGTGGAGCACGTGATAATACATCTGAATGCCTCTATATGTAATATATATATATATATATACTTTAAATGCAAATTATTCAATACACGGGTAGTTGTTACAGTTTATTCAAATGTCGTTGTTTTCTCTCTCCTTCTTTGTGTTTGTTTGTTCTTTTTGTTTGGGTGGGGGGGGGGGGGTGTTTAGAAATTATTTTTAGCTTTGAAAGTATTACGTATAAGTTTATTTGTTGCTTTGATCAGAGAAATATGCTAGTTTGAAAATAGTCTATGTCTCTGCATTGTTCAATAGTTTAGAAATGCAGTGTAATTTCCAAATGCTTTGATTTTTTAAATAATTAAAAATGAGTACACGACTCATGCCGAATTTTTTAGGAAATGATAGTACGTTCCGAGTTTACTCTTTCGTCTGGGTAATATTCCGGACTGGGAAAGTGCGTGAGGAAAAGGGGAACTTTTTTTTACATTGTTGTCAGTATTTCAATGTAGTATGTAACAAGTGTGTGATATATTATTATCAACTGGTATCTAGTTTCCATATCATTTCGTATCACACCCTATCATGACGTTTGCTGACTTTAAGTGATAACGAATATATATTTCTACTTTCCTTTCCCATTGCAAATGGAAATACCAATAAAAATCGAAATAATGCTTTTTTTCTTTTGGTGGTGGTGGTGGTGGTGGGATCTATTTTTTCATGTAATAAATTGTTTCATAATATGATTTGTTATTATAAAACATTTCATGTTGATTGACTCGATATTAATTTTTTTTGTTCGAAAAATTAAGGTACAAATCATCGACAAACGAGTTAATTCCTTTTCGATTTTAACAGATATTTTCTCAATTTAAAACAACTCTCAAATAATTCTGACATACTCTCGTAATTCCCCAACATTCGAAATGAAAATAGAAATAAAAATAATGTGAAAGTGACAAGAGGGAAAACAAGATAGGAAAAGAAACCCCCGAGCCGAAACAGAATGAAAACACGAACTTATCATCACAGGGGAGATAAATACAGTTATCTATATTACATCAGTAATAATAACCAGTTGCTGCGGTACTAGCTATTTACTGCGGTACTGTTTCCTACCGTATTGTTTATTTGCTGCGGTCCTGCAGCGCAGATTTTGTACATTGAACGGACGGTCCTAATCTGTCAGATTTCCGTACTTGATAACAGTGTGTAAACAACGTTCGTGAATCATCTGACAAATATGATGTCTCTAAATCAATAAGTAGATTGATCAATTTACATGTAAATGAATAGTAAAAAATAAAACATAATATATATATATATATATAATATAAGTATTATTTTATCATTAAAATATATTAAAATATAATTATATAGATAAGAAACAAAAAAATAATAAATAAATAAATAAAATAAAAAACAAACAACCAATGTCCACAAATTTTCGGCCATTTAGAGATTTCATTAGGAGATTTTAGTTTTTGTTTCTACTTAATAAAGGTCAAGTGGTAACTGATTTATTATTATTATTATTATTATTATTATTATTATTATTATTATTATTATTATTATTATTATTATTATTATTATTATTATTATTATTATTATTATTATTATTATTATTATTATTCATACTTCACTTCGGAAGACTTCAGATCACTTCTTGGATATATTAGATATCGAAATAAAATTGAAATGACGTTTTATATAGATGTATACGTGGTATACATAAAATAAATATTTTAAAAAACACTTGACCATCCTGACTTCCAACTCAGTTCTCATGACATTCCCAACAGGAAATGGAACGTCGTTCACATCCTTTTCTCGGACACTCTAATTGCCTTTCGGACATTCTCCGTGTTAAAAAAGTGCGCTTACGATGCACTCAAACCTGGAATTCAGGCTTTATTACCGGGCAGTAAAGTTAAAATACTATGGGTATTAGTGTCATATTATCTTAGAAATATTGGAATTTTGATAACATGTCAAACTAGTATGCATTTTATCGACATTGGAGGATTCTAGTAAGAGGCTTACGCAGGCTAACCTTGATCGTGTTATGAAAACAAAATGATTTTATGAATGGGCTCGAGATCGCGCGCCTGTCATAATATCTGTATGAACAATCCTCAATACATGATAAATTACTGAACCAAGCATTTACGGTTGGTATTTCACTTGTAGTATTCATAAACGATGAAAGACTACTCTTTGCATTTCGAACATGCATGTAATTCTTGCAATGATGACGAAAGTTTGTCATTAGATGTTGAAATAAATCGAATCCCCAGGAATGAAAAACCGTAGTGGACTCCGGGGACAGCTTCTGGACTCCGGGGACAGCTTCTGACGGTGACCTTTTTACCTATAAATCCATGATTTTCTTGTTAATAAGTCCTTGTTGTTGCAAACTGTCTTTTGACTCCAAGAAAAAAAGGTACACAGGATCCACCACATGAAATATCGTTCACAATATAGAACGGTTTGTATTTCTTATAATTCCACACATCAATGCATGGGGTGGGAATGTAAATTTGGGACTGTCAAAAAGTATATTTTGACTAGTTGTTTATGAAAGACACTAATACCCATATGCGACATTAGGGATAGCTATACCCACTTCGTACACATTGCGACAAATTTTATTTGATTGCTGTTATCCCGGGAAAACATTCGAATTCAATTTTGGGATTTGCGGAATTAAATTGAAATTGTATCAAATCCTCTCTACGCATTATTCACCGCAATTCTGGCAAGGATTTGACATTTTTATTGATGATATTAGAGCGGGTGAAGAGACTATGCTTTTTCAACATTTATTACTTTAGATATATCTTAAAGTTATACCCCTGTAATGCAACGGGGAAAAAGCGCGAAATCTATATCGATGTACATAAAATTAAAAATGCAAAAAAGAATGGATATCATTGGATATTCTTTATATAGGATTTAAGATTGTACCTTTGATCGTATTAGAATATATTTGGGAAGTTTTTAAAGTGTAGAATCCCAACGTTACAAACGGTATCGGCATTTACAGGACAACTAAAGGACAAAAAGACCTAACTTACATAATTTATCCAGAAAACGAAAATGTTTTAACAGAATCGGCTGTCTCCGTAAACTTGTTAATGGAATTTATGGAAAGACTGGAATTTTGCCGATGTGTTGCCTTATTATTTTACAATTGTTCATCAGAATATTCCTACACCCGAGTTTGTGATTGAGAGCGCGATTCCCTGACCTCCTGTAGTTAATAACTGGTCCAGCATTGCGAGTACTAGATTGACTGGACATTCCAGCGTCTCCAGCCTCTTCTACACGGTTTTATTGGCGATAGGATATTTACGATAGGAGTCAATAGAAAGAGTAGGGTCCTTCCATACAGTAATATAAAGCAAGTAAACAATCCAAGGTAAAATCGAACAAAAGGGTTGCCAGGTACAACAAGTCCAATGTATCGCCACGAAATGCTTTTCTTTCAGGCATTCCAACTTTTCAAAATAATTCATTGTGGGTACTTTTCAAAGTAAACATAGTAACCTGGGGTTCTTCAAAATCAATCTCGACCCCGATCAATAAATCAATTTTGGGCTGGACGGACAATTGTCCATGAGGAATAATGACGTAAAGAAAGTCGTTAATTTCGCAGTAGTCGACGAGACTTTGTTGAACAGTCAAATTGCTCAGAATGAATTTACATTTGTTACACCAATTCAGTTTATTCCAATATTTGATAAGAAAGAAATTGGCATTGAAACAACCATATATTCCTAAGACTAATTCGGGTTCGACATTTCATAATTATCTTGTCTTTCCCACAATACTCGCCCCTTCTTAAGAAAGAATTGACCGAAATCAAATATTTACCGTCTATGATTTATAACTTCATCTTATTACCTTCGGAAAATTTTCTTTCTGTAACAATAAATTCGTAAAATGAGAAAACCAGTGATTTAGTATATTACTTCTAACTTATGTCGATGTTTGTGAGAGGACTGTTGTATCCAAAAACAGGATATTGTTATTACAACAACGGTGTATATTTCATTTTCTTCATAACCTCTGTAGAGGTCTATCAAAATTTCCAAACATTAATATTTCAAATAATATCTTTTAACAATCAATAAATACAAGCTTAGAATAAATCCAAATATTGAAAATATAGTGTAAATCAGATTCAAAGCGAAAGCATAATGTTTTTTACATTAATGTTTTATTTTTTTACCATGTTGATTTACATGATCTAAATGTTTGTATCCCAATAACCTATACCCATTACAAAGTTTTCGATAAGGGTTTTTTTTTCTCTTAATTTGAAGAACATATAACTCAATACGATGAATCAGGGTGGTGGTGTTTCCCCTGAACCGTAGCATCCTTACTATACGTCACGCGAGAACAGACACGTCACTTTAGCACAGCGATCAGATCAGTGCCTGTGAGTGGAAGCTATGTTTAACATCTTAAGACATGCCATCTAGCATTATTTTGGTAACTTGAGTTCTAAGTTATTTGTAGGTTACATCTTAAGGTATAAATGTTTGTGGTCTTCTGTTTAATATCAAGCCTATGGTGGAATGACACCAGTGCACGATGATAAAATGGTATCAATAGAAGAATCTGCCATTATACGAGTCAGTGAGCGGGCTTACTCTCAGAAAGAATTTGCTTTTACCTGCATGCTTTATTTAATTAGATTTGAAAATCTTTCCCGATATATCTTTTCTTCAGTTACATTTTTTATAATGAAAATACTATACTATTAAATACATCTGTCGTATTTTTTTTATTGAAGTCGTTAATAAGTGATAATAAAAATAAAAAATCAAAATATAAATCCATTGTAACCATAGCTACACATAAACCATGTTGAATAAATGATGCAGAATATGTTATATGAATATCTTATCAATGTGTCTTAGACACATGGAAATTCATTCCATCTATACCTGAATGTTATTCCAAGCTCTTCAGGTGGTAATAAATAGGTTGTCGGGGTCAGGTGTGTGTTTTTCTAGGTGTACCCCTTTAAGAAATCAATAAAAGAATCCTTATTAAGTTTCAGTGTATAAAGTTCGTTACAAATGTGCCCTAAATCAGACTAAATCAAATAATAATAAGTGTTTAGGTTCATGATAAGCGAGTTGTAGATACAGCTGATAACGAATTCATCGTCAAATGACCTGCCGTACACATATATAAAAGGTTCTATTATTTTCTTCCTTCTTAAATATACATAAAACCCAGACATTAGTCTTAATTGTAAAACATTCTCCAGATCTAGACGCATAAATCTAGTTACTTGGCTACGTCATAAAGCAAACGACAACTCTGTGGACTCGTTCTTCACAGACAAAGACAATACTCTTCAACAATGACAATTTGTTCGCGTCAGGGCTCCGCTGAAGTGCCAAGCCTTATTTTCCTATCCGGGATACGACCTTATCAGAGTAAAAAGTCAAAAGATTAACAAATAAACAGATTGACTGATAAAACTCTATCCTACTACCCGCATTGAATTAACCTAACAATGTCCGCATAGAAATCTCCCATCAAGCCGCAAGATCCAAAATGGCGGAGAAAAACTGATAACCTTCGTATGTTTCAGATTACACAAGAATAAATTGATCTTTAAGCTTTCTTACGGGGTTTAAAGTATTAACTTGTGGCTTAAAAGTGTATGCATACATGAAATAGGTTGTCTAGATATCTATCTACCCCTACGATGTAAATCACTTGCAAGCATTTATTTTATTATACATTCCCGCGATTTTTTAAACTTTGCACCTTTTTACCTAATTTGTACCTATCAGTCCTCATGTGTGTGTTACATGTATATTGTCTTGAGCATCTCGACTTTCTTTTTTATTTTGTCCTTCAGCTTTATGGACCTACCATATCATATCCATTATACGCTTTATTAAAAACTCTGTCGGAATATTTATATATATATATATATATATATATATATATATATATATATATATATATATATATATATATATATATATATATATATATATAAGATTAAATTGTTTCATTGTTCCTATTGAAATTACGTTGGTATTTGGGGGGGGGGGGTGTTTTTGTTTTTGGGTTTTTGTTTTTGTTTTTGGTTTTTTTTTTTGGTTTTTTTTGTCAAGAGGTGAGATTTGGCGTTTCCCATATACTGAAGATACCGATCCTACGAAAGGCCAAGCCCCATACGCATTCTGGGTTTTTCGTAGACATCAAGTGACCTTACCATAGATGCTATCTTGATAGCATTAAATTTACCAATCCAGAAAACTTATCATGGAATCATAAAATCTGCACATCTTTGCCGTTATGTTTGCAAGATGGCGTGATAAGATCATCTTTCCGATTTTCAGATTCCTATCAATTTTATCAGATTGCTTAAATTTTTATCATTAAGCAATCTTCAGCGATGTAAAAACTATCACCTTAAATGTTATAAAAATTTCATGGAGAATAGGCAATGATGTTTTCAGTTAAAACAGCATGTCGTCACTTTGGTAGAAGATAATCTCCGCATGCATCACGCGTGCGCACTCAGTGACATTCTTTAGCTAATTCGAAGTATCGCAAAATCTCGTTTATTTTGTTTGAGAGAGAAAAATTTAATCCTGATAAGACAAATCGTTCGTTTTACTTTTCATTGCATCATCATGAATCTTTGATGAAAAATGTCAACAGGAAGAAAGATATTATCATATTCTAACTGCGAGTTCACCATAATATTTCAGCAACCCCAATTCATACAAAGTATCAAGCGGGTAATACATTAGCTCATAGAGTGTTCGAAAATAGTCATTTTGAGAGGATTTATAATAGCCGAAATCTCAGTTATTCAAAAATTACTTGAGCAAAATATCTTGATCTTTTTATCGCGGAAATCATGGTAGGAATATAGTTATTGGGAAGGAATAACCGCCTAATGTGTTAGGGCCCTGTGGAGAAGAAGATAAGATGAACATTAGTCCGTCCTTCCTCTGACGTTGTCAAGCTAAACGTTGTGAGTTTAGTGTGATTACACAGAAATAAAGAGTAATAGTTTTCATATGAATCAAATTTGTTTATTTGTTTTTATTGAATTTCATGTAAATGGGAAATGGGTCTTAAAATAAAACAATAATTTTTTAAATCTTAAAGGATTTTGGAAAATATACACTTTACAATCTATAAAATGGAAAAGAGAGAAAATTGGGTAATAAAATGCGCCTATATTATTAAATTATATGGCTAGGTTTTCGAGTTCAGAGAACCCTGTTTAGGACCATATTTTTACGAGTCTGTGCTTCCTTACTTTGTTGACATAACGTTTCAATGAAAAAAGAATACATATTTTATGTTTTCCCCTCGCTTGATAAGGAAGTAATAATTACAATTTATTTCTGTAACAAAAGCACCAATGACCTCCATGTGTTGAATCTGCATCATGAGAATGTTTATTGTTGTTTTTAATAGATCACACAAAAGGTCTACATGGAATGATGTATCCGGATTATAGCCCTTTATCTTATGTAAGTATCATCAGTTTTGACTTTCTCTTTGTTTAGATGGCCAAGATTTTTTCGCTGATATGGAAGGCCGCGAGTGTGTCAACTGCGGAGCGATATCAACCCCGTTATGGCGTCGGGACGGGACTGGGCATTATTTGTGTAACGCCTGTGGATTATATCATAAGATGAATGGAATAAATCGTCCCCTTATAAAGCCACAAAGGCGATTGGTTAGTGTTAAATTCAAATATTCAGCCAATAGTTATCAGAATACGGACACCAATGTTTTAATAAAAGGGTGAAAGTTTGTCATATCAAAAAGACAAGCAAAAAGAAAAATGGCTTTATAAGCCTGGTTTATTTCCGTTTCAAGAACATGTTACGTATACACTAAATCTGAATTAAGAAGGACATTTTAACTACAACTTAATGGAGTCAAGATTTTCTATTTTACAACTTTTAAATGGTTATGACTATGTTTGGTGTCCGCATTCCTGCTATATGTATGTTGATTCCATACTGTACCTTTTTAGATGCTGTCCTTTAACATCATCTAGAAAGCTATTACAAACCGTTTGCATTTGAGTTTTCTTTGACACTAACACACTTCCGGTGCATTAACCCTCTCGCGATTTAGTTTTCGCTTTTTGACATGGGGATTGTGGTGAATGTTTATAGTATGCTCGGATATTTTCTTTGCTGATTTTCATTTTCCTACATGTTTGTAACTAAATAACAACATTTTAGTAGCTCTCTTTGTATTATTTGTAAAATTTTGAAATTCTAACAAAATTGCGCAAAAAGTAATGATATTGTACGTCTTTGTAGGGAGAATTCGGCGACACATATGCAGCCACGCCCCCATATCAAACAGCTGATGCCCATTTACAAGCATTCGGTCCCTGGACTACAGGAGGGAAAGGGCTCGGAAAATCACGAGTAGGTTCTTAAGTATACTAACTCAAACAACTTTCCGAGTTCACTACAACAGAAAAATCTTATAGTATTCGAAGATCTTGATTCTTTTTTAAGCTTCATCAGACTTGATTTAGGAAACTCATGAATTTTACTGTGCAAGATTTACACTCTGTGTGAGGTAGTCTTCCGTGTTATTAGATATCACTTAGATAGATACATATCTGTATAATTCAGCATTTGTGCAATGGATTGAAGTTACTTACACTGAGGTTTAACAAATGCTACGAAAGAAACATATATCTGACAAAATTCAAGTGTCTACGGCAAATAATGCAAACTGTTTGTAAATACTTCATGCTTCACACTGTATCACGTCGAGGTATATTTAGCATGTAGATATATTTAGATCTAGTTTCTATTATGTAACTTCTACTTAATTAGCATGATCGTGTGGAAGGTTTTAATCAGAACTTTTACAATTTAACCATTACATTAGAGACTTGTAAGGGAACTTTATGGATAAAATGAAGTTATCATATTTTGTACAAGTTAAATTTAATCAAACCAGAAAATTAATGTTCCCAATCAGATGAAACACTGAAAAAATAAATGATATAAAACAAATTTAGAATTATCAGTCAATGTAAATGATATCAGACATAACTATATAGAAGACCAAACTCGTTAAGCGTTATATCCTCCTTTGGTTCTTATCGTTCTAACTGTTGTTGTTTAATCGGTTTTGTTTTCCCGGGTTTGTTTGAACGGTATCGTTTAGAAGACTAATTACTTTAAAGCTTTACTCAATGGAAACTTTTTTTCCTCATTTTTTTGTTTTTCATGTGCTGATAATTCTAAGATAATTTCCATGTAAGACGTGCCATAAACATGCTCAAGATTATTCTAGCCAAAACTTAACCACAACAGCTACATGGAAATCACGTTCCAACGGCACTTGAAACGAGATTTCATGTTTTCAATCTTTCATTGAAAGCCTGTACATCTGTCATCGTAACACTTTGGACGGCATCGGGCCAAATATTTATAAATATTAACAGGTCATTAAATTCGATTTAGACAACTCGTCACGTAGTATATTCATACAGGATTCATATAGAATCAGTGTGTATGGCAGTAAAAAGTACACTCTTTATCGGCATGCTTTCTTTCTGACAATGATGTTAATTATTGACAACTCCGGACGGGTTTTTTCTTCTTGTCTTTATCAGAAAACAGTTACACAATCTTACAACTCATATTTTATCATTGAATAAAGGTAGACACTGTGACAATATTCAAACTGAACTAATTCAAAACGAGGTTTTCGTAAATGAAATACTAGAAGTTGATTCTATAAGTCCTGACTCTAAAAGTGAGAGAAATATCTCCCCTATTGTAAAAAAAATCAACCAATTAGTCAAACATACAAAATAACTTATAATAATAATAATAATACTAATAATAATAATAATAATAATAATGATGATGATTATAATAATAATAATAATAATAATAATAATAATAATAATAATGATGATGATGATGATGGTGATGATGATCAAAAGTATACAGAATGAAAATCGTTTTAAAGTACATGTGTATTGTAGTTTGGAATTAAAAATATATATGTATTTATATTATTGTCTGGTGTTCAAACAGCCGGTCCTTTGAATTTCGGTGTTTTGAAATATCATTCAACGATGATAAGATATCAGTCAGAATCATTCAAAGCAGACGACTAACTACCGGAAATACTCGAGGTGGTCTTTACTATGTTTGATTTTGAATTTCGCTCAGAAGTATCGATAACACAAAGCATTTTATCAGTATCTGTCAGAGAGTTATCTAACTTGTTTATTTACCGTCCTCTTTGCCTTTTCTATCAAGAAGAGATGCATATCGAGGTATTCCGAATAAACAGTAATTTCCGCCATTTAGAAATTTTGGCTCTCATGATTGCCTAGATTCATAGAAAACGAAATAAGGTCAAGATAAACTTGATGTTTTGTTTTTATTTGATTTTTCATAATTTAAATTATATATATATATATATATATATATATATATATATATATATATATATATATATATATATATATATATATATATATATATATATATATATATCTATTTATTTATTTGTATTATTCTTATAGCTCTTTATCTGAATGTTAAGTATTTGTATATATTGCCAATGCTTTGTACGGACGGCTCTGACGTAGATAATGATGATGTCATTGTTCACTTACTTTGTTTCAGTCGGCTTCCAGACGCGTTGGTTTGTCTTGTGCTAACTGCCATACAACGACTACCACATTGTGGAGGAGAAACAATGAAGGAGAACCCGTATGTAATGCATGTGGCCTGTACTACAAGCTCCACGGGGTGAGTGCATTATGTAACATACAAACACATGATAAGTGACTCGGTACTTGTTACAAAAACATGTTACTTTCCCAATTTGTTTCTATTCTGTTATTGGGGATGGGTTCCACGTCGTTGTATGTCAATAGTAGCAATCTGAATTAGAAGTTTTTGGTTATTAAATATTATTTTTTTTTTAGATTAAACATATTTTATTCAATATATGAATACATTGAAAAGGATTATTATTAATGATAAGAATGTACCTTGTGTAAAGAGAAATCCAATTCTCTAGTGATAATATGTCTATTAAACGTTAATGGATAAAATGCTTAGGATTTCCAATAAAGACCTTTGTCACTGTCTAACGCGGATTTCTTGATTACGGATGACTCTTTCACATATAAACATTGATCATCTCGTGCAGCCGCCCAAACCATCCTGAACACTGACCGTCACCAGTGGCGGATCCAGGATTTCCGAAAAGGGGAGGGGGGAGACTAACATGTGTATTAGCCAAATTACTCATCCACTTTTGGAGCAAAATCTGGATTTTTACTTCTAAATAAGTGGCGAAAAGGGGGAGAGGGTGGGCCCCCGGCCACTTCTAAAATCGCCACTGGTCACTATACACCCTCCAAACCTTTCCAACACTAACTGTCACTGAACATCCGTCCAAATCTTCAAAACACTGACCATCGGATCCCTGTACAGCTGTCCAAACCTTCCCAACACTGACCGTCAGTTTACAGCCGCTTAAACCTTTCCAACACTGACCGTCACTATACAGTCGTCCAAACCTTCCCAACACTGACCGTCACTATACAGTCGTCCAAACCTTCCCAACATTGACCGTCACTGTAATCCGTCCAAACATTTCTAATACTGAACGTCACTGGACAGCCGTCCATACCTTCCCAACACTGACCGTCAATGTACAGCCGTCCATACCTTCCCAACACTGACCGTCAATGTACAGCCGTCCATACCTTCCCAACACCGGCCGTCACTGTACAGCCACCTAACCTGCTGAACATTGACCGTCACTGTACAGCCGCCCAAACCTGCCGAACACTGACCGTCACTGTACAGCCGCCTACACCTGCCGAACACTGACCGTCACTGTACAGCCGCCTAAACCTGCCGAACACTGATCGTCACTGTACAGTCGTTCATACTTTCCCAACACTGACCTTCACTGTACAGCCGCCTAAACCTTCCCAACACTGGCCTTCACTGTACAGCCGCTTAAACCTGCCGAATACTGACCGTCACTGTACAGCCGCCTAAAGCTGCCGAACGCTGACCATCATCTGACAGTCACCCAAACACTGACCATCATCTTGTAGCTACCCAAATCTTTTATTACTGACCATCATCTTGTAGCTGTCCAACCTCTAAACAATAACTGCCATCCAAATCTCTAAACACTGAGCAACATCTGGTAGCTGTCCAAATCTCTAAACACTGACCATCATCTGATAGCTATCCAAATCTCTAAACACTGACCAACATCTGGTAGTTGTCCAAATCTCTAAACATCGACCCTTATCTGGTAGCTGTCCAGATCTCTAAACACTTACCAACATCAGGTAGCTATCCAAATCTCTAAACACTGAGCAGCATCTGGTAGCTATCCAAATCTCTAAACACTGACCAGCATCTGGTAGCTCTCGAAATCTCTAAACACTGACCAACATCTGGTAGATGTTCAAGTCTCTAAACACTGACTAACATCTGATAGCTATCCAAATCTCTAAACACTGAGCAGCATCTGGTAGCTATCCAAATCTCTAAACACTGACCAACATCTGGTAGCTATCCAAATCTCTAAACACTGACCATTAGCTGGTAGCTGTCCAAATCTCTAAACACTGAGCAGCATCTGGTAGATATCCAAATCTCTAAACATCAACCATCATGCGGTAGCTATCCAAATTTCTAAACACTGACCATCTTCTGATAGCTATCCAAATCTCTAAACACTGAGCAGCATCTGGTAGCTATCCACATCTCTAAACACTGACCATCATCTGGTAGCTACCCAAATCTCTTAACACTGAGCAGCATCTGGTAGCTATCCAAATCTCTAAACATCAACCATCATGCGGTAGCTATCCAAATCTCTAAACACTGAACATCATCTGATAGCTATCCAAATCTCTAAACACTGAGAAGCATCTGGTAGCTATCCAAATCTCTAAACATCAACCATCATCTGGTAGCTATCCAAATCTCTAAACACTGAGCAACATCTGGTAGTTGTCCAAATCTCTAAACACTGACCGTCATCAGATAGCTATCCAAATCCCTAAACACTGAGCAGCATCTGGTAGCTATCCAAATCTCTAAACACCGACCAACATCTGGTAGCTATCCAAATCTCCAAACACTGAGCAACATCTGGTAGCTATCCAAATCTCTAAACACTGACCAACATCTGGTAGCTATCCAAATCTCTAAATACCGAGCATCATTTAGTAACTGTCCAAATCTCTAAACACAGACCATCATCTGGTAGTTGTCCAAATCTCTAAACACTGAGCAACATCTGGTAGATGTTCAAATCTCTAAACACCGAGCATCATTTAGTAACTGTCCAAATCTCTAAACACAGACCATCATCTGGTAGTTGTCCAAATCTCTAAACACTGACCATCATCTGGTGTAGCTGTCCAGTCATCTAAAAACTGACCATCATCTCGCAGCTACCCAAATCTCTAAACACAGACCATCACCTAGTAACTGTCCAAATCTCTAAACACTGACCATCATCTCGCAGTTACACATATTTATACTGCTTAACATACCGTTAGAAGTGCATAGTAACGGGCTATTTGAATTCGTGTTTATCTGGAATCAGAGAACATTAAAGCACGTGTATCTATGTAATATACATGTACATCTATTGTAACATTATTAAGTACTGCGCATAAACACTCTTGAACTTACCCATAGGGGTGTTAAAGGCGTGTTCTGTTAATTCATGCTACATTATTTAGTATATTTCGGGAAATTTACATATTATACTTATGTGATGAAAATTTGAAATGAGATGTAAAATATAAAATCCAGCATATAGTCTATGATTTATAATTGATCGCAGGTGAATCGTCCATTAGCAATGAAAAAAGATGGAATCCAAACCAGGAAGAGGAAACCGAAGAATTTAGCGAAAAATAAAACACCAACTAAATCAGAAAATAATGGTAAGTAAACCCATATACAAATCAAACAAACTACATGTACTTAATTTTCTTTTTGAAATATGAAAAATACAACAAAATGGCGCATCAAAGTTTAAACGCAATGGTTCATTTACTATATAACTAGATATGTCAAGTCGAATCCTGATCCTGTCCGTGGAGATCGATTAAATGTTTTAAGAAACATACTTGACCTGAAAGAAATGTCTTAGTAGAGTATAATATACGGAGTGCGCTCCGTCACGAACTCGAGAATCTTGTTTATTCAAATCAGAGTGAACAAACACCCACCTTAGTTTTGTAGTTAAAGGCAGAGTGTTTAACACGATAGCTCGAGAGAAAATTAGAATCAATTCAAGTTGGCACTGCATGTTTCCGTTTTTCTACAACGGGCAGTTTGTAAATTAGCAAATTATTCCGGAGACGATGAGTTCATCCAAAGTATAACCGGACACAGGAATGTTTTGAGGTTTTTAAAACATATTCGAGTCGCGTGGTTATTACCACAATTACCTGCTTATTATTACTAATATCCAGACTGCAGCTGAAACAATAACCGTTCTGACGTACTAGGTACTGACCATGCCCGTTTCTGTAGGAATTCCTAGAAAATCTTCTGAATGAATATGCGTTTTACTGTTATTTGCAAAAATATGTGTAATTTTATAGTTTAAATGTGCAAATTATGAACGAAAATCACAGCGGATGTATATATAGCTGTAGTGAACACTGCTTTATTTTCCATGTTGTCAACTGCAGATTCCTCATCTATGGTATAAGTTATTATTTTTAACCTGAAAAGAATTAATTGGTTAATGGTACATCAGTTTATCCAAATTCTCTCAAATTATTGTTTAAGTCATTTAAATATTTTATATCAATGAGGATAGGTTTTCTGGCTAATTTCCCTCTTTGCAATTCGATCTCCTATACTTTACTTCTAAGGTCAGAGAGTATCATTCATACTCCGGCAATGTGTTTCTTTTATGTGGTCAATCAAAGATGTAGAAAGAAAACTCTCAATACTTTGCAATAAAAAAACCCCAACAAAAACAAAAAACACACACAAAAAAAAAAAAAAACCACACACACAAAAGAAAAGAAAAAATATAAACACTTATTTCTTTACAGACGTCAAACCGTCCGTATCTCCAACTTCTATGAATGCAAACCAATCCAGCCCAATAAACACACCAACTATGAATGGATCAGTGTCAAATATGATGGGACATAACTCAGCGATGACATCCCTGACCTCTCCCGGCTCAGAGCATGATACTTCCATGGCCAGTCCCGTGAATTTAGCTGCAGTTTCGCACTATTCGTCGCCATCCCCTCCTAGGGCGGTTCCGGTGAAATTAGAAAACGATACAATGAGGGGTCATGGAGGATCACTTCATTCGGACGGTTCATCAATGAGTGCAGTAACTGTAGGCGCTAACTGAACACTTTATTCCCCAAGATATTCGAACACTCTATTCCAACAAAATTATATATGCAACATTTCGTTTATGTTTAATGATTACTGTAGCTAAGATTTTGATTACATAGTTATTTAGGTCACTGTTATTACATTAAGATATTATTAGATTGCAATCTAAATAACACAATTCCCTTCCATATGGTGGCATTTTTCTGCCTTTTACTTGTCAGATAATTGTCGACTTGACAAATGATGAGATGTTATATCGACTCACTAGAAATTATGTTGACTGTCAGATGTTGACTTGCTATATTATTCCTTCATTTCTTAGATGCTATGTTGATTTGTCTGATGTTGCCGAGTTGCAAGATATATACATTTGTCAGATTTTATCTCGACTTGTCAGAAAATCATGTTGACTTAACACCTGACAAGTTATTTGCTGAGATATGCCCCATACAATCCAGATAGAAGAGGGATGGATTTAAATGTCTCAATCATATACCCAGCTACCTCAGGTCTTGTGAAGAATACAATCAACTCATCTCTGTGTTCAGGATTTACCATATAAGACTGTTAGTAGTTAGAATTCGTCTAAAGAGAAATAAAAATTTTAGCCGGTATGAAATTAGAAAGATAAACTCGTACGGTTTTTCTTATTTCTTTGTAAGATACGTCATACGATTGACTTTGGTTTTTTTTAGTATTATTCATGGAGACCATATTTCAGTATTAGAAATTGACAATATTATATACCATAATAAAATCATAATTATATTATTATTATTATGATAATTAGTGTATGAATGCTATGAGCGTGTGGTTCATTATTCGTTCGGTTTTGTTTATTTATCGTTTTCTGTTTTGTGTCAAGTCGAATTCATGATTTGTAAATATATAATATAGAAGGAATATTACAAATAAAATAGTAGTGTTTTCACTTCGCAATTCTTGTCATAAATGATTTCCTATCTGATTATGCCTTGTTATTTAGTTCGTTTGTTGCTATAATTCTTTTTTATTTGTTCCGACTTTTTGTTTCATGATGAAACAAAGTATTTATCGTGCTATTGTGAATTATGTTGCCATAGTTTGGTTTGCTGGTCGTTTTAGTTGCTTATGATTTTTAAGCCACAGCGATATGTGTCTTAGAGTAAATCTTGTAAACAGTCAGCAGATAATAACTTACCTAAGACATTGTCAGTGACGCTTTTTCTTTTATATGATTATTTACTGTAATTTGTTTTATTTCTTGAATAAGTAAAATTCGATATATTAAGGCATAAGATATGAGGTGATCTACACACAGGGTATCCAGCGACACTCCTTGAGTAATGATTGTTTACAGATACTCTCCAAATACCGCCAATAAAGTGATGTTAGTTGTGACATGTTTAATGACAATTCAATATAATTTGTACCCCGTTAGAACTGGACACTACTTTGTCACGGAGGTCGGAACTGACCGAATAGTGTTCTTCCTTTGGCACTCGCATAGCGTAAATTTGACCCAAATTAGTCGACCAATGATCACTGCAACGGGGTCCTTAACAAGGACTGATGTGCTGATTCTTAAGTACTGAATACAGACGTTAGATGTCATTAATTTTTAACTTTATCTTTCTCTCTCTCTCTCATATATATATATATATATATATATATATATATATATATATATATATATATATATATATATATATATATATATATATATATATATATATATATATATATATATACTTTTTATAAAAATTTCAACGTCATATTTTCTTAATATTTGCTTTTCAATGTTTCACCACTTTGTCATGTCTTGCCATATTCCTGATTGAAATGATGACATGGAATTACTAGTCGTTAATCTCATGTTGAGTACAATGTAAAATAAAAACATGAAAGTTCTAAATGTCTTACTTCTTTTATTTGAATGGGGCTATTTCACTGTACGTATCTGTTTTGAGTTTTACATATTGCAGCATTCTTTTATGAGTAAAGGCAGGAGAGATTCCGAATGCATGAGGGGTATGACTTTGGTTTTATCCTAGGCCATAATGCAATTTTTCAGTAATTTTTTACAAATCCTGTTATAAATATTTTGAAATCCACATTTGAATTCAATGAAGAAGTATACATACATTATATATATTTCATTATTTTCTCATTTAAGATAATAATCATGGTAAAATAAAAGATTAAAAAATAAGATTTTACTTAGAAATTGAAAATAAATCCCGAGGAGTATACCTCATAACAAATCACGAATCTGGATCATCTAAGCGTTTGTGAAAATTCCCATTTATTAAGACATGTTCGAAGATCATTTACTACAGGAAGTGGGTCACTTCCACTGGGAAATCAATAACGGACTACATTGAGGTCCTACAACTGTTTTAATGTATGTTGGATACTTCATGCAACTTTGTACTGCTTTTTTCAATTCTTATAGTACACTTTTGATTGACTTTCGGAGAATAGAGGACTGAGAATACGGGACCTCCGAGATATGCATCAGTGATTAGATTTAAGTGAAATGTACAACATTCTATATCTGGTACACTATAATTTGGTACAACCGTGACTAACAACCCTGACGGAAATCATTCAATATGATTGAAAAAAAATGTTGTGATTTTCATTTTGTACGATTAAAGTGTATCTATAAATATTATTGTACAAACATATGTCCTCTTCAACTTTCTTTAACAAAAGTTTATTGCCTCGGTTGTACCTTATTTATACCATGCCGGAAATTTGGTCGGCAAGTCTCGTGAGGAATCCCGTCATGGTTCTTCATATAGTCAATCAGTTTAACAGTTTCCGGGCAGTAAGAAGTTGCTCGCTAAGTATGTAGAACTTCATTTGAATGAGTTTGATTATGATATTTTACTCATTAAGCGATCAAATATTATTTTGTTAAGTATTTCAAAAGCATAAAATATATTTACACCTTTTAAAATGTCTTGAAATGTATATCGGCCAATCACCACACAAGTAAGTATTTCGAATTTTCTGTAAATCTCATTTAAACTATGACACAGAAGCCTGAGAAAGTCGTGTTTTATTGTTTATTTCCACAGAATTATATAAATATGTGTACGTATTCCTCAAGCATTGATTATGGCCTTATTCGTATATTGATCATGACGATGAAAATACCAAAACTGCCCGGTGTCAGCTTTTCTCGAGATTTCTTGCGTGTCACGTGGCAAGACTTTCCGACCCTATTGAATGCCTCATATTTCACGAAAAAGTCTATAAAATTCGAAGCGGACGCATATCTCGGTAGTCCCATATTTAGATTATGCTTAAATAGATCTGACAAGCGTAGGTTTTTAATAGCTTAGGTTGCAATCGAATAGCATAACATGTTCAAGGTGTTGGTCAAAAAGTCAAATGGCTTTATGTAAATGGACCAGGTGATCAGATCCTGACCAAGAGGTCCCAGGTCTGACTCCCGCCGTGGACGCAAAGATGTCCTGTCTTTCGGATGAAACGGTTAAAGCCGAGGTCTCGTGTCACGATAGGCGTGACACGTGAAAAATTCCTCTCTATCTCGGGTGGGTCCGCGTGACACGTGAAAAACTCTCTCTACCACGGGTGGGTCCGTTGCAAAGGTATCAGATGCCGTTACCATATACGTGAATATATGTGAAATAATACTGGAGTGACATTAAACAGTAATCAAATCATAAATTAAGATATAATCCATGTATGCCCCATATCCATTATGTACGGCTAGGTTCAAACATGATGAACGAATTTCTTACCATTGATGATCAATGTTCGATAGGCTACTTGTCCGAGTTTGTAGCTTGTCGTCCGGAAGGGCTATTGCGCACTCCCGAAAAGCAAGTTCGCAATATTCGTAAGAAGGGTATTACTTTATCACGCGATGTCCAGTTTGTACAGAACACGTGATAAAAATAGTTTCGATGACGTGATCATATTGTGCATTATACATATAAGTACATGTCACTGAACATGATGTGCTTGTACTTTTTGATTATGAGTTAATATTCAAAAACTTAAACACTTAACTTTTTCTCAGTATGAATTTTACATTAAAATAAAAGCCATAAGAAATTTCTGAGCTTGAAATGTAAACTGTTAAACGTTGCAATAGAAACCGCATTTTTTTTTTTAGAACATCAAGCCTTGAAACACCTGTAGAAACAGACAGTAAAATGTAATTTAGTAGTATTAATTTTCACCAAAGAAGAGCGAAGGGTTTGTTTTGTAATAGAACGACTGGCGTTCCGCTTCATTAAGTTCTAAGTATCCAGAAGATTGGAGTGTGCATCTGGAATCCCCCGGTCTATCACTGATTATGTAAAGGGTACCTCTTGTTCTCACACAAACCACCGACCTATTGTGAACATATTTCATTCAAGAGCTATCTCTTAAATCGTGCGGAAAAAATTAAAATTTCACTAAGAAAGATAAAAGCATGGCAGATGATGAATATATCTATGTATATATTGTCTGTGGGAGAAAGGCAGTAAGATGCATAGAAAGGAAGGCTTCCCAAATGAATGACATAGCTTCATGTATTGTACGGTATTTCTAATTTCAAAACTGACGTCATCATGGTAATCTTATTTCAATGTATTATTGATGGAAGGACTCCAAAGTACTCTCATAATTTTGTATCAAGATTCTTTTGCATATATGTTACCATACATCACTTTTATTTTTAAAATGAAAAGACATTATGCAAAGTTAAAATACATAAATTAAGATATAATCCATGTATGCCCCATATCCATTATGTACGGTTAGGTTCAAACATGATGAACGAATTTCTTACCATTGATGATCAATGTTCGATAGGCTACTTGTCCGAGTTTGTAGCTTGTCGTCCGGAAGGGCTATTGCGTCTCCCATGATTAATGTTTTACACTATTCGGTCTGGAAAGGGGGTGGGGGTTACAGCCCTAAAATGGTCGAAAATGGCCTTTTTTTGATAAAATTTTCCGACCAAAAGGGGAGAGGGTTGCAGGGGTTGCAACCCCTCCTAAATCCGCCAATCTTATTCTTATCTAGGCGTATTTCCTTTTTCTAGCTCGAAAAACACATATTTGGATCATCTTGACCAAATAAATAAATAAATAAATAAATAGATAAATAAAATAAATCAAGATACATAAGTAGATTATGAATATATAAAGCATTATTATATAAAATTGTAAGCAGGATTAAAGGAAAAGATAATTGTAGGGATGATGGTTATAAAATTACTAAGCCATAACAACCAGATATTGTAGGGATGATGGTTACAAAATTACTAAGCCATAACAACCAGATATTGTAGGGATGATGGTTATAAAATTACTAAGCCTTAACAACCAGATATTGTAGGGATGATGGTTATAAAATTACTAAGCCATAACAACCAGATATTGTAGAGATGATGGTTATAATAGAGACTAAGACACAACAACCAGATATTGTAAGGATGATGGTTATAAAAAATCGTAACATCGCGTCATCGCCATCGTAATATCGCGTCATCGCCATCGTAACATCGCGTCATCGCCATCGTATCATCGCCATCGTATCATCGCTATCGTAACATCGCATCATCGCCATCGTAATATCGCATCATCGCCATCGTAACATCGCCATCGTAACATCGCCATCGTAACATAGTGTCATCGCCATCGTATCATCTCCATCGTGATACGATGGCGATGACGCGATGTTACGATGGCGATGATACGATGGCGATAATACGATGTTACGATGGCGATGACACGATGTTACGATGGCGATGACACGATATTACGATGGCGATGATACGATGGCGATGACACGATGTTACGATGGCGATGTTACGATGGCGATGACGCGATGTTACGATGGCGATGACGCGATGTTACGATGGCGATGACGCGATGTTACGATGGCGATGATACGATGGCGATGACACGATGTTACGATGGCGATGTTACGATGGCGATGACGCGATGTTACGATGGCGATGACGCGATGTTACGATGGCGATGACGCGATGTTACGATGGCGATGATACGATGGCGATGTTACGATGGCGATAATACGATGTTACGATGGCGATGACGCGATGTTACGATGGCGATGACGCGATGTTACGATGGCGATGATACGATGGCGATGGTACGATGGCCCTAACAGTGAATGACATAGCTTCATGTATTGTACGGTATTTCTAATTTCAAAACTGACGTCATCATGGTAATCTTATTTCAATGTATTATTGATGGAAGGACTCCAAAGTACTCTCATAATTTTGTATCAAGATTCTTTTGCATATATGTTACCATACATCACTTTTATTTTTAAAATGAAAAGACATTATGCAAAGTTAAAATACATAACTGCGTAATAAATACATACATATGTTAGACATTTCACGGTTTCCGTATATCAACCTTTATTATATTTCTAAAGTAGTGTCATTTCACGGTTTCCGTATATCAACCCTTAGTATATTTTTATAGCAGTGTCATTTCACGGTTTCCGCAATATCGACTCTTATTATATTAACATTATGTATGTCAAATTAAATACAGCCAAATGAAGGAAGTATAGATGTACGAAGATATCGTCAATGATAGTCTAGAGTATTTAAGAATATATTATAAACCCTTAGTATATTTTCCGTATATCAACCCTTAGTATATTTCTATAGCAGTGTCATTTCACGGTTTCCGCAATATCGACTCTTATTATATTAAAATTATGTATGTCAAATTGAATACAGCCAAATGAAGGAAGTATACATGTACGAAGATATCGTCAATGACAGTCTAGAGTATTTACCAATATATTATAAACCCTTAGTACATTTTCCGTATATCAACTCTTAGTATAATTCTATATCAATGTTATTTCACGCTTTCCATATATAAACCTTTATTATATTTCTATAGCAGTGTCATTTCACGGTTTCCGTATATCAACTCTTAGTATATTTCTATATCAGTGTTATTTCACGCTTTCCATATATAAACCTTTATTATATTTCTATAGCAGTGTCATTTCACGGTTTCCGTATATCAACCTTTATTATATTTCTATAGCAGTGTCATTTCACGGTTTCCGTATATCAACCTTTATTATATTTCTATAGCAGTGTCATTTCACGCTTTCCATATATAAACCTTTATTATATTTCTATAGCAGTGTCATTTCACGGTTTCCGTATATCAACCTTTATTATATTTCTATAGCAGTGTCATTTCACGGTTTCCGTATATCAACCTTTATTATATTTCTATAGCAGTGTCATTTCACGGTTTCCGTATATCAACCTTTATTATATTTCTATAGCAGTGTCATTTCACGGTTTCCGTATATCAACCTTTATTATATTTCTATAGCAGTGTCATTTCACGGTTTCCGTATATTAACCTTTATTATATTTCTATAGCAGTGTCATTTCACGGTTTCCGTATATCAACCTTTATTATATTTCTACAGCAGTGTCATTTCACGGTTTCCGTATATCAACCTTTATTATATTTCTATAGCAGTGTCACTACACGGTTTCCGTATATCAACCTTTATTATATTTCTATATCAGTGTCATTTCACGGTTTCCGTATATCAACCTTTATTATATTTCTATAGCAGTGTCACTACACTGTTTCCGTATATCAACCCTTAGTATATTCCTATAGCAGTGTCATTTCACGGTTTTCGCAATATCGACTCTTATTATAATTAAAATTATGTATGTCAAATTGAATATAGCCAAATGAATGAAGTATAGATGTACGAAGATATCGTCAATGACAGTCTAGAGTATTTAACAATATATTGGAGTTTTTTTCTGAATGTTAGAAGTCGGTTTTCCTGAATTAGGTCAATATATTCTGTCTGTTGGAAACCGAGAAAAATTGCAGAGATTTCCCAAGGAGTAACTGTCTAAATGTTCGGAACAATAAGACTGGTAATATTATTCAAGATGGTTACATACCCGTAGGCATGATGTGGTATTGGATTGTAGTTTTAAAGGTGCATGTATACACACAGGAAAAACAAATGAAGCCTTATCACAGGAAAGGAAATAAGAAAACCACGTATCTCTTATAGGGTAATGTTGTTAGCCATATATTAGAATCGCCGTAAATAAAGTTCTTGTCAAAAATATTTTTATGTTAAATGATTTATAAACAACAAGAACATTAATGTGATATAAAATAAAATAAGAAAAATGTAAACCTTGAGGATCACAGTTTCAGATGTTGCTTATCGCGGTGCATGCATTACATAATCGCTTCATCTGATGCATACATTGCAATAAATGTCATCTAAAACTCATATTGTTAAGGTATAATCTGTGATGCCAAAGTTTGCACATAAAATAATTAAGTCACGTGTAGATCATGTGAATTACTAGAGTAGGTATTTTTGTTGTAGTTTATTCATATTCTCCATTTTCACGATTTTTGTGAAAAGTATGACTGAAATGAGAGACAATTCTACAGATAAGTCTGAAAATAAATGTTATGGCGTAACGCTTATCATTTCCGCTAAATCATAACATGGGCATGTGCACGTATGATGAATGTGTGGGGAGACCGGGAATGTCAGAATATAATAACTCTGGAAACGAGAAAACTAAATATATGATCGAGACGTTTTTAATATTTACCCGATCAGAAATTGGCTAAATTATTGCAGCTACGGCGCAACAAAATATTTTAGGTTTTATTTTGCAGCACTCCTGGAATTAAGTGATGTCCCTGTACTGCAATAATTTCATAGCTTATTCCAGAAGTACATACACGGTGTTTGTCTAGCCAACGTGGTAAAGTGTATTTATGAATGATATGCAGTATAATAATTGTGCTCATAATAGACACTTTGCATATTTCCATAAAATATATCACCATACTATAAATGAACGTGTATCTATATTTGTTATTCATTCATAGGCGGATCTAGAAATTTTTGAAAAGGGGAGGGGGTAGCAGTCTCCCATGATTAATGTTTTACACTATTCGGTCTGGAAAGGGGGTGGGGGTTACAGCCCTAAAATGGTCGAAAATGGCCTTTTTTTGATAAAATTTTCCGACCAAAAGGGGAGAGGGTTGCAGGGGTTGCAACCCCTCCTAAATCCGCCAATCTTATTCTTATCTAGGCGTATTTCCTTTTTCTAGCTCGAAAAACACATATTTGGATCATCTTGACCAAATAAATAAATAAATAAATAAATAGATAAATAAAATAAATCAAGATACATAAGTAGATTATGAATATATAAAGCATTATTATATAAAATTGTAAGCAGGATTAAAGGAAAAGATAATTGTAGGGATGATGGTTATAAAATTACTAAGCCATAACAACCAGATATTGTAGGGATGATGGTTACAAAATTACTAAGCCATAACAACCAGATATTGTAGGGATGATGGTTATAAAATTACTAAGCCTTAACAACCAGATATTGTAGGGATGATGGTTATAAAATTACTAAGCCATAACAACCAGATATTGTAGAGATGATGGTTATAATAGAGACTAAGACACAACAACCAGATATTGTAAGGATGATGGTTATAAAAAAGACTGAGGCATAATTACTAAATATTGTACTGACAATGGTTATAATGACTAAGCCATAACCAGATATTGTGGGGACGATAGTTATAATATATAAAAGACTAAGACATACATTTACGAATCAACAGAGTAGCTCTTTCAGTTTGGTAAGAAATATATTAAAATTATTGTAAATGATTTGGAATATTACAGGCACGGCAACCCTTTTACAGTCTTAAAAATATTACAGAAAATCGTTAATCATCGTTTTAAAGTCATTTTATGTCATTTCTCCCCCTATGATATGCTGGATTCATCCTAAAAACACAGCTGTAGAAGATCAAACGCTTACCATTTATTTCTTTACAGTAATTCAGAAGCTTCATACGAAAGAAAACACAAAGGAGAGAGAGAGTACGTAGGAACAAAGACCAGAACACGAGTGAGATAACCATCTAATCTGTATCTAAGACAGACACAGTCTCAGGAGGCAGTTCACATTTTCAGATTTCAGCGCTTCTAGTCTATTTGTATGTACATCAAACAAATTATGTAATAAATCCGAGGTATCGCATGGTTAATTTTCTGAAATTGCTTCAAGGAAAGTCCTCGGAAGAAACGCTTTCAAAGTGGCCATGATAGCATTTCGGCATGAAATTGGTCATTTCCTTAAAGTCGCGGTAAGTAGATTCAACTGCAAATTCCATGCGGGGTGAATCAAAGACTTTGGGTGTAATTGATTCTTCGAAATGAATTTCGATATTTCCTTATTAATTCTATTTTGGATAATATTACTAAGTCCTTTACAAAACAACCGCATCATAATAGATCTGTATTGTTTATTGATAGACTTATGTCATCAATGAAAAATATATATATATATATTTTCTTATTTTAAATCTCAGGATGTGGCGAAAAATATTTTCCTGTTGTGAGGAAAACTCTGAAACATCCCTAAAGATTGGCAAAACTGTCATTTACATTTATATTTGGTAGCATTCATCATCTGTTCATGGTTTCGGTAACAATTTTTTAATAACGATGTACTTTGAAACTTCTGTTGTTGTTCTTCCTTGTTTAACCCTTCAGGATCTTTTATAATAAATCGAAAAGGCGCAATATAAAACACATAGCTCTTTGCTATCAATCAACTATTTAAAATATCAATGAAAGATACTGAGGCCGCTGATACAATGTCACTAAAACACACTCCTTCTGATACAATGTCACTATAGCACACTCCTTCTGATACAATGTCACTATAGCACACTCCTTCCGATACAGTGTCACTATAGCACACCCCTTCTTATACAATGCCACTATAGTACACTCCTTCCGATACAGTGTCACTCTAGCACACTCTTTCTGATACAATGCCACTATAGCACACTCCTTCTGATACAATATCACTATAGCACACTCCTTCTTATACAATGCCACTATAGCACACTCCTTCTGATACAATATCACTATAGCACACTCCTTCTTATGCAATGCCACTATACCACACTCCTTCCGATACAGTGTCACTATAGCACACTCCTTCTGATACAATGCCACTATAGCACACTCCTTCTGATACAGTGTCACTATAGCACACTCCTTCCGATACAGTGTCACTCTAGCACACTCTTTCTGATACAATGCCACTATAGCACACTCCTTCTGATACAGTGTCACTATAGCATACTCCTTCTGATACAATGTCACTATAGCACACTCCTTCTGATACGGTGTCACTATAGCACACTCCTTCCGATACAGTGTCACTATAGCACACTCCTTCTGATACAATGTCACCATAGCACACTCCTTCTGATACAATGTCACTATAGCACACTCCTTCTGATACAATGTCACTATAGCACACTCCTTCTGATACAATGTCACTATAGCACACTGCTTCTGATACAGTGTTACTATAGCACACTCCGTCTGATACAATGTCACTATAGCATACTCCCTCTGATACAATGTCACTATAGCACACTCCGTCTGATACAATGTCACTATAGCACACTGCTTCTGATACAGTGTCACTATAGCACACTCCTTCTGATACAATGTCACCATAGCACACTCCTTCTGATACAATGTTACTATAGCACACTCTTGATACAATGTCACTATAGCACACTCCCTCTGATACAATGTCACTGTCGCACACTCCTTCTGATACAGTGTCACTATAGCACACTCCTTCTGATACAATGTCACCATAGCACACTCCTTCTGATACAGTGTCACTATAGCACACTCCTTCTGATACAATGTCACCATAGCACACTCCTTCTGATACAATGCCACTATAGCACACTCCTTCTGATACAATGTCACTATAGCACACTCCTTCTAATACAATGTCACTAAAGCAAACTCCTTCTGATACAATGTCACTATAGCACACTCCTTCTGATACAATGCCACTATAGCACACTCCTTCTGATACAGTGTCACTATAGGACACTCCTTCTGATACAATGTCACTATTGCACACTCCATCCGATACATTGTCACTATAGCACACTCCTTCCGATACAGTCACTATAGCACACTCTTTCTGATACAATGTCACTATTGTACACTCCTTCTGATACAATGTCACTATAGCACACTCCTTCTGATACAGTGTCACTATAGCACACTCCTTCTGAAACAATGTCACTATAGCATACTCCTTCTGATACAATGTCACTATAGCACACTCCTTCTGATACAATGTCAGGGGCAGGCGTGGTGTAGTGGTTAAGCGCTTGGCTTGCGGCGCCGACGATCCGGGTTCGATTCCCGGTTTGCGCCACTATGTTTAAGAGGTTGGTAACCTCCTGCTTCCATGTCGCGATATAACTGAAATATTGTTGAAAGCGACGTAAAACACCAATCAACCAACCAACCAACTGATACAATGTCAGTTCTTCCTTGTCATGGCTATGACACTTTCTAAACCGTGGTTTTACATATATGTAATCGTCTGTTTCATGACTATGGCACTTTCTATACAATGATATTAAATTTGTATACTTTTGTGTATACTTTTGTGTCCTGGCTGTGGTATCTATACAGTGTTGCTTCACATTTATCTCCTATATTCTTTGCTGTGATATGTTGGTGTCGTCTTCACTCATTCATGGATACATGGCTAGTCAAACACGAGATGTTTACACTTCCTTGATACTGGATACCAATTGACTGACCATTGTTGTACGAAAAAAAATTATAGAATAATATGTTGCTATCAAAAATATGTAAGGAGACAACAACATAAGTAAACAGTGCTCTGCCCGTCTGTAAGCGAGCTCAGATTCTTGATCAATAGGAGTCCCGACTAACAGTCACAGGGGACGCGGATAAGGACCTTGTCTCCTCTGAATAGAACCATGAAAAATAGGAGTTACTGACTCCCGCTACGTAAAATGCCCAAAACACTGGGATAATATATAATGTATTTAAACATTGTATATTCGTTCTGAACATAGACTTACATTGCATAGAACGAGTAACAGTTACACAATATCAGAACAATGCTATATTGACAATAAAATTGAACTCTTCGCGGGAACCGCCTTTATAGGAGCTCCACACAACATAGGAAATTAATATGGTATTAGTAATGTTACTCATATCTGTATATGTATGTAAAATACACATTACGCCTTATACTTATACGTGCTCCTGTAGATCTATGGTGCTTAAGGTTTTAATGTGCACTGTAGACGACCCGGGTTCGACTCCTGGATTGTGCCACTCAATCCAGTCGCAGTATGATAGAGCCGTTCTTGAAAGCGACGTCAGTTCCAAATCATCATGAATGAACGTTAGTAAACACAGGATGTTCACTGAAAGTTGATATTGCAAAATACTATTTTTGTAGGAGAAACAGATACCAGGCATGTTCGTGTAAAAACCAGCATATACATATACATTGGACCAAACTGAAATGGTGAGCATTTATTATCGATACTTTATATCTACCATGTAGAGTAAACAACAACCAGCATGACATAATGTGATCGTGTAAAGGTTATATTTGTTATTATCTCGCTCTAGTAATTATTTGGATTCCAACAGATACAGCATCACTGAAGCGACAACATTTGTGAGAAAGCATACCTGGTGCTCTAAATCAAAAGCATACCTGATTCTCTAAATAAAAAGCATACCTGATTCTCTAAACAAAAAACATACCTGATTCTCTAAACAAAAACACACCTGATTCTCTAAACAAAAAACATACCTGATTCTCTAAACAAAAAGCATACCTGATGCTCTAAATAAAAAGCATACCTGATGATCTTAATAAAAAGCATACCTGATGCTCTAAATAAAAAGCATACCTGATTCTCCAAACAAAAAACATACCTGATTCTCTAAATAAAAAGCATACCTGATTCTCTAAACAAAAAGCATACCTGATTCTCTAAACAAAAACACACCTGATTCTCTAAACAAAAAGCATACCTGATTCTCTAAACAAAAAGCATACCTGATGCTCTAAATAAAAAGCATACCAGGTGTTCTAAATAAAAAGCATACCTGATGATCTTAATAAAAAGCATACCTGATGCTCTAAATAAAAAGCATACCTGGTGCTCTAAATAAAAAGCAATCCTGATGCTCTAAACAAAAATCATACCAGGTGCTCTAAATAAAAAGCATACCTGGTGTTCTAAATAAAATCACACCTGACGCTCTAAATAAAAAGCATACCTGGTGCTCGAAATGAAAAGCATACTAGGTGCTCTAAATAAAAAGCATATCCGGTCCTCTAAATAAAAATCATACCAGGTGCTCCAAATAAAAAGCATACCAAGTGCTCCAAATACATATATAGAGTATACCCGGTGCTCTAAATAAAAGGGATATATGGTGCTCTAGATAAAAAGCATACCTGGTGCTCTAAATAAAAAGCATACTTGGTGCTCTAAATAAAAAGCATACCTGATGATCTTAATAAAAAGCATACTTGGTGGACTAAATAAAAAGCATGTCTGTGCTCTAGATAAAAAGCATGCCTGATGCTTCCAATAAAAAGGATACCTGGTGCTCTAAATAGATAGCATACGTAGGGGCTCTAAATAAAAAGCATACCTGGTGCTCTAAATAGAAGGCATACATGGTGCTCTAAATAAAAAGCACATCTGGTGCTCCAAATCAAACGCATACCTGGTGCTCTAAATTATAAGTATACCTATGCTCCAAATAGAAAACATACCTGGTGTTCCAAATAAAAAGCGTACCTGGTGCTCTGAATAAGAAGCTTACCTGGTGCTCTAAATAAAAAGCTTACCTGTCCTCTAAATAAAAAGCATACTTGGTGCTTTAGATAAAAAGCATACATGGTGCTTTAAATAAAAAGTATACTTGGTGCTTTAAATAAAAACATACTTGGTTTTTTAAATAAAATGCATACCTGGTGCTCTAAAAAGAAAGCATATCTGGTGCTCTAAATAAAAAGCACATCTGGTGCTCCAAATCAAAAGCATACCTGGTGCTCCAAATAAAAAGCATACGTGGTGCTCCAAATGAAAAAGCATACCTGGTGCTCTGTATAAAAAGCATACTTGCTGCTTCAAATAAAAAGTATACCTTGTGCTCCAAATAAAAAGGATACCTGGTGCTCAAAATAAAAAGCATACCTCGTGCTTTAGATAAAACGCATACTTGGTGCTCTAAATAAAAAGCATACCTGGTGCTCCAAATAAAAAACTTAGCTGATGCTCCAAATAAAAAGCATACCCGGTGCTCTGAATACAAAGCATACCTGTGCTCTAAATATAAGGCATACCTGGTGCTCCAAATAAAAAGTATACCTTGTGCTCCAAATAAAATGATACCTGGTGCTCTAAATAGAAAGCATACCTGGAGCTCTAAATAAAAAAAAGCATACCTGGTGATCTTAAATATTGATTGATTGATTTTTGTTTAACGTCACACTACGAATATTTCACGTATATGCTGACGGCATCTGCCTGATGCAGGGCATACAAATTTCGGCCTTTGTTACGGACGCACCCGAAACAGTGATGGATCTTTAACGTGCCATGCATACCACGACACGGGGCCTCGGTTTTTACTGTCTCATCCGAAAGACAGGACACCGGCATGACCAGAGCGGGACTCAAACCCCGGCTTCCCGATCAGGAGGCAAGCGCGATACCACTAGGCCACGCCGGCTTCGCTCTACAAATAAACATGCCTGGTAATCCAACTAAAAGGCATACCTAGTGCTTTGAGGAAAAAGCATACTTGGTGCTTTAAATATAAACGTACACCTGATGCTTTAAACAGAAAGCATACCTGGTGTTCTAAATAAAAAGTATACCGGATGCTATAAATAAAAAGCATACCTGGTGCTCTAAATAAAATTGGTACATATGTTTTGCTACTTATTATGTACTCGTGTTTGAGTAGATTCTGGAGTACTATATTGTATTATTATGCTCCCAAAATAAACGATAACCGTATGCGATATAAACGATAACCGTATGCGATATATATCTACGATAACAGTATGCGATATAAACGATAACCGTATGCGATATAAACGATAACCGTATGCGATATAAACGATAACCTTATGCGATATAAACGATAACCGTATGCGATATATATCTACGATAACAGTATGCGATATAAACGATAACCGTATGCGATATAAACGATAACCGTATGCGATATATATCTACGATAACAGTATGCGATATAAACGATAACCGTATGCGATATAAACGATAACCGTATGCGATATATATTAACGGTAAGAACCTTTATCAATTTATTGTGTCAGTGATGCTCAATACCGAAATTGTTATAGTTCAAAATTTGAAGAGAAACTACATTTACATAAAACTCGAATCCCATTATAGGACAGAACTATGCATGAGGCAGATACTCCTTATATCTAATACAAGTATCAAAATTAAAAAAGAGAAAAGAAAAGAAAAAAAGAAAATAGAAAAGGTAAACAGAACGTACCTAAACACTCGTCAAAATTAAGTCATTACCACACACTACTAATGCACAGACATCATGACAAACGTGTTTATAATTAAACACCTGTATGCAACCATTCCTGTCTGAAAATAGAATGAGGATTAACTTAATGTAAATGAAAATGAATTCAGTTCAAATCTGCTGCACTATTACTTGACATCAGCATGCAGAGGAAAATTACTAAGTGCACACGTTGAATTACCAACTACACCGAAAGCACCACATGGGTAATTGTGCATAAAATTTCTCAGATGCCCGAGTTTGTTATAATGGTATACAATTGCATCATAGAGAGTTGACTTTTGTTCCGATGAGCAATAAACTGCTTTGGGTAAATATGCCATAGGAGTATTGACACAAATACCGAAAAATACCGAAAACATTCACCTATAGTATTCTTTACAGTATGGACAGAACAATTTTTTTCTATAGATTTCCTTTTTACAAGCTGTAGTAATGTAGAAAACAGGACAGATTGAGTGACATCTTCTAAAGTGGTGTCGGAGATTTGTTGTCTGGTACCGATACTTACTGTTTTCAGTATTATCGAAACACTTTTCCTTGCCAGTTGGATATTTGTATGTATCTAACAGTGTCAGCACCAGAGAGATATGACTATTGCGATTAGATTGGAGTAATTTGATGTTTCTTATCATCCTTTGTGGCATTTACTGAATGAATACAATGGTCACGGTAGAATGGGTCTGATATCATCAAATACTTAATAAGAACTTAGTTTATTGCAAAATACTCTTTCAAAACCATATAAATATTGCAATCTTTTGAATCCTGCCGGCAGAGGCCTTTCAGTATTTTCATAAGACAGTTTTATTGTAGGGATTCATACAAAATGTTAAAGAAAATAAATTGGCCTAAAATACCATATTTGAAACGTAATTACACGTATCTCGATATCCAAGAGCTAAAATCCAAAACTCACAAACTTAAGATATCTGTAAATTTACAATGTTCTTGAAACCGACACATCAATGAAAACTGACAGTGAACCTTAGTATCGGGTGCCCTCAGGCACCTCCGGTAAAACAGCAGGGGTACCCCTTCAGTGGTTCTCAAATGAAAGAGAAGTTAACTCCTACTTATAACTCCGGTATATAAAATAATTCTCGAATAAGCATGCCAAAAGTACCATTGTGTACTTATTGAAATTTAAGGACCAATGACATGATTTATGTCAATAACAATGACTATAATTAACTAGTGAAATCACCACAAACAATGACTATAATTAACTAGTGAAATCACCACAAACAATGACTATAATTAACTAGTGAAATCACCACAAACAATAACTATAATTAACTACAACTAACTAAAGAAAATATCACAAGCAATGATTATAATTAGCTACAACTAACTAGAGAAAATATCACAAACAATGACTATAATTAACTACAACTAACTAAAGAAAATATCACAAACAATGATTATAATTACTACAACTAACTAGAGAAAATGTCACAAACAATGACTATAATTAACTACAACTAACTAGAGAAAATATCACAAGCAATGATTATAATTACTACAACTACTAGAGAAAATATCACAAACAATGATTATAATTACTACAACTAACTAGAGAAAATATCACAAACAATGACTATAATTAACTACAACTAACTAGAGAAAATATCACAAACAATGACTATAATTAACTACAACTAACTAGAGAAAATATCACAAACAATGACTATAATTAACTACAACTAACTAGAGAAAATATCACAAACAATGACTATAATTAACTACAACTAACTAGAGAAAATATCACAAACAATGACTATAATTACTACAACTAACTAGAGAAAATATCACAAACAATGATTATAACTAATTAAGGAATACATCACAAACAATGACTAAAATTAATTAGAGAAAACCTCACAAACATTAAGCATGATTAGCCAGAGAAAACCCCACAAACAATGACTATAACTAGCTAGAAAATACTTCCCAAATAATGACTATATCCAACTAGAGAAAACCCCTCAACAATGACTATAATTAACCACAAAAATGACTAATTAGCTAGAGATTACACCACAAATAATGACTAGACAAGCAGAGAAAACAACACAATGACTATAATTAGCCAGAGAAAAATATCACGAACAATGACTATAATTAACTAAAGAAAACTCCACAAACAATGACTATAATTAGCTACAGAGTACACTTCTAATAATGCCTATAATTTATCAGAGAAAAAACACAAACGATGACTATAATTAGCTAGAAAATATCACAAACAATTACTATAATTAACTACAGAAAACCCCGCAAACAACGACAATAATTTACTAGAGAATACACCACAAATAATGACTATAATCAACTACAGAAAACCCCACAAACAAGGACTATAATTAACTAGAGGTCAAGAATTCATAAATTGGTCTTTCTAAGAATGATTAGCTTCCAATTTCAAATTGGTTCTACATCAGATAGTCATATATCTGAATCAAATGACTCAAAATGAATCAAAATACTTTATTCTTAGATTTGGGTAGACATTACTTTATGAGAAGCTTACACTACAATAAGGCTAGCCTCTCGAGAACATTGAATCTGCACCAGGTAACTGCAGTCTACCTGTGGCGGAAGCTATCAGAAGCAAAATAATTACACATGTCAAATATTTGTGTAACATTGTGTAACTTCCGCCGCCAAATGTGCTAACACGAAGCAAATCCTTTAAGCTTTAATTAATTTTACAACAAATTTGTTCCCAAAATCGCAACATAGTTGTCAATGGAAGGTCTGTTCTGTATGGTTTAGCTTAACAAATCATTGCCTCGTTCTCCAGCACTCGGTGTTCTAATTCCATGGTCAAACATAACACCAGATTTGTTTCCCTTACATCATTACATTCAGAGGATCTGTCTTATACCTAACCGACTCGTTGTAATTGATTGATTTGAGGTAAGTGCTTTGTAGAGTTGTATGCTGATACTTGTCCAAGTCAACTTGAGAATCTTCTTTATCCTTGTTTACAATAACTCGACATAGACCTCGGGTGACGTATCAAAAGACGTGATTCAAATATGTGTCTGTACCCTCCTAAAGACCCCCCTCATCCGACTTCCAAGCCAGCGATCAAATACATGTCTGTAACCCTCGTAACGACCCTTCCCCCACTCCGACCTCCAAACCAGCGATCAAATACGTGTCTGTAACCCTCCTAACGACCCTCCCCCTCCGACATCCAAGCCAGCGATCAAATACATGTCTGTAACCCTCCTCACGACCCTTCCCCCCTCCGACCTCCAAGCCAGCGATCAAATACATGTCCGTAACCCTCCACACGACCCTCCCCCTCCGACCTCCAAGCTAGCGATCAAATACGTGTCTGTAACCCTCCTCACGGCCCTCACCCTCCGACATCCAGGCCAGCGATCAAATACGTGTCTGTAACCCTCCTAACGACCCTCCCCCTCCGACATCCAAGCCAGCGATCAAATACATGTCTGTAACCCTCCTCACGACCCTTCCCCCCTTCGACCTCCAAGCCAGCGATCAAATACATGTCCGTAACCCTCCTCACGACCCTCCCCCTCCGACCTCCAAGCTAGCGATCAAATACGTGTCTGTAACCCTCCTCACGGCCCTCACCCTCCGACATCCAAGCCAGCGATCAAATACGTGTCTGTAACCCTCCTAACGACCTCCCCCCTCCGACCTCCAAGCCAGCGATCAAATACGTGTCTGTAACCCTCCTCACGGCCTTCCCCCCTCCGACATTCAAGCCAGCGATCAAATACGTGTCTGTAACCCTCCTCACGACCCTCCCCCTCCGACCTCCAAGCCAGCGATCAAATACGTGTCTGTAACCCTCCTCACGGCCTTCCCCCATCCGACCTCCAAGCCAGCGATCAAATACGTGTCTGTAACCCTCCTCACGACCCTACCCCTCCGACCTCCAAGCCAGCGATCAAATACGTGTCTGTAAACCTCCTCACGGCCCTCACCCTCCGACATTCAAGCCAGCGATCAGATACGTGTCTGTAACCCTCGTAACGACCCTCCCCCTCCGACCTCCAAGCCAGCGATCAAATACGTGTCTGTAACCCTCTTCACGGCCTCCCCCCTCCGACCTCCGAGCCAGCGATCAAATACGTGTCTGTAACCCTCCTCACGACCCTCCCCCTCCGACCTCCAAGCCAGCGATCAAATACGTGTCTGTAACCCTCCTCACGGCCTTCCCCCCTCCGACAATCAAGCCAGCGATCAAATACGTGTCTGTAACCCTCCTCACGACCCTCCCCCTCCGACCTCCAAGCCAGCGATCAAATACGTGTCTGTAACCCTCCTCACGGCCCTTCCCCCTCCGACATTCTAGCCAGCGATCAAATACGTGTCTGTAACCCTCCTCACGACCATCCCCCTCCGACCTCCAAGCCAGCGATCAAATACGTGTTTGTAACCCTCCTCACGACCCTCCCCCTCCGACCTCCAAGCCAGCGATCAAATACATGTCTGTAACCCTCCTCACAGCCCTCACCCTCCGACATTCACGCCAGCGATCAAATACGTACCTGTAACCCTCGTAACGACCCTCCCCCTCCGACCTCCAAGCCAGCGATCAAATACGTGTCTGTAACCCTCCTCACGACCCTCCCCCTCCGACCTCCAAGCCAGCGATCAAATACGTGTCTGTAACCCTCCTCACGGCCTTCACCCCTCCGACATTCAAGCCAGTGATCAAATACGTGTCTGTAACCCTCGTAATGACCCCTCCCCCCCCCTCCGACCTCCGAGCCAGCGATCAAATACGTGTCTGTAACCCTACTAACGACCCTCCCCTTCCGACATCCAAGCCAGCGATCAAATACATGTCTGTAACCCTCGTAACGACCCTTCCCCCCTCCGACCTCCAAACCAGCGATCAAATACATGTCCGTAACCCTCGTAACGACCCTCCCCCTCCGGCCTCCAAGCTAGCGATCAAATACGTGTCTGTAACCCTCCTCACGGCCCTCACCCTCCGACATCCAAGCCAGCGATCAAATACGTGTCTGTAACCTCTTCACGGCCCCCCTCCGACCCCGAGTTAGCAACCCTCTCGACCCTCCCCCTCCGACCTCCGAGCCAGCGATCAAATACGTGTCTGTAACCCTCCTCACGGCCTTCCCCCATCCGACCTCCAAGCCAGCGATCAAATACGTGTCTGTAACCCTCCTCACGACCCTCCCCCTCCGACCTCCGAGCCAGCGATCAAATACGTGTCTGTAACCCTCCTCACGACCCTCCCCCTCCGACCTCCAAGCCAGCGATCAAATACGTGTCTGTAAACCTCCTCACGCCCCTCAACCTCCGACATTCAAGCCAGCGATCAAATACGTGTCTGTAACCCTCGTAACGACCCTTCCCCCCTCCGACCTCCAAGCCAGCGATCAAATACGTGTCTGTAACCCTCTTCACGGCCTCCCCCCTCCGACCTCCGAGCCAGCGATCAAATACGTGTCTGTAACCCTCCTCACGACCCTCCCCCTCCGACCTCCAAGCCAGCGATCAAATACGTGTCTGTAACCCTCCTCACGGGATTCCCCCCTCCGACAATCAAGCCAGCGATCAAATACGTGTCTGTAACCCTCCTCACGACCCTCCCCCTCTGACCTCCAAGCCAGCGATCAAATACGTGTCTGTAACCCTCCTCACGGCCCTTCCCCCTCCGACATTCTAGCCAGCGATCAAATACGTGTCTGTAACCCTCGTAACGACCCTCCCCCTCTGACCTCCAAGCCAGCGATCAAATACGTGTTTGTAACCCTCCCCACGACCCTCCCCCTCCGACCTCCAAGCCAGCGATCAAATACGTGTCTGTAACCCTCCTCACGGCCCTCACCCTCCGACATTCAAGCCAGCGATCAAATACGTACCTGTAACCCTCGTAACGACCCTCCCCCTCCGACAATCAAGCCAGCGATCAAATACGTGTTTGTAACCCTCCCCACGACCCTTACCCTCCGACCTCCAAGCCAGCTATCAAATACGTGTCTGTAACCCTCCTTACGGCCTTCACCCCTCCGACATTCAAGCCAGCGATCAAATACGTGTCTGTAACCCTCGTAATGACCCCTCCCCCCCCCCTTCCGACCTCCGAGCCAGCGATCAAATACGTGTCTGTAACCCTCCTCACGACCCTTCCCCCCTCCGACCTCCAAGCCAGCGATCAAATACGTGTCTGTAACCCTCTTCACGGCCTCCCCCCTCCGACCTCCGAGCCAGCGATCAAATACGTGTCTGTAACCCTCCTCACGACCCTCCCCCTCCGACCTCCAAGCCAGCGATCAAATACGTGTCTGTAACCCTCCTCACGGGATTCCCCCCTCCGACAATCAAGCCAGCGATCAAATACGTGTCTGTAACCCTCCTCACGACCCTCCCCCTCTGACCTCCAAGCCAGCGATCAAATACGTGTCTGTAACCCTCCTCACGGCCCTTCCCCCTCCGACATTCTAGCCAGCGATCAAATACGTGTCTGTAACCCTCCTCACGACCCTCCCCCTCTGACCTCCAAGCCAGCGATCAAATACGTGTTTGTAACCCTCCCCACGACCCTCCCCCTCCGACCTCCAAGCCAGCGATCAAATACGTGTCTGTAACCCTCCTCACGGCCCTCACCCTCCGACATTCAAGCCAGCGATCAAATACGTACCTGTAACCCTCGTAACGACCCTCCCCCTCCGACAATCAAGCCAGCGATCAAATACGTGTTTGTAACCCTCCCCACGACCCTAACCCTCCGACCTCCAAGCCAGCTATCAAATACATGTCTGTAACCCTCCTTACGGCCTTCACCCCTCCGACATTCAAGCCAGCGATCAAATACGTGTCTGTAACCCTCGTAATGACCCCTCCCCCCCCCCTCCGACCTCCGAGCCAGCGATCAAATACGTGTCTGTAACCCTCCTCACGACCCTCACCCTCCGATATTCAAGCCAGCGATCAAATACGTGTCTGTAACCCTCTTCACGGCCTCCCCCCCCCCTTCCGACCTCCAAGCTAGCGATTAAATACGTCTCTGTAACCCTCCTAACGACCCTCCCCCTCCGACCTCCAAGCCAGCGATCAAATACGTGTCTGTAACCCTCCTAATAACCCCCCCCCCCCAATTTGACTTCCAAGGCAGCGATCAGATACGTGTCTGTAACCCTCCTAACGACCCCCCCCCCCCCCCGACCTCCTAGCCAGCGATCAAATACGTACCTGTAACCCTCGTAACGACCCTCCCCCTCCGACCTCCAAGCCAGCGATCAAATACGTGTCTGTAACCCTCCTCACGACCCTAACCCTCCGACCTCCAAGCCAGCTATCAAATACATGTCTGTAACCCTCCTTACGGCCTTCACCCCTCCGACATTCAAGCCAGCGATCAAATACGTGTCTGTAACCCTCGTAATGACCCCTCCCCCCCCCCCTCCGACCTCCGAGCCAGCGATCAAATACGTGTCTGTAACCCTCCTCACGACCCTCACCCTCCGACATTCAAGCCAGCGATCAAATACGTGTCTGTAACCCTCTTCACGGCCTCCCCCCCCCTCCGACCTCCAAGCTAGCGATTAAATACGTCTCTGTAACCCTCCTAACGACCCTCCCCCTCCGACCTCCAAGCCAGCGATCAAATACGTGTCTGTAACCCTCCTAATAAACCCCCCCCCCCCAATTTGACTTCCAAGGCAGCGATCAGATACGTGTCTGTAACCCTCCTAACGCCCCCCCCCCCGACCTCCAAGCCAGCGATCAAATACGTGTCTATAACCCTCCTAACAACCCTCCCCCTCCGACCTCCAAGCCAGCGATCAAATACGTGTCTGTAACCCTCCTCACGCCCCCCCCCCCCCATTTGACTTTCAAGGCAGCGATCAGATACGTGTCTGAAACCCTCCTAACGACCCTCCCCCATTCGACTTCCAAGCTGGCGGTCAATTACGGAAGATAAAACGAAATGTTTTCTCTTTATACAATTGACCGTCAGGGGTGTTTGAGAGTTTTGAAACACAACCTTCTTTATAACAAATATGGTTAAAATTAAAAAAAAAAAAACAAAAACAAAAACAAAGAAAGAAAACCCTCTTCTGCATTTAGTTTTAATGTCCCAAATGTATATGAAAATTATCAGAAATATTTTTTGTATCCTAAAATATCATCATACAATGTGAAAAATGGAAATCGCTGACTACTGGGGAAGACTCAATAGATATTTTATTGGACAAAACCATATTTTTTCACCTGATTGTCTATCGTTTTCGTTAATTTCAACATACTCCCTGGAGGCAACATTTTGATCAACCAATAAAAGTATTAGCCTCCCCCCCCTCCCCCAATTTTTAAGAGATTCCATCTGTGACTGATCGTTGATTTCTGTCACAGAAATAAGTGATTACATAGACAACAGATTTGGCTGTCAGAAATGATTGCTTGTGAATTGTGTTATACATCAATATATATATATATATATATATATATAATATATATATATATATATATATATATATATATATATATATATATATATATATATATATATATATATATATATATATATATATATATATCTATATATATATCTATGAGATTGTTTATGAAATATGTTATATATCTTTTATTGTTTGATACATGTTTTATATCTAAATGTTATATATCTATGACATTTTTTATAAAATACATTATGTGTATGACATGTTATATATCTATGAGATTGTGTATGATATATGTTATATGTTTATGAGATTGTTTATGATACATGCAATATATGTAGTTATTCAGAAATACTCATGCAAAAATAATCTATGAATTTATGGAATTCTCAAAATTTTCAACGGTTTTTGTTTTTACACCAAGGATGGCAAATCAATAAACGACAGTTTATGCCATTTAAAGTCATTCTAGACATTTGTAATATTCTGAGAAGTTTAGATACATTTGAGATATGAAGAGTGTATGAATCGTTGATTTTTAAATTTTTTTTTCTGTTTTCAGCATTAAGGGGGAATATTGCCAAATAACTGATAATCACCTGAACGGTAATGCTATAATGTTGGTCATTGTGTAACATTATCTATAAGCTTTCGGACAGTCATTTCCCACGAAGTTTGACAGTGTGACACTTCCAAGAAACGCATTAGTGATTCAAGTAATGTGAAATGTTTGGCATTCTATATCCGGTAATATGTAAACGGGTACTTGTACCCTCACGACCCTCACCCTGTAAAACTCGAAGCGGACACGTATCTCTAAAGTCCCGTATTAATATACAGGTGACTGAATTCACGGAAATCTCTGAACACTCATGCAAATATATCACATAGAATATCACAAAATATATATCACATAGAATATCACATAATACATATCACATAGAATATCACAAAATATATATCACATAGAATATCACATAATATATATCACATAGAATATCACATAATATATATCACATGGAATATCACAAAATATATATCACATAGAATATCACATAATATATATCACATAGAATATCATATAATACATATCACATAGAATATCACAAAATATATATCACATAGAATATCACATAATATATATCACATAGAATATCACAAAATATATATCACATAAAATATCACATAATGTATATCACATAGAATCTCACATAATGTATATCACATAGAATATCACATAATACATATCACATAGAATATCACATAATATATATCACATAGAATATCACATAATATATATCACATAGAATCTCAATAATATATATCACATAGAATATCAAAATATATATCACATAGAACATCACATAATATATATCACATAGAATCTCAATAATATATATCACATAGAATATCACAAAATATATATCACATGGAATATCACATAATATATATCACATAGAATATCACATAATATATATCACATAGAATATCACAAAATATATATCACATAGAATATCACATAATATATATCACATAGAATCTCAATAATATATATCACATAGAATATCACAAAATATATATCACATGGAATATCACATAATACATATCACATAGAATATCACAAAATATATATCACATAGAATATCACATAATATATATCACATAGAATATCACATAATATATATCACATAGAATATCACATAATATATATCACATGGAATATCACATAATATATATCACATGGAATATCACATAATATATATCACATAGAATATCACATAATACATATCACATAGAATATCACATAATAGATATCAAATAGAATATCACATAATATATATCACATAAAATATCACTTTCAGATATCATGTTTTGAATTAAATGCATGAAATGGCTATTCAACTATTTTGCTTTGCAATAATGGGTAGAAAGCTGTAACGCAGTTATTACGCAGGATGGCTGGAGTTTCATGCAGACAGAAGAAGCTTACTTGTGGGTCATTGAGGCAATATATTATTTATCCTAAATCTTTTAGTCGCGCGGACTATGTTTCATCGATGCATCAATTTATGGCATCGCTTACCGGTACAATGTTGTGAAACTTTACCATTCCGTTCGAGTCTGGGATTATTACTCATTAGCGACTGTTACAAACAGTAAATACCTATTTATCGTGTGTTTTGAGGGAAGCACAACTCACAAAATGATGTATAATGCACTTTATTTACAGCACACTGTACTGGTATTGTAGTCCTATCTTAAGGTATAAGGTAATTCAGAAAACATTGAAAAGTATTAAAGTGAATACATATTATATAAATATTACGATCCAAAATCATGTTACTTTTTGTGTTAATAGATCATTGATAAAAATCAATCAAGCATCTTTCAATCATTTTCGGCAACTTGATGGTAGCCACCAATCATAAAGTATATCTAGTTTTCTAGAAAATGTGTTTTCGGAGTCACGATTGAACTTAAGACCATAGTGAAGTCACGTCACGATTACAGCTTGTTACATTTACTTCAGAAAACGCCTGGGAGTTCCTCATCTAAAATATGGCACGTTACGAAAGTACATGTCATATATCTGGGATGTGATGAGATTTATGTGAACCGACTCCAGGACGTGATATAAAGAATCATACACAATTACTCAAAATTACGTCAATATGATACGGACTCTAAAACTTTATAATCCTAATTTTTGTAAAGACCTCCCAATACGCCTACAGGACGTATACAGAAAGACACAGATCGTGTATAGCATTATAAATTGTAATTAAATGAGTTCCCATCAGAGAGGTGTGTAATCTATAGAAAATGGTTCGTATGTGGTTAGTTTGTCATCGTCATTGCTATTCTATTTTGTTTGCTTTTTATCGTTATTTTATTAGCGTTTGTTTTTGTTTGCCTGGGGTGGACATGACATTGTAGGTTCTTTTTAAATTCAGCTTGCATATGCTTCTCCTCTGTTAATTTTGGGGATTCTATTTTCAATGTATGTAGGCAAACCGTTTGCTTAATAAGCTAACAGCCTTTTTCCGAGTTTTTGACTACAGTTTGAAAATCTTTAATATTACCATATTAAGTACGTGACTACGGACAAACATTGACGTTTCAATTGTAGAATTTCAAACATTACAAATCGAAGGGTAAATTTTTTATATATCTTTAAAATATGATTAGACATCAGTGTTTCCTTATGACAACTTCACATATTATCCCTTTGTTTCTAAGAAAATCTTCAAGTATTACCTTCATATCACACAAACACCTACACTTAAATCTAAAATGTTATTATAAAAGAAACAAAACCCGGAAATGACCTATACCCTCAGATTCTTTTACAGTTAATGAGATATAAAATGATATTGGGTTTGGATACAGATTTAGACATCGAATACAAAAAGAAATATTTACGGTAATTGTAACTGGAATAAATTACAAGACATGAATATGTTGTAAGTAAATTCCATGCCATACTGTCACTAACAGATATCTCAAGCGTTATGTACAGACAACTAGCATCACAAATACCTCAAGCGTTATGTACAGACAGACAACTGGCATCACAAATATCTCAAGCGTTATGTACAGACAGAAGCCGGTGTGGCCTAGTGGATAAGGTGCTCGGCTCGTGATCGAGAGGTCGCGGGTTCGACTCCCGCCCGGGGCACACCGGTGTTCTGTCTTTCGGATGAGACAGTAAAAACCGAGGTCCCGTGTCACGGTAGGCGTGGCACGTAAAAGATCCCTCACTGCTTCGGGTGGGTCCGTTGCAAAGGTCTAAATTTGTATGCAATGCATCAGGCAGATGCCGTCACCATATACGTGAAATAATCGTGGAGTGACGTAAAACAATAATCAAACAAACAAACAAATGTACAGACAGACAACTAGCATCACAAATATCTCAAGCGTTATGTACAGACAGACAACTAGCATCACAAATATCTCAAGCGTTATGTACAGACAGACAACTGGCATCACAAATATCTCAAGCGTTATGTACAGACAGACAACTAGCATCACAAATATCTCAAGTGTTATGTACAGACAGACAACTGGCATTACAAATATCTCAAGCGTTATGTACAGACAGACAACTGGCATCACAAATATCTCAAGCGTTATGTACAGACAGACAACTAGCATCACGAATACACATTACGACTTATGAACGTCCCTTAAACAATTAAGATTTATTTATAAAGGTAACATTTTCAATGTCTGTAACAGTAAAAACCTCCTCTTGAAAGCTTATTTATTGGAATCATAATTTAGCTAATCACACAGCTGTGAAAGCAACAGCGAGATCCAACAACATGTTAACACTTCACAGTCCATGCCGTGCAGCTATAACTAGCTTGGAAATTCCACAGTGACACATGCGCAAACTATATCATAATATTTTGATATCCAATAGCCTTTATTTGACGTGTGCAGAACAACTGAGCGAAAACAAGAATGTCGCCTGCAAACAAGGCGCACCCAACCAGAACAGCCATTGCAACTAGTTGCGAGCACCTGTCACGAATGCCGTGGTACTCGCAACCACGTGGTTTATATCATGCCTTTGTTGAAACTAACTGATTTCGCGATGAGCATTTGTTTGAATCAAAGCAAGGTTAGAACACTCTCAATATACATGTAATCTGTATGAGAACGCTAAAGAGATGAGTGTAATTCCAGGACAATTGTATAGCGTGTAGAAATATTAATATAGTTTAGATCTTCGCCATTCCTCTGTCTACCTACCTAATGTCGTTTTCATTCCTCGCCATCCCTCTGTCTACTTACCTGATGTCTATTTATATTTCGTCAATCCTCTGTCCACTTACCTGATGTCTATTCATATTTCGTCATTTCGCTGTCCACCAACCTGATGTCGTTTCATATTTCGCCATCCTTCTGTCTACCCACCTGTTATCGTTTTCATTCTTCGTCATCCCATTGTCCATCTACCTGATCTCGTTTCATTCTTCATCATCCCTCTGTCTACTTACGTGATGTAGTTTTCATTCTTCATCATCCCTCTCTCTACTTACGTGATGTAGTTTTCATTCTTCGTCATCTCTCTGTCTACCCACCTGATGTCGTTTTCATTCTTCGTCATCCCTCTGTCTACTCACCTGATGTCGTTTTCATTCTTCGCCATCCCTCTGTCTACCCTCCTGATGTCGTTTTCATTCTTCGTCATCCCTTTGTCTACTTACCTAATGTCGTTTCATTCTTCGTCATCCCTCTGTCTACTTACTTGATGTAGTTTTCATTCTTCGTCATCCCTCTGTCTACTTACGTGATGTAGTTTTCATTCTTCGTCATCTCTCTGTCTACCCACCTGATGTCGTTTTCATTCTTCATCATCCCTCTGTCTACTCACCTGATGTCGTTTCATTCTTCGTCATTCCTCTGTCTACCCACCTGATGTCGTTTTCATTCTTCGTCATCCCTCTGTCTACTCACCTGATGTCGTTTTCATTCTTCGCCATCCCTCTGTCTACCCTCCTGATGTCGTTTTCATTCTTCGTCATCCCTTTGTCTACGTACCTAATGCCGTTTCATTCTTCGTCATCCCTCTGTCTACCCACCTGATGTCGTTTTCATTCTTCGTCATTCCTCTGTCTACCCACCTGATGTCGTTTCATTCTTCGTCATCCCTATGTCTACCCACCTGATGTCTCTTCGTCATCCCTCTGTCTACTCACCTGATGTCGTTTTCATTCTTCGCCATCCCTCTGTCTACCCTCCTGATGTCGTTTTCATTCTTCGTCATCTCTCTGTCTACCCACTTGATGTCGTTTTCATTTTTCCTCATTCTTCTGTCTACATACCTGTTGTCGTTTCATTCTTCGTCATCCCTTTGTCTACCCACCTGATGTCGTTTTCATTCTTCGTCATCCCTCTGTCTACTCACCTGATGTCGTTTTCATTCTTCGTCATTCCCCTGTCTACCCACCTGATGTCGTTTCATTCTTCGTCATCCCTCTGTCTACCCACCTGATGTCGTTTTCATTCTTCGTCATCCCTCTGTCTATCTACCTGATGTCGTTTTCATTCTTTATCATCCCTCTGTCCATCTGCCTGATGTCGTTTCATTTTTCGGCATCCCTCTATCTACCTTATGTCACGTTCTTCGTCAAACCTCTACCTACCTACCAAATGTTTCATTCGCCATCCCTCTGTCTACCCACCTGATGTTGTTTTCATTCTTCGCCATCCCTCTGTCTACCCACGTGATGTCGTTTCATTCTTCATCATCCCTCTGTCTACCTACCTGATGTAGTTTTCATTCTTCGTCATCTCTCTGTCTACCCACCTGATGTCGTTTTCATTCTTCGCCATCCCTCTGTCTACCCACCTGATGTAGTTTTCATTCTTCGTCATCCCTCTGTCTACCTACCTGTTATCGTTTTCATTCTTCATCATTCCTCTGTCTATCTACCTGATGTAGTTTCATTCTTCGTCATCCCTCCGTCTACTCACCTGATGTAGTTTTCATTCTTCGTCATCCCTTTGTCTACTTACATGATGTCGTTTCCTTCTTCGTCATCCCTTTGCCTACCCACTTGATGTCGTTTTCATTTTTCATCATCCCTCTGTCTACTCACCTGATGTCGTTTCATTCTTCATCATCCCTCTGTCTACTTACGTGATGTAGTTTTCATTCTTCATCATCCCTCTGTCTACTTACGTGATGTAGTTTTCATTCTTCGTCATCCCTCTGTCTACTCACCTGATGTCGTTTTCATTCGTCATCATCCCTCTGTCTATCTACCCGACGCCACGTTCCTTTTCAGGATTGATAGCATTTTCTTCTGACCAATCACAATAGATTATTGTAAGCATTTCCTGCTGACCAATCGTAATAGAGAATTGTAAGCAATTCCTTCTGACCAACCCCAATAGTGGCTTGAAAGCATTTTCTTCTGACCAATCACAATAGAGAATTGTTAGTATTTCCTCCTGACCAATCACAATAGAGAATAGAGCATTTCCTGCGGACCTATTATAACTGTTGTAAACATATCTGTTAACCTTTCACATATCCTGCTGATCAATCACAAGAGAAGATTGTAAGCATATTCTATTGACCAATCACAGTAGAGGATTGTCAGCATTTCCTGTTCACCAATCATAATAAAGAACTGTAAGCATTTCCTGCTGACCAATTACAATACAGGATTGTAAGCATATCCTGTTGACCAATCACAAAGGAGGATTATTAGCCTTTCCTGTTGACCAATCATAATTGAGGACTGTAAGCATTTCTTGCTGACCTATCACAATACAGGATTGTAAGCATATCCTGTTGACCAATCACAATAGAGAGCTGTAAGCATTTCCTGCTGACCAATCACAACAGAAGATTGTTACCGTCTTCTGCTGACCAATCAGAATTAGCATTTCCTGTTGACCAATCATAATAGAGAACTGTAAGCATTTTATGCTGACCAATCACAATACAGGACTATAAGTATATCCTGTCGACAAATCTTAGTAGAAGACTGTAAGCATTTCCTGTTGACCAATCACAATGGAGGATTGTTACCGTCTCTTGCCGACCAATGACAATGAGGATTAAAAGCATTTCCTGTTGATCAATCTTAGTAGAGAATTGTGAGCATATCCTGTCGACCAATCACAATAGGGGATTGTAAGCATATTATGTTGACCAATCACAATACAGGATTGTGAGCATATCATGTTGATCAATCACAATAGAGGATTGTTAGCACTTCCTGCTGACCAATCAAAATAGAGGACCATAAACATTTCCTGCTGATGAATCACAATACTGGACTGTAAGCATATCCTGTTGACAAATCTCAATATAGGACTGTAAGCATTTCCTGCTGACCTATCACAAAAGAGGATAATCCTACTACACATTATTTGCATTTACATCTGCCAAACAGATATAAACTTACTGACAGATTTTTACTATCAATTTCCTGTAACAGAAGATTTATTGAAATAAACACAGAAAGAACTATATATCTGTAAAATTGTGTAGAGATTAATGTTAATGTTGTATTGTTTTTTCTTGATTTTCAAACAAAAAATGATACATTTGAATGGAGTTTCATATTTAAAGCACTTAAATTCTTTAATTTTGAATATGACTTTATGGATGGACGACAATACTGTACGAAAACCTTACTTTCATTTAAAACAAAATGCTGTTAACATAATATAATCTGCTGACCAACAACGAAGGCGGACTGTTGACATCATTTACTGACCAATAACAAAGGCGGACTGTTAACATTATCTGCTGACCAGTAACAAAGGTGGACTGTTGACATCATCTGCTGACCAATAACAAAGACGGGTTGTTGACATCATCTGCTGACCAATAACAATGACAGACTGTTAGCATCATCTGCTAACCAATCATAATGGTTTGACCGCAAGCATTCTTTACTGACCAATCACATTAACAGACTGTAAGCATAATCTGCTGACTAATCACAATGACGGACTGTTGGTGTCACTTGTAGATCATCCATGTTTACTTGGTAAAAAGCAAAGATATGGGTACCAAACAATAGTATATTTTAGTTTAATAAGCTTTCCGTTACTAGTTCTTTCTAATTGGAAACATTTTAAGGGAAGCACGATCAAGATATACATTTATTTTTTAAAAAAGGTTTCAGTGTATTACCGGTATAACATTCTGTCACGATTTTCATATGACGTTAGTAACGTATCATAAAGTGTTTGAAAATGTCTGATAATTTTGCTTGTAAAGTTTTTTCATCAAAATTTTTATTCATTTGATAAGTATTGCGTTTTGTTGTACATTTTGAAAAGCCTTCAACAGATCACAGGATAAATGATTAAATTATCTTTTAATAGTATATACATGTATATATTTCAAATACCACGCTAAGATTTCGATGAATGTTGCATACATGTAGATTTTTAGGCACCCTAAACGTACCAAGAGTATTCTTAATACAGGCTCTCACTTCCAGTCACAGATTCAATAAGATCATCCTTAATAAGATCCTTAACATAGGTTTTCACTTCAAAATCAGAACTCCAAAAAAAGCTTTCTTATTTCCGAAAAGGAGGGGGGAAAAGAAAGGGACACATGTGTATTAGCCAAACTACTCAGCCATTTTAGTGCAAAGTCTGGATTTTTACTAGTAAATGTGTGACCCTTTAAATCCGCCATTGTGAACACAAGGTCTCACTTACACTCAGAAATCCAGTCAGATCATCCTTAGAACAAACTTCCACCTCATATCAGTCATCGATCATCCTTATAACAGGCTTACACTTCAAGTCAGAAATCCAACAAGACTATCCTAAGGACAGACTCTCAATTCACGTCAGAAATCCAATATGATCATTTTAAGACATAATCTCACTTCACGTCAGGAATCCAATATGATAATCTTTAAGACACACTCTCACTTCACGTCAGAAATCCAATATGATCATCTTTAAGACACAATCTCACTTCACGTCAGGAATCCAATATGATAATCTTTAAGATACACTCTCACTTCACGTCAGGAATCCAAGATGATAATCATTAAGACACACTCTCACTTCACGTCAGAAATCCAATATGACCATTTTTAAGACACAATCTCACTTCACGTCAGAGAATCCAGTATCATCATCTTTCAGACACAATCTCACTTCACGTCAGAAATCCAGTATGATCATCATTAAGATATACTCTCACTTCACGTCGTAAAAACCAATATGATCATCATAAAGACACATTCTCTTTTCACGTCAGAAATCCAGTATGTTCGTCTTTAAGACACACTCTCACTTCAAATCAGAAATCCAATATGATCATCTTTAAGACACAATCTCGCTTCACGTCAGAAATCCAGTATGATTGTCTTTAAGTCACACCCTCGCTTCACGTCAGAAATCCAATATGATCATCTTTAAGATACACTCTCATTTCATGTCAGAAATCCAGTATGATCATCTTTAAGATACACTCTCACTTCATGTCAGAAATCCAATATGATCATCTTAAAGACACACTCTCACTTCACGTCAGAAATCCGGTATGATCATCCTTAAGACACACTCTCACTTCATGTCAGAAATCCAGTATGATTGTCTGTAAGATACACTCTCACTTCACGTCAGAAATCCAGTATGATCATCTTTACGACAAACTCTCACTTCACGTCAGAAATCCAATATGATCATCTTTAAGACAGACTCTCACTTCACGTCAGAAATCCAGTATGATCATCTTTAAGACAGACTCTCACTTCACGTCAGGAATCCAGTATGATCATCTTTAAGATACACTCTCACTTCAAATCAGAAATCCAATATGATCATCTTTAAGACAGACTCTCACTTCACGTCAGATATCCAATATGATCATCTTTAAGACACACTTTCACTTCAAGTCAAAAATCCAATATGATTATCTTTAAGACACACTCTAACTTCACGTCAGAAATCCAGTATCATCATCTTTAAGATATACTCTCACTTCACTTCACGTCAGGAATCCAAGATGATAATCATTAAGACACACTCTCACTTCATGTCAGAAATCCAATATGACCATTTTTAAGACACACTTTCACTTCACGTCAGAAATCCAATATGACCATTTTTAAGACACAATCTCACTTCACGTCAGAGAATCCAGTATCATCATCTTTCAGACACAATCTCACTTCACGTCAGAAATCCAGTATGATCATCATTAAGATATACTCTCACTTCACGTCGTAAAAACCAATATGATCATCATAAAGACACATTCTCATTTCACGTCAGAAATCCAGTATGTTCGTCTTTAAGACACACTCTCACTTCAAATCAGAAATCCAATATGATCATCTTTAAGACACAATCTCGCTTCACGTCAGAAATCCAATATGATCATCTTTAAGATACACTCTCATTTCATGTCAGAAATCCAGTATGATTATCTTTAAGACACACTCTAACTTCACGTCAGAAATCCAGTATCATCATCTTTAAGATATACTCTCACTTCACTTCACGTCAGGAATCCAAGATGATAATCATTAAGACACACTCTCACTTCATGTCAGAAATCCAATATGACCATTTTTAAGACACACTTTCACTTCACGTTAGAAATCCAATATGATCATCTTTAAGACAGACTCTCACTTCATGTCAGAAATCCAGTATGATTATCTTAAAGACACACTCTTACTTCACGTCAGAAATCCGGTATGATGGTCTTTAAGACAGACTCTCACTTCATGTCAGAAATCCAATATGATCATCTTAAAGACACACTCTTACTTCACGTCAGAAATCCGGTATGATCATCTTCAAGATACACTCTCACTTCATGTCAGGAATGCAACATGATCATCTTTAAAACACACTCTCACTTCACGTCAGAAATCCAGTATCATCATCTTTAAGATATACTCTCACTTCACTTCACGTCAGGAATCCAATATGATCATCTTTAAGACAGACTTTCACTTTACGTCAAACATCCTGTATGATCATGTTTAAGACACACCCTCGCTTCACGTCAGAAATCAAATATGATTATCTTTAAGATACACTCTCACTTCACGTCAGAAATCCAATATGATCATCTTTAAGATACACTCTCACTTCAAATCAGAAATCCAATATGACTGTCTTTAAGACAAACTCTCATTTCACATCAGAAATCCAATATTATCATCTTTAAGACAGACTCTCACTTCATGTCAAATATCCAATATGATCATCTTTAAGACAGACTTTCACTTCAAGTCAAAAATCCAGTATGATTATCTTTAAGATACACTCTCACTTCACATCAGAAATCCAATATGATCCAACAAGATTATCCCTTACACAGGCTCTCACTTCACGTCTGAGATCTAATAAGATCATCCTTAATACAGACTCTAACTTGACGTCAGAGGTCCAAAAAGAACATCCTTTGCACCACAAGCTCTCACTTAATGAAAGAGATCCTATGAGAACATCCTTAACACAGGCTTTAATTTCATGTCAGCGATTCTTTTGCAGAATTGTATCTCATGAACAGAAACAAACATGTGGATAATTTAGACAACATTTAAACAACCTGGCACATTTGAGACACACTGTAGAAAAAAACTGTATTGTTGTCTAACGACAGATTGGAGGAAGAGTAATATTGCTGGCCATTTGCTTAATGTTTATGTATTTATATTCGTGCCTTTTGATGCTAAAATGTACTAAACCTTGTTGGTAAATCCCTTTATCAAAATTACAAGGTTAAACAACAGAAGGAATTGTGACCCTGTAATCAAAATAGGGCCACATTCTCCGCTATATTGGCAGGAAGTATTTTCACGAGTCTGCCTAAGATGATCTTAGAGGAAGCTGCTTTTGGATATTACATCCTACTTTCAGTTACATGGCTCTTAACTTCAGAAAAAGAAATATATTGAAAGAGCTACATGGATAAAAGGTCATAGTAATACTTAGGGTAGCATTACCAACTCCCAAAGTACAGTGAACATTCCTGTTAAGCTACTATTACATTACACTGTATTACATGAGGTTTACCATAATCAGACTATGAATGTCTCTGCAGAACAGAACAACTGTACACAAGAGTTAATTCAAAATGCAGATAAAAGAGAAGATAAAATAGAAGAATGACTGAGAAATATAACAACTCATAAACTGATATATTTTGGTCTTATGCAGAAATCTGAACATGAATTTAAAGTCTCATGCAAGATCTGTCAAAACAATGTCTTACCGGTACTCATTGATTTAATGCTACTCTGAGACAGTTACGAGCAAGTGATGGAGATATATCATTATAATTTATGATTTTTGACATCATAAATATGAAAGTTTCAAATTTATATTACTATGATATATTATAAGATAATAGTGATGTATTGTCTATTTTAGAATCATAATCATACACATGGTAAACAATAGAAAAAATAGCTGAACGACTGTAGCAATTTACTCACAGTAACACTTAATAACAAAGTATACGTTGTGAATAACAAAAGAAATTAAGAACCTCTCAGATCACCATGGCGAAGTTATCCTGAGAGAAAAGCCCCGATTTAAAATACCTCAAAAAACCATATTCAAAGAAAGATAACTTGTTTTATTATAAAAATTGCACAATGAAATCCTTGCCACAATTGCAATGATTTAAACAAGTTAATCAAGATGCACATATCTTACACAGTTCACATATCTTGATATGACATGAAATTCTATCAAACACATGTATAAACCTAACATGTTTTGGTTCAATCAAATGTGTTAATGATAATAAACAGATACAGCAACCAAATAACACGCATTATGTAAAGTCAACAGAATTTAGAGCTTTATATAACAATGTGGCAAATATTAATGACAGAGAAACCATTTTAAAGAAACAAAGTAACCTATATACATTTAATGATAGAATATCCTGACATTCAATCGTACAGAAATAAATTCATGAAAATCCATACCAGAAAAAAATCAGAATATTGAAAAAAGCCCAACAAAACAAAATCAAAGACGTGCCCATGACAGGTCATTAGGTCAATAGTATAACATATAATATTTATTTATGTCCATGTCTTTGCCATTATATAACAGTGTTTATATATACATTTTGTTATGAAAGCATACTGCAACAAAAGTCTGTACCACAGACTGATCACATAATTAGATGCTGCCATTCAATCAGACAAAGGTGTTATGATAGCACTCTCTTGACAATGACATCACAGTTCCACAGGCTACGTCTAAAACATCAGATTAAAATCCCCAGCTGATAAAGTCTAAGGTTTCAAATATAATATCAGACTAGAATAATAAAATCTCCAGTGATGATGATTAAACAGAACCTCAGGTTTGAAAATTAAAGACAAATGATACATGTAATATTAACCCATGTGGAGAATATACTTAATGCTCACTTTGTGGAATGTTCTGTACACAATATTATCATTTCCTCTTGCACTGAAAACTCATTTTGTATTCATATTATGCATCATGTGCTGCACAGTATTTTCCTGATGATTCCCAGGCAGTCATCAGATGGGTTTTCTGTGCTGCTACACACAATACATTTTCTTACTTATCTGAAACATTTCCTCAAATAAGTACTCCCATTTATGATGTTAGTATATCACTTTTCTGTCCTTTGTTTGTTTCAACTCAAGTTTTCATATCAGACTTTGTAGAGAAATTGAAAACTGTTATTATGACAATATATAGGCAACATTTTACATTTTCCTTTCTTCACAAATTTATCATTAACATCTAAATCCTGTATACTGTCATCATGATAATCGAACAGCTGCAAACTGTCCTTCCTTTTTCCCTCTAGAATTTTCTTTTTCCATGTTGCGTCGTTGATGCTCATGAAGTCGCCTCTGCTGCTCAGATTTACGACTTTTCCTAAGTGCTGCCTCTGCCTCCCACGATAAATCTTCAGTGGACTCTGTACCCCAAGCATTCTCTGTATCCTCCCATGTCTCTAATTCATTACCCTGTAAGAAAAACATCAGATATGCATATGCTGTCAATATACCACTGAAACTGGCATAGCCCAGGCTAGAGAAAGAAGTCCCTGATTTAAGTCCCATAGGCGGATTGTTGTGTCCTGTCTATTGGATAAGACAGTAAAAGCCAAGGTCGCTTGTCAAGTTAGACACTGACACATTAAAGATCCCTTGCTGCTTCAGGTGGTTCAATTGCTTAGATCTAAATTTCTGTGAAATGCATAAGTTAGATACTGTCACAATAATGTGACACATGTTCCATGAAACAATAAACAAACAAGAAACCTTCAAAGAGAGTATGACTCAATTCCAAAGCATAACATTATAACCTACTTGTAGAATCTTATCCACAACACGTCTCTTTAAGTTTGAAGATGTTTCCAGAAGTTTGAAGTTGGTAACATTAATGGTATGCAAGAGATCAAGCTAAACGCAAAATCAGACTGCCTTCACAGAAGCATAAAATCAATAAAACTAAATGTAAATTCAGACTGTATTCACTGAAGCATAAAACTAAAGGTCACCAAATTTTGTGTCGGTTGAGAAGAACTTGTCAATGTCTACAAACTGACCAAGTTTAAAGTTGGTATCATTAACAGTATGCAAGAGATCATTAGGTAAAAGTAAAATTAGACTGTTCACTGAAGCATAAAATCGGTATCATCAATGGTATGCAAGAAATCAAGCTAAACACAAAATCAGAGTGTGTTCATGACTGTAAAATAGAAGTCCTGGTCACCAAGAACTCATCAATGTCTACAAACTGACCCAGTTTGAAGATGATATCACTAACGGTATGCTAGAGATAAACTTAAACACAAATTGTTGACACCCGGCGGAAGGACAGACAGACATCGCCAATTCATAGACCGGACTTGCTTTGCAATCTGGTCTACAAAATTTTGTCACAATAATGTAACATAATCATGGTAATACATGGAACAATATACAAACATAATCAAACTTTATACAGTGGACACTGGACAATGAGTATGACACTAATAGTACTTTATCTCTCTGTCAGGAAAAAGTGTTATGAAGGGATATTTAGAGTGAAAGTTTTAAACAGTAGTAAACAGTAACTAAATTATATAACTGATTTAATTCCAATTGTTTAGTTTTGCATTTTGAAGATAAATTGTCATATGGTCCATTGAGTAGTCTGCCTATTGCTTTTAACTGCAGTCTATGAGTTGCTTTTGATTACACAAGCCAGCTTTATCTGTAAAACTTTACACTTCATTTCCTGGTTGCAAGATTATTTGAGAACTCATTGAAATCTAGTTAAGGGAGTTTTACTTTTGTTGATGTTTACATGAGTAATTCAACAAGTTCTAAAGTAGCGTAGCTGCCTGTGGGGATTAATGATTTAAAGCTGTAAATTTAATGACATGATCAAAAACATGAAGGATCACTTTACTGAAATGTAATCGCAAGTTTGCTGTAAGTTTTGTAAGAAACAGTTGTACCTTAACTCCAAAGAGAATTGTAAAATCCCATGCTTTTATTGAGGGAATCTCTCTGAACCTAAATCCACACAACCCTGAAGTATCAGTGGGTAAAGGGCAAATCATCTTTGACTTCACTATATCAAACATTCCAAGTATGAAAATTACTATGACCTGGATACCACTGTGATGGGAATCACCACTAAATATCAGTGTGATGGGAATCACCACTAAATATCACTGTGATGGGAATCACCACTAAATATCCCTTAGATGGGAATCACCACTAAATATCAATGTGATGGTAATTACCAATAAATATCACCGTGATGGGAATCACCACTGAATATCACTGTGATGGGAATCACCACTAAATATCAATGTGATGGGAATCACCACTAAATATCAGTGTGATGGGAATCACCACTAAATATCAGTGTGACGGGAATCACCACTAAATATCAATGTGATGGTAATTACCAATAAATATCACTGTGATGGGAATCACCACTGAATATCAGTGATAGGAATCACCACTAAATATCAGAATGATGGGAATCACCACTAAATATCAGTGTGATGGGAATCACCACTAAATATCCCTGAGATGGGAATCACCACTAAATATCAATGTGATGAGAATCACCACTAAATATCCCTGAGATGGGAATCGCCACTAAATATCCCCAGGATGGGAATCACCACGTAATATCACTGTAATGGGAATCACCACTAAATATCACGGTGCTTTTAATCATCACAAGTGCCTTACTTTATCAATTTCCTCCTTCCCCCATTTAATTTATCCTTCACTTAAAATAAAAAAGCTACTTCTATGATCTAGACAATGTACATGACCTAGGGTAAAATAAGTGAAGACCTCATGAACAATTCATTTAATCATGAGTTACAGCTAAGACAAGATCTATCCATACATAGTGTAGCCCTGATACAATTTCAAGCTAATTTACTGTGAATTTCAGAACGCAAGCATGTGTCATCAGTGCTCTAGAGTTATGCTTCCCTGTGATCCAGTGTGAGTTGTTTTTGTGTTCAGGAAAGTTGACTATCAAATGTCACTCCCCCGGTTGGGAAAGTTATCATCCACCATACAATGATTTTTTATAAGGACTTGAAACTGATCATTGTTTACATAACTGAGAAGAGATTTCCTACATGTTGTTTTGCACTGATAATGCCGAAATCCGCATTCCACATCCAGAGGAAAATTTAGGGAACAGATTTCCAAAATAAAGTTAAACCAAATCCGTTTTTCTGAACACATTTCTACCTCTCGAGTACAGTTTCACAAATTTTCTTTTTCAATTAATCTATGAAGCCATATTGTTATCACTTTGTCACACCTTTTGTTTGTTTAACATGTCAATACTACATTTATTTCATCACTCGAAGGCAATATTTTAATTACCTGTTCATCTAACAATAAACAGCTTGGAGTATAGTCAAGTTTCATCTTAGTTGTCAATCAAGATTGCTTTTTAATACATCAGTACATACTCGTAGGAGATCAAAGTTATTTGCTGATCTCACTTCATACTTTAAATTCAAGTGAAACATCAAAAAGTAAAATTAAATTTATTTTCTTGCTTGTTTCTTTTTAATGTCAGCCACCATTTATCCAATGATGGTATGTGATTTACAAGTATACAGTACACGGAAATTTTGACCTATGCAACGAACACACTGAAGCATTGAGTATACTCTATGTACCAACTTTCACTGAGACCCAAGAACTATATCTTTACTGTGTCATCCAGACGACAGGACATTAATGACATAGTCCTGGGAATCAAAGCCAGGACCTTTCTGCCACAATACTCCAGCACAAAATTAAAATCTATTATTCCTACAGATCACACTGTCTGATATTTCTTCTATTTTCTCTTAACCAGTATTAGATAAACGATCTACATTATTATCCCCATGTTACATACTAGGTGTTTCCTGGGCGACTGTCAATACAAGAGGTAGCTAATTTTGTAAAAATCAAACATGTTGGTAGTTTCGAAGATACACTTGCTTTAGCGTTTACAAATAGAACACATGTTTGGGAAGTCCTGTAATCAGAGACATATATACACAGAGACTGGAAACTCCCATTGAAAGCTACATAGCTCCCTGACATAAGTAACATTTCCCGACAGGCATCTCGATAAGTCAGAAATCCGCCATATTGTTCTCGGCATTCATTCGCTTGAAAGAATTAAGCTTGCAAAGAAGAGGAATTTTCGTTGCTTTTTAAACAAAGGAAGTTCAGATAAGTAAAAAAAGCAATATACTAGCCATTTGAATCATAAAACATTTCATATATTATGATCTATTCAATGTGAAGACATAATCCCGATCAGAAGCCATTAATTGTGATGGACCTCTGAAAACATTCACTTGGGTTTATGCAAAACATTTACACTATATTGAAGCACATGCCACCATTTTTCATTTATAGCACCATCAATGTTTATTATAGTCATAGTGCTTTAATTTTCGAATGAACTATCTGTAAATCATGCTTAATTACCCGGCCGTATTTGAGGATCTCGCGACATTTTTCTCCTCACTACCAAACCCGCTGAGAAAAACAACGGCAAGAAAAATTGTTAAAACAACAAAAATTAATGTCCTTTACATGACTGAACTCACACGTGTGTGTTAAGAAAGGTTTCAGACACATTTTATATCACTGAGTGTAGAAGACTTTATTCGTTATTTGATTTTAATCCAATTTTATACACGTGGTAAATATTCAATCGTTTTTAACAAGAAAACCGATACCATACCATATAGAGCAAAATAATCATATAATCTGTCGATATATATATTGTTTTTATATTGAAAGTCATTCTATAAACATCAAAGAAGTAATGGTTGTTATTTTAGTAGGAACTGAAGCAGTTATAAACACGTAAGAGGACATCTTACAATGCAAATTTTCTGTGGCTGGCGGGTCGCCATTTTGTTTTTTTTGTTTGTTTGTTGTTTTTTTTTGCTTCTTTACAAAGAAGTAAATCTTGTACGTATCACGTGAAGTGTGCACAACAGGTATAGAAATTATTTTGTTTTATGATTTACCATCTGAACATTAAAATAAACATTAAATTGTTATTTACTACCTTCCTAGATGCATTGATTGCTCAGCCTTATAAGATAAATATAAACAACTCCTATAAAATGGCAACAAGTGCTGTTTAGAAAATAAAATGATAAATAAATAAATAAAAATAATAGGTGCGGGTGGGGGGGGGCACAGACACATTAACAAATTAAAGTTGCCATTTAAGTACGAATTGAAAAAGTTATCAACACGTAATTGGACATATTGCAATGCGAAATTTCTTTAGCCGCCTGGATTGCCATTTTCTTTTTACTTCTTTACATAGGAGGGAGTAAAACAGCTCATGCCACGTCAACAGTGCATATAAGATAAAATATTATTTTGTTTGCTATTTACCATCTGAATTTTTAAATAAACACAACATTGTTATTTACTGCCCATGAATGACAAAGACAGACGCTGGTGCTTCCCCTGGGGTGGTGAACAAACAGTAGTAAAGGCAGGGGCATTGATTGCATATATCAACAACTCGTAAATGGCAACAAACGCTGTTTAAAATGAATAAATATATAAATAGATATTATTGTTTTTAAAAAGCAGGAAATGAAGGTGTCTCATTAAAAATCTTGGTTTTAAAAATATTTTTATAACGATTAATGATACAAATTTGCCTCGATTTTGTTAGAAAGAAAAAGCAGAATATTATTTCTACAAATCGATAGAATTAACAAAAAATATAAAAGAAAAAAAATATAAGCGCCCGTAGAATTTGAACTGAGTTGCGTCAGCAGGAAAAGACCAACTCCATAGGTGAGAGGACGGTGAGTGGACTATAAGAAATTCTAGAGCACAGGTCATAGTGAGTATTTGTGTGAATTTGGATCAAGATATATATAAAAGCAATACGGCCCAGACACATTTTTAATCCAAGTTACTACTATGACTTAGAAAATGAAGACATGACCTTGGCTCCAGTAAAAAGTACACCATTGGGTCCTGGTAAGTATTTGTTAAAAGTTTGATCAAGATTCATTCATAGATGGCAGAAATATAGCCTTAGACAAAATTTAAAAAAAAAATTACCACTGTGACCCTAGAAATGCAGACATGACCTTAGGTCAAGATCATGGCATAAAAGTTTGAGTTGTGGTGAGTATTTGCATGAAGTTTGATCATTATCCATTTGTAATTAGCAGCGATAGATATGAATGTAAATTGAAGTTAAACGTTCAAGCAGGAGATTTGACAGGGTAAATAATAACAGATTACCTACCTGATTTAAAGGAATATCAGAGTAAACAGCAAACTTATTGGCCATTGACAATGATGAGTTTTCACTTCCTTTTCCAATATAAACCTATAGTATCAAGATCATAAATCAAATCTATAGCAATTTTATGCAGCAAAGTAAATGGGATGACCTATGAGGAAGTGCTTAATTTTGTGAGTTGTACAGAAAAGTACTACATGCTTCATTTTTTATGATTATTATTACTATTTTATTACCACACCAGGATTATTTCACCTATATGGCGGTGGTCAGTGTTTAGTGGTGGAGGATAACACCACACCAGGATTATTTCACCTATATGGTGGTGACCAGTGCCTAGTGGTGGAGGTTAACACCACACCAGGACTATTTCACCTATATGGCAGTGGTCAGTGTTTAGTGGTGGAGGATAATACCATGCCAGGATTTTTTTTTACCTATACCCCGGTGATCAGTGTTTACTGGTGGAGGAGATCAGAGTTCCAGAGGAAGACATTAAGTGGGTACATTGCCACCTGGCAGTGGTCAGTGTTTAGTGGTGGAGGATAACACCACATCAGGATTATTTCACCTATATGGTGGTGGTCAGTGTTTAGTGGTGGAGGATAACACCACACCAAGATTATTTCACCTATATTGTTGTGGTCAGTGTTTAGTGGTGGAGGATAACACCGCACCAGGATTATTTCACCTTTATGGCGGTGGTCAGTGTTTAGTGGTGGAGGATAACACCACACCAAGATTATTTCACCTATATGGTGGTTGTCAGTGTTTAGTGGTGGAGGTTAACACCACACCAGGACTATTTCACCTTTATGGCGGTGGTCAGTGTTTAGTGGTGGAGGATAACACCACACCAGGATTATTTCACCTATATGGCAGTGGTCAGTGTTTAGTGGTGGAGGATAATACCATGCCAGGTTTTTTTTTTACCTATACCCCGGTGATCAGTGTTTACTGGTGGAGGAGATCAGAGTTCCAGAGGAAGACATTAAGTGGGTACATTGCCACCTGTCCTACTAGGGATCAAGTCCAGATTTGACAAAGATGAGAGGTTATGATGTACTCCAGCATGTTTCCCCACTTAGTACCTACATACTACTACATTTACACAAATTGTGAAAGAATCAATTTGGTTGATTGTTGAATAAAAGAATGAAAGATAATGTAAACTTCCAATTAATGCAATACAAAAACAAATTCTAATTGTATACATATGAGAAAATATGTTACTTAATTTTACAGCACTGTCAAACTTATTATGACAGAAAATATCAACTTTACATAAAATATAAAATACATCACTGTTAATCAAATTCTTTATCATTTGTTTACCTTTTTCTGTTTCTTTATTTTTGGTGTCATGTCTGAAAAGAAATCAACTTCTGGTTCCTCTGACACAGATTCTTGCTTTGACCTTGACCTATGTAAGCTATGGTGATTGGCGTGGTTAGACTGATCTTCATTATCCCATGCATCCCAGGACTGCAGCTCCCCCTATGAATATTACACATCACTTAGTTCTACAACACAGTTACTCCTGTACCCAGAGTTGTAGCTACCCCCTATAAATATTACACATTATTATCACTTACTTCTGTAAGAAACACACTTACAACTGTACCTAGGATTGCATCTCCCCCTATAAATATTACACATCACTTAGTTCTACAACACACTTATTCCTGTACCCAGGATTGTAGCTCCCCCTATAAATATTACACATCACTTAGTTCTACAACACACTTACTCCTGTACCTAGGATTGTAGCTCCCACTATAAATATTACACATCACTTAGTTCTACAACACACTTACTCCTGTACCTAGGATTGTAGCTCCCCCTATAAATATTACACATCACTTAGTTCTACAACACACTTACTCCTGTACCCAGGATTGTAGCTCCCCCTATAAATATTACACATCACTTAGTTCTACAACACACTTACTCCTGTACCCAGGATTGTAGCTCCCCCTATAAATATTACACATCACTTAGTACTACAACACACTTACTCCTGTACCTAGGATTGTAGCTCCCCCTATAAATATTACACATCACTTAGTTCTACAACACAGGTACTCCTGTACCTAAGATTGTAGCTCCCCCTATAAACATTACACATCACTTAGTTCTACAACACACTTACTCCTGTACCTAGGATAGTAGCTCCCCCTATAAATATTACACATCACTTAGTTCTACAACACACTTACTCCTGTACCTAGGATTGTAGCTCCCCCTATAAATATTACACATCACTTAGTTCAACAACACACTTACTCCTGTACCTAAGATTGTAGCTCCCCCTATGAATATTACACATCACTTAGTTCTACTACACCCTTACTCCTGTACCTAGGATTGTAGCTCCCCCTATAAATATTACACATCACTTAGTTCTACAACACACTTACTCCTGTACCTAGGATTGTAGCTTCCCCTATAAATATTACACATCACTTAGTTCTACAACACACTTACTCCTGTATCTAGGATTGTAGCTCCCCCTATAAATATTACACATCACTTAGTTCTACAACACCCTCACTCCTGTACCCAGGATTGTAGCTCCCCCTATGAATATTACACATCACTTAGTTTTACAACACACTTACTCCTGTACCTAAGATTGTAGCTCCCCCTATGAATATTACACATCACTTAGCTCTTAAACACAGTTACTCCTGTACCTAGGATTGTAGCTCCCCCTTTAAATGTTACACATCACTTAGTTCAACAACACACTTACTCCTGTACCTAGGATTGTAGCTCCCCCTATAAATATTACACATCACTTAGTTCTACAACACACTTACTCCTGTACCTAGGATTGTAGCTTCCCCTATAAATATTACACATCACTTAGTTCTACAACACACTTACTCCTGTACCTAGGATTGTAGCTTCCCCTATAAATATTACACATCACTTAGTTCTACAACACACTTATTCCTGTACCCAGGATTGTAGCTCCCCCTATAAATATTACACATCACTTAGTACTACAACACACTTACTCCTGTACCTAGGACTGTAACTTCCCCTATAAATATTACACATCACTTAGTTCTACAACACACTTACTCCTTTACCCAGGATTGTAGCTCCCCCTATAAATATTACACATCACTTAGTTCTACAACACACTTACTCCTGTACCTAGGATTGTAGCTCCCCCTTTAAATGTTACACATCACTTAGTTCTACAACACACTTATTCCTGTACCCAGGATTGTAACCCCCCTTATAAATATTACACATCACTTAGTTCTACGACACACTTACTCCTGTACCTAAGATTGTAGCTCCCCTTATAAATATTACACATCACTTAGTTTTACAACACACTTACTCCTGTACCTAAGATTGTAGCTCCCCTTATAAATATTACACATCACTTAGTTTTACAACACACTTACTCCTGTACCTAGGATTGTAGCTCCCCCTATAAATATTACACATCACTTAGTTCTACAACACACTTACTCCTGTACCCAGGATTGTAGCTCCCCCCTATAAATATTACACATCACTTAGTTCTACAACACACTTACTCCTGTACCTAGGATTGTAGCTCCCCCTTTAAATGTTACATATCACTTACTTCTACAACACACTTATTCCTGTACCCAGGATTGTAGCTCCCCCTATAAACATTACACATCACTTAGTTCTACAACACACTTACTCCTGTACCTAGGATTGTAGCTCCCACTATAAATATTACACATCACTTAATTCTACAACACACTTACTCCTGTACATAGGATTGTAGCTCCCCCTATAAATATTACACATCACTTAGTTCTACAACACACTTACTCCTGTACCTAGGATTGTAGCTCCCCCTATAAATATTACACATCACTTAGTTCAACAACACAGGTACTCCTGTACCTAAGATTGTAGCTCCCCCTATGAATATTACACATCACTTAGTTCTACTACACCCTTACTCCTGTACCTAAGATTGTAGCTCCCCCTATAAATATTACACATCACTTAGTTCTACAACACACTTACTCCTGTACCTAGGATTGTAGCTCCCCCTATAAATATTACACATCACTTAGTTCTACAACACACTTACTCCTGTACCCAGGATTGTAGCTCCCCCCTATAAATATTACACATCACTTAGTTCTACAACACACTTACTCCTGTACCCAGGATTGTAGCTCCCCCTATAAATATTACACATCACTTAGTACTACAACACACTTACTCCTGTACCTAGGATTGTAGCTCCCCCTATAAATATTACACATCACTTAGTTCTACAACACAGGTACTCCTGTACCTAAGATTGTACCTCCCCCCTATAAACATTACACATCACTTAGTTCTACAACACACTTACTCCTGTACCTAGGATAGTAGCTCCCCTTATAAATATTACACATCACTTAGTTCTACAACACACTTACTCCTGTACCTAGGATTGTAGCTCCCCCTATAAATATTACACATCACTTAGTTCAACAACACACTTACTCCTGTACCTAAGATTGTAGCTCCCCCTATGAATATTACACATCACTTAGTTCTACTACACACTTACTCCTGTACCTAGGATTGTAGCTCCCCCTATAAATATTACACATCACTTAGTTCTACAACACACTTACTCCTGTACCTAGGATTGTAGCTTCCCCTATAAATATTACACATCACTTAGTTCTACGACACACTTACTCCGGTACCCAGGATTGTTGCTTCCCCTATAAATATTACACATCACTTAGTTCTACAACACACTTACTCCTGTATCTAGGATTGTAGCTCCCCCTATAAATATTACACATCACTTAGTTCTACAACACACTTACTCCTGTACCTAGGATTGTAGCTTCCCCTATAAATATTACACATCACTTAGTTCTACAACACACTTACTCCTGTACCTAGGATTGTAGCTCCCCCTATAAATATTACACATCACTTAGTTCTACAACACACTTACTCCTGTACCTAGGATTGTTGCTTCCCCTATAAATATTACACATCACTTAGTTCTACAACACACTTACTCCTGTACCTAGGATTGTAGCTCCCCTTATAAATATTACACATCACTCAGTTCTACAACACCCTTACTCCTGTACCTAGGTTTCTTGCTCCCCCTATAAATATTACACATCACTTAGTTCTACAACACAGGCACTCCTGTACCTAAGATTGTAGCTCCCCCCTATAAACATTACACATCACTTAGTTCTACAACACACTTACTCCTGTACCTAGAATTGTAGCTTCCCCTATAAATATTACACATCACTTAGTTCTACAACACACTTATTCCTGTACCCAGGATTGTAGCTCCCCCTATAAATATTACACATCACTTAGTACTACAACACACTTACTCCTGTACCTAGGACTGTAACTTCCCCTATAAATATTACACATCACTTAGTTCTACAACACACTTACTCCTGTACCTAGGATTGTAGCTCCCCCTATAAATATTACACATCACTTAGTTCTACAACACACTTACTCCTGTACCTAGGATTGTAGCTCCCCCTATAAATATTACACATCACTTAGTTCTACAACACACTTACTCCTGTACCCAGGATTGTAGCTCCCCCTATAAATATTACACATCACTTAGTTCTACAACACACTTACTCCTGTACCCAGGATTGTAGCTCCCCCTATAAATATTACACATCACTTAGTACTACAACACACTTACTCCTGTACCTAGGATTATAGCTCCCCCTATAAATATTACACATCACTTAGTTCTACAACACACTTACTCCTGTACCTAGGATTGTAGCTCCCCCTATAAATATTACACATCACTTAGTTCAACAACACACTTACTCCTGTACCTAAGATTGTAGCTCCCCCTATGAATATTACACATCACTTAGTTCTACTACACCCTTACTCCTGTACCTAGGATTGTAGCTCCCCCTATAAATATTACACATCACTTAGTTCTACAACACACTTACTCCTGTACCTAGGATTGTAGCTTCCCCTATAAATATTACACATCACTTAGTTCTACGACACACTTACTCCTGTACCCAGGATTGTTGCTTCCCCTATAAATATTACACATCACTTAGTTCTACAACACACTTACTCCTGTATCTAGGATTGTAGCTCCCCCTATAAATATTACACATCACTTAGTTCTACAACACACTTACTCCTGTACCTAGGATTGTAGCTTCCCCTATAAATATTACACATCACTTAGTTCTACAACACACTTACTCCTGTACCTAGGATTGTAGCTCCCCCTATAAATATTACACATCACTTAGTTCTACAACACCCTTACTCCTGTACCTAGGATTGTTGCTTCCCCTATAAATATTACACATCACTTAGTTCTACAACACACTTACTCCTGTACCTAGGATTGTAGCTCCCCCTATAAATATTACACATCACTTAGTTCTACAACACCCTTACTCCTGTACCTAGGTTTGTTGCTCCCCCTATAAATATTACACATCACTTAGTTCTACAACACAGGCACTCCTGTACCTAAGATTGTAGCTCCCCCCTATAAACATTACACATCACTTAGTTCTACAACACACTTACTCCTGTACCTAGAATTGTAGCTTCCCCTATAAATATTACACATCACTTAGTTCTACAACACACTTATTCCTGTACCCAGGATTGTAGCTCCCCCTATAAATATTACACATCACTTAGTACTACAACACACTTACTCCTGTACCTAGGACTGTAACTTCCCCTATAAATATTACACATCACTTAGTTCTACAACACACTTACTCCTGTACCTAGGATTGTAACTCCCCCTATAAATATTACACATCACTTAGTTCTACAACACACTTACTCCTGTACCTAGGATTGTAGCTCCCCCTATAAATATTACACATCACTTAGTTCTACAACACACTTACTCCTGTACCCAGGATTGTAGCCCCCCCCCTATAAATATTACACATCACTTAGTTCTACAACACACTTACTCCTGTACGCAGGATTGTAGCTCCCCCTATAAATATTACACATCACTTAGTACTACAACACACTTACTCCTGTACCTAGGATTATAGCTCCCCCTATAAATATTACACATCACTTAGTTCTACAACACAGGTACTCCTGTACCTAAGATTGTAGCTCCCCCCTATAAACATTACACATCACTTAGTTCTACAACACACTTACTCCTGTACCTAGGATAGTAGCTCCCCCTATAAATATTACACATCACTTAGTTCTACAACACACTTACTCCTGTACCTAGGATTGTAGCTCCCCCTATAAATATTACACATCACTTAGTTCAACAACACACTTACTCCTGTACCTAAGATTGTAGCTCCCCCTATGAATATTACACATCACTTAGTTCTACTACACCCTTACTCCTGTACCTAGGATTGTAGCTCCCCCTATAAATATTACACATCACTTAGTTCTACAACACACTTACTCCTGTACCTAGGATTGTAGCTTCCCCTATAAATATTACACATCACTTAGTTCTACAACACACTTACTCCTGTATCTAGGATTGTAGCTCCCCCTATAAATATTACACATCACTTAGTTCTACAACACCCTTACTCCTGTACCTAGGATTGTTGCTTCCCCTATAAATATTACACATCACTTAGTTCTACAACACACTTACTCCTGTACCTAGGATTGTAGCTCCCCCTATAAATATTACACATCACTTAGTTCTACAACACCCTTACTCCTGTACCTAGGATTGTTGCTCCCCCTATAAATATTACACATCACTTAGTTCTACAACACAGGTACTCCTGTACCTAAGATTGTAGCTCCCCCCTATAAACATTACACATCACTTAGTTCTACAACACACTTACTCCTGTACCTAGAATTGTAGCTTCCCCTATAAATATTACACATCACTTAGTTCTACAACACACTTATTCCTGTACCCAGGATTGTAGCTCCCCCTATAAATATTACACATCACTTAGTACTACAACACACTTACTCCTGTACCTAGGGACTGTAACTTCCCCTATAAATATTACACATCACTTAGTTCTACAACACACTTACTCCTTTACCCAGGATTGTAGCTCTATAAATATTACACATCACTAGTTCTACAACACACTTACTCCTGTACCTAGGATTGTAGCTCCCCCTATAAATATTACACATCACTTAGTTCTACAACACACTTACTCCTGTACCTAGGATTGTAGCTCCCCCTATAAATATTACACATCACTTAGTTCTACAACACACTTACTCCTGTACCTAGGATTGTAGCTCCCCCTATAAATATTACACATCACTTAGTTCTACAACACACTTACTCCTGTACCTAGGATTGTAGCTCCCCCTATAAATATTACACATCACTTAGTTCTACAACACACTTATTCCTGTACCCAGGATTGTAGCTCCCCCTATAAATATTACACATCACTTAGTTCTACAACACACTTACTCCTGTACCTAGGATTGTAGCTCCCCCTATAAATATTACACATCACTTAGTTCTACAACACACTTACTCCTGTACCTAGGATTGTAGCTTCCCCTATAAATATTACACATCACTTAGTTCTACAACACACTTACTCCTGTACCTAGGATTGTAGCTCCCCCTATAAATATTACACATCACTTAGTTCTACAACACCCTTACTCCTGTACCTAGGATTGTTGCTCCCCCTATAAATATTACACATCACTTAGTTCTACAACACACTTACTCCTGTACCCAGGATTGTAGCTCCCCCCTATAAATATTACACATCACTTGGTTCTACAAAAAACACACTTACTCCTGTACCCAGGATTGTAGCTCCCCCCTATAAATGTTACACATCACTAACTTCTGCAAGAAACACACTTAGTCCTGTACCCAGGACTGTAGCTCCCTCTATAAAATATCAAACATCAGTTCCACCAGTTACGCATTTACTCCTGCACCCAGGGCTGTAAACCCCCCCCCCATCCCAACTCTTATAGAATATTATACATATGCCTATTCTAAAAGATACTCATATATTCCTTTACCCAAGATTGTACCTCCTCTTATAAAATATTATACATCTATTAGCTCTACAAGAAACTCATTTACTCCTGTACCCTTGATTGTAGCTTCCCCTATAGAATATTTTATGTCTGTCAGTTCTGCAGGAAACTCATTTACTCCTTAACCCTGGCTACAACTCAAAAGTATTGATACAAAGCAATTTTCCATAGATGCTGATTCATCATTTTAAGATACACCAATCTGATTAAAACCATATCTTTATTCCACTTCTCTAATTGTTCCATTGCGCATAAAGATCTGGTAAAGCCCTGTAAACGTTCACGTTCTGGTGACCTCTGATGACATCTCAGTCACCGAAAACGTTGTTTCCCATAGCCAATCAGTGACTCCGCTAGGCACGTGACATGTTAATTTCATCCCTAAAATTTTGTAGCCGATCCACTGGTTGACTGAAAATCAGAGGTCACCAGAATGTGAACTCTTACGGGATTTCACCAGATCTTTATACGCGATGAAACAAACAGAGAAGTGGAATAAAGATATGGTTTTAATCAGATTGAAAATGCACATGCTTTTGAAAAGTTGAAAACTGCTGAGGGTTTTTTCCCCCAATTAGAGTAAATACATCATATGCTACATCTATATTCATTCATACAACAGATTTCCCTTTTGCTTACAATGGAATGAGTTACAATAATGCAATACAGTTTTGAACTACAAGCAAGATCTAAATTTGATATATAGTAAAAGAATTATCTCTCAACATAATATCCTCTATGTTCTGTTCCCCGATACTGTCAAACACGTTAGACATATAATACATTGTTACATCAGAAAGAATCTAACCATAGAAGGTGCAGGAGATTGCTTGAAGTCTGCTGGCAAGGAGTAATTGTTTGTCAGGGGAAGAAGAGTATCAGAATTGTGGCGTTTTCTACGGCACCAAAGTCTTCTCAAGGGAGAAAATATCATAAACACCACTCCAAATATTTTCTTGATGATATTCCAGATGACTTTAAGCATGCTTTTTGAGATTATCTGAAAAAAAAAGTTTTGTATCATAAAGACTTAGATTTGCATTGCTGCTTTCTTTTAAATTTGTTGATTTATGCCACATATTAGTACATGTAACTTAAATGTCAAATTATAACAGGATAGCACAACTGGACTCCACAGCTTAGAAAAGGAAAAGGGGGTCCAACAAATGCAGTGTCGATTTTTTGTGATTTTTCATAAGATTTTAAACAAGACGATTCCAGATGTCAAACTGGATTATAAGAGTATATTTACTTTTGCGATTTCACTTGATAAAGGTTAAACAGCCATAAATTTGTGAATAGAGTGTGCAACCTTTCTATTTGTAAATACTGTTATGTTAATGATGTGACCGCAATAAACAAAGAACAAGTTGGGGACAATCTGTCATTGGAGAAACTGTCATTCAAATTGCACAGAATTTGTCATTTTGAGAGAAAATTTCAAAATGGAAGCGTACATGTCAAAGTCTGACTTTCTTTCCTGGGAAAAGTTTACAGTAGGGTTTAACATTTACTCCTGGCCACACTTCAGCCATACCGAAAATTTGGTGGATATTTGCCAGCTTATTTCTACTAATTTTCCTTACAGCAATCGAAAAGTTATATACAGCTAACAGATCAGGATATCAGCTAAAGGTTGGTACCCATTTTATATGCGTCCTCTTTGCCATTGCCAAGAAAATGGGAAAGGTTTACATAGGGTCGAACATTTTCCCCTGGTCGCACTTCCACCATACTGAAAATCTGATAGATATTTGTTATCTTATTCCTACAAATTTCCCTTAAAGCGATCTGAAATTTATATCACAGTTTATAGACCAGGATATGAGCTAAAGTTTGGTACCCATTTTTTATGTTTTCTCTTTACCATTGCTGAGAAAATGGGAAGGGTTTTAATAGGGTCAGACATTTCCTCCTGGCCGCATTTCCGCAATACGAATAGTTTGTTAGAGGGTGCTTTGTTAGATATTTGCCAGCTTATTTCTACTAAACCAGTGGAACAAAAGACACATCAACAACTAAAGTTTAAGTTCTAATTTGTACATATGGTGGATGGTTATGTTTAACAATGCAGCATACTGATTACTGTTGAAATGTGCGTGCTCCATAGGCATCACCATTCACTTTGGTTTACGTTTCGCTCAAATCTTGTCCGCTCAAATCTTGTGAAGCACGAGAGTTCGCAATAGTATTCAATAAGGGATATAGAGTTTCCTATCCTTCTTGTTTATAAGTCCTTGTTAAAGGATTACATAACACATACACTTTGACAGTTGTGTAGCGTTGATAGTTACTAAAGCATTTAGATCTTGCGAGGAGATTCTTTAATGCTTTGATGAAAATTTTGAAACAGTTTTATAATGATGGATGTAAGGCATAAAAACTTTTCTTTGAAAACAGGTGGTATGATCTGGAGGATTGTTTCTCTGTCTGCCCTTCTAATCATAAAAATAAGCTTAACATGCATTAAGTTTATCCAGGGACTTATATATTTAGATATATACATGTAAGTCCCTGGTTTATCCATTTCCAGAAGTTGTATATAGTTGTTGTCTTCAGAACACACTTTATCCTCAGAACCTTGAGAGAGATTTACATAGATCTGTATAAATTCTTTTGAGATTCTTGCATGTGGCTGTTTATTATGCTGTTGTTTACTTTTGCCACTTGCCAGAATCTCTTATCAACTCTTCTTTACATTATTCTGGTTTTTGTGATTTGAAAACACTGTCTACTAAAACTCAGACCTTTGTTTCCTGCAGAATGCAGGTCACATATAATATCTAGACTTATTTTCCTTTACATGTATCTTCATGCAAAATTTTCCATGATATACCCCTACAACACTGATAAATGTCCAGGTGAAAACAAGGGTTTATGATGGAAAAGGGTACTGCTGTGTCGGCCTATTCTGTGCGTTAGCTAATTCTGCGCTGCACATCTTGTGACATTGTAATCACTTCCGTGTAAACACTGGTGCTTATTTTCAAGGCCGTTTCTGTTTTATCTCGGATTGCGTACAATTAAAGAAAATAGACTCAGCCTCTGGTAAGAAGGCCTAATGAAGAAGAAAAACAGTAGATCACGCAAGATCATTTAGTTTACAATACACAGAAAAAAAATATCGTTAGTTCAATTGGCCCTGAGCCAACTATAGCAAATTTCAACTCTTCGTAGAAATCCACTTCACGCCAATTTTGTCCGTTTTATTTTTATATTCAAAGTAACCTTGATAGCATCGAATAAGTCGACATAGTTGACATTTAGGTGATGCATGGGTATGTTGACATTAGCTATGTTTTTTCTTATTTACAGATCTGAATAACAAATAAAAATTGTATCACCGTATAGAGTAAAGATCAGTCTAAAAATGTTAAATGTTATTTTGCTGGTTCTTTTTTTCAAACCTTTTTCAAACCTAGTTAACATAGGCAAGTGTGTTTAAGGGTGCAGAATAGGCCGGCCGCATAGTACAGCATATAGTGGAAAATTTTGCATGACAATGAAGGAAAATATATCTGGATATAATTTGTGACCTGATTTCTGCAGGAAACAAAGTTTTGTACTGTGTTTTTGATCATTATTACACAGGGGGTGTCAAATCACGAAAACATGAATAACGTAAAGAAGGAGTGACAAGAGATTCTGGCAAGTGGCAATGGTAAACGACAGCATAATAAAACGGCCACATGCAAGAATCTCAAAAGATATTAGTTTAGGATATGTAATGCTCACAGGAAAATTCAGATTTGCAAAAGAATTCAGCAGAGCTCAAACAACTCAGCTGGTAGAGCATCCAAATGGTTAATTTCTATTGAAATGGTTCGGCTCATACAGACATACTTCAAGTATGCCGAACCGTTTCAACAGAAATTACCAAATGGTACGCTGGTAGAGCATCCGAATAGTACTTTGGTATAACATCCGAATGGTATGCTGAAGATTCTGGGCTCGAATCCCAATCTGACAATATCTTTTTTAACCTTATTTTATCTTATTTACCATTTTCATACGAACGATTTAAATATCTCCCTCTAAACCACTTTACAATCAATCAATGCTTGCAGGACCATACTCTATTAATAAAGGAATCACTTCAATAAATCACACATCAATGATTAACAGAAATAGCTGCTACCTCGGTTTTCCGGCTAACAGATGTTAACAATATACGTGCCGCGTCTTTCAAATGCTCTGACTTACCTGTATTTATTCTGTGTACATAAAACACACAACTGATAAAAAAAGTTTGTAGTTATATCGTTCAAGAACTAGTTAAATACAAGATTATTTCGATTCGAAAATTTTTAAAAAAATAAAATCTTTTAAGCATAGCATCATCAAATACCGGTACATATTGTGACTAGTGTCCCTGTGTCTAGTGTCCTTTCTAGCAGTTTTTGATATCAGTTTGACTTTGATGGCAAAGCACGGTGGTATATCTAGACACAGGGCTTTCGGCTCGTTGGCCCCCCCTTTCAATTATACCAATATAATAAGCTATTGGTATAATTGAGGGGGACGAGCCGAAAGCCCTGTGATCTAGACTTGCTCAAGTCTTTATGTTAAAATGAAATTCTGCTCGCTGTCACGGCACTGCGTTCTCTATAGCATAGAGACTAGTGTTTACAAGTCTCTATGTTTTCACAATGTCTAAAGTATTATAAGGAGTACAGAATAGTGAATAATTATTAATGAAAACATAACACAGAGACTTGAGCAAGTGTAGGTCTTACAATGAACCTTATCAGGGACGTATTGTATCTTGTAGCATTGGTATTTCCGAGGGGTTGGTTCGAATTTTAGTTTAGGCCGTTTAGTTGTATTGTTGGCCTGCCGAGCTGCTAATTGGTTCGAATTTTAGCTTAGACCGTTTCTTCATTCATTGATGAATGTGTTTCCCATAATAATTATAGAAATCGTCCCAAACGATTCTCAGTCACACTCTTTTCTCAGTATTGTTATATAGAATACTGTGAAAACATTTAGCACTATTTTACATATTACACAGAGTTAAAATCGATATAAACACATCACAAACTTTAATGGTCCCTGTTTCATTGTCACTGTGTTCATTATGATTCTCAGTCTGGGATTAAAGGTTGCCAAAGCTGAGGAGTATAACCAGGTAGGAAATTTTATCCAAACGCTGCTTGGAGCAAATTCCTGCATCGACAAAATGTCACTTGACTCCAGCAAAGAAACGCTGAATCCGCCACTGCCTTTAATCAAGGACTTAATTATACATGTCTTTGCTTTAATCTGTTCCCGCCGTTATGGGAAGGTACAGAGTCATGAGAGTGTCCTCGGGTGTTTCATCCACCTATGCCGGGGAACTGAATAAAATGATGTTAGTAGCGGTAGACTGTGAGAAGCCATTGTTATATTGTTATTATTTAAGGAATGAATCTGATTTGTTTTCGTTAGATGGAGGCATACCATGAAAAAAGGACGATAAAACTGCATCACTGCGCGTGGCGCATGATGCATAAGTTTTCCGGGTTTGTTTGTTCAAGGACTTATACACATATAAGTCCTTGGGTTGTTTGATGTTTTTTTCTTTTTGGCGAGGGAAGGGGGGGGGAGGTTCGTGGTATACCTCCATCCAACGAAAACAAATTAGATTCATTCCTTATCATTTAATTCCTTTCATACAGGTTTTATATTCTCAAAATTTGGTACGTTAGGTATGCACTATTTTTTAACATCTGTATTTCTGCCGCGGGGAGTGAATATTGACGTCACAGTTTAGGAAAACGCGGGAAATTACGTCGTCAGAGAACAGAGAAAAAAGATATACCAACCTCCAAAGCAGAGTTGTTCCTTTACAATCCACACACACCTCTGCCAACGTCTCAGGTTTTACCAACCTCCACAGCAGAGTTACTGTCCTTGCACTCCCTTTAATCGCTGCCAACTACTGAAAGTAGTCCCTAGTCAGTATGCAGAGAATATAGACTGTTTTGGGTGTTTTGGGGAAAATGTCATCGTATTCAAGTTATCTGGGCGAAAATTATACAATGAGGGATTCATCGAGAAATTACAAGACGTGCGAGGTGCAAATGATAGTGTTATTGACAAACTGTATTATATTAGTACGCTGATTTGTACGCAAATTTTCGGCCTTCTGGCCTTTATCAAGCAATAGTTAGAATAGTACAGTAGATCTACGTAACATCCATCTTTACATATCCAATATTAACAAGCTTCTAAACTCCGATAAACGCATCCTCGGTTTATACAAGTACATGTATAAATATAAAAACCGCATCGATAGACCAACCGCCAGACCGATCGACCGACAATCGGATCGACCAACCGACCGTACGACAGACCGGCCGGGCGATAGCGGTAAAGTAATACCCCCTCATTTCCGAAAAGGGGGTGTGCATAAAACGAAAACTAAGCATTAAGTCATCTCAAGAAATAAATAGTTCATGAATTAGTTATACAAGCACATGTTAGTTAGTTTTAATATTGCATTCATTTGGTCTGCGCGTATCCAAATCTCTTATCCAATTATCTTCAACAATTAATCCCGGATAACTCGATCAGTGATGAGAGAGTCCGTCTTAATATCGGAGGGGTCTGGGTTCGATTCCTGGGTATTGCCACACTTTTCCACCCTGCCTGTTTCAAATGCACTGGAGCGTAGGGAGACGCATTTCTGCAAAATGTTACATGACCAACGAATATAGATCTATATTATAAAATGGGTATTGGTCCAAACTTCTGAAGCAGGGACACTGAACTGCTTTGACAGTTTTGAGGACATTTCAAATGTTCAGCAAACCTATTAGTTTAATGATATAAACCATAAACGAACAACCCCCCCCCCCCCCAAATATATATATATATATATATATATATATATATATATATATATATATATATATATATATATATATATATATATATATATATATATATATATATATATATATATATGTCCATGTGAAATACTTCGTGCACGTGCCGCTTTGCAATGTGTTATGATGAACTGTCTGACAACAAATACAACCAATAACGATACAGTAGAGGGCGCTACGTTGCTAGACAACAATAAACAGCATGGCGGTAAAAAATACGGGATAGTTACCCAAATTTCTCGAAAGTCACCCCTTCTAATTAGTTTAATGTAATTATAACACGACTTCAGTATCTAGAAAGGATCTCTTTTATTTATATACGAGGAGGGAAAGAAAATGCCGGTCAGTATGCGAGCTAAACCATCATCATATGTTAGGTTTGAGTCACTGCTGTACGTTGATTGATTGATTGATTTTTGTTTTACGTCACACCACGAATAATTCACGTATATGGTGACGGCATCTGCCTGATGCGAAGCATACAAATTTTCACGTTTGCAACGGACCCACCCGAGGCAGTGAGGAATCTTTAACGTGCCATGCATACTACAACACGGGGCCTCGGTTTTTGCTGTCTCATCCGAAAGACATGACACCAGCATGACCACAGTGAGACTCGAACCCCGGCCTCCCAATTAGGATTCCGACACGATACCACTAGGCCACGCCGGCTTTCCTGCAGTACATGTACTCTAAATGATGTATGAATGTATCGCATGATTGCAACAACTCTGACTACTTTTCTCCATTTAATCATCTCTTTTGAATAAAAATGCACATTTAATCATACATTAACATTGGACAACCTCGTTCCTCCTTTGGCATGCAAATCTTGTGCATACAGCATGCATCATGTAATGACTAATGTCATTTGAGATTCTTGGATGTAGCATTTTTATTATGCTGTTGTTTAATTTTGCCACACGCCAGAATCTCTATCAGCCCTGCTTTACGTTATTCAGGTTATAGAAAATTTACACACCTGTGTACCAATGATAAACAAAAAAACACTTTATACAAATCTTGTTTCTTGCTGAATGCATGGGTTACAGATAATATCCAGACATTTAGCTTCATGTTCATGCAAAATTTTCTACAACAGTGGTAAAAGTGCAGGTGAAGAAAAAACACAAACCCTAGTCTTGATCATGGCCAAGTAACCAAGAAAGGCCTTTTAATTGTTTTGCTAAAAAAAAAGAAAAAATTATAATAAAATGTCCAAATATATCGGACACACATTTAACAGGTAATCTCCTTGTATGAAGCAGTACAGGTTCCAGACTCTGGTAGGCGACATTTCATTGATAAATAATTTCAGTAATAAATAATTTCAGATATTAAATATTACTAGATGTTTTTATCCAGATTTTATCAAGAGCGTTCCCTAGCATGGTTTTAATTTACATATGCAAAAATGCACCATTAGGAGTCCGGCTCATTATTGGGAGAAGAGAAAAACCAGAGTCTGGGAGAGACTGGATTATTCAGTCCAGATCTTTACCCATCTAATGTGCAGTTTCTCTACCATTCCTCCCGAGCGTATTTGAGCTTTCTCACAAAACAAACCATCATTTATTGGTTGTTTTGATGCATGGGTCCCAATATCTTAAAGGAATTTTACAAAAAAAAAATATAGAAACATGAATCGCATTTTACCAGTGTTTGTTCAAAAATTGCAATAAAATCTCAAGGTATGACACAAAACTAAGAGATGGTCTGGTTATTAATCTGTGATTTTATCTAAATGGTATTAGATTAGAAAATTTATTACTGTACGTTGAATTAAAATGAATTGGAACATTAGAAATATCACACAAATATTATGTTAAGTTTAATTGCCAAGTGGAAATAAGTAACATATATTACAAAATGGATGGTCAGTTTGTTGACCCAGACTTAACAAAGTTTAACTCTCCCAGCCAATCCCTTAACTATGTTAATTAAGGTCAAATTCATTGTACCGAGGTCATACTTTATTTACATAACAAAGCACAAAGTTGATAAACATGAAAACATTAATATAGTGTATAAACTAATAACTCATTGATATATGTACACAAATATAATTTATGGTGCTGATTAAACACTAAACAGCAAGTCAGTATTACAGTTTCCTGATTTCAAGCCACACTCTTGACAATATAGAAAGGGTATTCTCTAGATAATGCTCCAGCTATTCTGAATCGCTTTGTCAACATGTATGCCAAATGGCTCAGAGTCAATATATGTACACCAAATGACCCACATATTTGGTATACAGTGACACCAAAGAGATCAGCATGAAGTGCACAAAAAATGTAATGATATATATGTATACACTAGAAACATAGCAGTGTAAAATACATCATAATTTTCTAGTGGAAGAACCTAGAAATGGTAAAAGATAATTTACATGTCTTATGTTATAAATATTTAGTCATTGATTTTACATCAGTCTTTTTTTCATTCTAATAGTATAATATTTTTGTTTCCATACAGAATAATAATTTTAACTTTTCTTGATGTAGAAACTGCCTCCAATCGATGGTGATGAAGGAGAAGGGGGTAAATTTAAACCCCAAAACAGGAAGAAAATAGACCAACATGACCTGAAAAAGATGGCCCCTCAACAAAGAAGTCGCTACCTAGCTGTAAGAGCTTTGAATGTTTTCCAAAACAAAAACTGTCCATTTGCGAGTTGCCATGGTGTATCTATGGAAAATGTATTCATTCTGTGTTATTGTATGGGACTCTTACTACAGTACATGCTCTGAAAATGTTTCTTGAACAAACAGCACTCACAGGATAAAGTAGAACATTGTGATCGAGAAGGATAAATATGCTAAAATGTATATACACAGAAAGCACTCTCAGACTTTGAAAGGGAAAAGTACTGGTTATAATATAAGCAGGAACTCTCAATATCATGAAATTTCCTCTTCTTTCTTGTATCAAGTGGTCAAAACATCGGTAATTATTAAGAGAGCTATGTAAAATATCTCACTATACCATGTATATGCTTTGGCATAAATCATTTTTTGATCTTGATAATTATGGCGAAGCATACATGGCATAGCGATGGATTTTACATAGCTTTCTATTTTTATTATTATGTGATATTGAGTTTTTCTGTTTGTATTAAAAGTAAGACTGTTCTACTGGTTTTCTGGACTGTGATACAAATGTTGCATTCAGGTCATTATATCTTATAATATACTACTTGTTACAATAGAGCTTGCAAAATTTTTATTTATTTATTTATCGTAATGCAATTGCTGTTTATATGTCAGGAAGTGCTGGTGTTTTTGAATACACCTCCAGTCTACACCCAATATTTTTGGCCCTGTTTGGTTAAATGCTACATTGGTTTGATAGAAAAATGACAATGCTAGTCAATTATCCTTATAAAGTTTATTTCTCTCTTTGAGTTGTGTCTAGAAGGCCATTTCTCTGATCATAGTATAGTTTCATTTATTTGATTTTAATTGCTGTGTTGTTTGCTTTCTTTTAAGGGTTTTGAGTAGCAAAGGTAAAGTGATGCATTATAGACACATTCAGTTTTGTATTATGACATATAAAATTTTGTGGATTTTTTTGTTGATCAAAACATCAGTCCTGCTGTTAATTTGAAAGGGCCCATTTCATTTTCCACAAATTCCCCCAGCATAAATATCTTGTGTTAGAAATCAGGATCTCTTCGTTAATTGATTCATCACTATCACTCAAACACTTCACATTAAAAAAAGGGTGTGTTAACCATTGAAAACGCAGATGAGAGCACAATCAAATATAACTTGTAACTGAAATTTGTATTGGTCTGTCATGCTGTCCAGAAATTGGACATAAAATACCAGTTTGAACAGATTTGAATTTGTCAGGACCAGGGTACCCATGTAATTAGGAAAGACTGCACCTCAAAGTTACTGCAGATAAATATTGTATGTTTGAATTCAGTGTGTTTAACATTTACCAAAATGTGATCATGATGGCATCTCATAAGATGTTACATAAACTCATTAGTTTTAGTAAACAGATTAATTTATTCATGAAACAAAACTTATTATCTGTTTTAATCTTTTGTTGTTCATCCATTGAATATATTCAAATCTAAAACCGCTAGCTAAATGTAATGTCCATTATCATCGCTGAAGTAAGTACTAACTGGTGAGTGGTATTCCAGAGTTTTGTTTGTTCAGATATTAGTTAGGGATTACAAAATTACTGACAAGGTAATTTACACCTCACTGTGAAACACATTTCTGACAGAGGATGCTCCGATACCCTTTAAGCCCTTATAAAACACACGCATGGTAACTCTTTTCTAATGCATGTTACCTAAGTTAAGTAATGAGTATAACTGTATAAATACTCAAGATTCCTGTGACATTATGGAATATGTAACCCCCCTAACAATTCTTTACTCGGTCAGCCAATGAGATCTAGTGTTACAAATAGGATGCATTAGAATACCTCTCTTAAAACAGATTGTTACTTGACCAAACCTTAGATTTAAGTTTGCCTTTGTATCATATTTAAAGGAATAATTACTACAATGAATGGGAAGATTTTGTTTTTGACTTCAGATTTTCACTTGTTCTTGTTGATTCCTAGGTATGACTTTTGTAAAATCAAAATTAGATAAACACTTTCAATGGACAATCTATCTTTGGTATGAAGTTCATGTTTCTTAGTTTACTTAATTTAGTATGAAGATCCTCCTAAAGAAGTATCAGAAGCAATGAGTGTAACAAAGAAAAGGTTATTGGAGCAACGGAAAGCCCTTGAGAGGTTAGTTTGTCATACCACCTCCACAGTAAAGCTCACATACTTACCAAAGGTTAAAGATTTAAATGGATTAGATAATAATAATAATGGTGCCATTTAATCAACAGTTCATATCAGTTATACAAGATCTCTTCATTTCATCGTATATATAGTTTAAAGATCTGTGCAGTAACTCTCTGTGTGACAGTCTGGGGTCATACAATAACAAGCCCTGGTTTCTTACTTTCATTGTAGAGCAAAAATACCACTAAGTGGTCTGGGGTCACAAGATAACAAGCACCAGCCTCTACACTGTAGGAAAGAAATACTACTAAGTGGTCTGGGGTCACAAGATAACAAGCACTATAGCCTTTACACTGTAGGACAGAAATACCACTAAGTGGTCTGGGGTCATAACAAGCACTAGCCTCTACACTGTTGGACAGAAACACCACTAAGTGGTCTGAGGTCACAAGATAACAAGCACTATAGCCTCTACACTGTAGGACAGAAATACCACTAAGTGGTCTGGGGTCATAACAAGCACTAGCCTCTACACTGTTGGACAGAAACACCACTAAGTGGTCTGGGGTCACAAGATAACAAGCACTAGCCTCTACACTGTAGGACAGAAATACCACTAAGTGGTCTGGGGTCACAAGATAACAAGCACTAGCCTCTACACTATAGGACAGAAATACCACTAAGTGGTTAGGATCACAAGATAAAAAGCACTAGTCTCTACACTGCAGGACTGAAACACCTATAAGTGTTCTAGGGTCACAAGATAAAAAGCACTAGCCTCTACACTGTAGAACTGAAACACCTATAAGTGGTCTGGGGTCACAAGATAACAAGCACTAGCCTCTACACTGTAGGACAGAAATACTGCTAAGTGGTGTGGGGTCACAAGATAACAAGCACTAGCCTCTATACTGCAGAACTGAAACACCACTAAGTGTTCTAGGGTGACAAGATAACAAGCACTAGCCTCTACACTGTAGGACAGAAATACCACTAAGTGGTTAGGATCACAAGATAAAAAGCACTAGTCTCTACACTGCAGGACTGAAACACCACTAAGTGGTCTAGGGTCACAATAAGCATTAGCCTCTACATTGCAGGACTGAAACAACACTGGTCTGGGGTCACAAGATAACAAGCACTAGCCTCTACACTGTAGGACAGTCCCAACACTTAGTGGTCTGGGTCATAAGATAACAAATACTAAGCCTCTTCATCATTACATTATACTAGGGGCAAAATTATCATTGAGTGTAGCTGTAACTATAAATCACAATATCTTACACCAATCTCAAACATAAAACCTTAAATTTTAAATCTTGATTTGATATGGAAACAGGGAAATATGTTATTTTATTTAAAAATAGAAACATTTTATTCAATCTGTTACCTAGTTGATAGTAGCATTTTAACATTTAACCGTTTGCTGAAAGTTTAACTGCTACTTACACATTTAGGATTTGGGTCTGTCATTAATCTACACCATATATCATTACCTCATTCTATAACTTTCTTGTTATTCTAACAATTCGAATTATTGCTACACATTTACTATTCATATTTTTGTTAACATTATACTGTAGTACTGAAAATTTACACACTGAATTTAATTTTACTATTTCACGCTCTCAGACTAAGAATACAAAAATAAAAATTGTGTAAATCTTTTCTTATATACTGGTATACATTGTATCTGTAATGTAATCAGAATTCTTTGATTGCATCTTTAGATTCATCCCCAATAATATGATTTGTATTGATCATAATCTGGGTAGCTGTGACAAACTCACACTTGAATATCTTACATTGGGCAAACATGGACAAAACATAAATCTGATAATCAAGCCCTTGTGTATGTTGTCATGGGCAGTCTTCATTTCATGGATACCTACAGTTCCTGGAGAAAATATAAATGTACTCTTCACAAGAAAATGCAGAATCCACTAAGCATGACGTTTTCTTGACTCAAAATGCAATAGCACCGCCTGCAGTTGCAATTAAAGTACAAAATAATATTACAAAATTTTATAAGTGGGATATTGTATGCAGTGGGATATTGTAGATATCAACTCCAAGGAAATATAAGGCCTAATTGCTTTAAATGTATTTTTAGAGGAAAGTAATAAACCATGAACTTTAACACTCTCAACTTCAATGGAAACTTACCTATAAAGCTCAAAGAGCAAAATTAAAATGAAAGAAAATATTTTCTTGAACGGTTCTTGCATTTAGTGGTTAACATTTTTGACAGAGTAGAAAGTTCCCACTGTACAGTTATCATACAGTTAACACTTACATCTTGTTAATTTCTGTGGGATATGTTTATGAAAAGATTTTACAACATTGGTGTATATTTCAGGGCTATGGCTCCACCATCTGAGGAAGAGTTGGATGAGAGAGAAAAACATGCCAAGCTGATTGGACAACTTAAGTAGGTCTAAATGGCAAAGCAATGCACAAAATGAATTTATTATAAATGAATTTTATTTTTTCTGCACTTTTATCTCCATTTCACTTATATTTATATGACCACATTATTTATGTCGTTTTCATCATCAAATAATAATTTCAGATCAGTTAAGGTAAATGCATTAGATTCTTGTCAACAGTGTACATAACTACTCATTTTTAGGACGACAGTCGGGAGACCTATTGTGATACCCCCAGCTTTATTGATGTTGTTGTGGTCTGTAGATAAAACTTTAACCTTAGTCATAACTTCTGAACAGCGAGAGATAGGACTTCCATACTTTATATGTGTATTTTTTGTGACAAGTCCTCTCATTTGATACCAAAATTTTTGACCTGTGACTTTGACCTTGAAGTTTGACAAACTTTAAAAAAACTTAACATTGGTCATAACTTGTGAACAGTAAGAGATAAGACTTCCATACTTTATATGTGTGTATTCCTTGTGACAAGATCTTTCATTGGATAGTAAACTTTTTTACCTTGTGACCTTGATCTTGAAGTTTGACTTGCTTACAAAAAAATTTTGCTATTTAAATTTGGTTGCCACTGGCAAGCTCTGTTGTCTTCTGACAACTCTTGTTTATTCTAAATCAAGGCATGTAAATCTAGATGGTTGAAATTTTGATTAAGTTTAATTCTAAAATTCCAAGAACAAAAATCAATAGAATGCTGTGAGAATGCTTATCTTATAAAATATTTGATTTTGTGAAAATTACACATTTAAGAGAATGCAGAAAAAAACTATGCAGAAATCTGTCAATAAGTCTTCAACTGCAAGTTAAGTCAAAACATCTTTTTATTTGTTTTTTTTTTTCCACAGAGCTGCTGAGGCTCGAAATCGACTGCGAATTATGAGATTAAGATACCAGGCCAACAGAGTAAGAATGATGTCTTCATATAATTTTTAAAGTTTTTTTACAGTTCATTTAGTATGGTTATTATACCTCCTGCAAACACAAGTGTCAAGAAACGCTCAATGTCCACAAGCCACTTGGCCTGTATCAAGTGGAAACAAAAATAACAAAATCTGTTCAAGTAAAATCCATGCCTGCTAGTAAAATTATCCCACTTCAAAGTAAACAAGGTGTGACTTCACAACAAAGATCAATACAATACCTGTGAAAATGATGTCAAGCTTTTGTCCGAGTATATATATACCCATACACTGACACACACATATCTATACATAAACATATACAATGATGCTCCATTAGTCTGGAGACATTTGTTCTCGACCAATTTTTCCTGATTAAGACATTTCCCAGATTACTGGATCATTATACACTTGCATTTGGAACACTTTATGAAGGTCATATGTTTATAGCGTAGTCAGGAGCATATCCATTTTCTTGCATAGGAAAAGAATTAGTTTCTTATAAGCATGTTTGAATATTTATTTATTTTTATGCATCATAGTCACCAACATGTTTTCTATTAATAAACCAGTTGATTTCCACCAAGAGTTAATCGATGTCCTATTGTATGGATGAAACCATTAAAATCAAGGTCCTATGTCACCTAATTTTACTTTCGAACTTATGTTTTCTGTTTAAATTTTGGCATAGATTGATCAATTTGAGTATTGAAATCAACAGGTTACTTTTATCTCATATAAAAGAGCTTGTACAGACCAATTCCAAAGCAATCATCAATGACAGCTTACATAACATTTGGTATTAATACCACAAGCTGTTTATCTTAAGATGAACAGGTAATTAATATATACCATACTCAGACCATAAAATGAATGCTGTACCGATGTGGTAAAGAAACAATCAAAAGTTGAGACAAGGCATGGCTTCATCATTGAATTAAATAATTAATTTGCTAGTTTTGCTCCAGATTGATTGGTCCACATAATTTTGGAAATCCTTTTCCTAAATTTTCTTCTGGATCTGCAACACCAGTGGGTTTTTTTCTTCAAATTAGGTCCGTTATAAGGACCCTTCCCAATGGAAATTTCATTGATTTTTCACAAAATTTGTCTTTAGAAAAATCTAGATTTTTCCCAAACATTGATCTCTTAACATTATGCAAATGGGCCAAAAAATTTCCAAATGAGAAAGCACAGGCACCTTTGAAAAAATTAAAACAAAAAAAAAAGAACCCTGAACACAGATTTCGGGATTATCTGTCCAAATTAGCATACTCTAGAGGAAATCTGTACCCATACTTTCTGGCTGGATAAATGGAATTTTCAAATTACTGGAGCCTGTTAATGTACATTATTTACAGAGAAAATATGCAATAATTTAATTAGTTTGCTGTTGATATAAATAAATAACTACAATGTGTTTGAAAATGGGTGTTTACAATTTGTCCCTTTATGATATATACACATGTATAAGTTCCTATCTATATTTCAGGCTCAGGAAATCAGTCATTTGATCTCATGTCAGCCAACAGCACTGAAAGCTGTCAGGTTACAAGCATTGGTACCTCTATACCCAGAGAAAGAAGACAAGAGAGATAAAATGGACAAACTAGAGGTGAGCAGAAATCTTTGTAGAGTAATATAAAACTAAATAACATCTATATTTAAGATATGTATGGAAAATGTGATACAAATATCAGATAGCTTGAATACATCTTTGAGTATATGGTTATTACTGGCAGCCCTTTTCATGTGGTCTCTGACTCACTGGGATATTAGGCCCTTGGGTTTACTGCATTAACTTAGTACTACAAGTACCACATTCTTTATTACTCAGTATTCTCTGTTCAGTGTCAGTATTCTCTATTCAGTGTCAGTATGCTCTGTTCAGTGTCAGTATTCTCTGTTCACTGTCAGTATTCTTTGTTCAGTGTCAGTATTCTCTATTCAGTTGCAGTATTCTCTATTCAGTGCCATTGTTCTCTGTTCAGTGTCAGTATTCTCTATTCACTGTCAGTATTCTTTGTTCAGTGTCAGTATTTGGTGTAAGTATTCTTTGTTCAGTGTCAGTATTTTCTATTCAGTGTCAGTATTTTCTGTTCAGTGTCAGTATTCTCTATTCAGTGTAGTATTCTTTGTTCAGTGTCAGTATTCTCTATTCAGTGTCAGTTTTCTCTATTCAGTATCAGTATTCTCTGTTCAGTGTCAGTATTTTCTATTCAGTGTCAGTATTCTCTGTTTACTGTCCTTATTCTGTGTTCAGTGTCGATATTCTTTGTTCAGTGTCAGTATTCTCTATTCAGTGTCAGTATAACACTTTCCTGTATTAATTTGCTATACTATGGAAGTGTAAGAAGAAGTAAAGAAAGAGAAATTATAATAATAGATGTAAATTATATTCAGAACAGAACAAAACATAACTTTAATTATATTTCAGATCATACTAAAATTTTCAGGGTATAAAGAATGTTACATAACATACTTTAATAAGATCTACAATAATTAAATGTAATTTATGAAATAGATAAATGATAAAAAAAAAACAAAGTAAGTAAATTAACATTTTCAGGGTATAAAAAAATGTTACATAACATACTTTAACAAGATGTAAAATGATTAAATGTAATTTATGAAATAGAGTAAATAATCAATAAAAAGATCATAGATAAGTAAATTAATCTTGGAAACTTTCACTTTTATCTTTATAAATCATACATTTGCAGTCTAACTTGTTTTAATTGACCACCAAGGTGAAGGCAGAAAAGTTGTCACTAAAAGCAGGTGGCCTCTTTACACAAATTGATTTTGATTTTATATAGACAATTAGTAGTGAGGAACAGACAAAGGTGGTTATTAAAGACAAGGTGACTGCTTAATACAGTTGGTCTTTAAAGTAGGTTTGACTGGATTTAATCTAGTAATAAAACATCATCTAAATATAACAACATTTAGCAGTAAAAAGTGCATTCTAACAGAGTATGAAGTTTGTCACATAGAGGGTTTCTATTACATAAAGTACATTTCCTATCTGATCTATTAATTGATATCCATTTTCCTGTTTCTATGCGTTATCTGTGATTAGTTGTACTGAATTTATGAGAATAATACTGTTTTGTTTAGAAAGAAAAAGTATATATTTTTTAAGATTGAATGATGCGTAAACTTCAATATAGAATACACATATTTGATTCATTTGTAACAGATGACCATGTTTCTTTGACATGGTCATACAACCTTAATTGCTTTGTTTCTCTTTTATTCAAGATCATTTACATACAGGTAGAATTATTTACTATAGTTATGATATATCATGATTTATTTTTTATTTTGCTTATTTTTTAAATGTAGAGAGAAAGAGTTGAATGTTTATTGGAGGATTCCAAAGGTCTACTAGTCAACAGAATTCATTGAATATTCAGACAATGTAACCACGCGAGATTCTATACAGAACTTAGCATGTGACATTAACTACAGTCAGAACAGTGTGTGTATTAAAATTACATAACATTTATTGTCTATGTTTAGTTATATATTTTAACAAAGTGCTAATGGGATTCCCTAGCGTATAGTCAGATTTATAGTGAAGGTTATACTTCTTACATCTATGCTATTTACAGGTAATTAAAGGGTCAAAGGTTCTTGATTTATCTTTATGAATGTATATCAAGATTGTTGATGCTTATATCTGTATTTGATCTATAAATGAATGAGATAATAAGATTATACACATATGTTCATTAAACTATCAATTAAATTAATCATTATTGATTTCCAGTAAAGATCCTTTGAGAATCTTACACTTTTGGGTAACTTGTGTTCAGTTTTACGATGACATCTAGTGGTGATGATTTAAAACTGGTAGGCATTATCTCATCATTCTTTGTGTACATAATCATGTCCCAATGTGGAATATATACGTCCATAAATTGTGCTTTTTTAAGGCATATAGAATGCCTTGTGATTATTTCTGTAAATATTTCTTATACAGCCCTTTGTGATTTGCCTTATTCTTGTCTTTGAGCATATTGTTGATGAGTGGCTGGGTTGTGAACAAAACTGTGATATGATGATAATTATATGAGATTGATATAAGATTTTATGACTTTATTACAATATTTTACTACATACTATATTAATGATATTGACTGATGCTCCCTACTTGCTTTCTTTTTTAATTTCTTGCAACTGATTTTTCATCAGACTGTTTTGGAATGTCACTTTTTGTGTTTTGGTCAAATTTCACAACTGACTGTTGTGATGAATGAGTATTTATGTAATCACCATGAGCAGAGTCCTAAGTACCAGAGTAATCATTTCTGTTATTTATAGTCATCAAGATATATCTCTTATTGTCATCTATAAAGCAACATTTTGCAGTTGAAAGATCATGAATTTAAAAACAAACTTCTTAAGAAATTATTATAGCAGGCCTGAAGAGAATATGCAATATAAAAGGGCTAGTGCAAGGGCAGGCCTTTTGTGCAGATAGGTTGTATATATAGACATACAATTTAGAGTAGATTAATTTGAAACATGATTGATTCAAACAAAATCAAAAACTGAGATCAGAGTTTCACAATATATTGTAGATGTGTATTTTAATATTCTTGCTTGGGATGATGACCTTATTTGTATTTACTTATCACAAATGTTTTCTATATCTATTTTGTGTATCATGTTTTTCTATATTATATTTGTAAAATTTTGTGTGAAGATGTCATATAGACCCTTTCACAATAACTGTGGGACTGACGTCTTTGGGGAAGAAATGAACGCTGTTCCCGTGAAATGACGCAAGACACAATCAATATCTGATTACAACGTCAAATGTTTTACAAAAAATGTAACTATTCTTCCCCTAAAGGTTTTTCAGGCAGTTAACGTGAAAGGTCTGTTGTCTTCTTTCATGATGTCCTTGAAAATTTTATGCATTTTCACTTTGTATGAAGTATTTTGCCTATATGATTTTTTTATTTTTCAATATCTATCACTGTTTGAGGGATTTTTTTCAAGATTTCATTCATGTTTATTACGGACATTCTTATATTGATCTATCATCTGTTTTTTGTATGTATATAGGAGTTGTTTTGTGTGTTAATAATATCTTGTTTTAATATTTTATGTGTAAATAATTTAGGCATATCAGAGTTCAGTAGTGGTATGTATAGATTTCAGAAAATGCTTGAAAGCATTAGATGAATGACTATGGCAATGAAATTAGAAGCAAATGTGTTTAAGAATAATGTGTCTTGTTATGTAATACATGTAGTTATCTTAACACTTTTATGTTTAATATGTAATAATGTTATTCATTAAAATTAAAAACAGAAAACTTCATATCGTCAGAGTTTACTGTTTATCTTAAAGACAGAAATAGGGCACAAAGGCAAAAAATAAAATAATAAAAAACCGAGAGTTTATGGAACAGTTCCAAATTTTCAGGTAATATACCTACATGGTAGTATAGATCTCAAATGAATATACCTATGACATATTTGTTTCTCTTATAATATTAAAAGTAAAATCTGCCTTCGTCGGCTAGTCCTTCAGAGACGGAATCATTAAGATATTTTCATTGAATTCCTAAAACTATACCATGATTCCCTTAATTTGTGTCCATCAGATATGTCATCGCAGATATTACTCTTGTTTTAGTTGCCGACAAAAGATCGCAAATCCTCCCCCCAACCTCCCTCTTCCTCTCTCTCTTCTTGAGGTACACACTGCAGTATATTATATTCTTAAAATTTTATGAAATAGAATGAGTTTAACACGAAATATTTTATTACATCAGTGTTTGAAGATTTTTTTTTGTAAAAGTTTTCTTTTAACTTGTCACTTCACCGTTAGGGGATGATAATTTAATTCTGAAAAAGGGGTGACAGAATTTGAAAATAAATACTCTGACCCCAAAATGTTTTAAAATGAATAATTTGTCTTCCACTCACCAGAAAATGAATGATTTGATCTTGATGAAATGAATAATCATTTGTCATACATAATTGTTTAAACTATGGGTTCGCTTCGCTCGCCGTATTTCCATCACGTCTGTTTAGTTTTATCTGTTTGAGTTTTATAGTGGTTTTGGATCAGGTATATATTATATATAATTATAATTGACTCGAATGAAGTTATATTACTGAATGAAAGTCGAACGAGGATGGCCAATCAGGCATAAGGGCATCACCATACAAAACAATCCCCAAAGTACAAAGGCATCACTATACAAAACAATCCCCAAAATACAAAGGCATCACCATAAAAAACAATCATCAAAGTACAAAGGCATCACCATACAAAACAATCCCCAAAATACAAATTAAGGCATCACCATACAAAACAATCCCCAAAGCACAAAGGCATCACATGATACAAAACAATCCCCAAAGTACAAAGGCATCACCAAACAAAACAATTAATCCCCAAAGTACAAAGGCATCACCATACAAAACAATCCCCAAAGTACAAAGGCATCACCATACAAAACAATCCCCAAAGTACAAATTGCAATACTGTATATAACTAATAAAAATGACAACACAAAGCAGTCAAGATCAGTGTACACCAAGAACTGATTTTGGATGGTGTTTTTTATAAGTAAGAGGTATGTGGTGGTAATCTGAATTTCACTTTTATTGATAACAAATGATAGAAATCCTGACCCTGAAAATACCGGAAATAAAATATCTGGCTTCGACTGAAACAAAAATAAAAATCCTGGTTGCTAGCATGTACATATACCACATGCAAATATAAAGCTGAATGTTCTTTAGAAAACATGTTGATTTTTTTTTTTTATTTTGTGCCTATATTATACTGTGTTGTAGTTTAACTTATAGTTTGCAATATGTTTGACAAAACTTGATAGAATTGTTGCTTTTTAAATATATATGTATTTGCATGTTCATTTTGAGGGTCGAACAGGGGACAAGGGCTCTACCATCTGCTTTCTGAGAGATTTTCTCTTCAGGTTCTTGTTTGGAATAGTGTCGTTCACGTCCCCTTGTCGACAGTCTCCAATACCTTTTCCTGACTTCTTCTCGTGTTGTCCATCCCTCATTTATACGTCAGGCACACCGATATGAATTGAAAAATTAAGGGTCTTAACTGAATTCGCCTCATCTCTCACCTGAACACATATGCAAATTCGAAATCATGTGCATTTCAAATTTATGGTGGCCATATTCGTTGACAGTGTTTCATTCTTTTTAAGTTTCATTCAAATCAGTGCAACGGGACATTCGGGGTTTTCGGGATTTTAGCACATTCATTTAAATGTAAAATAAAAACAAACATAACTTTCAATGAGAACAAAAGTAAAACCAACAAATATGTGTATATTCACTTAAGACACATGATAACAAAAATAAAAAGAGACCCGACTGGGCCTAATTCGTTCACCTGAGACATAGAAAACATTGCACAGTAATACTTAACAATGTTTGTAGGTGGCCATACATCTTTAGTTTCTTTAAAATTTTTAAAACATGTGTAATTGTACAGGAACATTTTTGTTTAATGCCTACATGTACCAAGTTTTCTCAAATTCAATCTAGAAGTAGTGGATACAAAGTTAAAATTGTGAAAAATCAATATTATCAATCATATCAAGAATATTATGAAATGCTTTTTTGCATTAAAATGACATAGTTCAAAGTAAGTAAAAAAAAGAATAAAGTATTGTTCGGACAAGAATCGAAAACAGCAACACTTCCTCATACATCCTTCTATAGTGATAAATGGAAATTCTCCCACTGGATACCAGAGACTGAGAGAGAGACTATACACTTTACTATAGAAACTAGTAGTATAAGGACCTATTCAATTAAAGTATAGTGTTTAAATGTTGGGGGTTTTTTTTAGTTTACTTTATATTACCATGTGTTTTGTTAATGGCATATCTATGTATTACAAAGCAATTCTAAGAAGTATCTACCTGCGACAAAAAAGGTCAAGAAAATAAATAATCTCTAAATAAAGAGGCATAACATTGTAAATGTAAGTGGTACAGCTTGTGTATTTCTTAAGGGATGACCTTTTTACTAGTACAGCCATTGATTTTTTGTTGTTAATTGTTGTGACTTTCACCTTGGAGTTTGATCTACATTTCAGGCAAAATGTCTTGTATTGTAATTTTTGAATGGTAAGTTGTACGTCTTTCATATTTCAAATGTGTATTTCTTGTAAAAAAAAAAAGCCCCCCAAAACAGGAACCCGTGTCTTTGACCTTTGAGTTTGGATTACTTTTAGGAAAAACTCCTTATGCTATTACCTTTGAATGGTAGTAAGTAGTAAAGGTTTTATTATTCACATGTATAATCCTTGTGGGAAGACCTGTCTACTAGTTCCAAGATTTCCATTGTGACCTTGACCTTGGAGTTTGACCAAGTTTTAGGGAAAAGTACCGTTGGCCATAACCTTTGAAAGGTCTACTTTAACCAAGTAAATTGCATAAACTATGAAAATACTTTCAAAATTGTTTTGCTCTCTAACATTAAAAGTGTAATGATTTTTTAAAATGTGGAAAAAGAAGTAAAGGTTAGTATTTAAAAGCGTTAGTAAAAATTTAAAAAATAAAACAATTTTTCTCTATAAATACCTTTATCAGATTCTGAAATAGTTTTGGGAAGTTATTATTTCTACATATTCTTGCAATGGCAGAAGCCGTAGTGAAAAAAAACCCCTGTTAATTGTGTCATTTGGTTATCAAATCATATGGTGTTAGCCTTCGCTGAAATCAGGCGAGGCGTGATACCATGGAATTTGGTAAGCAATTAAATCTATTGTGAGACGTGTCAAGAATACACTAATATTTGTTATCTTCATTTCAGAGTTTGACCTATTGTCATATTCTAATTTTTGAATTTAGGGTCGTAAATAGTTCTAATTTTTCATTTACCACCCTCAAGTAAATTCCCAAATTAGAACATGACACTACTTTACCTTTGGCAATAACACTGGACCCTTTCGTTTGAGTTGTCCGTCTGTCTTTCCGTCCGTCTGTCCGTCATGTGAACATAACCACTTACAGAGTTTGCTCTTGTTATACCTTGTTGCCTACCAGGGGCATCAGTGTTTCACAAGCACATATTGTTCCTTTCTTACTGTATTGACTAATATTGATATTTGTTTTCATGCGCGGATCCAGAAATTTTTGTCAGAGGGGGTCCAACCAAAAAAGGTAAATTTTTCTCTTAGACGAGGGGGTCCAACCCCAAAAATGCCCAAATATTACCTTTTTTTGGTAAAATTTTCGGATTCCAGGGGGGGGGGTGTCCAGACCCCCCTAACCTCCCCCCCCCCCTCTGTATCCGCGCATGGTTTTGTAAATGCCTTCTGAAAAATTTCTGGAAAAACAATGATATTGCAGTATGTGGTCGGATATTGAAAATATTTTACTTGTAAACAAGAAGACAAAAAGAACATAAATAAATATTCTACCCTGTGAACAAAGAAAAATAATCTGACTTGAACAAATTTGCCAGTCCCCCCTACTCCGAATCAGATGGTCATGGTGGTCCCCTAACTACACTAATAACGTCCAAATTATAGCAACGTTATAAGTTGTCGAGTTACTGATCCGAAATTGCAATATGGGGTGTTTCAAAATAGATTTTTTTCCAGTAATCATTTAAAGTGCATTTGTACGTTGCATCTTCAAAACTGACCGCGTTTTCCTTCGCATTTTTATCAAATATGGTGACGATGTAGATTGATTATATATGTATATAAGAAAAGACTCGCAGGTGGTGCATAATTCCCTTGTTTGAATTTACTTCACTCACAATCTGAATAAAACCATATCTTTATTCCGCTTCTCTACTTGTTCCATTATACGCAATGGAACAAATAGAGAAGCGGAATAAAGATATGGTTTTATTCAGATTGCTTCACTCACACTGTATCTGCGAATCTGAAACTAGTTACTACATTAGTCAAGATTGTATCGTTCTTTCATTTTTTACCGGATTGCAAAACAAGTCCGGTCTATGAATTGGCTATGTCTGTCTGTCCGTCCGTCCGGTACCAACAATTTGTGTTTAGCTTGATCTCTAGCATATCGTTAATGGCACCATCTTCAAACTTAGTCAACTTGTAGACATTGATGAGTTCTTCCAAACCGGTGTTATATAGTAGTTTCCCCTATAGTAGTTTCCCCCGGGAAAATGGCTAGATAGTAGTGTTATCCCATGGCGAAAAAACTGCTAAATAGTAGTTTATCCCCCACAGTTGTTTTCCCCCACAGAAGTTTATCCCCCACAGTAGTTTATCCCCCACAGTAGTTTTCCCCCTTTACGTAACAGTTTAGAAATTACTCACGTTCGTTCTTTTGTATCAATCAGATAATATTTGAAACACAAATGTGTTACCGTAATAGCCTGTGGATCAAACCGATGGAGTTATTGTCAAGGGGTTTCTATATACTGTTAAGTGTTTTGTTGTAAATATTTACAAATCTTTCTTTTTACATATTTACCATAGTATGGTGTTTTCTCCTATTATACGTTGTAAAAACAAAAATGTTAATTTATTTGCGTATAGATGTCACGCCATGACTCTAGATTTGATTCCATGCAATTTTTCGTAATAGATCTTAAGTAAATTATGAATCTATTAATCAAAATGTTCAAATGATAAATATGAGAATTGAACGTACAAGAATTTCTTGCACGTTAAATTCTTAAGTAAATATAGCACACCCATCCCCCTTTTGGTCACATACTTACTAGTAAAAAGATTTTGCACCAAAAATGGCTGAAAAGTTTGACTAATACCCATTTGCCCCCCCCCCCTTTTCGAAAATTCTGGATCCGCCACACACACACACACACACACACACACACACACACACACACACACACATATATATATATATATATCACAAGGAATCTCTATATGTGAAGTTTCAAACCACTACCCCTTTTGGTACAAAAGAAATAGCCAAGGTTAAAGATTTTTAAAAATAGGTCAAGCTCCAAGGTCAAGGTCACTAATTCAAAAGTCATGGTCCCAGATGAAAATGAAAGGTCTCATCACAAAGAATCAATATAAAGTCTCAAAGCTTTGCACATTTTGGTTGGTTGGTTGGTTGATTGGTGTTTTACGTCGCTTTCAACAATATTTCAGTTATATCGCGTCATGGAAGCAGGAGGTTACCAACCTCTTAAACATAGTGGCGCAACCCGGGAATCGAACCCGGATCGTCAGCGCCGCAAGCCAATCGCTTAACCACTACACCAAGCCTGCCCCTGCACATTTTGGTACAAACGATATAGTCAATGCTTTTGCCACAGAGTCAGCCGGAGTCACAGAGAGGTCGAAAACTAGATGCCCCCGAATTTCATTCCGGGGCATAAAGATGAACTTGTATTTCTTTTTTCCACAAGTATATATAGAGATTTCTCGGATTAAATAAAAATATATCCAATGAAATTCTAGTAGATATATATTTATTCTGAAATATACATCTATATTTGGAAAAGAGATTAAAATTGAAGATATTCTATTTAAGAAAATTATATATCTACCTGTCAAAAGCTGAGATATCTCTATTTTATATAGAAGATTCTCTATTTATTACTAAATACGCCATCATCTCATGCCTTCATTCACCGACATTGCTTCTTGCGGACAATTCGGAAGGATTGATGGTCGTTCCGGCCCCAATACCCATTCGGCCCCAGTCGATGCGAGACCGAATCCGTTTGGGGCCTCTATACAGTGGCGGATTCCCCTTTCTCCGTTAGAAGTATGAATAAAACTTCAGATCTGGCAGCCAAAATGGCTGAGTATTTTGGTCCAAACTTGACTTTCCCATGTGGACACGCCTTTTCAGAAATCCTGGATCCGCCACTTCTCTAGTCGGAAAAAAAAGCGGGGGCACGACCTGCCATGGATGCTTTTCATTCAGATTTGGGTAGGGTTGGATTGAAGCCCTAAAACTAGCTCAAATGACCCACAGAATTAGAGTAGAAGCACGATTATTGTGGATTCATAACCTTTATGACCTGTATGACCTACAGTATACGTTTTAATTAACAGCTTTTTAATTGTAAATGCTAACGTTGACTCTTTCAAGCGCATGCTTTTAATCATACTGAAATGATATCACATATGGGGTCCTTCACTTCAAACTTCAATCAGGGACGTTCCTACTTTCCCCCCGCTTTTCTCGAAAGCGTGGGGACATTAAATCTCATTAGTCCGTCTGTCTGTCCGTCTCTCCGTCTGTCTCTGTCACAAAAACTGTAACCTTGGTCATAACTTTTTAACCGTATGACGTAGGTCCTTCATATTTGGCATATGTGTCCCTAACTGCAATACCTCTCCGTTGGTACCAAATTTTTATCATGTCACCTTGACCGCGACCTTTGACCTACAGATCACTGCACCCTTACTGATAGAACCCCCAAAGCTTGGGATCACGATTCTCTGAATTTGCTTGTTCTAATTTACTCCTTTTTCAGTCTTTTATACATGCCCCCTTATGCTCTTTCTCTCTTTGTGGATCTGATGGTTCTTTGTCCCTTGTTCAAGATAAAGTTGAAGAACTATTAAGTATGTACGGAGCAGATGATATAATGCTCATCATTCATGCATGTACGCGTGTGGATACTGGTGGTAATGACTGGAGTTCAAACCGGAAAATTAATTCGACACCGGTTTCTAATTTTATACATAACGTCAGCGCGATGATTCGTTAATGGATGTACTCAGCTCATTCGTTACAAAGTGTGCCAGTTCTCTAAGCTTAGACTTTCTTTGGGACAAACCGTTACAACCAAATCGTAGAGGTGTAAGTGTATAAAGTCGTTACCTATTTTGAATATAGATCTATCTCTCTGGTCTTTCATAAATGTTGTATTTCTCCCATAGATTTGTAATATCGTATTGCATTGTATGTCCGCCATTTTGTTGATGGTTTGTGTAACGTTTACAAACGTACACAGCAGGTAATATGAAGTATCCTCTATATATTGATCAGGTTGGTTATAGGTTCAAATCGGGGTATATACCCCGATCGAGGTGAAGCACCCTGATCGGGGTATCAAAATTCTTATCAAAAGTAATAATACTTAATTTGAAAATTTGAAATAAGTAATTACAAGTTGCATCAAATCACTGAAAGTGGAGAACTTTTATGTAATGCCTACTGTTTTAATCCTTACCAGATCTGAGAAAATGAATGTCAAAAATCTCTTGTGGTATTACATTCTGTTTCTCAGATCTGGTAAAGATTAGAATAGAAATTTTCGTATAAAAGTTCTTCCACTTAGTGATATGATGCGACCTGCAATTACCTCTTCGAAATTTAGAAGTAATCATATTTTTGGTAAGAATTTGATACCCAGATCAGAGTATTTGACCTCGATATATATGTGTGTATTTTAAGATCTCATTTCTTTAAACAGCAGTCATATAAAATTTCAACAAGGAAAGGAGTTGATATCAGGGCTTGAAATTAACTTCTTCATACTGGTAGCCACGTTGGCTCCAAAATGTTTTATTTGTGGGGTCCAAAAAATGTGTCATTCTGTGTTACAAAAGCTTTGTATTCAAGCACATCTACATGTACATGTAAATAAAGATAGCTCAATAAAGACACATCAAGTCTGACCTGTAAATATTTTAGTATCGGTGTTAGTAATTAAGCACATTTTAGGTAGCCCACAGTCATCAATTGGCGAAGTGAGTGAGTGTTAATTTCAAGTCCTGTAATATTCAATTTGATTAAAACCGTATCTTTGTTCCCCTTCTCTATTTGTCCCATTGCGGATAAAGATTTGGTGAAACCCCTAAAAGGTCATATTCTGGTGAACTCTGAAGACTTTTCAGTTACCAAAACCATTATTTCCCAAAGCAAATAAATGACTCGGCTAGGCACGTGATAGTGACGCAATACAGTACAGTCTGGATGGAACTTTGAATGCCCACTGTCCACAGTGGGCAGTCCACCTGAAATTTCAGTGGGCATTAGGATTGGACATTTACCTGAGCTATCAAGCTGTCCACTTACCTGTATGTTAATTCTAGCTGGCTCTTACAAGAATGTCCACTGTGTCCAGTGGATGTTTTTAATGCCTACTCTAAAAATACCCACTGTGACCAGTGGGCAAATTAAGTTCCACCCAGACCATACTGTATGTTACAAACACTGTTCAAAAACTACCTTGTGGGCCACACACGCTGTGGATGTTAATCTCATTCCTAGGAATTTGTAAGTGGTCCACTGATTGGCTGAAAATCAGAGTTCACCAGAACATGACCCCTTACAGAGTTTTGCCAGATCTGTTTTTAATCAGATTGTGTAATATTCTGAAATTGGCGTGACATCTTTCTCAATTGATCTACGTACTTGTTTGAACGAAATAGTATTTTAATGATTCCTTCTTACAAAATTTAGTCCCAAAATATGCAAAATGATTTTTAAGGCAAAAAAAATTATACGTGTGTTTCCACTTTCACCCTTGGATAAAATAGGGTTGGTAGTTCAGGATTTTTTCTTTTTTTGTTGTTTTTTGTTTGTTTTTTTTTTTTTTTGCCTTTCGTCAGTATCAGGACCCCAGCTTCATTAACAATCATACATGTAAGTGATTCCTATGGAGGGTATTCATTGTCAATAATCCAGACATGTAGAGATGTAAATTTACGTTGAAGATGTATCGTTTACACATGTATGTATTTTGTACAAATGTATTATTTACACTTGTACTTATCGCAGTTGTATGTTTTACATGTATATGTTCTTTCATGGGCAATTTTAACTGTGCAAAACCACTTCAATGAAACATTAAGTTTGTATTTATGCATATTTGAATGTACATTTTACTATAACACAAATGTAGTTTGCAGTTCTATATACTTCCATTTAATGCTCTGCAGAATATACATGTTACAATTCTACATCTGTAATTTGTAAAGTGTACTTATTTGAAGCATTGCATTGCCCATATTTGGAAAAACGCTGGAAACATGCGACATGACCCAATTAGCGAGTTTATGAAGTCTCACTATTTCAGTTTTAACGACAACAGAATAAATTTATTATTTAGGGAGTAAATTCCTTCCATACCAGTCATGCTTACACCGATAAACATTCGAGTCAACACATGCCCTACCGAGGACTTCCACAAACCATCTGTTTGATATATGTGGAGGGGGGGGACGTAGTTGGGTTTTCTCCAAACAATTCATACCCTAATTTTGACTTAAAAAAAACTTGTCCAGTCAAAAAAGTAATCTGTCTCCAATAGTGCAATTTGAACCCATACTTTTGAATAAATTATAGGTAATAAAACTCTTTTTTTTTCAGGCGAGCAATCATGAACTAACATATGATATTTATTATTTGGGTACTGTATTGTTTGTACTGGATATACGCCAAGAGTAGTTCATGAAAGGCGAACAAGGGGTGCCTCCCCCTCTCACGCCCCAGCAGCAACCTCCTATCCCATTCTCTTTCCCGCCCTTTCCCACTCTATATCTACCCCTCCTCCTCCCTCTCACCCCGTACACCCCCACCACCGCTTTGTTTGTTCATCGAGTCTGAGCCCCATAGCGCCGTCTGACATTTCTCATAATGAACTGTTTGAGGCATATAATGTACTTAAAACATTGTCCTCTGATATTACTACGTCACTGTCCCATTTTTAAATTTAATTTTCAGACAACTCCGGTCAGCTGTGAACTTACTAAATACATGTTTGATTATATAGTGGTGAATAAGTAGAATTTTGTCAAAACATTACGTTGTTTCGTTTCAAATTTGTAATACTATACAATATCTTATTTGAAAAATTCTTGCTCTGGCTATACTTAGAAAATTCCTATGTCCTAAATTGAGAAGAAAAATGTGACTGGGATAAAAAAAAAACCCAGACCCTCCCTATATTATCAATTGGACGGTGCCATATTCATTTGCCCCCGTTCATAATTCTGCAATATGTATACACATAATAATAATAATTCTTCTGGCATTCATTTTGCAAAAGTGAAAGTAGGGAAACTTCAATGCTTCAAACATGTACACTTTACAGATGTAGAATTGTAACGTGTATACTCTGCAAAGCATTAAATGGAAGTATCTAGTAGAACTGCAAACTACGCTTGTGTTATAGTAAAATGTACATTCAAATATGCATAAATACAAACTTAATGTTTCACCGGAGTGGTTTTGCACAGTCAAAATTGCCCATGAAAGTACATATGTAAAACATACAACTGCAATAAGTACAACTGTAAATAATATGTTTGTATAAAGTAATGTGTAAATGATACATCTTCAACATAAATTTACAATTCTATATGTCTGGATTTTTTACTACAAATGCTAAACATTGTTGAACTTGTAAGTGTTACATGCGTAATGTACGAATGACAATGTGTGTCACTAAAAATCATAAGTGTTGGCTTACTATGAAAATTCATAAAAATTTATGTGAAGTACAAGTTCATAGTTGATCCGGGAAATATCTGACTTATGGAATCAGTTGCATCTACGATTGTTACTGTTAGTGAAATGGACTACATTGTTGAATGTCATGCCTTTCATTGAAATCTAGATTTACCAAATCTCATAAATGTTTGAGCTAAAAGCTACATTTTGAAGCCTTTATCTCGCCATGATTTTTTTACCTTTTAAAGAAATTGAGAGCCGGTGGTTGTTTTGTTTGGTTTTTTTTTTCCGTTTATAACCTCGTAAGATTTATAGGGTTGGCGGTAAAAAATAAGGTTGGTCAGGAAAGTGGAAACACAGACATATATATATATTTGGGCCTAATTAAAAAGTTTAAGGGGCCATTTGAGTTATTCTTTAGTTGTGCGGTAATTACATGTAGATACTGTTTTGGTAATCCTGGAAGTCGGTGTGATATCACTGTCTCTATTGGTCTCGGTAGACACCCGGGAAGTCTGGCCATGACACTTGGGGTAAAACTCGTGGTTTATCGTTAGCAATAATGCAACTTGAAGTTCCTCTGTATCAATTCTAAAGGGTTTCGTTTATAAAATATGCATTCATTATACATGTATACTTGTTTGAATGATAAAATATTTAAATAATTCCTTTTTACCAAACTTCCTCAAAGGACTCAAAATATGATTGTACTATCAGTGAAACAGCAATATTGCCAATAAATCATTAAATGTTTACTATGATAACTATCCCTCAAAAATTTTAGTCGCCACTCGGGCGATCAAGTAGGAGGATTTCAGGGGCCCAGAAGCAAAAGTGGTTGTCTCGGGCGACCGCTAATTTTAGTCCATGAAGAGCAAAGAGAATTTTCTTTGATAGATACTGTTATACAATACATGTACATTTTCTTTTAAATGTAATTTGTAAAAGATTACTTCCTGATTTCAGATGCCCCGATCTCGCCACCATCGATCTCGTAGTCCTAGTTCTCATCGCCGTTCTTGCGGATGTGAACGCCAGAGGAAGAGGAGACACAGTTCAGAATGGTATATTATATGATATTAACCATGTGTTTTGTAGTTATATGTACATGTAACCTTCTGCATGTTTACTTATAGGACTGTGTGGTTTTCCTGCCATATAGGTGCACCTCAATTTTTGACCGGATTGCAAAGCAATTCCAGTCTATGAATTGGCGAAAACCGTCTGTCCATACAGCGTCAACATTTTGCGTTTAGCTTGGTTTCTTTCATACCCTAAAGGGTACTTATGTCAAAGTTGGTAAGTTTGTAGATACTTGAATGTTCTATCCAACCAATACAAAAATTTAGTGACCTTGACCTTGACTTTACGCTTCAGTGAACACACACTTTTTGAGTCGGCTTCAGTGAAGCTGTACTCATTGCAGTCACTTTCTTTTCAGGGGTTATAACTTTCACTACCGATATACGTTCATTTCGGATACAAGCAATTGCAAACTCTTTGCCGTAAGATAGTATGAAGAGAGCAAATTTTATTAGCATTCTGTACATAGGTATAATGACGATGTAGTTGCAACAAAGACCTAATTTTTGACACCCCCCCTCCCCTCCCATTTTCCTGAAATCCTGAATCCGCCACTAAAATGGTAAAATGATTACATACTTAAAATCAGCAAAGCCGACTCTCAGGACTTTTGAGTCCTTTGATTTTTGCCTTTAGGGTGACCACTTGCATACATGTATTGTTAATGTTATTGCAAAGCAAGTCCGGTCTATGAATTGGCGAAATCCGTCTGTCCATCCGTCGGTCTGTCTGTCCGTCCATCTGTCTGTCCCCGCACGGCATCAACATTTTGTTTTTTAGTTGCATTTAGCTTGGTTTCTTTCATACCCTAAAGGGTACTTATGTCAAAGTTGGTAGGTTGGTAGATACTTGAATGTTCTATCCAACCAATACAAAAATTTAGTGACCTTGACCTTGACTTTATGCTTCAGTGAACACACACTTTTTTTTGCCGTTAGGGTGACCACTTGGATATATGTATTGTTAATGTTAATAAAAAGCAATTCTGGTCTACATGTATAAATTGGCAAAATCAGTCCGTCGGTCTGTCTGTTCGTCCGTCTGTCGTCAACATTTTGCGTTTAGCATTTGCAATCCGGTCATACCGTCTTTGACGGTTTCTTGTTTCATTTTTCCAACATATCACAGTATGGGTTTTTTTAAAAATCGCTTTGGGTTTGATATTTCATTATCATATAATTTCTAGAGTTATCTCTCTTTAACATCAGTTTTGTAGTGAAAGGAGCACACCACTGTGATAACAGTATTAAAAGTTAAATGTACTTATGGACTTCTTGATATTTACTCTTGTTATGCTTATTTCGTACATTCTGTGTAGAGCTATGTTTTAGCCCTACATCCCAAAGTTCTGTCTTCCAGTGAAAAACGATCAGATTTGCGATTACATTGATATTGCAATAAATTGCAATCTATTTTTCCATATTGCAATACATGTTTATTGCAATATGTTTGATTTACCCCAATACCAAGCCCTATTTACTTAGACCAAAAACAAAACAATAACAGTATATTTATATGTGTTTCTGATAACCTGAGAAAGTGTATTTTAACCAGTTAACCTGGAATGAAATATTTTTTTGAGTGAGATCAGTTTTCATCAGAGAACAGAAAGTACAAAACCAATAGACAGTTGAGTCACATGTAAACAGTCCTGTTTATGTTACCTGTTGTTAGTGCCATAGTCATGTGACGCCAGTTATTTTCGTATTTCACTGTATAATTACAAAGCTTTGTATATGAATTATGGCTACATGTACTAGTGTGTACCATTGAAATTTTTAGCACTTATGTTTGGCAGATGTTGCTACATTTTTGTACATTGTGTATTAAAGATGGGGATAATTTAAAGGATGTCAGTTAAGAATTCCACACCTTTTATTTTCATTGTCACATTATGAAAAAATAGGTGTTGACCTATTGACCCTCAAATTTTCCACAGGATAAGGAAACCCACTCTGTTCCTTACTACTTACTGGTCAGTAACAATCACCACTCTCTGTTCCTTACTACTTACTGGTCAGTAACAATCACCACTCTCTGTTCCTTACTACTTACTGTTCTGTAACAATCACCACTCTCTGTTCCTTACTACTTACTGGTCTGTAACAATCACCACTCTGTTCCCTACCACTTACTGGTCAGTAACAATCACCACTCTCTGTTCCTTACTACTTACTGGTCAGTAACAATCACCCCTCTCTGTTCTTTACTACTTGCTTGTCAGTAACAATCACCACTCTCTGTTCCTTACTACTTACTGGTCAGTAACAATCACCACTCTCTGTTCCTTACTACTTACTGGTCAGTAACAATCACCACTCTGTTCCTTACTACTTACTGGTCAGTAACAATCACCACTCTCTGTTCCTTACTACTTGCTTGTCAGTAACAATCATTACTCTGTTCTTTACTACTTACTGGTCAGTAACAATCACCCCTCTCTGTACGAATTAACCTTGCATTTAGTGCATTATCGCTTTGCCTTCTTCCCATTGGTTGAGCTGCATAAAACAAGTTACTGTACTTTTTTGAATGGATATTTATTATACAAGTCATTGGTTGACTGTTAAGTGTAATCTTCGTATGATATTCATCATAGATTTATTTTCTATTGTTTGTGATGATTGGTTTATATTGGGCAGAAAAATACCTTTATAGATACAAACTTTTCAAAAAAGTGTAACAGAAACAAGCTTTAACAACTAGATATTAAAATTTTTCAAAAGAGAACACTTAAGCAGATCTTGATTGAATTTACTTTTCCATTTTGCTCGAAAAATTGTTCAAGGGGATGATGTCACAATTCTTGATACCTCAGTCCAGTGATGAGGAAGAACGAAAAGGTTGATAAGCCAATTGTCTCGAGTTTCAAATTCTATAGGATATATTTATATGTAATAGGCCATTCAACTTTTTGATGGGACATTTCGCGATAAGTGTTAAATATGAGTTGATTACATGCCAATAAAACCAATTACATGTAATGACATGCAGTATAGACATACACTTATTTCCCATTTTCAGAACAGTCAACTGTATACAAAGATTCTCTTCTTGACAGTTAAAAAACTGCAACTGTTTGCAGAAACATTTTAATTCAAGTTGTATTGTAATTGAAAATCACAACATAACAATACGGGAACAATTGATCAGTTTTAGACCAGAAGCACCCTTTACTATTTCTTTATTATTTTGTTGAAATGTTGAATGCATTGTTCTTTGTCCCTTTTTGAGGTGCAGACGTTTCTTCAACAGCATAATGTTTACCGGTACCTTAAAGATCCTCACCATTTGAAAAATTTTTTCAAACCATTTAGTTATAACAGTGCATTTTATTGGTTACCTATAAATACATGATGAATGACTGCACAGAACTTAAATATTCAGAACTCATCTGTAGTTTCCCTTTCTTATGGACACAGAAGTATAGCAAAATGTCTGAAGAAATTTTTCTGTTTTGTTGTATCTTGACACATGGTTTGTAAATAAATACAGTAAATTTCTTTGCATCATTTGCTTAACTTAAGGTGCATGAATTGTAAAAAGAATGGGAGATTTCCAACATTGATGCACATACCATATGTCACATGTCCTTCCTAATCTTTGTCAGGCATATCTTGGACAAACTTTTTTAAAATGTAAGACATCACAAAGTTTGATGAAGATGAGTCTGTCACACTCTTCATGTAGTATTACTAGGACTAGTCTGCTAGTCTTGTTAAAACTAAAACTGTAGTCGCCCGATCTTGTTAAGAACCGTTATGAACATGTATATTAAAATTTGAACAAAAGCCTCAGTTTTAGAAATATGTTTTGAAAAAAAGAAAGAAAGAAACTCTTCAGAGATATATTTTCTGGTTTTCACTTTCCTCTAAAGTAAACAGTGGTAAAAAAAGAAAAAGAACTTGAAGAAAATAATCCACCTTTCGTTAGTTGACATTTTCTCTCTTGGGGTATATGTAAGTACAATTGTCTTTGGAATAGTAAAATTTTTGTTTCTAACTGGTGTGACTAGTTTGTGATGAGGAAAAATTAAATTGGATCCCTGCCATAAACACAAGAATAGTTCAACAAAGAAATCATTCCTTCAAAATTTTTCTTTTTTTTTCTGAGAAACTTGGAGTCTGAAGACTTGTACATATAATAAAGTTCAGATTTCTTGAAAACTCACAGAAAGTGTCAGACATTCGGTTTGATAACTATGAATTCTACAAGACCAATCAAGCTTTTATCAGACCTAATAATTTTCTTGTCATTTTACGATTTTAAAAGAAAACAAGGTATTTTGCATTTGATCTTTTTTTCAACAACACAATAGTAAATCTACATTTAATTTCATAAAATTACAAATTTTCACATTCAGTTGCATATTCTAGAATAATGTGTCTTAAATTTTGTTCATTTTTTTCTTCTGATTGTTCATTTTTACTGTTAGTTTCCCTTTGTTATCCACCGTCTACCACACAATCCTCCACATTGACACCCCTTCCCTTCCCCCCTTACATTCCCATTCTCCCTTTTGACACCACCATACTCCACAATGCAATAATAAATTCTCCTCTAACACCATCATCCTGTGCAAGGACACTACCATCCACTACATTGACAAATCCTTCCCTATGACACCATCCTCCTTTCTTTAAATCTCCCCTCTAGATCTGTACTCTCTGGTATACTTGTTACTTTAATTGACCATGGCGAAACCAGTTATATCGTATCTAACTTAAGCAAATGCTTGCATAGTCGAAGAACATTTCACAAAACGTTTGCAAGACAAAGAAAGAAAACTGGTTCAGATATATTAGAAATTTTCTGAACAGTTTCATTTGGAAACGGAAAATACGAAAAAATCGTATTGAACTTGTACCGGACATCAGACCCGATTAAGAGATAGATTTTTGATATTTTTGTCGGACCTTCGTAAATTTTATCAGACAATCTGATAACTCCGAAACACTTTTCAAGAACTCGGATAAAGAATCTTTTATCTATTGCATCTATCTTATAACTACAGTACGTAAATTAGAAAGAAGAATTTATTATCTATTTTAGTTCTAACTAATGAGTTGAGATGGAATTACACTGTTCTCTCCCCTACCCCTTTATATACAGAAGTAAGTTTGCTATTTATATTATGGTCATTACACAGGATCATGATTACTGATTGACCTTTGGACTCGTGGTTTTACACACAGCATTCTTTTGTTCTCTAGTGGGGCAGAAAAACTGACCAGGTCAGGTTAACAACAATAGATTTGGTAGGTGACTAAAATACCAAAAAATGAACTGGGAATGAGTATTTGCGATTTTGCATATTGTGGGTGTGATTTCTATGGTTGTTTTGGTGTTACAGTTGGTGTAAGATGTGAGCCTCCAACTTTTCTATTGTAATTGTTTTATTATCTAGTGGTATGTAATCAAAGTACAGTCAAACTTCGATAACTAGAAGTAGAAGTGTAAGGCATTTTTGAATTCACTTCAAGTTTTGATATGTTTTAGTTTTTGAAGTTCCCCTGTTCTTTGTAAAATTAATAAAAAGGTTGTCTTGACTGCATGATTACTTCAGTTTCCAGGGGCTTGGGGTTTGAGTTTTTGACATTTAAATTATCATGGAAGACAGAACTTAATCTGTGTAGACTCTCTCCAATTTTGATATCTTAATAAAGCTCATTGGTGCATTTCAAGTTTTACATATATATGTATATCATCCATAAATTACCTATATATGCATACTATGTGTTTGACTGTATTGTAAATCCATTTTGTGATATTCTTTTATTGTTAATGTTTATAAGCATGTAATGGTTGTGGTGATCTCTGTTATGACAGTATATGTAGTATTAATGCATGTTTTAAAGCATGACCATGTATGCCTTTTGTAGCTCTGGTTATAGTGACCACTATAGGAGCCACAGATACCGATCTCGCAGGTAATGTGTTTATGCACATACATTTGAAGTTCAGTATAACTCAAAATTGCTGTACTTATTCAGAGAAATAGTTAATTTTTCTTGGTTAATCCTAATAACTTCCTTGATTAACTTGTATTTTGTTTACTTCAAGTTCTGCTGAATTTGGAGTTGATTCAAAGTGATTTACTGCTCAATTCACATTACTCAGTAGTCATATCAAAGTGATTTACTACTCAATTCACATTACTCACTTGTACAGAGTGATTCACTACTCAATTCACTTTACTCAGTAGTCAAATCAAAGTGATTTACTACTCAATTCACATTACTCACTAGTAAAAAAAAAATGATTTACTGGTACTACTCAATTCACATTACATGTACTCACAAGTCAGATCAAAAAGATTTACTACTAAATTAACATTACTATCTAGTCATATCAAAGTGATTTACTACTCAGTTCACATTAGTCAGTAGTCATATCAAAATGCTATTGTTTGTACAAATTAATGGATACAGTCTTCTAGAACAGAAGATAATTAACTTTGCAAAATAGCCACTTCATGCAGATAATTTAGATACCGGTTATCATCATACCCTCATTATTAATAAGATCAATCTACTGGTACAAGTAGAATTTTGAGCAGGTATTAATCTGATAAAGTACAATCAGACATTGTAGACTTTTTCTTGGAATCATATTTAATTTGTCATTTTATATCAAGTAACAGTCTTTGCAAGAAGTTTTTTTCACTATAAGCCCAAAGGGCAGGTAACAGACAAAATTCAGAAGCCTGAAAAATATTTCACAGGCCCGAAATCGTGAAAACTTCCGTGATACTTTGCTGAAGCATGGACAGTTAATGACTAGTTTGTCATAATCAGCTTTCTTAAGTTGGTGTAGACACTTGCCTCACTAAGGCCGGAAAGACAGGAAGCAAAATTATTGTCTCCTACAACATCACTTGGAGTACGAGAGTATTTTGGGTATTTGTGCCATTTTGGCATTTCATGGTCCCTTACTGAGGTCAGTGGTCACTGCCCCAGACAAACCTATGATTCTCCACATTCTCTGCCCTACACCATTTATAAAACATTTTACCTGACTCGGGTGTTGAATTCCCGACACAGGCACCCCTCGCACCAATGTGGCTGGAATTTCCTCTGTCGCGATATTTCATAACAACGCTTCGTCCCCTCATTTTCTTCATGCGATGGCGACGGCCGTTTCAGTGTCTTGCGAGAAGGATCTGCCCCCTCTTTATACTTCAGGAAAGGAATCATGACCTGTTATTATGCCCTGTTCACCTTCCAAAATTTTATATGCCTAGTCGGACCTGTGATCTCAAAATTTTACCTGCCCAGTCCCAATTTTACAAGCCTCGGACATCGGGCTTGTGCTAGCTTTCGAAGACTGAAGTAATACATTAGTATGTTATTAGTTAGAGACATTGTAACATTATCAGTTATCTGTGTATATCCTTATCTCATTCAATTATACCCCAACAACAGTACTGTTAGAGGGTGGGGATTATACTGTTCATCCATCCATTGGTATATGTAGATACTTTAAAAAAAAACTCAGCATGTTAATCCTGTTGGAGGGAACAGCAAATAGTATGCCAATCAAACCAGCATAAATGGTTCATCTGAATATGGACAGTGTAATGCATGCTTCAGAGTATCTGATTGACATTTCACTCTTCATTGGAACATATCAGTGTTTATGTCACACAAGGTTTTATCAAGACCTTGACCCAAAGTCACATCTCCAAGATCAAGGTCAGTGAGCCTATGACCATTATTATTATTGTAACACTTTGCTGCCAGAGGCAGACTTGGTTGGTTACCTCCTGCTTCCATGTTGCAGTAACTGAATAATTGTTTAAACCCACCTAATACACAGATTAACCAACCACTGTATTGCCAGGAGGATGGCAGAGACCGTTCTTGCTTATTTTATGAGACGGCGTTCCTTATGCTAGTATTGAAAATTTCACACTGACTTCAAACTTCTATATATTAGCTGATGAACATCTGAAAATAAACTGCAAATTCTTCTATAAATATTGTTTCATGTTAATTACAAATGTACTGCATTTTTGATTTCAAAATGTGAGTTGATCACATGTAAATCCTCAGTTGGTAATCCATTCATCTTTAATACATCTTTAATGTGTTGTCAGTGAAGCAACAAAATTAAATAAGTTACCATAACACCATGTCCATTTCCATCACACTTTTGTAAATAAGACTTGGAGGTAAGCATAATGATTATGCCAGAATTGAGCAGTTTAGTAGAAGATGGAGTAGTCAGATATCAAACAAGCCAATCATAAATAGTAAATAATAAAATTTTAAAAAAGATGATTATAATTGTTATATCACACTGTCTTATTACTTTAGCAATTTGTGGTTTTATTTCCACACAAATAATAAGCTACTGGTAGGATACCTGTCATATAAACCTGAGTTTTGTTGGCATCCCATAGTAGAAACTAAAATAGTGTCTTCATTGATAGCTGGGTAGACTTTACAAGTTTCAACAATATTAAAGTGAAACCTCAGTAAAGGTGTATGTATTGTCCGATTATAGCATGGAAAATAAAGCAGAAAAAGTCTAGAAAAAAAATAGGTGGGGGAGGAGGGGGGTTTAACTTGCAATGATTTTAGGTACGGATGTGCAGCTGGAGTCGCTGGCACCCTACCCATTCACATATTGAGTGAAGTGTAAAACATACCCATTCATACACTGACCATAGGCTTGCCATCAGTTTCTGTATTCCAGATTCTAGTGCAAAAATATCTTCTCTTGCTATCTCCACCTGTGTTTTACCTATTCATATATTTTGTGATTTGAAAGATATCCATTTATATATATTTGAAGGGAAAATGATACCCATTAATATATTGGGTGGCCTTAAAAGTATACCCCATTCCAGCCGCACGTCTGTATATACCTTTATATAGGAAGTTATCACTATACATTGACCTTCTCTTTACACCGATCTTCTCTATAAACTGACCTTCATTATACATTGACCTCTCTACACTGACCTTCACTATACACTGACCTTCTCATATGGGTGAAACAGTCTTTGTGTGTCATTAAACAAACTACATGTAATACATTTAGAAATGTGTAAATGATGAACATCTGCTTGTGCTGTCTGTAATACACTGTTATTTGTGAATGCTGTCTGCTTGTGAATGCTGTCTGTAATACACTGTTATTTGTGAATGCTGTCTGCTTGTGAATGCTGTCTGTAATACACTGTTATTTGTGAATGCTGTCTGTAATACACTGTTATTTGTGAATGCTGTCTACTAGTGAATGCTGTCTGTAATACACTGTTATTTCTAATGTATCTAACTATAGTATCACTTAACATTGAATTTAGTTTTAATCCATCTTTGCTAATGATGTATTGTGTTCCAGTAAGCTTTTCATATCTTTCATATACTGCTGCATGTATGCATGTTAAGAATTTAATTAAAACCTTAGCAGCTAGGTGTTCCATTATCAGTGGTATTTTCCTTGTATTAAATAGAATGAAAACAGGTTGATTGTACAAATCTACAAGACTACCCAAGCTGTTTACAAACAGCTTGTATCTTAACTCCATTAAATGTTGGCTAGTTTCCGTCCTTGATCAACTGCACCAATTTCTGTTTGTACAGTGTGTAAATAATAGTCACAGAATATAGTGGTATAGGTGGAACTGCTTTACTCAGTCTGTAATCATTAAATGGTTCAGTCCAATAACTGGACTGACTGGAAGTTAGATAGTCTTAGTCTTCTCAGTGAATATTTGGTCAGAGAAGCACATTGTAACATTTAGAATTTTTGAAAAGAAGTCTGGTTCATCTATGGCTCAGTTACATTTATACTTCAAAGAGAATAAGAGTTATGCTTCTTTGCAGATTGTTTAGTAGTTTTAGCATTGCTTTGAAAGTGCTGAAAAGTAAAATATTAGCCTGTAAACAGTGGGATTTCTTTCTTTCTTAAATATGATTGAACAATGAAATTATAATAGCGATATATTTTTAAGTTGCTTGATAATATTGAATAACACACCTGTTACTACTATGAATTATAGTAAAAAAAAACATATGCCATCAGTTCATGTTGCATTTGAAGGGAATCAGTAAATGGATCTCTTTTAGTATTTATTTTGAAGCTTTGATATAAGAGTCTATCAGACATCACAAGGTATTAGGTGTATTAAAGTTAGGGGCTTGTTGGTTGGATGGGGTAAATTTTCAAGTAGAAAATTATTGTAGTTTTTAGCTCACCTGAGCCATAGGTTATCATATTATCATAGTGTGCCCTTCATCCAAGCTCTGTTTGTCATGATCAGGGTGTCTCAAGAAGTATTGTCCATTTCGAAATCAAAATGTTGACTTTTTTGGACATTTGTTAAGATTTTATTGAGTCGGCGAAGCCGCACTCATTGCAATCACTTTCTTTTCAGGGGTTATAACTTTCACTACTGATATAGAGCTTACTACGCCACTAAAAAATAAAGTGCCGAAAAATTACTGATGTTGTCTTAAAAATTCTTGATCAGCACAATGTACCTTTAGCTCAGTTAATTTTAGCTAAACATAAACTAGTTTCAATAACTCGAAAAAGGAGTTGCAATATTGTTTCGCGTAATAATATGTAGTTGTGACTACTTTACCATGTGTTTACCACCGACACCGTCGGATGTACTCGATTGTGTAATTCTCCGGACAAAGCATTTGTCTTGATCTTGTATCGCTTGTTTTTATCGAGATATTTCAATTAAAGTTTTCCCCAAAATGTTCTGGAACTTTAGTTCCTCTTCACATATATGACAAATTTAAAGATCGATCTTCCCGCATTTCCTCTGATAATGAAAATGCAATATAAATATTTAGGTAAATGTTGTATGTTTCTAAATATAAATGATGTTCAAACATTATGAGAATCGTGAATAAGATGGTTATTTAATGTCCCACTTGAAGGAATGTCGTTCCTTGGCTCAGCTTCGACTCGTGACAACAATGCAGTAAAACTTGTTGCCATGAAGTTGTCGATTGCACGTTCATTTCGGATACAAGCAATTGCAAACTCTCTGCTGTAAGATAGTATGAAGAGAGCAAATTTTATTAGCATTTTGTACATAGGTATAATGACGATGTAGTTGCAACAAAGACCTGTATTTTAACATTTCATTGTAGTAATTGTAATTGGAAAGAAATGGAAAAAAACTTCCATAATTTTATATATGAAATAAGGTAGGATAAAGAACCTAAGGTTCTCTACTAATGTTGTTAGTTTTCAACTAGATCTGTCAAGGGATGGATCTAGGGTGGGGGCAACATAGGCCTCAGAAAGTACCCTTTTTGACAAATATTTTCTTCAGGATAGATCAACGGAATGTATCAGAATGATACAAAAAGATGTCGTAAGAAGTGGTGTTATTTATGGTTTCCTTCAGAAATTAAATTTTTGACACCTTTTTAGGCTTGGTCTCATTTTTAGCAGAGTTGCAAAATTTGGCACTAAATTTGATATGGAGTAGGTGGCAGACATCAACACTTGATTTCTAGACTATAACTCTAACAAGTAATTAGATACAGTAATGAAACTTCACACACATACTCCCCTTAAGCTGCGGATGTACTGTATTGATTTCGGAATCTAAAGGTCGAAGGTCAAGGTCATAGGGCCTTGATGAGTGACAATGGTTTCCAGGTAATAACTCTGTTTGCATTCCAACCATTGTCATTTAACTTCACACACATACCTCCAAGGAGTCGTGGATGTACTCTATTGATTTTAGGATCAAATGGTGAATGGTCACGGTCATAGGGCTTTGATGAATGTATAGAAAATTTTTGCAACTCAGCATATTGCATCTTTGATACGACGTTTTTGTTTACAATATTAAGTTTTATTTCAATTGTTGAATTAACATCTTCACATCACTGCCTCTTACATACTACAGCAGTGTAGCTAACATACCTCAGTATTAAAAGAGAGACCTTCATTACATATCATATACAAATACTGATAAAGGCAGTATAATAGTGAATACAAATTCTTATGTATGTGTGACTTTCACTGTTTTTGTTTTTGGGGTTGGTTTTTTCATCCTTTTTGCTGTTTGTTAATCAACATTGACTTGTGTGCTGTAGTCAATCCACTGTTAAGATTTCACATGTAATTTCAAAGGAAAGTATGATAAAACTATATTTTTCTGAAAAATAGATTAAACCAATGTATCTGATTCAAACCAGTTTTGGAAATACACTTGTTCATGAAGAGACACGGTTACTATAGATTTTGAGGTCAGAGGTCAAGGTCACAAAATCCTTCATTTGGGATTTTTTTTTTAATAAAAACACGATACTTCTGACTGAAACCAAATTTCTATTTGCACTAAGTTATGGAAAGTGCAAGATGCTTAATGATTTATGAGGTCAAAGGTCACTACAGTATTTGAACCATACAATGAAAGTTCACCTTCCACATGGCGGTTATTTAATGTGCTGGCACTGGTAGGGACATGCATTAGATTACCATACTTTCAGAACTCTTGTTTAAGTATGAACTGTTCTTGTAATATAGGAAACATTGATTTTAAATAGAACAAAAGAAGTAGGAGTGAAGTTATAATAAGTACGGAAGTGCAATGTTCAAAGTTCAAGGTAATATTTGATACAGGAAATGCTGAATTCCTGATTACCTTTCATATTGGTGGTAGTGACTGTACATTCATACTATGTTTCTTGTCTATAATTGAGTTAGAGACAGTTTTACTTTATCCACTTAACTTTTTACAGTGATTCTGTGACTGAATATTATAAAGTCCATGTTACTATACAAATATAATGTATGAAGAGTGCTAGTGTCACCAGGATGTAAGTGACGTTCTTATCAGTTTGCAGGAAATCAGCACTTGACTCAGGGTTTCTTCCTGTTTGATCTGATGTGATTTAGTTATACACAGAATTTTTTCCCTTGTTGTAAATACATATCCATGTTTTTGGTTCTCTTTTCCTGTGTCATGTCTTAAACTTATTTGGATTTATAATCACAGTATTACACAAATGTTTCACAATGATACAAAGTTGCAAATGGATCTGGAGTGTGGATAGTGTTACGCTGTTGCCATGGGACAAACTTTAATATGTGGTTGTCATAAGAGGTATGTCTTTTGTTGGTTGTCATAGGAGGTATGTCTTAAGTTTTGTTGGTCGTAATAGGTGGTATATATTTTAACTGTTGTCATAGGAGGTATGTCATTTGATGGTTGTCATAGGAGGTATGTCATTTGATGGTTGTCATAGGAGGTATGTCATTTGATGGTTGTCATAGGAGGTATGTCTTTTGATGGTTGCCATAGGAGGTATGTCATTTGATGGTTGTCATAGGAGGTATGTCTTTTAATGGTTGTCATATGAGGTATGTCATTTGATGGTTGCCATAGGAGGTATGTCATTTGATGGTTGTCATATGAGGTATGTCATTTGATGGTTGTCATAGGAGGTATGTCTTTTGATGGTTGCCATAGGAGGTATGTCATTTGATGGTTGTCATAGGAGGTATGTCTTTTGATGGTTGCCATAGGAGGTATGTCATTTGATGGTTGTCATAGGAGGTATGTCATTTGATGGTTGTCATATGAGGTATGTCATTTGATGGTTGTCATAGGAGGTATGTCATTTGATGGTTGTTATAGGAGGTATGTCATTTGATGGTTGTCATAGGAGGTATGTCATTTGATGGTTGTCATAGGAGGTATGTCATTTGATGGTTGCCATAGGAGGTATGTCATTTGATGGTTGCCATAGGAGGTATGTCTTTTGATGGTTGCCATAGGAGGTATGTCATTTGATGGTTGCCATAGGAGGTATGTCTTTTGATGGTTGCCATAGGAGGTATGTCATTTGATGGTTGTCATAGGAGGTATGTCTTTTGATGGTTGCCATAGGAGGTATGTCATTTGATGGTTGTCATAGGAGGTATGTCTTTTGATGGTTGCCATAGGAGGTATGTCTTTTGATGGTTGTCATAGGAGGTATGTCTTTTGATGGTTGCCATAGGAGGTATGTCTTTTGATGGTTGTCATAGGAGGTATGTCTTTTGATGGTTGTCATATGAGGTATGTCTTTTGATGGTTGTCATAGGAGGTATGTCTTTTGATGGTTGTCATATGAGGTATGTCATTTGATGGTTGTCATAGGAGGTATGTCTTTTGATGGTTGTCATAGGAGGTATGTCTTTTGATGGTTGTCATAGGAGGTATGTCTTTTGATGGTTGTCATAGGAGGTATGTCTTTTGATGGTTGCCATAGGAGGTATGTCTTTTGATGGTTGCCATAGGAGGTATGTCATTTGATGGTTGTCATAGGAGGTGTGTCTTTTGATGGTTGTCATATGAGGTATGTGTTTTGGTGGTTGTCATAGGAGGTATGTTTTTTAATGTTTATCATAGAAGGTGTGTCTTTTGACGATGCTACAATTTTTGATAAAAAGATGATTACAAAAGTTAAATGGATTCAGAAGTGTTGGCTTTTAGTATTTCTTTGTGTAAAAGAATAATTTCCTTTTTGAATATTTATAGTACTAACTAATTAAGCATTTTAAATGATTGGTTTAGTGTTTATTGCTAGTAATATGAAATGCATCAATTAGCTTTACTATTGCCAGGGTACTTTTATGTTGTGTTCACAGATAGTGCGCTTTATCTGCAGTATCTTGATGTTCCTAGTTATATATAAGACTAGCCTGAGTTGGCTACAGCTGGGAGTCTGAAACTGTGATAGTCAGGGGTCCAGAGGGAGTAGGACTATTATCCCATGGGCAACATGGGAGTTAGCTAAGCTCTGGTCATTATATGTGCAAGCACATAAACCCTAATGGTTTGGAGAGGGATTTTACATGAAGTTTTTATAATTAGTTTGATTGTTGCTTTTGTCAGTTGCAGGTTTTATATATGTATCTTTATATCAATAGAATATTGGTACTCAAATTGGTAACCTTATCAGTAATTTTATGTGATAAACCATCCATTATAAATCTCTAGTAGTAATCAGGTCAGTAATGGAAAGTGTTTTATGTGATAAACCATCCATTATAAATCTCTAGTAGTAATCAGGTCAGTAATGGAAAGTGTTGCAATGCCATATGTTATATATATATTTATAGCAGTGACAGAAACAGAGGTGGTAAGAGACGCAGAGATTATTCACATGAAGATTACAGAGACAGATCTAGGGAAAGGTCAAGATCATTGGAACGTTCAAATGGGTATCAGAATGGTTCAGAAAATGGCAGTCGTTATCATTCAAGAGATGACAGTCATCACAGTCGACCACGACGACATCGGCATAAACGTCATCGGCGTAGTTACAGACATCGTCGTAGAAGTACTTTCTCGCAGTCCAGTCAGGTAGGTCAAGGTCATCTGAAGTTGCTTAAATCCTTAACATGAATTGATCCCTCTCATAGTTTGACCATTTGAAGATCAACAACTTTTCTCTGTTATACTCATTGTAAATTTATGATAGTTTTCAAATGACAATAAAATTTACTTGCAAACTCATATTGTGTGGACTAAAATTTTAAAGATTGTACTGGTATGATTTGATTTTATGTTTTATCAGATTTGTTTCTGATAGTGGAGTATTTGTTAAATTCTTTGATAAAGTTTTTGATCTTCGGTTGAACAACAAGGGGTTAAGGGGGGTCACCATATATGATCAATGTTTTCTGTCAAATTGTAGGAGACTATAGTGGGTAAGTATTAATTTTCAAATATAGTTTGAAGCCAATTATAGCTGAGAGCAAGTACAGAGCCCAATGTACTTATATGACTTCGTAGTGTTTGTTATGGGCACTTTTGGGAGGACTCCCCTGATAAAACCAATATCTCTGTAATGGGGAGATACAGTTAATTTCCCATTTGATAACATATCATTGACAATGTTCACAAAAGAACAGATGTCACTATTATGTGAGAATGATTACAAACAAATTGCATAATAGCTGATATTTTAGACTGATACAACTTCTCTTTGTAAGATATATAATTCATCTAAACGATTTTCCCCATGATAATCTTTTGAATTATTAAGCAATCAAATAGTGCATCTCACCAGAAGTGAAGATATGAGTATTTATGTCAGTGTCTCCTCTATGGAAACACTTGTCTTTATCCAAGATCAATTCTACTCCCAGTGTCATCCAGTTGTGGACTCATTGATTTTTTTCTGCCAGACTTTTGATAGCCTGTGCTGTAAAGTAGTTTAACATGTAGAGGAGGGATACGCTTGGTTCTTAATTATCTTTCTTTTATTTTTGGAATTTGTGTGAGTTTTGGACACTATGCTGTGCATCATGTAAAATATCAAAGACGCTGTGTGGCATTCTCTTTGTAAAGACGCTGTGTGGCATTCTCTTTGTAAAGATGCAGACCCTTTATGATAATAGTTGTATAGTTTGGAGAAAATGTGAAATAATTATTAATGGTTGCTTGGATTTAACAGATTTAAAGCATTGCATCATGGTTCTACAGATGTTTGTGAAGAACGTGGGATACTGGAAATTCATCAGTCTTTGTAAATTGGTCAGTGAATGAAGTTTGACTTCATGTTTTGAACAGTACTTTCGAGTTATGGGATGGTTTTAAGAACTCATTAGGATATTTACGATGGTTGAAGAACACATCATAAGGAAGTACTCCACTCACACTTGAATAGAGTGACTCATTGAGGGATACTAACACATACTGAGTCATTACTGTAATAAGAGAATAAACATACCTTATTATACACATGTGAGAAAAGGCAGCATGATCATACATATGCTGTCTAGAAGCTCTAGATGAGGTAAACATGGCTAGAAGAAGTGTGAACACTCTGGTAATGATGTGAAGTGACCTAATCTACTGCATATTATTCCATAAGTGCCAATGACCTATGACTGACTACCAGTGCTTCATTTCTTACCATATCTACACCATTAAAGATTATAATTATTTATCATCTCGAAGTCTTGTGTTAAAGAAATATATTTTCTTTAATTAATTTAATTTGATTAATTTAATTTTAAATCTTTAATCATTCATAACTACTTGATGTTTGTGAATTATAATAAACAGTATATTCAGATCCTGTCATTATATTAAAATAAGTTCATAAATACAGATTTTATCCCATTTGTAGTACTTGCAAATTTTAGAAGAATAGTATAGATGTGTTTAACAACTTCATAATGAGGAACAGAGAAATACTAGTACACATTTTTGAAAATTCAAATATTAACAAAAAATTTTTTTATTTAGTATCTTGGATGATAAAACATACTTTCCACGCTTATTATTCATATGAAGAAAGTTTTATTTTTATGAGATAATACTATATCCCTAACTCTTCATTTAAATTCAGCATTAACGAAAAAAATAAAATTCTTTTAAAAAGCCTCATAGAAGAGTCTATATAAATAGTTGTTGATGGATAGGGTAGACTTGGCTGCTACAGGGAGGAAGAATGTGTGGTTCTAACTCTTTGTGGTAGATGCCATTGCTATAAGTAATATGATTTACACACATTTCCTGTAGAGGCCCCCATAGGGACTGTCTGCAACAAATAGGCCATACTAGCAAAATCAAATAGGTCAAGGGCCTCTTAGATCTGAAATGAATTAAATACAGGAAGAGAGCATTGTTGAAATTGTATTTGTGCTCCAGTGTTGGTTGACTTAACAATAATTTAATGTGAAATGTGAAAGCCAAGTGCTGGGAAACAAAGGGAAGAGATAGCCATAGTCAGTAAGGATATGCATCCTATTATGATATCAATGCTGTGTGTTTAGACAATGGATCAGTATTGCCAGGAGGGGGCTTTGTTTATCTTAAGAGTGTGATGTAAAGGATAAGCATGATCATGGTAGATGTGGCACCCTACTGGGCCCCCAGATGTGGAGCCAGTCTTGCTCTCTATGTGAGTCTATTTTTAGACAGAAGCAGTATGGCACTGTAGTGATAACTTGATCCTTACTTACCCACAGGAGTGTGTGCACATCACTCAGACTGCCTACCAAATATTCGCTTACCTTCAGAAGGCGGTAGCCATCTTGTTTCTCAAACTTTCTTCCTTCTTCTATTGGATTTATCAGAAATTTGTGATATGGATGAGTACCCCATAGTGTAGAGGAGTTAAAAGAATAAGAAAACTTTTTCTTTGAGGAACTGCTTGGGACATGTGTAATGAATTAATTATTTCCTCATTTTCGAAAATGTGATCATTCCAGACATTCCAGATTTTGATAGACAGTGTATATAGTAGAGTAGATAAGTTCTATTTCTTTTTGTTGGATTTATTATTTACTAGTGTGCATCCTTTCCCACTTTATAAAGACTTACAAAAGGTAGAACAATCCAGAGGATCTAGCTGGATTATTGATACTGTGTGTGTGGAGTAAGCTAAGGAGAAACTTGTACTGGTTGGTTAGGGAATTGGATGACTCTGGAGTAGAGGATAATGCGAGTAGATTACTTGCAGACATCCAATCCAATAGGAGAATGGAGAATGCCTACCACAAACACTTCCCAGAGTTCTAATTATACTGCCACAGCAACCGCTTTGAGCCGGTATGGTGGCGGTAACTATGGTAATACCACTTACCTAAGTGGTGCAGGTGGTGTTACTGCTCTTGCAGGTCATGATGAAGGTACCTTACATAACCCTATCTTTTCATCGGTGAGTTTTCTGTCCTTTAAAAATAAATGCCATGTAAATAAATTGTTATATATATATTTATCTAAAAATTAGAATTAATTTAAAGTAAATGTCATTATTGAATAAGGATTTCAATATTTTTTTAATCTTACAAAGAGAATGTTATATCAGCTGAAAAGATTAAAATCTACTTCTAAACAAGACTGTGATCATAGGTCTATCTAGCTTATATTAAAACTCAAGTCCAAAATCAGGCTTCATAGCAAATGAAAGTCACAAAAACTGTAGCTAAGTTTGACCTATGACCTCAGTTACTATCCTGACAAAATGAAAGTAAATTCACTTTCATTCTTAAATCCATCTACTATATTGTAATGATATTGATTCATATATATGATAATTGCCATAACATAATATGAACCAATCTTTACTTGGGCCTGTCTCTCCATTATTCTATCGCATATGTGCACCTCCCGTCTGCTGACATTCAACATTCTGTCATGTGAAATTGAAAATGGCTGCCTGAACACGACACTCTCCCCGACCTTGACCTTGGTGCTGAATTGTATTACCATTGCGTGTTGCTGCAACCATGGTGTGCTGGTGATGTGAATTTGGTGTGTTGGGGCGATGATGGTGTAGGAAAGAAAAGAGAGTGAAGGACGATGTGTTCAAGATGACGACGAGGGACATCTGATTTATCAGCCAGGGAATGTTCTACAAGCTAGATGTACACACCATTTCGTAATGTTTAGCATAGCATTATATTGAATATTGTGCATTCTCTTCTTCATTGCAATAGTATGGCATATGGCTGATATGCAAACCCTTAATTTTTTTTTTTCATATTTTCATGACACTCCTTCTGTTTGCAGATGTTTTATTTTCATGTTTTCCAGCTAAGAGCCCCCTTGTTTAGACAAAAACAGGAAAAATAGTCTTTCTTATGATAGGATTGAACATTTAATGAAATGAATAAGTTTTTATTTCAAGAAATTGGAGTAAATAAATATTTCAACATGGAAGTTCCTGAGATACTGTTTTTCAGTTTGAAGTGAGCAGTTATGATTATTTTCCCTTAAATCTAGCACATTAAAAGCATGCCAATCTATACACCTGGATTTTGTCACTATCTTTTTAGGAGTCTCTTGTGTTGCAAGCAATCAAGTACAGTTTTCTGTGTCAGTATAACACAGTGTTGACAGTTCAATTCATTGTCTTGCAATGTAAGGGACTTTAAAGGATTGAGCATGCACTATCACACACCACTTCTACTGGTAATGATTGCAAGTTTCCTTCATTTTCAGATGAAATTCTTTCAACTCTTGGTGAGGGAACATTTGGAAAAGTAGCAGAAGTAAAAGATATTACGTAAGTATATTTATACATATGTAAATGTTTTTTGAATGTTAAAGTATCATTTTGTGTCTCCTCCAAAGCATAATGGAACTTCTGCATTACTCTGTATATTTTGTTCCAGAGGTCTGCCATAACTCTTTCATTTTGTTCACAAGAACACATCATTTTAGTATTAGTATATGACAGTTTGATATTCTAGTAACATTTTCAATCTAGTAAACAGTTGACCATTTCAGTACACATTGCCATTGTAGTTCACTTTTATTCCCTTGTAAACAATTTGGCCATTGTAGTATACATTGTAGTTGTAGTACACGCCGTTGTAGTACTCTACCGTTGTAATACACATCGCCATTGTAGTACACATCAGCGTTTTGTACATATTTCAGTTCTAGTAAACAATTTAGCTGTTTTAGTACTTGTATATATTGCCATTTTGGTACATATTGCCGTTTTAGTTACAAATTACTGTTTTAGTAACCAATTGACCATTCTAGTACACATTCCCGTTGTAGTAAACATTGCTTTTCTAGTACACTTTTCCGTTCTAGTAAACAATTAACTGTTCTTGACTTTTTGTACACACTGCCATTTTAGTAAACTTTTAGTAAGTTACTCACTTAAATTGAATTTTCCTATAGGAAAACGTCATATTAAGTAAAATATCTTATATTTTCTACTTTTTGGGATTTGAATCATTAATTTTTAGTCAATTGCGTAAATTCTTATCATCGCTTTCTTCGTTTTTTGTTTAAATTTTATCACCAAACTGCCCTTCAAAACTAGTTGATGCCTGTAAATGTTGTTTTCAGATTGGATCAGCTATAAATAACGAAATTTCGCTAGTCGGTGTGCTTATTTCAATACTTTATGTTCTGCAATAATCATGCGATCAAATTTGCTAAATGACCTCATCTATGTGCACTATCAGTACTTTGATATTATGGTCTTCTGAAAAGAGAGGGTAATCTACTTTAAAATTTACATACTCTAGCATTTTCTCCAGGGACTGTTCTTTTAATCAGAATTTTTTCATGAGAGAAATCGAAATTCAGTATTATTCTAATGGTACTGAACATGAATTAGGAGGTGCCATTGAGCTATGGTTATATAGTTCCTCTTGTAATGATCACTGGCAAGCTGTCAGGTACAGATATACTTTAAACAAAGGCCCGATCTGTACAATCAATCGGCACGGTTCGCTGTATGGAATGGTGATCTCATCCTGTGTAGAGTTATTCACTGATAACTAAGCACCCTGCCAAGATGCTAGGCTCTTGAACTGTAAATGAATTCGCTTTTGGTTTACGTTTCTGAGATAACTTCATGAAATATACATTCAATACGAGCACTAATCATTCATATATACTATAGGAATCACCCAGGTCGCCCCCCCCCCCCTGTCCGGTTAAGATGTTTAACAAAGCAAGTTTCTCAAAATATACCAGTGAGACATCTATTACACTTGTACCAGTGATGTAACTTGGGACGAATTATTCCATGTTTTAACTTTGTTGCCGGGGGGGGGGGGGGTATCTAATTTATATTTTGTTCTATAGACTATAGTGATTGAATGTTAAGAGATTAATTTTGCAGCACTATTTATAATGTTCCTCCAACAGTCCTGGTTTATTTAAGTTGCTGTCATCTCGATATTGTTATGTAAGATACTAGATACTAAAAGGTCCGGCAGTTCTATGTACGTTGAATTCGTTATCGAGTAGTGTCCATGTGTTCTGATTGTCTGTATTATACTACAGTATTTGCGTATAATGTGCATCAGTCCTGGATAGACCGGGTCATGATAACCGTTCGGTTTGCTAGGTCTTAATCGAGTCGTAGTATAACATCAGTTTAGCAGACTGTGTCTACCGTTCTTGGACCTCTTGACTATCGTTTTTAGAAGGCTTTCTGATAGTTATTGATTTTAGACATCTCACTTCACGTGTCTTCTGTATGAGTTGTAAAATGTTTTCTCTGAACGAATTCAACTTAATTACTATATTTGCTCTCGCTGTTGAAGATTTAGGTAGAAAAACTTTACGCGTGAAAAATAGTTTCTTGTTTGATTGAAATGAGCAGCAAGCAGGGCAAAGAACTAAAATTGCAAAAGCAGTAGATTGACTTCAACAAAATTAAAATACGGTCTGTAGTTGTTGGTGATAAAGATGTGTACGAATTTTCTGTCCACTACCTCTCAGAATGCGTAGAAAATGTGGAAAACCCCCTTTATTGTCGTCAGATGGACAGACAGATAGACAACCAGAGTCCAGTATAACCCTCACCTACCATTTCTTGTGTTGCATCGGTATATTAGTGATAAGAAAACGGAAATAATACTATTTTTCTATGAATGTGTACGCCTAGGTGTCAAGGTGGGTTGATTTGTTGAGCACAAATTGCCTGAAGATTCCTACTTCGGCCTACTCTGCATTTCACACTGACGTCAAGATTAACGTAGTAAATCTGTTATAACAAATTTGAGGAATATATGAATTTAAGAATTCTTTATTTCGAATTTAATTTGTAAAAACGAATTTCAAAATCTGTTAAAACGAATTCAACAAATTTGTTATAACAGATTTAATTCGTTATAACGAATTCCTCAAATTTATTATAACAGATTTAATTCGTTATAACGAATTCATCAAATTTGTTAAAACGTATTTAATCAGTTTTAACAAATTTAAGAATTCGTTATATCAAATTCAGAAATATTTTTGATAGATCCTAAATGGGCTTCCGTATATATCCACTACGGATAACTTAGGAAATAGAAATGAAAGAGAATCCCTCCTTAAAAACGCCCGTAATTGCATTTTCATGATGTATATTTCATCTAAATGATGATGACAAATTCTGTTAAACAAATGTATTAGTTGAGGTTTGAGTGCTTGAAGGTAAACACTCGTCCTGATCTGACGCATTCTTTGGTAGATGTTCATAACAAAGTTTACGTATATTTTACACTTCGGTTTCCAGTTTTAGTGCCAATACGTAAACAGTATGGTATAAGTGTAAACTTAAAGGATTTGTTGTCTTCATCTGTATTTATTATTAAAGGAAGGCGAGTGATGTGATGGTTTATCATGATTTCCTTTGGGTCAAAGTAACGCAGTAATTAACGAGAGTCGTGATTGGCTGATGTGATGTAGGGTGAGAGGGACTACTATTTCAGTGTATCAGGAGCTGTGGTTGGATGAAATTATTTTATGAATCTATAGATAAAGATTGATTCTGCTGTAAAATCGTGAATTTTATCACATTTCGCTAATGAAAAAATTGTATGACCTAAAAAGGGGTTGTTTACATTTGAATTTTGGCAAACTTTTGGGGATGACCCTCTTCCAGCATGATTTTCTCGAAATTAAGGTGGATAGCCTATGGTAAACTGTTCAAATTCTGATAGAAGAGGGTCTGGCAAACATTTTGATATATGGATTATATATAGCTAAGATGTAGAAAGTTGTGTAAATCTTGCTGGAAGTTTGGAAATTTAACATGGGACCCTATGGGAAATGGAATTACTGTACTTTGACCTTTGTAACCCTTCAACCGGGAATCAATATACTTGTATTTCTGATAGAGTGTTACCGCTTGGGAATCACGGACGCTTTTGTGATCTTTACACAATGATCACATTCTGTGACTATGATCTCCTCGAGCTCGATACCAAACATTGCAGAAATTTATAGAAAATTTTTCTATATTGAGACATCGTAGTTCTAAATTAATTTAAATGATACATTTGGTTAAGCGGTTTAGAGAGATTTTGTATTGATTGGTGGCTGTGATACTTTGGTAGACAATGATCGTTTCTGTGGGTAGCCGTTGACGTGACATGAACGGCTGATTTGGCACGTTCAAGGTCCGTAGCTGCCAATAGCGAGGGAGCTAGACAGCTACTCAAAAGCTTGTAGGCGAAGTACTGTTCATCATCAGAACAACAAACACACAAATCAGTAAGAAATAAATGTTACATTCATACCATATTAACATATGTTTTGTCATCAGGCAACATCGTAACTGCGTATTTTTTGTATAGAAGAACGCAGCAACGTAAAAAGAAACTCATCAAGACAAACATGAGGCATGTTGATAGATATAAATATGTACATGTTTACATCATGTCGTGTGTAGGTGTTTTCCTATGGGTTTTAAAATAAAATACCTCCTTCCCGAAAAAAGCGATTTGCCAGTTTAAGATTGTACCCTTCTGTGATCGTAATGTTTAAAAATTTCAGGTTTTTTGTTTTACTCAAAAGAACTTTCTGTATCTGTTCATTATGTCATTATACTGATAATATTCTTGCGATACAGTGGGTTTTTTTTTTGGGGGGGGGGGGGCATTTCCGTATTTTATTTCGTATGAGGAGGGTCAATGCTACAATTTTTAACAATTTTTATATTATGTAGAACAACATTGAAAAGTCAACGTGACAACAGGATTTCTCATTTCGTCTCCAAAAATCAATGAATAACAACGGCAGTTTTTCGATTAGATTATTTAATGAAGTGTTATTGTATCAGCGAAAGACTTCAAATCTTTTGATTAAGTTATTTATATAAATGAAAGGTATACATCAACGTTAATCATATTCATTTTTTGGCTTGTATGCAGCATTTAATCATGTTGAAACATATTTTCATACATATTTTTGGAACCTTCTTTCATTGCCGTATAGACATGGTAGTGTGTCGGTGTACTCATAATAGTTTTTCTCGGAAAGCTGGAATTCGTATCAAGGACAGTGTATTATGACATATTTAGTTTATTAGCAGATTTGAATATGCATAACGACTACTGTTGTAATTATTATACATACTTGAATATCAAAAAATTTCAAATATGTCATAGGACAATAGGCTTAGCGCACTGTCCAGACCAAGACTACAGCTTGTCAAATGTCGAACCATGCACTTACAGTGCTAGCAAGATAAGAAAATGTCATAGATTCTCAAAGTGTGAAAAAACCCCAAAGTCTGTCAATATCTTAAGTAATCGGCCTGTCTCTTTATGCTTCCAATTTCACCCCGTTTTCTGTTTGCTTTTAATTTGGTAGCCAATGCGCTCAAACACTTGGTTTTATGTGTGTGCGATTTTTAAAAACAGTTGCGAATGTCTATGTATTTGGCAGTCTAAGTTATAGTTCTGTGTGTAAATAAATTGTGATGCTAAATTGGGCTATCTGTCGTTTATCTGTAAGTTACAGCATCGTGGAATGTTCTTTAGAATACATATATATCTTCCATCGAGATAAAAGTTGCCATAGAAACTGCGTATGTAACGGTGTGGGAAGATAAGCGATCAAGTTTCCACGTCGTCACTATAGTTCAACAAGTGATCGAAAAAGCGCGAAATCTATCCCGTTCTGATAAGAAATAATGTTTGATCTAGACGAACTCATGGTCATGCTAGTTGAATTTCTGACGTTTGAGGAATTTGCCAGCGTATTCTAATTCAAATACTTAATTCATTGTTAAGGTGTACTGAAATGAAGATCTGTCAATGAATGGAGCAAACAATGGAATATTAACTTGACCTGTTCTCGGCCATTTGATGATGTGTTTAATGCCAGTCTTGTTAATATAGCTTGAATTATGATTAATGAAAACACGAGTAAAAGAGAAGAAACAAAACGATTTTGTTACACACAGAATCGAGCTTATTGTAATTCCAAACTATGAAGGACATCAGCATCAAAACACAGTGTAACATATGCATATGGTCATGCCGTATGGTATGATTTACGTTGTTAGCATCCATACTCCTCGCTAGCACACGACAGGGTCTGTGTAAACAGATAGTAGGTGTATCCCAGGGGTGATTAAGATTCTATCATTGACGTCTGCATGCTTGCCGACACGTGTTCTTCAATGCAGGCTATTACTGAATTCATCAGTGTTTTATATAATGCCGTCAAATCTGCGTAGATTAATAAGCGAAACGGCTTTCATGCTTCTTTAGCCACATTACTCATTTTCATTGGCATCCGAGGTATGATGCAGCATATTAAGTGCAGTGTAATACAGTAGGATTTTCTTTTTAAAATGGCAACTATAATATAAGTAGTTGGAAAAAAGGCTATATTTGTAGTTAACAATATTTAACAGATCTTTCATGGTTTCTTAGATAGCTTTTCCCGAAATAAAGAAAATGCTATAAGACTGGTACTGTGAATAAGACTATACATAGGGCCTTTGTCTTGATGCACTGTGAGCGTGAAACTATACATAGGGCCTTTGTCTTGATGCACTGTAAGTGTGAGACTATACATAAGGCCTTTGTCTTGATGCACTGTAAGTGTGAAACTATACATAGGGCCTTTGTCTTTATGTTTTGTAAGTGTGAGACTATAAATAGGGCCTTTGTCTTGATGCACTGTAAGTGTGAGACTATACATAGGGCCTTTGTCTTGATGCACTGTAAGTGTGAGACTATACATAGGGCCTTTGTCTTGATGCACTGTGAGCGTGAAACTATACATAGGGCCTTTGTCTTGATGCACTGTGAGCGTGAAACTATACATAGGGCCTTTGTCTTGATGCACTGTGAGCGTGAAACTATACATAGGGCCTTTGTCTTGATGCACTGTAAGTGTGAGACTATACATAGGGCCTTTGTCTTGATGCACTGTAAGTGTGAAACTATAAATAGGGCCTTTGTCTTGATGCACTGTAAGTGTGAAACTATAAATAGGGCCTTTGTCTTAATGTGCTGTGTTAGACTATACATAGGGCCTTGGTCTTCATGTGCTCTGTGAGACTATATATAGGGCCTTGGTCTTGATGTTATTCAATATCTGATAGCATTAATCATTCAACTCAGTAGACTGTACATTATACTTAATTACTGCAAGCTCTGTGATAACAATTATTTACCCAACATATTAATTAATTAAAAGCATTGAAAAAGATACATAAATATGATACTTGGAAGAATGTTAAACATGACTGAAAATTTCTGTTTACTCTTTCATTATAGTCATGATATGACTAGTTGTTGTTATTCATTAATAAACACAGATAATACACAGTGTGGTATGTGGCACTTTCCCTTCAGCAATTGTTATTTGGAAGTGGAACATTTTATAGATGACATAAATGCTGTATACTGTAAACTGACTTGAATCTTGCAATCTTGATAGCACACATGGTATTGTACAGATATAACTTTTAGCATCATTAGAACATACAGTTCAGGATTGTATGTCACTGATAAGTATTAAGTTTCTGCAATAATAGCAAACTGAAGTTAATGGATTTAATATTGCAGTGTTTTGTTTCTTGCATGATGAAGATTTATTGTATTTGGTTTCATTGATTATTTTGCCATTTTGTGCAGAGAAATGGGTGCTTATTTATTAAATTATATAACAACTATTTTGTAGCACTGGAGAAATTTTGGCCCTAAAGGTGATCAAGAACATTGATAAATATAGGGAAGCTGCCAAGCTTGAAATCAATGTTTTACAAAAAATCAAAGACCTCGATCCATATGGACAATAGTAAGTATCCTTTATACCTTGTAACAGGTAAATAATGGAGATAAGTTAGGACAGAGATGTCACATGTTATGATTAAGGTGAACACCAGAGAATCTGACAGTGAGGTATAAACAGTTTTGAGAAATGCGGTAGTGATAAGATAAAACCTATGTATCTAAACTATCTCGGGCATTGATTGAGTTAACAAAGCTTGTGAGTCATGAGTAGTGATAGAGTTATATATCTGAGATGTCACATGGTGCAGTCAACAGCCAGAGGAGCTGGCAGTGATCAAGGTCATACCTTAGTATCTCAGGAAAGAATGGAGATAAATACATAAAAATCTGGAGTTATGATTGAGACATTAACCTGGGATTCTTGTGTAATGATCCAAGATAAAAACTTGAGAATCGTAGGTAATAAATGAACTCACAACCAGAGAACCTGAACTCACAACCAGAGAACCAGTCCTAGATATTATTGACTAAGGTGTAAGAATTTGACCCTAGTCATTGTTCATTGTTGTATAATCAGGAGAATCTAGGGTAGTGACTTGGGTCAAAATCTAAAAACTTTTGTACAAAATGATTTATAGTGCACAAGAACCACATAATGAAAAATCTTTGTATGAAGTAATGTAATAAAACTTTAGAAACCTAAGATTAAGACAGTCTAGGAGTTGTGCAGTAACTAATGCTAATCTAGAGATTACTTATTTTATCACAAAAGCTGTTATCTAGGACACAACTCTACAGATGTGATATATGTTTAAAAGACCTATTTATGAAGCTGATGTTTGTATGATAAGAATAAGATGTGATTTATGTACTCAAGCTCTTGTTCTTGTATTTTTATGATTTTTCACAGGGTTATTTAGAAATGGTTTTTTTTGTCAAGACACTATCAGTGCTAGTATGTACATACATGATAACTATGACTCTTCTTGATAAAAAGAACATGTCAGTTGGTGATGCATAAACAAATGCTGTCCAATCAAGCATGTTTCATTGATCAGTCATAGGTTTTTATCAGGTTAATATATTTTCATGTAGATATATAGGCAAGCATTTGCAGCATTTGATCTGGTAGTAATTCCTGTAATATATATCCAGAATTTGGGAGATAGTGGGGTATATTATATATGGTCTGGCTATCTATTGCAAAATCTTGAACACTATGTGACTTGTGAACAATAAGAGATAGGCATTTGATGATTCTCGTGAATATTCCTTGTAACATAACATATTTTTCTGAAATCGAAAGTATTTTTTTCCTTGTGTCCTTAACAGTGACCTTTAACCCATTGTTAAGAAATTCAACAATGGCTGCAGTCCAGGAGCATGTTTTTCACAAACACATCTTGTTAAGCTGTTTGTAAAACAGGAAAATGTTTGTTAATGGACATTTTTATCGTTGCTGTGTAAGAATTGAAAAAGAAGCATTGATGATACTAATGTATGTAATAACTAATATGTTTATTTTGTTACAGTTTATGTGTACAGATGAAAGAATGGTTTGACTATCATGGTCATGTTTGTATAGCTTTTGATAAATTAGGACTCAGTGTTTTCGACTTTTTGGTAAGTGATTGCAATAAGTCATGTGTTTTATATCAATATAAAGACATAAATGCATTCTGAAATAAGAAGAAGACAGAAATTATAAATCTGTAGGTCAGTTATTTATTATCATCAAGAACAAGTGAAGCGGTGTTGGTAGAATGCTTGACTTAGAGGGCCTAGTATCAAGCCTGAGGTATAGTGATCGACTTAGAGGTTTTGGGATTGAGCATGAGGTAGAGTGCTTGACTAAGAGGGCCTGGAATCGAGCCCCACGTAGAGTGCTTGACTTAGAGGGCCTGGGATTGACCCTGAGGAAGAGTGCTTGACTTAAAGGGCTTGGGATTGAGCCTGAGGTAGAGTGCTTGACTCAGAGGGCCTTGGATTGACCCTGAGGAGGAGTGCTTGACTTAAAGGGCTTGGGTTTGACCCTGAGGTAGAGTGCTTTACTTAGAGGGTCTGGGATTGAGCCTGAGATAGAGTGCCTAACTTAGAGGGCCTGCAATCGAGCCCCACATAGAGTGCTTGACTTAGAGGGCCTGGGATTGACCCTGAGGTAGAGTGCTTGACTTACAGGGCCTCGGATTGACCCTGAGGTAGATTGTTTGACTTAGAGGGTCTGGGATTGAGCCTGAGATAGAGTGCTTACCTTAGAGGGCCTGGAATAGAGCCTGAGGTAGGATGCTTGATTTAAAGGGCTTGGGTTTGACCCTGAGGTAGAGTGCTTTACTTAAAGGGTCTGGGATTGAGCCTGAGATAGAGGGCCTGGAATCAAGCCCCACGTAGAGTGCTTGACTTAGAGGGCCTGGGATTGACCCTGAGGTAGAGTGCTTAACTTAGAGTGTCTGGGATTTAGCCTGACATAGAGTGTTTGATTTTGAGGGCCTGGAATCAAACCTTAGGTAAAGTGCTTGACTTACAAGGGCTAGGATTGACCCTGAGGTAAAGTGCCTGGCTTAGAGGACCTGGGATTGAGCCTGAGGTAGAGTGCTTGACTTAGAAGGGCTGGGATTGACCCTGAGGTAGAGTGCTTAGCTTAGAGGGACTGGGATTGAGCCTGAGATTGAGTGCTTAACTAAGAGGGTCTGGGATTGAGCCTGAGGTAAAGTGCCTGGCTTAGAGGACCTGGGATTGAGCCTGAGGTAAAGTGCCTGGCTTAGAGGACCTGGGATTGAGCCTGAGGTAAAGTGCCTGGCTTAGAGGACCTGGGATTGAGCCTGAGGTAGAGCACTTGACTTAGAGGGACTGGGATTGAGCCTGAGGTAGAGTGCTTGACATGGAGAGCCTGGGATCAAGCCTGAGGTAAAGTGCTTGACTTAGAGGACCTGGGATTGAGCCTGTTCTTGTCAATTTCCTCTGCTTGGGTTTGAGAGAATAAAATTAAGGTCCAGTACCAACGTGGACATTGGTACTGTAAGGCCCATTTCTGCTTTCTTTCATGGTAATGCTGATTATCCATCAGGAATATATGTATAATAATCTTTGCATTGCACAAAAATAAAAATCAAACTTAAACTGTTCATTAGTATTGTAAAGAATGATGTAACATTGTTTTGTAGAAAGAGAACCATTATCAACCATACACCATAGAAGAAGTTCGCCATATATCATATCAGCTGTGCTATGCAGTCAACTGTAAGTGTTAATGTATATTCATCACTTTCTGCCAGATTAATGAGATCTTTTTATCCTTTTTTATTGTTTGAAGAATTTCATGATACCAGGTTTTCATCGATATCAACTCTGTATATTGTACACATTACATGGCAGTGTATCAGATGATTTGCTGGCTACATTATGTAAAATGTACTGTTACATTCTTGAAATTAATATCCACATGTTACAGATATTTTTGTTCTATATAGAACATATGTATATGTAAGTAAGAGATACGGTAATTCTGAAAAACGTTTTTCTTTTGCAGTTATGCATGAAAACCAGTTAACACATACTGATCTGAAGCCAGAGAATATATTGTTTGTGAATTCGGATTATGATGTGGCCGTCTCACATAGCCAACGGAAGGTATTAAGTAGAGAAGACTTAGGCTTAAAATCGGTAAAAAGACACAAACACTAAGCATGTAGCAGTGAAATTTATGGCAGACTGCTTCAGCTGCTTTAATTTATGCCTTTATTAATAGCTTGCTATTGCAGGTTGGCAAGCTGTGTTTGATTCTATTTGTTCTTGTCAACTTCCCTAGTATCAAATTATATATTGGATGAAATGACAGAAATTTTATCTTAGATCTGATATATAAATCTTTTTCCTATACTTTGCTGCACTTTCCTTCATCTCGAATGTGTATATATCTGTTCATTGGAGAAGAAATCAATACTGGTGATGGATTTTCATTTCTATATCCTATTGCACTTAATGGTTACCCACAGTGTATTGGTATGTTAAAACCTTGATGTATGGATTGGTTATAACCTTTACCCTCTGTCATACCTTTAACTCGGTCTAAGGTCAAGATTAAAATGAACTTACGACAGAATTAGCGTCCAGTCTGTGGTTATTTTATGGATATGTTTTATATGTATTACATTACATTTTTCTTTCTTTTTTTGAAGTTTCTTACCTTTTTAACCCTTGATCTACTCCAAAAAGTATCATGCTACTATCTTCACAAGAAAATGAAATTCCATTAAAATTCCTATTTCAGTCTACACGGTCTTGATTATATAATTGACTGATTGCCCTATGTGTGACATCACATTTTTTGGCACAATTTTTCATTATGACATCAAAAATATATGACCTTTCAAATTTGAATTTAACTGTGATTTAACAATGAAACTATACATGTATAATGTAATATGTGTGTCCGTGTGATTAAAGTTGGAATTTGAAATGCCTTGATGGACACGTATGAAAATCAACAAACAACCTAGCATTAAATTTTGTGAAATTACCAACATTTAAATACATATGTGTATATGATATGTTTTATGCATATTGGCATGCTTGAGTTTTGGGTTTCTTTGACCTTTTTAGATTATAAGTACTGATGGACCATATTGACTGCCAAATCTATCAGTAGAGTGTAACTCTGGAGTTCTTGGTGTTACATTATATCATAAATTATTTTGAAAGTGGCATGTTTAAATTTATTCTCATAATCATATGCTCTTTTAATGTATTCCAATTTAAATATTATCTAGCTCATGTGAAAACTTTTTAGTTTTTTGCTGTAGTGACTTACAGTATTTCATGTTTTGTGCCAACAATCTTAGAGTTCTTTTCAGTAAAGGAAAATATCAGGTGTGTTGGGGGGAATGAACAGCCTGCTACTCCCAGTATGCTTTTTATATCAACTATGTTTAATTCAGTTTAGTTTTCATGAAGCAGTATTTCAAAAAAGCATGTGCAACAACTGCTAAATCCTGGAAGATTTTTTTTTTGTAGAGGGATGAACGTAGAATAAAGAACACCGATATCCGGTTAATTGACTTTGGCTCTGCTACGTTTGACCATGAACACCACAGTACAATTGTGTCTACCAGACATTATAGGTCACCAGAAGTTATTTTGGGTAAGTTTCTCAGACTTCTTGTATAGTTTTATTGTCAGACATTTAGATTGATAATAATTGGATGTTAATCTGTACAGACATTCATTTATTTAAACATACATTCATTTATCTGTCCAAATAATTGAAATTGTACTGAAGCGTTCAGACATATAGATTTAAAAATGGACAATAAAGTGAAGAAACGTTTTAATGATATCCCTATTATCAAAAGCAAGAGAAAGCCAAAGAATACAAAACAGTAGGCCATTTTGGAGTTTTGTTTCTATTATTATAAAATCTTAAATTTCAGTGGAATTATTTGTCTGTAGGCATGTGATTTAAACAATATTCTTTAAGATTAGTTAAAGCAAAGGATTACTGTTGAACATGCCAAAGGGAAAACAGTGATATTCCTACTCCATACTTAAAAAACAAATTTGCACTTCCATTTGTAATCACTAAAATCCTATAACTGAAACATCAATATTTGTCCATAGTCACATGCTTTTTATGGTAATATTTAAGAATTTCAAGAATGCAAACATTCTATTCCTAGTAAAATGAAATCTATCCTAGCCTAAAGTCCTAAAAACATAATATATGTCATACAGTCAAACCTCGATATCTCGAAGTCGGAGGGACTGTGGAAAATACTTCGAGATATCCGTAGTTCGAGATATCCGAATTTCTAGTTTAGGATCACAAATCTTGCAGTTGTTAACATACGCCGGTTCATTTGACATTTGTGATTATTATAGTAGATATACGAGATGTACATGTATTTGTCAATAAATACGCATAAAGATGTGCACATTGTTCCTAAATAATTAATCTAAATCTCATCATATCTTTTATGTTTTATGAATATAAGAGAATATACTCCAAAACTGAAAACGTCATGTTTCCTTTTCAGTAACATCGTAATGTAAATCCAATACTGGATATAACTGTCGTATACTATACCTAAAACAGAGGACGGGCTAACACATAAGACAAAATAAAGACACACGTTATAATTTGATTTAACTACTAGTACTTTGCATAAAAATACATAGACACATGGATTTGAAATAAAAATGAATCAATGAACAATATAAAGATATCTCTTTAATTAAATGCAGCTAATTAAATTTAATGTTAATTATTTAATTCTATGTCGAATTTAATAAGCTATCATCATTTACTAATATTTGGTATAAATAACACGTACACACTGACTCGATCGATTATATAATCACTGTGGCTTCGTACACTGACACGGTCAATTAGTCACACCACGCGAGCGACCGGTGGTCTAAGGTAAACGCCGCGAGAGATATTGTCAATAAGAAGCCAACTTCGAGATAAACCGGGTAAATAAGAACTTTGGGACTTGAAAATGTATTCGAGATAAGCATGGTATTCGACATATCAGTGTTCGACACATCCGGGGTGAATTTAATCATAATATGAAGGATGTTTTTTGGGACCGACGTTCGACTTCGAGATATCCCGGGTATTCGAGATATCAGTGTTCGAGATATCGACGTTTGACTGTATCATGTGACAAATATAAGAATGTATTGGGTCAAAACAGTCCTTAAACCAGAGAGTAAATTTACATAAAAGCAATATAAAACATTCACAAAATCTCATTTTACTTGTAAGTAAACACTTCCATAACTGTAGTAATTACAAATTTAAAATCATACCTATATACCAAACAGACAGCTATTAAATCATTACGATCAAAGAAGACGGTTTCATTAACAAATATAATTCTTCCCATAACAAAAACATAACATCATCCCACATAGTGGAATGAGTGGTTTTCTCTTATATTTTTGTCAGACTACTTACTTTATACTTTATTTAATATTCTGTTGTTATCACTATTATCTAAAGATATGCATATATATATTTGCTTGTTGAAAAATTATGATTCAATGCCTGAAGAGGCTCATAATGCCAAAACACCTGTTGTAGTGGAATAAAATGTATAAAGTTTTGAAGATGATGTATTCACTTTTTGAATACTGAATTTCTTTACGTTGGACATAACTTTTTAAGTTTGCCAGGAGGAATGTCCATAGAGCTATTGTCATAGACTCGTACCCAAGGCGTTGTTGTCGGTAAACAAAAGATTAAACCTGGATCACAACTTTAGAACCATTACAGACAAGGCTTTAATATTTCACATGTGTATTCCTTGTGCCAAAGGGATACCAAAATTTTTGACCTTGTATCCTCGACCTTGAGCTTTGAACTTCTAATAAACTTAAACCTTGGTCATAACATCTGAACAAGTAAGAGATTGGGGCTCAAATATTTTATGTGTCTTTTCCTTGTGACAAGACCTTTCATTATGTATCAAAAATTTTTTAAGTTTTGCCATTGACCTTGAAGATCGACCTGCTTTCAAAAAACTTTTGCAATTTGATTTTGGTTGCCATTGGCAAACTCTGTTGTCTTCTAACAACTCTTGTTTATGTATATATATGTTACAAATATTTTGCATTATATGTGTCTTGTTTGGCCTTTCAGAGATGGGATGGGCTCAGCCTTGTGATGTTTGGTCTATAGGTTGTATAATGTTCGAGCTTTACACAGGATTCACCCTGTTTCAGGTATGTGGCATTTATTTGGAGTCTCAACGAGCAGGACTTTTATGTATTTGCAAAATTTTTTTTTGATTACAGGTTCTTATGAGATTATTTTAGTAACCATGGTCATTGTTAGATAAGATGTTAAGATCACCTGTAAAAAACCACTATCCTTTGGCTAAGGATACCACTATCCTTGGGCATGTACTATGGCAGACGTGTGTTTGAATGAATGAATGAATTCATTAATCCACAAAGCTTTGTGATGATATCATTTGACATCCCACAAACCTCCAACAGATTATGTATTTATGACATCAAAACTATATTGATTTCAAATTTTCTGAACATGAAGTTCTTTTATTTACAGTGTAAGGGTCTATTGCAGAATATAAAAAGATAAATGTTATGTTGTGTTACTGGGTAATTTAGTGAATTTGTTATTGCTATTTTACTATATTTAAGGGAACAGAAGTTGTGAAAAATATTCCACATCAAACTTAGAAATTTTTATTCATGTTGTTAGCACTATTGAGAATTTACAGATTTTCACGTATGCACATACATAATTAATTTCCATTCATTTTTATATACAAAATTTACATGTATTTGTAGCTTTTAATGAAATAATTCACCTTCATACTAATTTTAATGAATTTAATCAATAAAATGGCAGTTTGAAACAACAGAAATGTTTACATGAAAATATAATCATGAAAGTATAATACTGTATTCAATAACAATTTTGCATTTATTCAACTTCAGACCCATGACAATAAAGAACATTTAGCCATGATGGAAAGAATTCTAGGAACGCTGCCATATCGTATGATCAAGAAAACAAAGTGAGTAATGCTTATTTCTTCATGTGATTATTTACTAAGGACGATAATATGCATTCTTTTTTAAACTTACAGTTAAAATTTTTGCAGAGTTTCTTAAAGCAGAAACCTTCAAGTATGACATTTTTTTTCCATAACTAAAAAAAAATGTTTGCTGGAAAGAGTAGTATAATGTAACTTCCAGAAGTTACTTAGTATAATGTAATGTTATATTAAATGGTTACATTATGTATGATGCATAAGTAAGTTATAGACAGTTATTCAGCAGTGAAGTAAAAGCCATATGAAATAATGTATGTAAAATCTTATAATACAAATTTATATAAAACAGAATATTCTTAGGTGCAAATGATTGTTGTTTGCTTGAACATGGATAACTCTAATTAGGTTTTCATGAAGTGCTGTTAAACATTTAAGTCAAATGTCTGAAGCTTGGGAGTATTTCTTTTTCTGACTAGAAATTTTGACTTGGGTAGATAGTATTTAATACATAGTAATTTACAAAACTACTTTAGAATTTTACATTTATGTATGTTAAAATAAAGTCACAGGGATAGTTAAGCCTGTACATGTATATGCCCTTCACACTTTATTGTTTTCCAACTCAGCTGTTGATTATTAGGAATATTCGTTTATCGGTGTAAATTGTTTTATATAAACTGGCCCATTTATTTGGTGTTTTATATATAAATTACAGTCCATTTGAACTAGTGAGATTTATTGTATAAACTAGCAATAAAGCATGGTGGTGTAAGAATGACTGATATAAAGAGATAGAAATATCCTACTATTGAACTGTGCAGATAAATGTAAAGCAGTATTCATTCTGCCCAGGGACAATATGGGATGTCGGTCAGATTCTTGTTTAATATAGATGAGTTCTTTTTTTTTTCTCTCTCTCTTTGGTTCATGTTTTAAGAAATAAAATATCTTGACAATATATTTTTTTCTGTGTACCCTTTCTTTACTCTTAATTGAAATATGTGCATTCTAGGCTCCATGTAGTTTTATGTTTATCATAAAATCCATGAATTGTCAAACTGTATTCATTGCCAAAGGAGAATTGTACTTGAATGTAATAACAAGGTAAATTTTGGTCATCTGTATACCTGTGGTGGTCAGATAAATTCATGAACAGCAGCTAGCAGGAAGAATTAGCAGCTAGCATGGAGAATTAGCACTTAAGAGGGAGAATTAGCATGTACAGATGTCATACAATGGATTTATATTTTAAAAATCTCTTGTGCTAGACTAGGTGCTGGGTTCTGGACTGCAGGTCATTATTTTGAGCTTGTGCTAGACTAGTCACTGGGTTGTGGAGAGCAGGTCATTGACCTTGTGCCAGACAAGTTGATGGATGGTGGACTGCAGGTCATTATTTTGAGCTTGTGCTAGACTAGTCACTGGGTTGTGGAGAGCAGGTCATTGACCTTGTGCTAGACAAGTTGATGGATGGTGGACTGCAGGTCATTATTTTGAGCTTGTGCTAGACTAGTTGATGGATGGTGGACAGCAGGTCATGGGCGGATCTAGAAATTTTTAAAAGGGGGGGTCGGCATTTTTCCGCAAAATCAACATTGCTTTATTTTAGGTAAATCCGCTCTCTTTACACGTAAATAAGAACCTCAATATCAGGGGGGGGGGGGGCGGGGGCGAATCAAATAGTCGTTTTTATAGGAGCAGTCCGTTACTAAGCCAAAAATTATGAGAGAATGCCGAGTTTTTTATACAATAATTAAGATTTTCGAGTATTTAAGTTACAATATAACATATAAATGGTTTCATTCTAAGGCTATTTAATTTGCCTTTCAAACACTCTCTACCTCATTACATACAGCAAATTGAAAAAGATGTGATCCGTCGACAACTGTACTATTTTTACCAAGTCGGGTATTGAATGACATAACATATTGTTGAGTATTATTTCTTATACATTATTTGAATATTTCATATGTTAGAAATTACTTTAATGCACTTCATCAATCAACAACACATAAAAAGAAAGTACGTATAATGCATGTAATTATCTACAATGCTACTTTTAGTTGACATTAATCCACAAATTCTAGGAGCAAGAACAGTTAAACCCAAAAATGTGGGAGGCATCCTAATCACACATAGCTTTACATATCGCTTTATTAGAACATGTACATGTACTTTAAACGTGTATGTTTGAAATTGTTGCGTAAGCGTGCATCGGCATATCGTATGGCATATTGCGATGCATTTGCTCAAAATTCGTATTGCGATGTAATCCCTATAGGGTTTTGTCTTTTTATAGCTTGGGATACTGCTTAAAACTTTTGGGTCAATAGTATCTAAAGTTATAATGTACAATACATTAAGATTACTGACATTTTAACTGCAAATGTTCAAAACGTAATACTAAAGTGAATAAAGTCATGTATTTGTGGCACTCACAACAATGTACCACAGTGATCATGCATGGGTCTCTGAAATTTAGAGGTGAGACCAGCACCCGAGTTAAAAAAACTTTTACGCGTGTTCGATTCTAAGCCTGTATTCAAACTCCAAACCCCTACTCACTCTTGAGTTTGAGTACGGGTGAGGTTATAATCTTTACGCTTTCGATCCCGATTCCTGTGAGTGCATACAAGCACGGTTCTGAATATGGTCCTATCCGATTCAGAAATTTTTGAGAACATACTGGAGATTGGAGCAAGTTGTCATGCTCCAGATATTCTATAACCTCGATAAACTTTGAGTTCGAGCACATAGTAACTTTGGAGCACCGAGTCGTGCTTTAAAATGTTTTATAAAGGTTCTGTTGGGGGAGTGAAAATCTCCTGTTTAACTAGCCACACCGCCACAAATGTCCAAACATACAAGCCTACATAATATTACCCTCTGTATGTAACATTTAATACGACGAAACACTGTAAAGAAAAGGTCATAGCCACACACAACATATGAAGAGGACACAGTAACATTTTAGTGCTACGAATAAAAAACTCCTATAAATATTTACCTAACCGTTCTTACTCCTAACCTTATCGTCTTAGTCCTACAAAATTCAGAAAATACTTTTTTTGTACATTTTAAGTCTAGATTTACCAATTTTAATCTCATTTCTACACTCAAATAAGTAATTAGATTGTATAATATGCATAAAAAAATTGAGGCGTTGTTCATAAAAGTTCATAAAGTTTAGAGGAAATTAGGGCGAATTTTTTCATTTGTCGACGCATCACGCTTTATAGGGAGGTCGTCATGTTCCAAGTTTTAAGGCAATTGGATCTTTATCAATATCATTAAAGAATAGGCATGGTTTGAATAGAAATCTCTCATTTACAAAACAGAAAAAAAAAAAAGAAATATAACTTATCGAAGCGACTCTTTGTCCACTCAATGAGTCTGCTCCCCAAAAAAAAACGACCCCTGAATATGTAGCATCAAGGGGTATAAAAGTTAAACTTACAATTTTCATTTACTTTTGTCTTATTTTATATGCATATATTTTCTTTATGTCCGTCTAAAGGTTTAAATAATTGCAAAACATGGCCACTCACCATGTGTAAACTTGCCTCATTGATCGGGAGTTTTACTATGTTGCATTGCATCTCGCAGAGCAATTAATAAAATTTGACAGTTCGAAACCGTTAAAACGACAAACCTTATCCGGCGAGCAGCTGTATATACGTAGACAGCATGCACCGGCGCTCTGAGTGACGGCATAACACAAATATACTATTGTTTATAATGCCTGGATTCCTCCCCCTCCCTCCTCTCTCTCTCTCTCTCTAGAAGGTCATTTATAGGAATCTCAAAGGGGGGGTCGGGACCCCCTCGACCCCCCCTCTGGATCCGCCAGTGCAGGTCATTATTTTGAGATAGTGCTAGACTAGGTGCTGGATTGTGGACAGCAGGTCATTATTTTGAGATAGTGCTAGACGAGGTGCTTGGTTCTGGACAGCAGGTCATTATTTTGAGCTTTTGCTAGACTAGTCACTGGGTTGTGGAGGGCAGGTCATTGACCTTGTGCTAGACAAGTTGATGGATGGTGGACTGCAGGTCATTATTTTGAGCTTGTGCTAGACTAGTTGATGGATGGTGGACAGCAGGTCATTATTTTGAGCTTGTGCTGGACTAGTCACTAGATTGTGGACAGCAGGTCATTATTTTGAGATAGTGCTAGACGAGGTACTTGGTCATGGACAGCAGGTCATTATTTTGAGCTTTTGCTAGGTTAGTCACTGGTTTGTGGACAGCAGGTCATTACTTTGAGCTTGTGTAAATCATTTCATGCATTCGAACATTCTTACTGAGAGGATTTGAAAAAAAGAAAAATTACATGGAGCCTATGTTTGATGAAGAAATTAAGATGATGATATGAAAAATAAGAATTGTTTGCTTGACAGTATCAAGTGCAGACCCAGAGCTATATATATACATGTATATGTGTGTAAATCTTGACAAGTAAAAAAATTTAGAGCATAAAAGATAATGTGAATATCTTAGCATTTAGCTTTCTTCAATCTTGTCATTTCTACCAAAAGTAGTAAAAAGACTAAAGCAAAAAAAAGAAATGTATTATGAGCAAAAGGAGTTTAATTAAAAAAAAATTTCTATGTATTGAACTATAAAAGCAATTACACTTTGTATACTTGTCAGGTATAAGCTATGTGCGCTGCTGTGAATTGTCTTCCTGACTTGCCTCAATAATGGTCCTTTATCCTGTTTTAAATCTTTTCACATTTATACAGTCTATTTATAACTTTGTCCTGAATCCTCTACTTTCCCATTTAAAGAACAAACTATTTTTGGCATGGAAGACTGGACTGGGATCCAACAACTTCAGCCGGTCGATATGTCCGGGAAAACTGTCGGCCATTATATGTAAGTATCAAGTGACTGGCCTACCTTGCCTGCGGAATGAAGACACCAGTCCCCTTCCCCCCATGCCACAGGGTTACCTGCCCTTGCGAGGAATGAATTGCCTGATATTTATATTGTGATACCTGTTTGCTTTCAGTACCTTCATTAATTAAATGTTGCAAGCATGATGTACCTGGCAAAGTTTCCTTCTAGAAGTTTGGTTGGATATGATAGAGGAAATAGAAATATTAACAGAAAAGCAAATATAGAAAAATTGGTGTGGGGAGTCAGAGTAGTATTCATATTGAATTTATTTTAGTTTTAATGGATGCGAGTATACTTAAATTCATCAGACTTCTAGATGTGAAATTTTTGCATGTCTTTTTTAAACAAGTTTCGTGAAATAGCACTTATGTTAGAAAGCATGATATTTTTGTCTGATACAAGCTTTTGTTTTTGTCTTTTCGTTTGACCCTGAAGGAAGCAGAAGTACTTCTACAAGGGTAGACTTGACTGGGACTATAAGAGTTCAGCAGGGCGATATGTACGAGAACATTGTAAACGCCTAAAGGTAGGAAATGTTTGCCTTCCGTCCATCATGTCAGCAGAACCTAGTCAGTGAATAATGTACATTTGGTTTATGTTCTCTGTCTTTTATGTTGTTTTGTGTAGTCTATGAATTCTATTCAAGTTTTTGGTGTTTTAAAATCAAGAAACATGAAGTGTCATGGATAAACTTTATGTTATATATTTGTATTCAGTAAAGATTATTAGATCGTGTAATTTGTAGTGTTTAAACTGGATTTTTTGTGCATTCCATATACCAGTAAAAGTAAATGTAGGTCTGTTTCGTCAAATAAATCACTTAGAAAAGTCTTTAAAGCTAGTTTTTATAATTTATTTGTACTATTGTAGTGAAAGTTACTCATTTTCATGTGGAACCTTGTAATATGTTCTCAATGGAATCTAACAGATTAGTTAAATTCATCTGAAAGATATGATGTTTAATGTTTAATGAATGCTTCCAAGTGTTTTGTCAATTTCTGTCCCATCTACAATATAATCATTGAAGAGATACACTAAAACATCAAAGGTATTTCTGGATAATAAGTTTGTATATGGTATGTTGCACCATTAAAGTATCATAAAAGAGAAAATACTCTTTATATTGGGCTTGCTTTAAAACATTGAAAAACTTATGTTCCATGTGGAAATAAACACTGACATGGTTAATTCTATATCTATATATCTATATCTATATCTAGGACTTGAACACCTGCCTTGTTCTATTTATAAATTAGTGATTTGTGATCTAGTATATTACTAGTATTTTATAAATAACATGTTACTATTAGTATTGAGCACCACAACAGAAACAAAACGTTAGAACAGAGGATGATTTAGTGTAATAACTGCACTATACACAAGGTATAGACCTAAGGCTCAGTGTCAGAGTGGTTGATCTGTATAGACATATGGGTCAGTGCTTGAGTGTGTTGATCTGAGTTTGATAGCTGCTTGAGCATGCTTGATAATTGGCAAAGAGTGATCTTCTGTAGCACTGTAACTGGATGATATACCTAGAATTAACACTGCCATGTAAACTTTTCCTTCTGCTCTGTTTGTCACTGCCAAAGTAGCATCAATTTGATGGTTTTGGATGATTAAAACAAGAAAGCAAATTCACAGGAGGAAAGATTGTAAGTTATGACAGTTTGTAGTTAAATATGACAATATTGATTCCTCTTTTCATTCTATACAGTCAAACCTCGTTATCTCGAAGTCGGAGGGACCGTGGAAAATACTTCGAGATATCCGTAGTTCGAGATATCCACCAAATTTCGAGTTTAGGATCACAAATCTTGCAGTTGTTAATGTACGCCGATTAATTTGACATTTGTGATTATTATAGTAGATGTATGAGATATACATGTATTTATCAATAAATATGCATGAAGATGTACATATTGTATTGTTCTTAAATAATTAATCTAAATCTCATCATACCTTTTATATTTTATGAATATATAGAGAATATACTCCTTTTCAGTAACACCGTAATTTAAATCTAATACTGGATATAACTGTCTTATACTATACCTAAAACCGAGGACGGGCTAACACGTAAGATAAAAACACACATCATAATTTGATTTAATTACTATTACTTTGCATAAAAATACATAGACATACACACGGATTGGAAATAGTAATAATTAATGAACAGTGTAAAGAAATTTCTTTAAAAGCAGGTATGAAAAAACACTAATTACATTTAATGTTAATTGTCTAATTTTTTGTCGAGTCTAATAAGCTATCATCATTTATTAATATTTGGTATAAATAACAGGGTACGCACGGACGCGATCGATTATGTAATTACTGCGGCTTTGTACACCGACACGGTCAATTCACCACACCACGCGAGCGAACTGTCATTTAGGGTAAACGCCGCGGGGAATATTGTCATTAAGAAACCAACTTCGAGATAAACCGGGTATATAAGAACTTCGGGACTTGAAAATGTATTCAAGATAAGCATGGTATTCGACATATCAGTGTTCGACACATCCGGGGTGAATTTAATCATAATATGAAGGATTTTTTTCGGGACCGACGTTCGACTTCGAGATATCCCGGGTATTCGAGATATCAGTGTTCGAGATATCGAAGTTTGACTGTACTTATATAAGTAAGATAGTAATTATAATTTATATTTGAGTTTTTTATTTGATTTATCTGTGCATAATTGTATTATGTAATATATACTTGATTTATTTGTCAATAAATTCAAAACTCATTTGTTTGATTGAATAAAATTTTTGCTAAGGAAATTTTTAAAAAGTTGAAATAGTAGTCAGTTAAAGTACATGCTTTGAGTATGTATATGTACAATGTATTACTGCTTGATTTTACAGCACTATCTGAGAGACAAAGGCAACGAACATCGCCAGTGTTTAGAACTGATAGAGATGATGTTGGACTACCTCCCAACGGATAGAATCACTCTAAAAGAGGCTATGAAACACCCATTTTTTCGTCCAATCAAAAAACTATACCCAGGACGCTTTCCGTCAATAGATCAAGCATCTCTGCCTAGAGTGGCTGAATCCCCGTTGGAAAATGCATCAAAAGAAAAAAGTCAAAGTAAAGAAACTACATCGTCTGATGTTGAAAAATCTAATGACAAATCCAAGGAGAGCAGTTTAGCTTCAGAGAGGAAGGAAAATGATGGTAAATTAGATGAAAAAGATAAATCAGAGGAAAACAAAATGAAGCTTGGTACATCATCGACTTTGAAGGATATAAAAAATGAAGAAGTTACAGAAACTGCAAAGCCAAATCCTGAAAATTCCTCAGATGCTACTAAGTCTGAGTTTGGAAGTACCCTTTTGCCAGAGAGTCAAGCTATAGAAACAGTGCGATTTAGAAGAAGCAAAAACCTTTCACCTGAAACTCCTAAACCAGATGTTATAACTGTCGAGGAATCTGAATCAGTACAAGAAGCAAGAAGAGCTAGACGACAAAGAAGAGCTGAAAGAGAGGCTAAACTTGCTGCAGAGAAAGCGGCGGAGGATGAATCTGAGGCAGCTATAGCTAGACGAGAGAGAAGAGCAAGGAGAGCAGCGGCTGCTCAAATTGAGAAGACAACATCAGAAGAAAGTGTGGAATTAGATAAGGCTCATACTCCTCGACAATCAAGGAGATTAAAAAGAGCAGATGCTGTCAATGATGATACAATTGAAACAGTAGAACCTCTAGCCCCTCTACCCAGAAAACTCTCAAACAAAGAGCCAGATAAAGAAGAAGATCTTCTGACTAGACTAACAAAGAAGGCATTGAAAGCAGAAATGGAGAAAAATAACTTGTCAGGATCCAGTTTTGATTCAGATGATATATCTTCTAAATTATCCAAAATATCAGCACCAGAGCCAGCAGAAGACAAGTCTGGAGTATCTAAACCTTGGAGAGCTAGAATGGAAGAGATTGAAAGAGAAGTAGCAGAGGAAGAGGCAAGGGAAGAAGAGGCCAGAAAGGCAAGGAAAGAATCTAAACCAGAAATAGAACAGTTAAAACCAGAACCCTCTATGAGAAGTATTTTTGAATTCTTTAAAAAGTCAACACCTGAGAAGAAGATTCAGATATATCCAGAGTTATCATCAGCAAAGAGAAAGCCTTCTCCATCACCTGAAGCTTCTGATGAGAAAGGAAAGGGAGACAACTTCGATGGAAATGACCAGTGTGTTTCCAGTAGTGATATTAGTAAATGTGGAATAGAGGAGCAACAAGTGATGATTGACCATGATGCTGATCAGACACCAAAACATGAATCAGTTTCTAGTTCTATTATGATAACCCCGCCCACTCCAACTACACCTAAAGATATACCAGTAATGGAAGAAACTCAGGACACAGGAGAAGAGTTACAAAACCAACAGGAAGAAAAAATCACAGAAAGTCAGTATATATCAGAACCAGACAGTGAAGAATTCCAGTCATTACCAGAGGGAAAAAATGAAATAGGAGATACAATAACTAGTCAAGAGTCCAGTGATGATGTATTTCTTAGTGAACCAGAGATCCCTGATCCTGCTCCTTCTTCACCCAGAAAAGAAGAGATCAAGCCACGTGACTATTCCATGGTTGTAGAGGCTGGTCCCAGTCAAATATACCTAGAGCCAGAGCCACCAGATCTAAACCAAACTGAGGATGATACCGTTTCAAAAGCTGCAGAAAAGGGGGGCAAGAAGAAAAAAACACGCAAACGTGCTGATAGCAAAAATGAAGATGAAACGTGCTGTTTTTTAGGGCAACCCGGTCTAGATTCAGTATCTGATTTCACGATTTCAGGCACTGGTGTGATAAATGGTGAAATCAGATATGACTCTCAGTCCCAAGTAGTTTCTGATAGTTCGAATGGGACTGACCAGAGTCTAGACCGGGGTCAAGGTCAAATGGTTTCAGGGTCACCTGGGGACTGTGATGTGGATCATACCATAGTTTTGAACTTAGACCAGAATGCTGGTGATGGTAGTAATATAGTAGCTGTAGCTACTATAAAAAACCTTAATGATTCCGAATGTGTTCCTATGGAAACAGATATTGTGATTTCAAGTGATGCCAGGACCAGGTGATTATTGCATGCTAGGATTTAGATGGCATGATTCAATTAGAAATAATAAACTTAGTTTGTACATGCGTGTTCTTTCATGCAGTACTAAATGCAGTGTGATTATTATGAATCTGAACTCTTTCGTTACAGTATTGGAAGCCAAAGTCAATGAGACAGTTTTTTGTTACAGATGATACTTGGTTACATATGTTAATTTGAATCATTTAATAGTTTTGTTTTTCATTTGTACTTTGAAAACTATTTGAAATATTCATTTTCATGCAGGAATCTGACAAAGAAATCTATTATGACATCATCAATAACATTTTGACTTTAGCATAGTTGACACAAAAATATGCCATTTTCATGTGGTATGTTTCATTTCTATGCAAATTGTTAACAAAGACAAACTGAAATTTAGAACTTTAGTTAAATAGGAATGAATGGAAATGTTTTCAATTGTTGAAGGTACCCACTGAAAAGGGTATAAAACCCAACATGTTTTTAGTCAATTTATCCATCAGTAAGATTTCTTGATTTCATTAAGTGTATCATTATTATTACTGGACTGGGACACTGCTTAGTTATACATATGGATAAAGATGTGTATGTATTTCATAAACTAATCTGGATATTCATCGTACTACAGAATAAAAAAAAAACTTTGACATCTTATGCAGAAATCAGTCTAGAATATACCAATTACTGAGAGACAATCAGCAAGATTCAGTTCTCTGGCGTCTTTGATCTGGATTCACATTTAGTACTTACTTGTCACATCCCATTTTTCGATGGTGCTCACAATTTACAATACCTGAAACCTGTCTTCTTTTAGAATTTACATTAACAGAATTTGATAGTACTCCAGATCTTAAGACATTCAATAGTTTACATTCACTCTGAGTTTGGCAATACCTCCATGTTAAAATGGCAGGTTCCTGTAATATGGCATAATCCATAACTATAATATAAGTAATTATAGTTTGACTGTACCTAGAGTTTGACATTTTCTATAATTTGAAAGTACTTAATATATATGTTTTGTTAGTACCTATAATTGGACAGTATCTATGGTTTGAAAGTATGAGTAGTTTGCTGAGCATGCCATCAGCTAGGATAGTTAGATGTGATATCACTGACTCGCTTCTGCAGATGTAGAGACAAGTGTTTGAAAGCATGACCTATGTGTATGTCCATCAGAAAATACAAGTGTATCCAATTTTTTTGTTGAAACAATTCACTTATATAATAATACATGTATTTGTTTAAAAATGAGGATGTGTTCATTTTCTGTTCTGACCTACAAAAAAGCATTAAAGATGTTTGTGGTGCTCATAATTCATTTGACAAAAGTAAGGTATTTAGTGAGTGTGGAGAATGTGACCAATTTTTATATGCCCGTCATTAGATGGGACATACTATGTTATGGCGCTGTCCGTCCGTCCAGGGTCATGTTTTCCGGACTTTTTTTTTTGCCGTCTTTCAAGATATTGAGTTGAAATTTTGTATATAGCTTTATTTCAAGCGGCATTAGTACCAGTTCGAGTTTTGTTACAATTGACCCACTTTTGACGGATTTATGGCCCTTGGACTTATAAATTTCAAGATTTTTTTCAGAAATTCATTAAAAATCAATTTTTTGTCATAACATTATGAAATTTATTGTGAAACAAGTAAAATGTACCAACTATCACATATATTACGAGTTTTAATATCTTTTTCTTCATTTTTTAGAAATTTATAATTTTAAAGGGGGTGGGGTTGACCATCTGTCTAAGGTCATGTTTTCCGGACTTGTTTTGCCGTCTTTCAAGATATTGAATTGAAATTTGGTATATTGCTTTATATCAAGCAGCGTTAGTACCAGTTCAATTTTTTTTTACGATTGATCACTTTTGATGGATTTATGGCCCTTGAACTTATAAATTTCAAGTTTTTGTTTTTGAAAATTCATTAAAAATCTAATTTTTGTAAAAATATTATGAAATTTTGAATGAAACAAGTAAAATGTACCAACTATCACATATTTTACAGGTATTGATATCTTTTTCTCTATTTTTAAGAAATTTATAATTTTAGGAGGGGGGGGGGGGTGTTAGGAGAGGGGGGGGGACTAAAAAATTTCAAGATTTTGTTTTGTAGGTCAAGTTCAAATTTGATAGGACCATATTTGCAGGAGTTATTGCCCTTGGACTTATTCCTATGATAAAATGCTATGAAATGCAATTAACTTTAGTAAACATCAGATGTTTTTCATGAAACTCATGCCAAATGCGAATTGATCCCGTCCGAATTAAGTGACGGGCGTATTATGCCACGCTAGGCATTGCTCTTGTTAGAATATTGTTTTCATTTTTATGTTCTTGCCATAGGCATAGCAGGAAACATGGAGTGTTTACTTTGTCTGTCATTCCATCCTTGTGTCACACAGTTGGTTTCGGGATGATAACTGAAGTTTCTTGTATTCTATTCATTCGAAATTTAGATGCATAAATAATTCTCCAAAGGAAGATGCCTATTGATTTTGGGGTCTATACATCGAAAGGTCAGGTCCTTATCGGTAAAAATACTGGTAGATTGCAATTACTGTTTCCAAATCTATAGGGTCAGAGGTCAAGGTTACTACTAGTAGAGATAGGTAAAATGTTTAGTTTTTGGATGCCTAATCAAGTACCATTCATCCTATACCAACTAAATCTGGGTGTATCGCTTCTTATAAAAAAAGGAAGATACCTATCAATTTTAGGATCAATAGGTAAAAAACTAAGGTTTGAATAGACCAATTAATGGTTTCTAGATAGTAGATCAAGTACTATCCATCATACACAAATCATATTGTATTAAATCTTATCAAAAGGGGAAGATGCGTTTTAATGTGTGTGTGTGGGGGGGGAGGGGGGGGGGAGTCAAAATTGCCACTGTTGTTCTACAAACATTCTATAGAATAACAGAAGGAAACTCCAGAGTTTTATTTTCCTTTTGGTTTCAATTGCTTGATGTTTTCATGAGCATTTCTATCATTACTTTGTAGATTCATTTATTGTGTACAGTTTCCTAAAAGTTTGCTTTTCCTTTTCAGCGTTACTTAACAGACCCGGATAATGAGGATCAGCGCAATCTATTCGATCTCATCAGCCTAATGTTAGAATACGACCCTCGAGATCGCATCTCTCTTCGCCAGTCACTCAAGCATCCTTTCTTTGCAGAAATGTACCGTACTCCTCGAAACAGTTCAAGTCGCTGAGAATAAAGACACTGAACTTGGATCTTGGTTATTTATGAATCAGGAACATATAGTGATAGATTTTGATTTCCAGTTGCTGCTGACTATGAATGCAGGTCTTAAATTGAGTATAGCTGTCTAGCCGAAGACAGTCTGAAGGTGCATGTTCGTTGGTCAGAAAGTTGTAGGAAATGACTGTTGACATTTCTGCACAGAAATGATTACTAATTTCATCTGTCACTTGGAATCAGTCTGATTTGCTTTGCACGGACAGTTGGATATGTTCTTACATTCAAATGAGAAGAGGGAAATTCTCCGCGTTTGAGAGACTATCATCATTGTTGCCTTCCATTTGAGTTATTCTATATTTGGAGAAAGGTTGTATGTTTGTTAGGTGAGCAGTTCCTATCTACTGGGTAGGGATGACATTACTATATACAGTGTATATTGAAATCAAAAGTCCTCGATGAGTATAGGTAATTAATATGCTTCTTTCACATTTGATTTCATCCATTTATGACAATATTTCTGATAGGATTTGTTTCATGTCCATCGTGTGACCTGCACTTGATGCAGATATTGATGCAATGAAATGTTTTAAGTACGTGGTGCTATTTATTTTAACATGTAGAGTGTGTTTGTATGTAATCTGTTTACAACACCTTTAACACTATTGTAGCTACAGGTTACATTACAGCAGATACATGCATTGTAACAGTTTGGATTATCATACAAACAAATCAAAGATAAATATGATTCAGGGAATTTCTTTCTGTTTATAATTAACTTCATTGGATGAGTATGGAAACTTTACATATAAGGTTGATGGTAAGAGGTGTTTGTGTTATATTTTTAACATACAATGTCTACCCAGTCAAGGTCCTATTACTCTGAAACTTGTCAGCTGTGCACTTCATTTTCACAATGAAGATCTGAATTTTTATCAATGTCACTTGTGTTTTTAACATCAGAACAGTGTTTACTTTTTAGTCAAATCCTCTTTTCCTATTGTTTTGCTAATTTCATGCTGTGATTGAGAAAACTATATGTTTGACTCAATTAAGATTCTTGTATGATATTGCATGATATGTCATACGCAAATGCATTTGATAACAGATTGTCTTTCTGTGTTTGTTTCATGTGTATGTAATGGCAGATATGAAGAATAAATTATCACCATTGGCATCATGTTTTTCTGTTGATGTATTACTTTCTTTCTCCCAATGAAATAAAGTTCAGTGTACCTTTAAAATACCTGGTAGATTGTAATAGACCATATTCCGGTTTTGATAATTGCTGTCTTTTTGTCAGAGCTAATACATTTTGGCATTGTTTTTCATAGTGACATCATAACGTATGACATAGATTCATTATAACGTCACTATGTAAAACAACGCCAAAAGATATTAGCTCGGACAAAAAGTTGTCATTCGTCAAAACCGCAATATGGTCTATTCGTACTACATGTATATGGACATATTTATGTAAATTTAGAGTGCTCCTGAATTTAACGTCTGAACAGAAGTTAATTGTAATATTGATTCTTGGGTGGGGGTTAACCTGCAAGTAGAATAGTCACCTCTTGTCAACCAGCAGAAAAAAACAGTTACCTGTCATTAACCTGCAATGAAAAAGAAAAAACTGCTTTTGTTGCCAAGGATTATCTCTGAGGTGATGAATTTAATTCCCGTGTATTCTTGTAATTAGGTCTGTATAAACATTTCCCATCCTTTCCAGGGTTTTGGTTTGTATATGTAAATTAGTTCCTGTTGTTGTCAATAATGATGCATGGTATTTAATATTCATTTGACATCTTTTATTTGGGTTTTTTTTTTACACCACAAATTAATAGTCTTAAAATTTTTATACTCCCCCGCAAACAAAGTTTGGGGGGTATATAGGAATCATCCTTTCTGTCCGTTCGTCTGTCCACCAAACCATGTCCGTACCATAACTTCTCACCCTGTGTGCAGATTTCAATAATATTTCACAGAATTGTTGCTTAGGATTCAAGGGAGTGTCATGACCTTGAACCAAAGTCAAAGGTCAAGGTCATGATAGACACAATAAGTAAAACCTTGTCCGGGCCATAAATTCTTCCTCTGTGCACGGATTTCAATAATATTTCACAGAATGTTTGCTTAGGATCGAAGGGTGTGACATGACATTGAACAAATGTCAAGGTCATGATAGACACAATAAGTAAAACCTTGTCTGGACCATAACTTCTCACCCTGTGCACATATTTCAATAATATATTCACAGAATTGTTGCTTAGGATCCAAAGGTATGTCATGACTTTGAACCAAGGTCAAAAGTCAAGGTCATAATAGACACAATAAGTAAAACGTTGTCTGGGCCATAACTTCTCACCCTGTGCACATATTTCAATAATATTTCACAGAATTGTTGCTTAGGATCCTAGTGTGTGTCATGACTTAAAACCAAAGTCATAGGTCAAGGTCATAACAACAATAAGTAAAATCTTGTCCGGGCCATAACTTCTCATGATCCAAGGTGATATCTGCAATGCCAATGTGACAGTGCACACATAGCCAGAATTCTTGTCTGGGTCATAACTTCTTCCTGTTACGTTGCTGGAAGACTACGGTATATTTTACGCAATTGTTGTCCATGACCCAAAGATGTGCAATGACCTTGAATCAAGGTCATATCTACAAGATCAAGGTCAGATTGCACTCAAACCAGATTGTTTTCATTGATTATCCTCGAAATGTAGTTGTAAGTGGGACATCCATTACACTTATACCGGTGATGAATCTTGGGATGAATTATTGCATGTTTCAACTTTGTTGCCACGGGGGGTATTTGTCCTGTTAGGGGCTGCTTATGAGAGTTGGTATACTTGAAGTACTGTAGGCCCTCTACCAAGTATGTTCATTTCGTCTGAATCTATTGACAGATAGTGTCACCATGACTAAAAATAGGTCTCAGAGGACACCCCTCTTTGAAAATCTCCATAACCACTGTGTGGATAATAAACTGGTGGCATCTGAGTGATCTAGAAGGATGTATGTTAAAAGTTTGTTTATTTTGTTGAAATCTGATAATTTTTATGTTTTTTGACATCTTTTCGGACTTCGAAATTTTCATGATTGATTAAGTATTGTTTTACATCACTCCACGCTTATTTCGCATATATGGTAACAGAATCTGCCTGATGCATTGCATAGAAATTTCTGCCTTTGCAACAGACCCACCCGAAGCAATGAATGATCTTTTAGTGCCATGCCTACCGTTACACGGGACCTCTGTTTTTACTGTATCATCCGGAAAAAAAACGAACACTGGTGTTCCGAGGGTGGGAATCGAACCCAAGACCTTTAGTTCACGAGTTGAGCACCTTATCCACTTGGCAACAGCGGCTTACATTTTCATGCAAAATAGCATGGTTTTATCTATTTTCCCTATGGTTGACTTTTTGTTGCACTGAAATGCCTATTTTAGGCAGAAGAATTTCTTTCTTTCTTTTTTTTTGTTTTTTGGTTGGTTTTTTTTTTTTTTTTTTTTTTTTTTTGCTTTTCTTCCTTTTTTTTTTGTTTCTTTTTTGAAAGAATTTTTACAAAATTTAGATTTTGGGATTTTCATGAATTTTGTAAGATTGCAAACAAAGCAGAGTTGGAGTATTTTTTTCACATTTTCATATTTTACTCTAGAACGACTAAGTGGATTTTGATGAATCTTTAAAATAGGAATGAGGTACTATGCATCCCCTACAAGTGTAGTTTTTCTCATGGATCTGTCAACAGATGGTGCCACTATAGCCAAAAGTAAGTCTACCCTCCACTGACAAATTTCTTTTTCAGAACTGCTGTATACAAAGTCAAAATCATCAGAGTGATATAGGAGGATGTGTTGCTGTTTTGGATTTCTGTTCGAATGATGATTTTTTTTTTTTTTTTTTTTTTGTTTTTGACTTACTTTTGGACTTATATCATTTTAATGCAAAAAGAATTCCATGAGTATTTTCCCTATGGTTGATTTTTGATGCACTTAAGTGCTATATTTTAGTCAGTATTAATTAAAGGAATGCGTTTGTCAAAGGATTCATTGATTTAAGACAGCAAAAGGAAGGGAGGGGATTTGATTTTTCACATTTTCAAATTTTTCTTCACTACTTCTAAATTGATTTTGTAGAAACTTGTATAAAGATAGTGCTGTACAATTTTAAATGTTTTAAAAGTTTCCCAGGAACTAAAGTCTTATGACTATAAACGTTAGTATCATTATGTGCAATGTTTTCTAGGTCTCAGGTGAGCGATGTAGGTCCCCTTGGGTCTTTGTTTAGCTCACCTCGTGAAATGATGGGGAGCTTATGCTATTGCCCTGGGCGTCTGTGTCAACAATATAAAAAGAAGTTTCACAATCTTATTAAAATCAGATCTTCTCATATCGCTACGATACTCTACGCTAGAAAAGCAGCGTAGCGATATGAAGAGATGAGTTTGATCAGATTGAGAAGTTCCATTTTTTACCGCCAGTTCATTTAATCTTGTCCTTGATAATTTCTCCATGCCTACTTGAATGGAACATGTAAAGAAATGAAGGTTGAGTTTTTTTATTTTGTTTTTTGTTTGTTTGTGTGTTTTTTTTTTTTTTTTTTTGCTCACCGGCACGAAATTCCGTAGATCTGATTCCCTACCCTCGGTGACGTCGACGTTAGCGTCCATAGATACAGTAGTACGGTTGAAAATTTTCTCTTTAACATTACGGGATAGGTATTTTCTATTTGGTGTATAGATTATTCATAAAAAGGACTTTCTTTTCATACTGTCACCGATGACCTAGTTACCGTGACCTTCATCCGATGGCAGTTTTTCGAAACAAAAACTTCAACTTGCTAATGAATTATTGGAGGTATTGCATTCATACTTGGTACATAGATTTTTCACAACAGGGTTTTCATTTTATGCCAACATACTTGACGTTGACCTTATTACACTTTGTTTTAAAATTTAACCTTGGCTTTATATCTTGAATAGCGGGAGGTATGTCTTTCAAATAAAGAAAGGCGATTCTTCATAAAACGAGCTTTCTATTGGTATCTTTTGACAAACACCTTTTTATTGGTATTTTTTGACAAACACCTTTTTATCGGCATACACCTCCTCTAGCGAGCTCTCTTGTTTTCTTGTAAATCTTGTTATGAAATATAAGAACATAATGCTAATATAGAGGAATGACAAATGAAAACCCTGAATTGGCCAAGGTTGTAGCAAGATTAGTTTGTACCTCTGGAATTGCAGGTTCGAATATTGCTAGGTAGAGGATACACTGGATGACTGGAATCTAAAGCCGAAGAACAGAGCTGACATGTTAGAAGTTTTTAGCTGTCCACGTGAACACTTACGCAGATCACATTACATTGTATATGTGGTACGCAGCTTGCCTGTTGCGTCATACAAGTACATACAATGCGGACCAACTTTATACAATACAGGAAGTGGGAATGATAGCTTGGTATGTACTATTGCCATTGGCAACAGGTTGATGTTAAGTCTCTAGATGTCCTTTAAGTCTGTTTAAAACTTCTAAATTGTTCTATAGTTAAGGATTATCTCCCTCATGCACGGCTCTGTCCTTGAGATGGATGTGTTCTTTGGTTTTTCATATTTAGGGCAATACTGTGAGGAGTTTGCTCTTCAACTTTTAATTCTTTCGATTTCCTTAGTTTAGGTATTTAGCATCACTGAAGAGGCATAAGTTGTTGAAATGCGCATATGGTGCACCAACTTAATTGACATATATATGGTGTTATATTTATTTAATTGAATGAGGATGTATTGAGTCGTGCTCCTGGCAGTAACAAAGGAAGAAAGAAAAGTTACTGACTTCGCCGTATGACAGAAGTCACAACGGAAATATACAGTATTTAATGTAATGATATGAAAAAACCCAAGGACATCACATAAATATTCGATTATAAATCAGTTACGATACCGACTTAGAACGGTCATTTGATATGACAATAGTCAATCAAATGGCAAGGTTAACCGGTTACGGGCCCACCTTCCCACTCACTTCAACAGCAGAATAATCAAAGGATACACCATGTTTATATGTACATCATTTTTGGTCCTAATGTTAAATTATAGGCCGATTAAAAGATACATATCTTTTACATTGATAGTCTGTTCAAAATAAATATAATTTGTGTATGTACTTGATAGTCTACAATATAATAACCCCTTACTGCAAAGGACTTTAAGATGGATATCAGAAACGTTTAAATGTCCAGTAGAATACAAATCGATCAATTTATAATCTGTACACCCCCCATCGAAGATGCTTGTCGCTCGACTAGGTCCTATTGTCTCCATCCGATCCGCCAAAAGAAAATCGTTTTTATTGACTTTTAACTACCAGAGATAAATTGATCTTTGATAATGTGGGAACACCCAGTATGTCGTTGTATTTTATACATAGGATTTATATACAGGGAGAAAGGAAGAAGCTGGTATATCTGCGAGTATTTTATGTGTTTGTGAGAAGGTAAATATTTTATTTCATAGTATAATTTTGTAACTTGCGAAAGATTCCAACAAATAATGAAGAAGCGATGACTGAACAGAGCTTTAATGTTTAGATCGTGTATGTAACTATGTGAGGGGCAGACTTGGTCTAGTGGTTAAGCGCTTGGCTTGCGGCGCCGACGATCTGGGTTCGACTCCCGGGTTGCGTCACTATGTTTAAGAGGTTAGTAACCTCCTGCTTCCATGTCGCGATAAACTGAAATATTGTTGAAAGCGACGTAAAATACCAATCAACCAACCATGTGAGAAGATATTTAAAATATAATTGAAATATATATATATATATATATTATATAAAGCTGACGTAATTGACTAGTGGATCAATCACGTGACTGAGTGATTAGCAAACGGTCGGCGGATTCGAACCGCGTCCAACACTTTGATCATGGTTGGTTTTCGTCCAATGTCGGGTACTGTAAAACTTTATGTCGAGAAGTGATCTGACACATGAACAATCCGCAGTATTTACCGCCTCTGTGACGTGACTGAGTGATTAGCAGACGGTCCGAGGATTCGAACCACGTCCAACACTTGGATCATGGTTGATTTTCGTCCAGTGTCGGGTACTGTAAAAATTTGTGTCGAGAAGTGATCTGACACATGAAAAATCCGCAGTATTTACCATCTCTGTGTGTAGGAGAAATATTCTTGAATGAAGCAAGAAACAAATGACATTAAGAATTACTCGTCAATGTTATATGACAGCTTAACCGCTCATCAAATATTTTTAACATTATTAGATTGTTTGAAATAGTTTAAATGCCAAGGATCTGTTTTGATGTATCCATTTTTATGCACATGGATTTCAATAACTGGGACAAATGTAAGATGAAACAACAGTCCACCTAAGCGCCGTGGTGGCACCATGGTTTCTGCATGTTTTCCACATTAGAAAGTAAGAAAAATATGTGAGAGAAACGTGTGAATATGTATGAAAGTAAACCAAAAGCTTAATTACCATAATACCTTTAATTATGTCAATTATGTTTCAGAAAACAATCTAGATAATTACCTGTACGAAAACATGACTTTTATATACAATCAGTAAATACAGTATACAAATACCGTTATGTAATACCATATAATCAATAGAGTTGAAAATCAATAACCATAGATGTCTTTGAAATAAATTAAATGAGTCAGGTTTTGAGACATATCGTTATACAACTTGTTCTCTCTCTCTTAGAAATAATGTCAGTGGAAACATAGTATTTGTGTATAAAAGAACGAAAAAACGAAATCTCAAGTGATGTTGCTATGTCGGTTCGTAAATGAACAGATTTTATACAATGTATGTTCATTAAGCATATTATCACGAATTTTTTCTTCATTTGCACTGTAGCTGAAGAATTGGGAAGTGTGGGCTCTAGTGGGAGATTGTCTTTAATAAACTTTTATCTGCAGAGCACCAACAAATCTTCCCTTCCTTCTCAATTTTATGCGTTGAAATCGTGTGCAACCACAGTGACATCCTCAATAGCAGTGTTTATTATTATTTACATTTATTTTCAAAAAACATAAACCATTTAGTTATAGCAATTGTTTTCAAATGAAGTATCAACTATTTAGTTGGTGTAATTTCTTGTTTTTCATTATGATACAAGTAAATAAAGAAAACCTCCTCCCAAACTGAAGAAAAAAGAAATGAATTTAACCCCCCCCCCCCACACACACACACAAATAAAACAAACCGTCTAGTTATCAAAACATTGATCATAAATAATAACACCCTTATCATGTTAATACAGAATGGAACGTGGGGGAAATGTGAATACATGTACAGAATGGAACGTGGGGGAAATGTGAATACATGTACAGAATGGAACGTGGGGGAAATGTGAATACATGTACAGCGCAAAAGTGGTGAAAACGTGCATGAACCGACAAAATTGGGACGTAAAACCATAATGTCCTGTTCTTTACTTCAACACGAAACTCCTTGAAGTCTGTTACCATTGGTATTAACTAGTGCTAAGCCAAATTTGATTACGTTAATATCTATAAAAATTGATTGATTAAGTAGTGTTACAATTGCCTCGGCATCACACACACATACACACATACGTACGCACAAATACACAGAGTGAAAAACTTTCCGTTCAAATTGTACAATTACATCATATGTTCAGTTACGACACTAATTGTAAAACAGAGTACATTTTTTGCTGGGGCTGTGAACTATAAACTGGTACGAGGGTTGTATGGACGATCATTAAAGGTGGTTCTTTGTTTGTGAAGTCAACATACCCGATAACGAAATACAACAGACCTCCCGCGTGTGTCAGTTATACTTCAAATTTATGCTGAATAAAGCACAAGAATAAGCAGATTATCCAAAACAATAATACAAATTGAGAAAGTATTAAATTATTGATAAGGAAATCCAAGTCATTGGAATGTCACCAATTTATAAATATGAGCCCATGAGCATAGGTAATGTCGATTTAATTAAAGTCTTCAAACACGCTCCTTGTTTGTGAAACATGTTATTCACATCATATACGGACAACGGAAGATTTCGGTATATTTAATTTTAATTTTTTTCGAGTGTGTTATCGTGTGAGCCGAGTTAACCATAAGCGTCGTACAGTAACTCTCCTGAAACTTGACTAAATTATACTGTATACTATATGTATATTGTGAAGCGATTTACGTGGTTTAAAGCGCAAAATACTTCAGAGAAGTGTATATTTGGTCGTCTTTCTATACCTGTTTAAAAAAGTGCATAGTTACGACAAAGTGTAAATGAACTTGAAAAAACTTTCGATAAAAGGATATTCACACCTTATGGAGGTAAGTTTCAGGATATGACATTAGAGCTTTAGAGGGACACCTTTTATTTGTATACAATCAAAGTAGATCTGCATGTATGTAATTATGTAATCTCTCTCTCTCTCTCTATCTCTCTCTCTCTCTCTCTCTCTCTCTCTCTCTCTCTCTCTCTCTCTCTATATATATATATATATATATATATATATATTATATATATATATATATATATATATATATATATTTGAAAATGGCGTAAACTACTGTTTCTATGTTATAAAAAGTCGGGGATTCGTGTATATATATATATATCTATATCTATCTATTTTCTTCTTCTTTTGTTTTCTCATATACTCATATATGCATGTATAATATTACTATTATTACTACGCTCTCGACCGTCTTAATTGAACTTAATAGGCGATTATTTTCAGACACGCGGCCCTCTTCTTCACTAGAATTCCACACTAGGGCCTTAGCAATGTCTTCTCCGATAATATAAGCACATACTGCAGGGCCTTAGCAATGTCCTCTCCAACACAAGAAGTTCACACTTTTGGGTCATAGAAATGTCGAATCCGCCCCAGTGTTGTGTACCACTTTTTATATTAACATTATAGTTGATAGAGCACATAGATCCCTTGGTTTAAATTCTTCTGATTCAGTAACATCTAAATAAAGTTTTGCAATTCTAATTTAGTAGGAATATAGGAGTTAAATGTGCCTTATAATATGTAATTGAACAAACACCGCTGCAACAGCTTGGATTTATGTCAATGAATATTTAAATTGATAATTACTTAAAACCATTTATGTGTTTTCTATTCTGTATTAGCGCATTAGATCATTCTATCAATAAAAGGACAATATGGTAACCTCCAGAATAAAGGACAATATGGTAACCTCCGGAATAAACAATGCACATACTTATCAAGCTTTCTTCCTTTAGCGACCCATAGTCCCCAGCAATGTTGATTGGGATAGGAAGGGGGGGGGGCATCATTTTGGAGAGGTAGTGAATGATCATGCTATGTATATATATATATGTGTGTGTATGTATGTATGTAATGACACATCAGAGGCGGATCCAGGATTTCCAAAAGGGGGAGGCACGTGTGAAAGTCAAGTATTAGCCAAACCACTCAGCCATTTTGGGTGCCAAACCTGGCGTTTTACTTGTAAATATATGGCGAAAAGGGGGCCCGCCCCCCAAATCCGCCAGTGCACATCACCTTTATATCAAGAAATAGGTTTATAGATTTTTTCCCGTACCTTGAGAGTCCCATTTACATATTCCCTACCATCATTGTTTCTCGCAGATGCATTCACACTCTAGTTGAAGATCATAATTAATTCTTTATACATGTACACTCTCTAAAGAAAACGGGTTTGATTTAATAACAGTATCATATAGCCTTCCTTATAACTCGGATAAATTGTATCTTTGATCTAAGTACATGAAATAAGACTATCTAATTGATATATATATATATAAATATATATATATATATATATATATATATATATATATATATATATTATATATATATATATATATATATATATATATATATATATATATATATATATATATATATATATATATATATATATATATATATATATACTGAGTTGCGCTCTTTTAGTTGTAACCCCTAAACGACAGCCCCACCCCCTCTCGACCGCCACCTTTCATCTTGATAGCTCATTCTACAGGAGATACTATCTGTTTACATAATTACTTTAATAGGCGCTACATTGTGTATGTCAGGACTTGGAAGTCCCCACTCATTAAAATAATAATTAATAAATGTAAGGAAGAATGACATGGTGTACCGATTATCAATGAATATCATTAAGCCCGTGTTACCTCTACATAGTTTGAAGTATGAAAAGTTGCATCTAAACTCCAGTTTGTGTAAGTAATTGAATAAAACTGCCTTTTATGAATAGCGATGCAATGATTGACAGTCAAACTTTGCGTCATAGAAACTTTATCTTTGAATTCAGAACGTAAAAGCTTGGTTCATCCAATGTTATTATGCTTCTTTAATGAATAACGATTGATCCCCCGAGAACTTTAGACTTGGTAGATTAGCAACGTAAACATGCACAAACATGGCGTATACAAAAACGAATCAATTTATAAAACTGTTAATCTTAACGAAAATCGTAGGATATTGATACACATAACTGTCACGGTGTATAAAATGTATGGGGAATAAAGGTATCGAGTAAGGAGTGCATCTTGTAGTCTTGCATGGCAAATTAGATACGTACGTCATGAAACCACATCAAGATAAAGCAAACAGATAGAATAGTAAGAAACTGCTTCTGTATAAGCTGTAATGCATCATTGTTCTCCATGTGTTTAGAACACCATCATTCACGGCTGTACTTACTGATATTATACAGCGAGATCAATACGGAAACTTATTTGGGACATGAATTTTTTTATCTCGCCACGATGAGTTACGTATATCGCTTGATTGATTGATTGATTGATGTTTGTTTTACGTCACACCACGAATATTTCACGTATATGGTGACGGCATCTGCCTGATGCGGGACATACAAATTTTGACCTTTGCAACGGACCCACCCGAAGCAGTGAGGGATCTTTAACGTGCCATGCATTCCACGACACGGGGCCTCGGTTTTTACTGTCTCATCCGAAAGACAGGACACCGGCATGACCAGAAGCCTTAAGAAGCTTCCGTAGAATCAACTATATTGCATACGTAGTAAATTATTTAATTTTGATTTACTCCATCGTAAAATGTTCAAACTAATCTCTTGTAGATTGGTTTAATTCTGTTTATGGATATAGAACTCAATTAAATCCCAGTTATCAATTCATTGTTGAACAGAAAATATTTCAAAATAACATAAGTATTTTCTCCGTTTATGGTGCTTAATAATCAGAGATAAGACCAGGTGCCCGGGAAGAGTGAGCACTTCCTGGTAATCAGAAATAAGACCAGGTGCCCGGGAGGAATGAGCATCTCCTGATAATCAGAGATAAGACCAGGTGCCCGTGAGGTGTGAACATCTTCTGGCAATCAGAGATAAGACCAGGTGCCCAGGAGGTGTGAACGTCTCCTGGTCATCAGAGATAAGACCAGGTGCCCGGGAGGTGTGAACGTCTTCTGGTAATCAAAGATAAGACCAGGTGCCCGGGAGGTGTGAACGTCTTCTGGTAATCAGAGATAAGACCAGGTGCCCGGGAGGTGTAAACGTCTCCTGGTAATCAGAGATAAGACCAGGTGCCCGGGAGGTGTGAACGTCTCCTGGTCACCAGAGATAAGACCAGGTGCCCGGGAGGTGTGAACGTCTCCTGGTCATCAGAGATAAGACCAGGTGCCCGGGAGGTATGAACGTCTCCTGGTAATCAAAGATAAGACCAGGTGCCCGGGAGGTGTGAACGTCTCCTGGTCATCAGAGATAAGACCAGGTGCCCGGGAGGTGTGAACGTCTCCTGGTCATCAGAGATAAGACCAGGTGCCCGGAAGGTGTGAACGTCTCTTGGTCATCAGAGATAAGACCAGGTGCCCGGGAGGTGTGAACGTCTCCTGGTAATCAAAGAGAAGACCAGGTGCCCGGGAGGTGTGAACGTCTCCTGGTCATCAGAGATAAGACCAGGTGTCCGGGAGGTGTGAACGTCTCCCGGTAATCAAAGAGAAGACCAGGTGCCCGGGAGGTGTGAACGTCTCCTGGTCATCAGAGATAAGACCAGGTGTCCGGGAGGTGTGAACGTCTCCTGGTAATCAAAGATAAGACCAGGTGCCCAGGAGGTGTGAACGTCTTCTGGTAATTAGAGATAAGATCAGGTGCCCGGGAGGTATGAACGTCTCCTGGTAATCAAAGATAAGACCAGGTGCCCGGGAGGTGTGAACGTCTTCTGGTAATCAAAGATAAGACCAGGTGCCCGGGAGGTGTGAACATCTTCTGGTAATCAGAGATAAGACCAGGTGTCTGGGAGGTATGAACGTCTCCTGGTAATAAAGATAAGACCAGGTGCCCGGGAGGTGTGAACGTCTCCTGGTAATCAAAGATAAGACTAGGTGCCCGGGGGTGTGAACGTCTCCTGGTCATCAGAGATAAGGCCAGGTGCCCGGGAGGTGTGAACGTCTCCTGGTCATCAGAGATAAGACCAGGTGTCCGGGAGGTGTGAACGTCTCCTGGTAATCAAAGAGAAGACCAGGTGCCCGGGAGGTGTGAACGTCTTCTGGTAATTAGAGATAAGACCAGGTGCCCGGGAGGTATGAACGTGTCCTGGTAATCAAAGATAAGACCAGGTGCCCGGGAGGTGTGAACGTCTTCTGGTAATCAAAGATAAGACCAGGTGCCCGGGAGGTGTGAACATCTTCTGGTAATCAGAGATAAGACCAGGTGTCCGGGAGGTATGAACGTCTCCTGGTAATCAAAGATAAGACCAGGTGCCCGGGAGGTGTGAACGTCTCCTGGTAATCAAAGATAAGACTAGGTGCCCGGGAGGTGTGAACGTGTCCTGGTAATCAAAGATAAGACCAGGTGCCCGGGAGGTGTGAACGTCTTCTGGTGATCAGAGATAAGACCAGGTGCCTGGGAGGTATGAACGTCTCCTGGTAATCAAAGATAAGACCAGGTGCCCGGGAGGTGTGAACGTCTTCTGGAAATCAAAGATAAGACCAGGTGCCCGGGAGGTGTGAACATCTTCTGGTAATCAGAGATAAGACCAGGTGTCCGGGAGGTATGAACGTCTCCTGGTAATCAAAGATAAGACCAGGTGCCAGGGAGGTGTGAACGTCTCCTGGTAATCAAAGATAAGACTAGGTGCCCGGGAGGTGTGAACGTCTCCTGGTCATCAAATATAAGGCCAGGTGCCCGGGAGGTGTGAACGTCTCCTTGTCATCAGAGATAAGACCAGGTGCCCGGGAGGTATGAACGTCTCCTGGTAATCAAAGATAAGACCAGGTGCCCGGAAGGTGTGAACGTCTCCTGGTCATCAGAGATAAGACCAGGTGCCGGAAGGTGTGGACGTCTCCTGGTCATCAGAGATAAGACCAGGTGCCCGGGAGGTGTGAACGTGTCCTGGTAATCAAAGATAAGACCAGGTGCCCGGGAGGTGTGAACGTCTTCTGGTAATCAGAGATAAGACCAGGTGCCCGGGAGGTATGAACGTCTCCTGGTAATCAAAGATAAGACCAGGTGCCCGGGAGGTGTGAACGTCTTTTGGTAATCAAAGATAAGACCAGGTGCCCGGGAGGTGTGAACTTCTTCTGGTAATTAGAGATAAGATCAGGTGCCCGGGAGGTATGAACGTCTCCTGGTAATCAAAGATAAGACCAGGTGCCCGGGAGGTGAACGTCTCCTGGTAATCAAAGATAAGACCAGGTGCCCGGGAGGTGTGAACTTCTTCTGGTAATTAGAGATAAGACCAGGTGCCCGGGAGGTGTGAACGTCTCCTGGTAATCAGAGATAAGACCAGGTGCCCGGGAGGTGTTAACGTCTCCTGGTCATCAGAGATGAAGACCAGGTGCCCGGGAGGTGTGAACGTCTTCTGGTAATCAGAGATAAGACCAGGTGCCCGGGAGGTGTAAACGTCTTATGGTAATCAGAGATAAGACCAGGTGCCCGGGAGGTGTTAACGTCTCCTGGTCATCAGAGATAAGACCAGGTGCCCGGGAGGTGTGAACGTCTTCTGGTAATCAGAGATAAGACCAGGTGCCCGGGAGGTGTGAACGTCTCCTGAGAATGTCACTAAACAATATCAAACCAGTTATTGGCCGTCATAAGTCGGAATCATAGCTGCATTACCATGAAATAGTTTTGTAATGTCTTGCATTTATTGCTCTGATTGCTTTGTATGTCCATGGGAAATTTTGTCAGTTTTCGTAATGAGTACGTGTGTACCTACTCATGAATAATTAACGTTCAAGATTGCAAACAAACAGGACTGAAATGATTGTACAGTAAGCAGCACATCGATTGCTGCAATTATTGACAATAGACAAAACACGCAAATACTATGATTGCGTTGTAACGAATGAGTGTTCAGTAAATCAAAAGAAGTATCAGCAGAAGCATATGGTTTAATCTGGTCTTTGCTAATGCAGTTAAATTGGTCTAAAATAGATATTTTGCGACAGTACTTTTGAAATACTTCCTACGGCCTTGCATACACTAAAGTAATTGGATAAAAAGTTGCAGATGAGGTTTTTATTCACATCTCTTTTGAGTTTATTACCGAGGCAATGGATGAAAAATCTAATGATGATTCAAGGACAAACCACGAGGAAACTCGGGGAATATTGCTGATTTCTCACAAAAGGATATAGAATGTGCTGTTAGTCCGACTGACACAGACGAAGGAATAAACATAAAATGACAATAGCTAAGGTTAATTGGGCTGTGCATGTTTATCTTGGTATGTGAACCATACACGTCAATGCCATTTGTTAGTCGATACAAGCAGGACATGGTTTACAGTGTCACGGTGACTTTTACAGCAAGGTCGCAAAGAATATGGCTTTACTAGAAAGGTCGTTTTTATCTCAATGAAGTAAATTTTTCTTTGCATTTAATCATGCCATTATGAAGTTTTATAGAAAGTTCCTTGGTTATAAACCCCTCTTGCTTTGCTTTAAGCTGACCGTGTGATCCAGATGACTGTTAAACTGCTATTGATTCTCGTGGTGTGTTTTAATTAAATTGTAAATTGTCAGTACGAGGTCGACAATCAGATATCGAATTTCACTGGATAGTGAACTTAATTAGAGTTGCTATAGCGGTGTATACAAGATGCTGATCGAAAACAAAGACTGTTTACCATGTAACTGTGATAAAGAGAAGTGTATAACAGTGATTTGTTTGGTACAGTGGACTTTTTTCTTCGGTTACCAATGGGTATACTTGCATAACTGGATTTAATTACTTATTGTCGAAACTTTCATATCATGTACTTTTGCTCAAATGTAAGTATGGTTCATATTAATATGTAATGTAAGTATGGATCATAGTAGTATGAAGTATGGGTCATAGAGTATGGGTCATAGTAGTATAAAGTATGGGTCATAGAGTATGGGTCATAGTAGTATAAAGTATGGGTCATAGAGTATGGGTCATAGTAGTATAAAGTATGGATCATAGAGTATGGGTCATAGTAGTATGAAGTATGGGTCATAGAGTATGGGTCATGGAGAAAGCTTTATAAAAGATATACTCTTGTTGCTCAATCCTTTAACTATTATGTATGCTTGTTCTAAATATGATTAACTTATCAAAATAAAATACTGTATAAACCAATGTGAAATGTAAGTATGGTTTATAGTAATATGAAACCGGTGTGGCCTAGTGGATAAGGTGCTCGGCTCGTGACGAGAGGTCCCGGGTTCGACTCCTGCCTGCCCTGGGCACACCGGTGTTCTGACTTTCGGATGAGACAGTAAAACCGAGGTCCCGTGTCATGGTAGGTGTGGCACGTAAAAGATCCCTCACTGCTTCGGGTGAGTCCGTTGCAAAGGCCTAAATTTGTATGCAATGCATCAGGCAGATGCCGTCACCATATACGTGAAATAATCGTGGAGTGACGTAAAACAATAATCGATCAATCATTGTAATATGAAATGTAAGTATGGTTCATAGTACTATCAAATCTAATTATGGTTCATAGTAATATGAAATGTACTTATGGTTCATAGTTATTTGAATTGTAAGTATGGGTTATACTAATATGAAATGTAAGTAGGGACGATAGTAATGTGAAAAGTAAGCATGGGTCATTGTAATGTGAAAAGTAAGCATGGGTCATTGTAATGTGAAATGTAAGCATGGTTCATAGTAATATGAAATGTGAGTATGGTCCCTACCCCAGGGGCCCGACCCTCAGTTTGACACTGATGCACTGATGGCACCATGAAATCATCCGCATCTGTCTTGGGTAAGGACAGGGGCCAGTGTGGCTCAGTCGATGAAGTGCTCGACTCACGACAGAAATGTCCGGCGTAGGTACACTGATGTCCAGTCTTTCGCATGAGACAGTTGAACCCGGAGTTCCATGTCACGGCCGGCGTGCTAGGTTAAAGATCCCTCATTGCCTCGGATGGATTTGTTACAAAAGTATAAAATTCTATCCACTGCATCAGGCAGATGCCGTTACCATGCACGTGAAATAATCTTGGAATGACGTAAAACAACAATCAAACAATTGTAAACGAGAAGAAACGCATTTTTATATATCCCTTCCATTTTCCCTACCCCAGGCTCCAGACCCCTGTTTAAACCCCATGTGCACACCTTCATATCAGACCCTTTCCTCTACCACCATCAAATCATCTGCATTTGTCTGGGATAAGGAGAAGAAGCGAGAACAATGTGGGTTTTTTTACCCCGCTAATTTTTTTCCTTACCCTAGGGGGCCAGACCCCCAGTTTAAAACCCTGGTGCACAACTTCAAGTTAGACCCTTTCATATACATGTGCTACCACAAATCATCTGCATTTGTCATGGTTAGGAAGAAGAAGCACGGACAATGTTTTTGACCCCACTCCTATTTCTCCACCCCAGGGACCAGACCAAAGTTTAAGACGGAGGTACACATCTTCAAGTTAGACCCTTTCATATACCATCCACCGAGTCCTCTGCATCCGTCAAAGAAGGAAGTTTTAACGCCCATTTTTCCCTACACCAGGGGTCAAGGGGAAGAATTGCGTACAAGATTGTGGGGACAGATAAACAGACGAACGAACGATAGCGGTATAGCCGCTTACGTGCGTTTGAAAATTGGATAACAGTCCTGCTATGAGTCGTGCTGATCAAATCTGGATGTTTAATCCGACCACCGGTGTTCTATCCGAGCCGTCGGTAAGGTGCTGCCACCATAAAAGAGAAATGCATGTAATTTTACTCCAGGGTTCAACAAAATCTTTAGATATTATTAGTAGTGGTCTTTTATATATCAATTTGGCTAGTTAAAGTTTAAAAAAAAATACTTTAACTTTATCTTACATGTAGAAGGACTGACCAAGAACAAGTGGACAATTTTGACAATGTAAGGGACAACTGGAATATCCCCTACGACCTGCCATCGTTCAATGTAATAGACGAAGTACTTATCAGTCAATCAGAACTTTTCGCACCTTAGTCTGACATTAGTTAGGAATTTATGAAAAAAAGCGCACGATTTCCTTGTAGCTTTGTGTTTTTCAATGATCAAAAGTGGTTCAATGTTAAATCCAAGTAGTTTGTGCCTTCTTTGAACAAATAATATAAAAATGGGCCTTGGTTTAATGATTTGATAAGATCGTAGACAAAATAGAAGTTTGTATAGAAGTAGATAGTTATTTCTCCTGTTCAAGTATTTACAATACATGTATATAACTTAACCAATAAACCTAAGCGACCTCTTAACGATCGCTTCTGCTCCTCAATGACATAGAAACGTTTCCGATTTCATGCATAGTTGCAATAATAAGCAAACGTTTCGGTACGTATCGATGTATACAGATCCATAGGAAGCGATTTTACCGACTTTGTTTCCAGAGACAACCCTTTATCCTTTATGTTTTCATAATGATAAAAATAATTTCAAAAACTGAAAAAGGGTTTTCTAATGAAAGAGATGCAAATCAAGCAAAATATGTGGATATTATATATTTTTTTCCTTCACACAGTCGTCAGAATTTTTTTCTGATACAAATTTCAGATTAATATGGCAGATCGTTCAGCTGTACATAAGTCAACGAAGAATGATTTTAAAATACACCATATAAACCATTTACCCGGTGTGCCGAATGATCTCTATGTGTTTACAGGCAACCATTCACTCTTCATTTAATAGGGTTTTCATCTCATACAAAAAGGAAAGAAAATAAAGCTTCAAAATCAATATGCGGACATAATGGATATTTAGGGGACTATCGTAATAGAATCAGAATGCATGTCTGGTGATTGAATCTGGTATTGTGAGGATACATGAGCGAACATAGTGATAGGAAAGATTTGAACGACAAATTATGGGATGGATGGTAAGTATTAATATGCAGGCTGTAGAAAGTGGTCATTATTACAAGAGGGAATTTCAATTCAATGATGTGTACTGGAAACATTTTATTGTACATTTCATTATAGCTGAAAAGATGTGTCGGACAAAACACAACTAATGTTAATCAATGTCCAAGTCTCTTCTGGGTGCAGGAAATTGGGTCCTAAATATCGACGGAGTGTGGAGCATTGCTCCTAAATACCGACGGGGTGTGGAGCATTGGTCCTAGATATTGACGGGATGTGGAGCATTGGTCCTGGTGGAGCATTGGTCCTGGATATCGACGGGTGTGGATCATTGGTCCTAGATATTGACGGGATGTGGAGCATTGGTCCTGGATATCGACGGGTGTGGATCATTGGTCCAAGATATCGACGTGGTGTGGAGCAGTAGTCCTAGATATCAACGGGGTGTGAAGCATTGATCTTAGATATCGACGGGATGTGGAGCATTGGTCCTGGATATCGACGGGTGCGGATCATTGGTCCTAGATATCGACGGGGTGTGGAACATTAGTCCTAGATATCGACGGGGTGTGAAGCATTGGTCTTAGATATCGACGGGATGTGGAGCATCGGTCCTAGAAATCGAACGGGTGTGGAGCATTGGTCCTACATATCGACAGGGTGTGGAGCATTGGTCATAATATCGAAGGGGTGTGGAACATTGGTCCTAGACATCGACGGGGTGTAGAGCATTGGTCCTGGATATCGACGGGTGTGGAGCATTGATCTTAGATGCCGATGGGATGTGGAGCATTAGTCCTAAATATCGACGGGTGTGGAGCATTGATCTTAGATATCGATAGGTAGAGCAATGGTCCTAGAAATCGAACGGGTGTGGAGCATTGGTCCTAGATATTGTCGGGGTGTGGAGCATTGGTCATATTATCGACGGGGTGTGGAGCATTGGTCCTAGATATCGACGGGGTGTGGAGCATTAGTCCTAGATATCGAAGGGTGTGGAGCATTGATCTTAGATATCGATTGGATGTGGAGCATCATTCTAGAAATCGAACGGGTGTTGAGCCTTGGTCCTAAATATCGACGGGGTGTGGAGCATTGGTCCTAAATAGCGACAGGGTGTGGAGCATTGATCTTGGATATTGACGGGTGTGGAGTATTGGTCCTAGATATTGACGGGGTGTGGAGCATTGGTCCGGGATATCGACGGGCTGTGGAGCATTGCTCCTAAATAGCGACGGGGTGTGGAGCATTGCTCCTAAATAGCGACGGGGTGTGGAGCATTGGTCCTAAATATCGACGGGCGTGGAACATTGGTCCTAAATATTGACGAGGTGTGGAGCATTGGTCCTGGATATCGATGGGATGTGGAGCATTTGTCCTGGATATCGACTGGGATGGAACGTTGGTCCTAGATATCGACTCATGAGTTTAACATTCTATAATATATACATTATACATTATGTCCTTTGCGTAGTTACGACCTTTTACTACATGCGCGTCTATATACATTGCATAATATAGTTACCAAAAACTAAAACATAAGTTGAGAATTTTGTACAGAACGACCCCAAACGGACAATGGTATGCAAGTATATTGTCAGCACCTTTAAAATATCATTGTTTCGTGTGTTTATTGAAATAATTCATATTCCAATAAGAGATCAGCGATATCAAATGTCTTACTGGGTGACCTCCTATAGCAGTAACTAAGTGTCGGACAACGTCGTGAAGACTTAGTAATCCTATGTCATTCACGTATGCATCACGGTACCCTAGCAAGTATGCTCCTGGTTACATACCCAGAGATGACTTCTAAAAGATTTAAAAATCAAAACTATGTCTCTTTTTGATCAATAATACCCTCGCTTAGATCTATTCAAACAATGGATATGTGGACTACACTGACAATGTAGGTAATTCGATAAGCGTTCACGAGTCTTCCATAACCACCTAATAGGACATTTAAAACTTTCTGCGATTTCTTTTGTATAATGGACACAGAAAAAAAAACCCCGACACAACTCGTGTCGTTTTCTTGTTAAATTTGCGTGAAGTATTACAGTGCCTTTCTTGTTAATGTCCGCCATTGTGTGCGGACAGCGTCAACGAGGTTATTAAGAAGTACTGTAAATATTGTGTCGTTTGAGGATATTTTGTATTGCTGAATGCAAGTGAATGACCTTTGAAATACACGTTTTATGGTGCAACGATTTCTTTGACAAGTAGTATTGAATCAAATTAAACGGCGCATACTAATTCGTTCATTACGTATAACCAATTATAAGTATGTGAGTGAAGAAGTTTCGACGCGACACAAACCTTGTCAAAATGGGCGATTCCAGAATTAGTTTGTGTATATACCCGACGATATCGATATAATACTATAAACAGCAGAAAATCTATACAGTGTGTATCCGCCTAAAATGTTTACGCTTCTGTAAGTAGTTTTTGATGATTGTTTGCTTTGTTTAAATGCTGTTTGTAGAATGTTTATCTCTTCGTAACTAGAAAATGATACCGTTAGTTGGGTAACTAGTTAGTTTTATGCATACATAGAACGTTGATATTAATATTCGGAGTGGTGTAAGAATTAGAGCCTTTTTTCTCTTTTCAGGTAATGTCATGAAAATACATCAATGAGGTATATTCATAAAGTGTTCAACTCCACCGTGTCCTTCCTTACGGGAAAAGAAAGAATTAATGGGAAATTTCCGAATGGAAGATGTTGAAATATTCCCACACAACCGAGGAGGGAACATTTTCACCTACGCACCGAAATAATGCAGATCCGCTCATGAAGGAAACTATTGACGTCACAACTAATCCCAGATCACGGGCGAAAATGGTTATGAAAAAACGCGCCAAACAAAAGCGAGGACATGATTTTTCACTTTTCCCTCCGATAACCCACACCCCAAGTCGGAAAGACGTTCCAACACCTTACATTAACGGTAACGATCTAGAAAATCCGTATATAAATGCGTTGGGAATAACGCGTATCACTGACGTGACAACGCCCTATATTATGCACAGTACTATGGGGAAAACCGATGTCTCGTCGCCTGTTCCGCCAATAGAGAATCATATGGACTTCCGAAAAGAATACACACGTGTGTCACAAGTGTCTCAAAACAATAAGGAATATACACGTGTGTCACAAATGTCGCATAATAATGTGGTGGAGGTGACAAGAAAGAACGACCACTCTCGCTCAATCGAGAATCTCCATAAAATGGGTTCATCGCCATATATAGAACGTAGGTCTAGGCTTGAATTTCCACATAGGAATGGTCGCAAAAATATGGAAAGACATAATACAACGATTGATAACGACAAAACTGCCAAACTACAAATTCACAGTAATCAAATGGGGTTAGTGCAACGAACAGAGAGACAACGGACGAGGGATTCTCGGCTAGGGAATTCCCAAGAACCGTTTTCTATCCGCAAGAAAATAGAACAGTTCCGAAAGTGGCATGAGGAACATTACAAAGATAAACTTAAAAAGCTGAAGGAGGAAGTAAATCATCAGTTCGAAGAAGAACATAGAAAACTTCAGAAATCGCGACTCGGAGAATCGCCAAGTGAAAATGAAAAGGTTGATAGTAAAAATGAGAAGAAATTTCTGAAGGACGTTTCGATGCCGCTTACTTCCTCCAACGGGCAAACAGATGCCACAGCAAAAATACCGCCCCAAATGCACGAGGAACATACGCCGTCCGAGCACACCTGGCACACATGGCGTGACGTCAATGATTCCTACGCGTACAGTGACGTTCAAAAGTACATATATGATAACGATTTAATGGGCAAGGAGAAAGAAGACTGGATTAAAAAGTGGATCACTGAAGTAGAAACTGCTTTACAAATAGTGTCCAGTGAGGAGAATTTGACTTGATGTTGACGTCATTTATTATTATTGACGTCATAATCCTTAAACGCGGATAAAAAGTAAAATCTGTGATAGTATTAAACAGAGTGATATGGATTAAATTTACAATTATTTGTTGTGTTGGTTTTATTAGCATATATGTTTTTCAAAGTTGTTTAAAAATAAAACATATAAATAACAAAACTGATTTTAAACTGAATGTGTATTCAAATTATTGGAAACGTTAGCTGTACAATACATATTAATGTATCTGCAGATGTTTACAAGACATCAGATAACTTGGGTTAAACACCATAAAGGTCATTTCAAGGTCACCATCCCCTTTGTTGTCATTTGAAAGGCTTCATAAGTTTAATGCGCGTCCCATAATATGAAGTCACTGTCCCAATTCAAAAAGCTGAAACTGCAGAAATACGAACGGAATAAGAAAACGGCTGCAAGCAGCCTTTGAATCTGAGGAAAATTCTTAACTTTAATCAAACTGAACTTGGGTCCTCGGATCTGAAGTTAGTGTGATAACACTGACAAAACCTGCTAAAGTTATACTAGAGAATTACTACAAGATATGTCACAATATACAAGACTATTATATCACTAAGGATGGCTCTGTGATCACCAGACTACTATATCACTAAGGATGCCTATGTGATCACCAGACTATTATATCACTAAGGATGGCTCTGTGATCACCAGACTACTATATCACTAAGGATCTCTGTGATCACCAGACTACTATATCACTAAGGATGGCCCTGTGATCACCAGACTATTATATCACTAAGGATGGCTCTGTGATCACCAGACTACTATATCACTAAGGATGGCTCTGTGATCACCAGACTATTATATCACTAAGGATGGCTCTGTGATCACCAGACTACTATATCACTAAGGATGGCTCTGTGATCACCAGACTATTATATCACTAAGGATGTGTCTGTGATCACCAGACTATTATATCACTAAGGATGGCTCTGTGATCACCAGACTATTATATCACTAAGGATGGCTCTGTGATCACCAGGCTATTATATCACTAAGGATGGCTCTGTGATCACCAGACTATTATATCACTAAGGATGGCTCTGTGATCACCAGACTATTATATCACTAAGGATGGCTCTGTGATCACCAGACTAATATATCACTAAGGATGGCTCTGTGATCACCAGACTATTATATCACTAAGGATGGTTTTGTGATCACCAGACTATTATATCACTAAGGATGGCCCTGTGATAACCAGACTATTATATCACTAAGGATGGCTCTGTGATCACCAGACTACTATATCACTAAGGATGGCTCTGTGATCACCAGACTATTATATCACTAAGGATGGTTTTGTGATCACCAGACTATTATATCACTAAGGATGGCCCTGTGATAACCAGACTATTATATCACTAAGGATGTGTCTGTGATCACCAGACTATTATATCACTAAGGATGGGTCTGTGATCACCAGACTATTATATCACTAAGGATGGGTCTGTGATCACCAGACTATTATATCACTAAGGATGGCTCTGTGATCACCAGACTGTTATATCACTAAGGATGGCTCTGTGATCACCATACTAATATATCACTAAGGATGGCTCTGTGATCACCAGACTATTATATCACTAAGGATGGCTCTGTGATCACCAGGCTATTACATCATTAAGGATGGCTCTGTGATCACCAGACTATTATATCACTAAGGATGGTTCTGTGATCACCAGACTAATATATCACTAAGGATGGCTCTGTGATCACCAGACTATTATATCACTAAGGATGGCTCTGAGATCACCAGACTAATATATCACTAAGGATGGCTTTGTGATCACCATGACCTGTCATAGAACTAGAGATATCACAACAAAGAGTTGGTCTGGAGGAAGCCACGTAAAGAGTATCACACTATGCCACAAAATGTCTGTTGACCTGGGTACTAAAAATCCTTTAATACATATCACATATGGAATATAAGTCTTACATGTCTCTAAACTTAGCTGAGGATTATTTGGTACTAGTTGAAGTACTCAAAGAAAGCCACTGAACTTAGGTAGGTAAACTGAAGAACATTTCTATGTGCATCAACCAGGATTCCAGACATAACCGAAGTAAAAAATAGTTCCAGAAGAGAAAGCATAAAAATTAACACCTAAAATATTGTTTGTTTATTTATCCCTTGAATACATCATAATTCTCCATAATACATGTAGTGTACCTCTGTGTTCTATAGTTTACAGGTCAATAAACTCTCTGTACACAATGACAGATTAGGTTAATATTGTAAATCACATCCTCCATTTATATCGAGATTAGTGGAATGCATTTCATTCAAATATCTTGGCAAGCAAAACTGTACGTCATAGAAGTCAAGGGAAAGGGAGAGAAATTGAAAACCATCATAGAAATGCAAGTGGTTTCGGCAAAACTGAAGATGGTATATTGTAGTTTTATGTATCACACCAAATACGTCTCAGCCAATGAAAACTGACAAAACAGAAAAAGTGGATAAGAATGAACATTTAACAATTATAAAAATAGATTCTGATGTTTATTTCAACAATCTCTTAACTCACAATGGTCAAATGACAAAAAATAAGTTAAATGAATGAATAACCATTGCACAACTCTTTAACCACTTCTTTTCTTTTTCTGTGGACAAGTTATTTAAAAACAAAGGCAGATCTTTCACATAACTAAAATGCTTAATAAACACCTTGATGATCTACAGAAATTACAACACCAACATACTTTTTTTTCCATTTAAACTGACTGCCATATACTTGTATATGTCCATCAGTTTTTGGCACAATCTTGGATGAGTAACTGAAATGTCATTAACCAGGAATATGTTTAGTTTTTCATCATCTTTCTTTCAGCTTCTTCATGAAGGAAACTTCTTCTTTATTTCTTATCCCATAACTGAAAAGATAAAAATCAAATATAACATGTGTCCACTTTCAATCAGTACAGTATGGTCAAATATAAGAGTACATTTTTATATTCCTGGTAGCTTCCATTATGCTCGATATATGCTAGGCTTGTTTATTTTCATCTGTATTTGTAAGTACTAAGTTATTTGTACATTTATTATTTAAGAAATTGTTTTCTTTTAAAAACTATGACATTTTCAGTTGTTGGATCAGGGGTAAAAGACCACTCTTCAACTCTTCAGTGCAGAGGGAACACTATTCACTATCAGCATTAAATTTCTGAATTTCATGGTATTGTATTTTTATTTCTGTAAAACCTCGAACAGTCATGTTCAATCTTACCAGTCTCATCATCATAAATCCTGTTCAATCTTACCATTCCTGTCATTATAAATCCTGTTCAGTCTTACAATTCCTGTCATTATAAATCCTGTTCAATCTTACCATTCCTGTCATTATAAATCCTGTTCAATCTTACCAGTCTTGTCACTATAAATCCTGTTAAATCCTACCATTCTTGTCATTATAAATCCTGTTAAATCTTGCTTTTCTTTTCATTACAAATCCTGTTAAATCTTATCATTTTTGTCATTATAAAACCTATTCAATCTTATTATTCCTGTCCTTATTAATCCTGTTAACTCTTACCATTCATGTCATTACAACTCCTGTTAAATCTTACCATTCCATTCTTGTCATTATAAATCCAATTCAATCTTATTATTCCTGTCCTTACAAATCCAGTTAAATCTTACTGTTCCTGTCATTATTAATCCTGTTCAAGCTTACCATTCTTGTTATTACAAATCCTGTTAAATCTGACTATTCCTGTCACTATAAATCCTCTTAAATCTTACCATTCCTGTCATTATAAATTCTGTTAAATCTTACTGTTCTTGTCATTATAAACCCGGTTAAATCTTACCATTCCTGTTATTATAAATACTGTTAAATCTTACCATTCCTGTCATTATAAATCCATTTAAATCTTGTATAATCTACTTGCAGTCTTATTAAGAAATTTAAAATCACTGGTTTTAAATAAAGGAATTTGTCACCTGACCGTGGGAATTTCCAGTCACAACATATACTACATTTTCCATTTTTGGTCTTCAAAAAATCCTCATCTTAAATTAATGCATGAGTAATTGTTCTGTTCCGTTACTGTCAATGTTCATGTTGTATTTATTTAATATTTCTACTATTGCATAAGACAAACCTCTTCTTCTATTTTAATCACTAGTTTATCCAAATATGACAAAAGTAAAATGTGTGGTAACAGGACGTTCCTGTGGTCTGGTGACAAAATGGCTTTAAAGGATAATTTTAAATAATGCGATATTAATCTTTTAAAATGTCAATATGAGTACCCTTTTACATTAGGATGTAACTGTTACAATATTCTTACTCTTTAAGCATGGTGTTATCCTGAGTTAGCTTCTGTCCCTCATAATACAGCCAGTATCTCTTCCATACATAGCTCCTGATACACAAAAATAAGGGGAAAAATAGTCATCACATATATATGCTGCATATCAAAATAGCAGATTATTATGCCATCACATGGGTTAAATTTTGATGTAATGCCAAGCAATACATGAAGGTAGGGATATTTAATGTGGCAGATCTACCCATGCAATCACCTGAGAATTAAAACCTTCCAGTGGTTAGATATACATACTAAGTATCTGAATTCATGACAAAAGATCTGGTGAAAATTATCCTGCAATCTTTCATTAGCAACTGAACTTGCTGTATAACCACTCAGTGGAATCAAGGTTAAATCTGAATGTTAAGGCTCACAACAGAATCTTCTGGATTTGAGTAGTCTTTAAATGCATTGATCAAATTCTTTGATGAGGTCGAAACAAAATACTGATACATGAAATGTAATTTAAAAAGATACCTCTACTTCCCTGATAATATTGTACATGTACCATATTAGAACATCTGGCTACAATTTTATCTATATGGTAATTACTGTTCCATCGAAACTACAAAACCATACATAATATACATGTTTCACTTATTGCTTCAATTTACACAAACTTTGTATATATGATGACAGGAAGTGTTCATGATAATACCTTTAATATTGATTGTACTAAATTCTACAGTAAATTTCATCATTTCATTTTCCGTTTATTCATAATGTCATTATACCTGAGTCAAGATACATTTGCTACTCTTAGATGTGGGATATATACGTGTTGAAATTGTCTGGCAGAAGTACTATTACACAACTACTGTCTGGGACATTCCTCCCATTAACAAATTATCTTAATATTTAAACAAATCAATACAAATAGAGAAAACTGTTAACACCTTTCTAAGCAATTCTGTCAGAACTCCTCCTCATTTTCTCCCCAGAACAAATGTATGAATAATGAAACTTTGATGTATTTAAAATTCAGATTAGACCTTTTCTGTAGTAGATTTTTTAAACGTCATGCAGACTATGAGGTCATCTGGAACGGTTGAGGTTGATTTGAAAAGAGGAGTGCTGAAAGTTTTCAGAGGCAAAACTTCTATACATGTATAAAAGCACTTAACACTATGAATGAAAAGGAATTAGAAAACAAATCCAGAGGTTAGGGATCAAGCGACTATTTAGATTATTAATTTGACAACAGAAAATTAAAACTCCTCAAGTATCGAGGTTATTTTACTTGCAAGGAAGTAGCACCCCTCTTATTATGGATTCATCCAATTTGACTCTGTTACCCACCAAATATAGTTCAATGTTTTAACATTAAAATGTTCCTATCTAAAAATATTTTCTGTTATTATTCAAAACTAGTGTGTTTACGACAAAATGAAAACAAACCAAAGGAAATATCTTTACTTAAATTCTGATTTTAAAATTTAATAAATTGAGAAAATTCATTGACAGGAGAGACTGTGCCCAGACAGTGGACAGAACATCAACATGTCAAAAATATTTCCGGAAATTGTAGGACAGCTTAATCTTCAGGTGCAGAGGCCTTTGAAAAAATGTTCTAAAATGATTGACAGAGGATCTTACCAGCTTATATGAGGTTTACCACCTGTCCTAGACTGCTTCAACATAACATGTCTCTTTATAGCATGCTTCAAGTCCAGCACTGTTGCATTCTGGGTTACCACAATTGCTGAAAAAGATGTTACAATATAATTAAATTAAATATGCCGTAGATGACAATTTCCTTGTTAAATTCATACATGATTTAAATAAAAATGCAATTTAGATTATAATATCAATTTCATAGTTACATTGATAATTCATTGATAAATTCTTCTGTTTAAATATTTTTGTTGTTCAGATTTGTTCATCTATCTCACTATACGTGGCTGCTGAGAGACCGAGTACAAGATGAGTATCTCATTTGCTGCCACCATGGATTGATCTCAGGCTAGAGAGATACTTGACAGAAGCTTTAGTGAGTTGCACTGCAGTTCCTAGTCAACCTGGCAATCGGCACTACATTTTCATGAAGCTTAAAATTTTACAAATTACTTTGGATACTTTTTGATGTAACTTCAAAAGAAATCCTAAAGTATAAATTTCACAATTAATACTAAATGTTAACTTATACTATAGCGAACAATACTCAGATCTGAGGTTACATTCAATAATTTTTCAGTCAAATTGAGACATAGAGTTAGGAAACTAACAATACGACAAATTTCCGTTTGGCTACAGGTCAAGTATAGATGACCTGCTCGCCAAGGAAACATTTAATTTAAATGATCTATTCCTTTTAGTTAAAGCGAGGGTTGATTCTCTCTGTAAGTAAATTAGTATAGTACAGACCAGGTTTTTCTCTGTAGGTACATTAGTATAGTACACACCAGGTGTTTTCTCTGTAGGTACATTAGTATAGTACAGACCAAGTGTTTTTTCTGTAGGTACATTAGTATACCACAGACCAGGTGTTTTCTCTGTTGGTACCTTAGTATAGTACAGACCAGGTGTTTTCTCTGTAGGTACATTAGTATACCACAGACCAGGTTTTTCTCTGTAGGTATATTAGTATAGTACAGACCAGTGTTTTCTCTGTAGGTACATTAGTATAGTACAGACCAGGTGTTTTCTCTGTAGGTACATTATCATAGTACAAATCAGGTATTTTCTCTGTAGGTACATTATCATAGTACAGACCAGGTGTTTTCTCTGTAGGTACATTAGTATACCACAGACCAGGTGTTTTCTCTGTCGGAACATTAGTATAGTACAGACTAGGTGTTTTCTCTGTAAGTACATTAGTATACCACAGACCAGGTGTTTTCTCTGTAGATATATTATTATAGTACGGACCAGGTGTTTTCTCTGTAGGTACATTAGTATACCACAGACCAGGTGTTTTCTCTGTAGGTACATTATTATAGTACTGATCAGGTGTTTTCTCTGTAGGTACATTAGTATACCACAGACCAGGTGTTTTCTCTGTAGGTATATTAGTATACCACAGACCAGGTGTTTTCTCTGTAGGTACATTAGTATACCACAGATCAGGTGTTTTCTCTGTAGATATATTATTATAGTACAGACCAGGTGTTTTTCTCTGTAGGTACATTAGTATAGTACAGACCAGATGTTTTCTCTGTAGGTACATTAGTATACCACAGACCAGGTAATTTCTCTGTAGGTATATTATTATAGTACAGACCAGGTGTTTTCTCTGTAGTTACATTAGAATACCACAGACTAGGATTTTTTTCTGTAGGTACATTAGTATAGTACAGACCATAGACCAGGTGTTTTCTCTGTAGGTATATTAGTATAGTACGGACCAGGTGTTTTCTCTGTAGGTACATTAGTATAGTAAACACCAGGTGTTTTAACTGTAGGTACATTAGTATAACACAGACCAGGTGTTTTCTCTGTAGGTATATTAGTATACCACAGACCAGGTGTTTTCTCTGTCGGTACATTATTATAGTACAGACCAGGTGTTTTCTCTGTAGGTACATTAGTATACCACAGACCAGGTGTTTTCTCTGTAGGTACATTATTATAGTTCAGATCAGGTGTTTTCTCTGTCGGTACATTAGTATACCACAGACCAGGTGTTTTCTCTGTAGGTACATTATTATAGTACAGACCAGGTGTTTTAACTGTAGGTACATTAGTATAACACAGACCAGGTGTTTTCACTGTAGGTATATTAGTATACCACAGACCAGTGTTTTCTCTATAGGTACATTATTATAGTACAGACCAGGTATTTTCTCTGTAGGTACATTAGTATACCAAAGACAAGGTGTTTTCTCTGTAGGTACATTAGTATAGTACACACCAGGTTTTTCTCTGTAGGTACATTAGTATAGTACAGACCAGCTGTTTTCTCTGTAGGTACATTATCATAGTACAGACCAGGTGTTTTCTCTGTAGGTACATTAGTATACCACAGATCAGGTGTTTTCTTGGTCGTTACATTATTATAGTACAGACCAGGTGTTTTCTCTGTAGGTACATTAGTATAGTACACAGCAGGTTTTTCTCTGTAGGTACATTAGTATAGTACACACCAGGTTTTTCTCTGTAGGTACATTAGTATAATACAGACCAGGTGTTTTCTCTGTAGGTACATTAGTATAGTACAGACCAGATGTTTTCTCTGTAGGTACATTAGTATAGTACAGACCAGGTGTTTTCTCTGTAGGTATATTAGTATAGTACAGACCAGGTGTTTCTCTGTAGGTATATTAGTATAGTACAGACCAGGTGTTTTCTCTGTAGGTATATTAGTATAGTACAGACCAGGTGTTTTCTCTGTAGGTACATTAGTATAGTACAGACCAGGTGTTTTATCTGTCGGTACATTATTATAGTACAGACCAGGTGTTTTCTCTGTAGGTACATTAGTATAGTACACACCAGGTTTTTCTCTGTAGGTACATTAGTATAGTACAAACCAGGTGTTTTCTCTGTAGGTACATTAGTATAGTACAGACCAGGTGTTTTCTCTGTAGGTATATTAGTATACCACAGACTAGGAGTTTTTTCTGTAGGTACATTAGTATAGTACAGACCATAGACCAGGTGTTTTCTCTGTAGATACATTATTACAGTACAGACCAGGTGTTTTCTCTGTAGGTACATGATTACAGTACAGACCAGGTGTTTTCTCTGTAGGTATATTAGTATAGTACAGACCAGGTGTTTTCTCTGTAGGTACATTAGTATAGTACACACCAGGCATTTTAACTGTAGGTACATTAGTATAACACAGACCAGGTGTTTTCTCTGTAGGTATATTAGTATACCACAGACCAGGTGTTTTCTCTGTAGGTACATTAGTATACCACAGACCAGGCGTTTTAACTGTAGGTACATTAGTATAACACAGACCAGGTGTTTTCTCTGTAGGTACATTAGTATAGTACAGAGCAGATGTTTTCTCTGTAGGTACATTAGTATAGTACAGACCAGGTGTTTTCTCTGTAGGTATATTAGTATAGTACAGACCAGGTGTTTTCTCTGTAGGTTCATTAGTATAGTACAGACCAGGTGTTTCTCTGTAGGTATATTAGTATAGTACAGACCAGGTGTTTTCTCTGTAGGTATATTAGTATAGTACAGACCAGGTGTTTTCTCTGTAGGTACATTAGTATACCACAGACCAGGTGTTTTCTCTGTAGGTACATCATTACAGTAAAGACCAGGTGTTTTCTCTGTAGGTACATTATTATAGTACAGATCAGGTGTTTTCTCTGTAGGTACATTATTACAGTACAGACCAGGTGTTTTCTCTGTAGGTATATTAGTATACTACAGACCAGGTGTTTTCTCTGTCGGTACATTAGTATAGTACAGACCAGGTGTTTTCTCTGTAGGTATATTAGTATAGTACAGACCAGGTGTTTTCTCTGTAGTTACATTAGTATAGTACAGACTAGGAGTTTTCTCTGTAGGTATATTAGTATAGTACAGACCATAGACAAGGTGTTTTCTCTGTAGGTACATTATTACAGTACAGACCAGGTGTTTTCTCTGTAGGTACATTATTACAGTACAGACGAGATGTTTTCTCTGTAGGTATATTAGTACTGCTTCTTACCCATGACTTCATCATCTGCTTTGCGTACATTTACAATCATTGCTTGTCCATATTCCAAAGCAATACATGAATTAATTTCTTCCAATGTCACCTCTGTGGGTAGGTCATATAAAAGTGGATCATTCTGAAAAATTATAGGTACAAATATAGACATGTTCATATTTGACTTTGTTAGTGTAATGGAGAGCCTGTTCCACAAACATATGAAATACCATAACTACGTGCAATCGTTTATTACTGTCTCTTATTCTTATCTTGTTTAAACTTAACATTCTATAAAAAACAAGGGGCCACATGAGCCAATAAACTGAAGAAATTTACAGATACATGTATACTCTTGCTGACTGTGTTTTTGACAACTGACAAAAATCTGTAAACTTGCTTCGCTACACTGTATAAATCAGGACCATGATGCAAAAATACACTTCAGAGATTGTGAATTGTCTAACTCTAGCTCCACATATCATGGCTGATTATTTTGACATGGATGATTGTGTTCACATCTTGGCAAATCATGACACATCACTTCACCACCATTTTCACTATTTTCCAAAGAAAAAACAATTAGATTCATTCCTTAAATACTAAAAAACACTGTGGCGATGATATGACAACTACTGTCCGCACCACTCACTCTGGAAACTGGAAAATCTGGATTTTCAGTTATTCATCTTCAGAATAATTTCAAAGAGACAAAACCATTCGATAGATCTTGTTTAATCGTCAGGGGCGTAGCTAGAAATATTCAATGTGCACGCAAAGAAAGCTTCTCACGAGGCGCGCGCAGCTCTGAGAGGAGGACGGGATCACCCTCTCTTGCAAGTGGGGGTTCGAGAGTCTCCCCGAGAAAATTTTGTAAAATTCAATGCAAAATCGTGCTTTCTGGACTACATCTTGATAACGTTGAAACTATTTTTGTCATGAGATATGACGTTTAATATTGAACAGTATATGTCGAACACAATAAAAGCTTAACTTGAATCTACCTTTTAACATTAAAGTCTTTTTGATTTTGAGAAAGTTGAAGATTAACGTTTTCACAAATTAATTTGACACTTACGTGTTGTCATATGATATCGATGTCTTTGAGTCACATTTTAATTTTTTTTTTGTCCCCGTGATGTGCACGCCACGGCATGCTGGCGTATAGGCAGCTACACCCCTGGTCGTAACTTTTGGTGTATGCTATATGTTTATATGAAGAAGCGTTCATATTTTATAGAAAATATTCAATTTTAGATAGGGCGATTTCCATGCTAAATTTTGACGTGACGTCGCCAAGTTTCCCATAGACTCAATGTTAAACAGCGGCGACGTTACGCCAAAATTATCATAGAAAACGCCCTATCTAAAATGATTTTTTCCCTATAAAATATGAATGCTTCTTCATAGAAACATACACCAAAAGTTACGACTAAACAAGATCTTTGATTGATATTAATTTTGTAAAACTATTTTAAAGATAAATAAGTAAAATCCAGATATTTCGGTTTACAAAGTGAGTGGCACGGACAGTAGTCAATAGTCATTCTCTGAAGTGTATGTTAAAAAAGATAAAGTCAGAATACTTTTTTTTCTTAAAAAATTTGTGTCTTTAGCAGGGTTTGAGCTGCTTCCCTTCAGTATGCCAGAACTGAATTTGCACATGACACTTTCAAAAAAAAAGAAAAAGATATTTTTAAATAAACATAAGCAAACAAATACTTTAGCTTTCCTCTGTATTGAGTAAATCAATAAAATAAAAAAGATATGGAAATAACAAAGTCTAAAAGGACATAAAAAAAGCCCATCAAAAATTTAATTTTGGAAGGGAACCAAAAACAAAAACACTTTTTAAAACACCCTTCTAGATCACTCTTATTCCTTCAGAGTGATAATCTATGCAGCTGATCTGAAGAAGAAGTCTGTCAAAGGCTTATACCTTCTTAGGCTTATGTTGAGCCACCCTGGATCCACCCTTTGACAGATATGGTCAAAAGCAGCCATATTCAAGGGGACCTTGAGTACCTTTTACAAAGTTTCATCACTTAATAGACAGTAAGAGAAAGAACAGAAACAGACCACATATTAGCATTAAGAGAAGGCACAGGATCATACATGTATAGGCAGTAAGAGGCACAGAATCAGAACATCTATAGGCAATAAGAGGAGACACAGAATCTGGACATAAATAGGCTTTAAGAGGAGGCAAAAATCTGAACATGTATAAGCAGTAAGAGGAGGCACAGAATCAGAACATGTATAGGCAGTAAGAGGCACAGAATCAGAACATGTATAGGCGTTAAGAAAAGAAACAGAATCAGAACATGTACAGGCCGTAAGACAAGGCACAGAATCAGAACATGTATAGGCAATAAGAGAAGGCACAGAATCAGAACATGTATAGGCATTAAGAGGAGGCACAGAATCAGAACATGTATAGGCATTAAGAGGAGGCACAGAATCTGAACATGTATAGGCAGTAAGAAAAGGCACAGACTCAGAGCATGTATAGGTAGTAAGAGAAGGCACAGATTCAGAACATGTATAGGCAGTAAGACAAGGCAATAAGAGAAGGCGCAGAATCAGAACATGTATAGGCAGTAAGAGAAGGCACAAAATCAGAACATGTATAGGCAGTAAGAGTAGGTACTGAATCAGAACATGTATTGTCAATAAAAGAAGACACAGAATCAGAACATGTATAGGCAGTAAGAGAAGTTTCGAGCACTTATATGCAGGCTACATCTGCCATGACACATCATGTCAAGTTTAGAGCACTTATATGGTGGCTACATTTGCCATGATACATCATGCCAAGTTTAGAGCACTTATATGCTGGCTACACCTGCCATGATATATCAAGCCAAGTTTAGAGCGCTTATATGGTGGCTACATCTGCCATGATACATCATGCCAAGTTAAGAGAACTTCTAAGGTGGCTACATCATTCCAAGTTCAGAGCACTTACATGCTGGCTACATCTGCTGTGATACATCATGCCAAGTTTAGAGCACTTATATGCAGGCTACATCTGCTGTGATACATCATGCCAAGTTTAGAGCACTTATATGGAGGCTACATCATTCTAAGTTTAGAGCACTTACATGCTGGCTACATTTGCCATGATACATCATGCCAAGTTTAGAGCACTTATATGGTCGCTACATCTGCCATGATACATCATGCTCAGTTTAGAGCACTTATATGCAGGCTACATCTGCATGATACATCATGCCAAGTTTAGAGCACTCATATGCTGGTTAAAACCTGCCATGATATATCATGCCAAGTTTGGAGCACTTATATGGTGGGTACATCTGCCATGATACATAATGCCAAGTTCAGAGCACTTATATGCTGGCTACATCTGCCATGATACATCATGCCAAGTTTAGAGCGCTAATATGCAGGCTACATCTGCTGTGATACATCATGCCAAGTTTAGAGCACTTATATGGTCGCTACATCATTCCAAGTTTAGAGCACTTATATGCTGCCTATATTTGCCATGATACATCATGCTAAGTTCAGAGCACTTATATGGTCGCTACATCTGCCATGATACATCATGCCAAGTTTAGAGCACTTATATGCTGGCTACACCTGTTGTGATACATCATGCCAAGTTTAGAGCACTTATATGCTGGCTACATTTGCCATGATACATCATGCCAAGTTTAGAGCACTTATATGGTCGCTACATCTGCCATGATACATCATGCTCAGTTTAGAGCACTTATATGCAGGCTACATCCGCATGATACATCATGCCAAGTTTAGAGCACTCATATGTTGGTTAAAACCTGCCATGATATATCATGCCAAGTTTGGAGCACTTATATGCTGGGTACATCTGCCATGATACATAGATCAGATATTTAGACCTATGCTGAGGACCCATATGCAGCAGTAGGGTATCATTTTATGTTCTGAGCAGTGACTTTTGATTTGTAAATCAACTGAAATAGACTGCAAACTCCATACTTCTATTTGTGCTGTAACATCACAAGAGATAAACATCATCTGTAACTCCGGACAGTGAAGCTCTACAGCAAGTTCTATCTTATCATCTGTGTTGATGACAGAGAAAAGTCAGGTAAACTTCAGTACCAGACAAACAGATGAGTGGAAGGATAGATAGAAACAAGTGTAGCCCTCCTAGTTTTATGAAAGGGATCTTATACGGTAAGTAATTAAGTAAAGACAGTTACTCTGATAAGATCAGCCATTTTTTGTTGTACACTATGCACGGCTTCAAGATGACTGACTGGTTCTTTTTCTGCTGTTTGGTGCTCTACAGAAGCTGTATCAGATTTAGTGATGTCTGTTTCAGGTTTTATCTCTCTAGGATCATCTGTATTTTCTTTACTAGGGTCTACAGAGTTGTCAAAATCTGATGTAGACAAATTGTCTTTGATCTGACGTAAAGCCAAACTGATGGCATCTTCCATGATTATATGATGTCTGAAATTAAAATAATGATCTAAAATATAACTTTTACAATTCATGGAGTTAGAACTATAGTAGAGTTTTACTAATTTCTATTAAGTAAATCCACCACAAAGAAGGATTAAAAGATAAAACAAGACGCCTCATCAATCACCCGAGTATATCTGAGGCTACATTGTAAGTCGTGAATGATAGTTAGAGTTTGTTTAGAGGACCTCATGGTTTTCATAATCATGTACCGCTATATAATTTATAACCACAATGAAAAGGAATAAATTAAATCTTTTAAGATAATAATCAACTGAGCACCATTGTCTAATTGTAAAGCAACACACCGTTTATTGCTGCAAGGCACAACTTACAGGTATGAAGAAGACTTTCTTAAATACAAAGCTGTATCTCCCTCATCTATGCATGTAACTCTGTCCCAAGATGGGCTATTTGTAGAGCTGTCATGGTTAACCGAAATTCTTGCTGGTTCAGTTCAGATCATATTTTACAGATTTCGGATTGGTTTCTATTTTTTTTTAATCTGACTTATCTCCCTTTTCCCTGTTATACGCACTTTGATTGGACAAACCTTGGATGCACATAATTATGTAATACTTGGTAGTTGATAATGTGAATTAATATGGCGTTAAAGAAATCACAAGTGTGGTAACATTTCAAGTTTCACTGCGATGAATTCTCAGAGGCTCTTGACAAATCTGTTCCAGTTTGCAATATATGTATCAGACTAAATTCAAATATGCAACAGGATTGTTGATGTGGTTATTTTGTCGAATAAAATGATTTTTAGAAAAATTACTTCTGTGCACTTTTGATAAAAACAATCTGCTGAATGGTCCTATTTTATCTTAAATTCATTTAGTTATATGGTTGAATTACACAAAGTAAAACCAAACTGAAAAAACTGAATACCTAGGTTCATTCATCTGAACCAAACTTAGCAGAAAAAAGTGTGAACCATGACCATTTGGTAATTACACTACTCTACAAATATTTTGTGCTTCCACAATATCTGCCTTAAGCATCATTTAAGAGATATAATTTGTCAAAATTACAGGTATTCATAAATAAAATATGTGATTACATTGCAATATGGCCCCTGCAACTTACATGTAGTCTGTTTACAGTAAAGACTAGGTCGAAGGGGTCGTCTCAAAGTAATCACATGATTTATTTATGAATACCTGTGGTTAAAATGCTTATATAGTGCAATAAATTAGTACTGTTATGATAGCTGTCTGGTGTTTATGTTATGATACATGTAGTTATTATTACCACAGGGTCTTTATCACTTGTGGTTGACTGGCATTCCTGACAGGTCTTTATCACTGCTGGCTGGCTGTCATTCCTTGAGGGTATCTCCAGTCCAATTTTCAATTCTTTGGTACCGATACAAAATATAGAAATGTACTTAAAAATTGTAGCAATATAAGATTGTATATTATTTTAAAATTATGGTGAATTTGGTAATTAGACTGCTCTACACATACTTTGGACTTTGAGCATCAATAAAGAGACATTAAATTATAAAATTACTGAAGAAAGTATGCTTGAGTACAACAGGTTTCATCTTGTGCTCACTTACAGACGAGCAGAGCACAGTTGACTTATGTTAATGTCGCTCAACATATTTTTGATACTAGTACCGTAAAATCTTTCGTTAAAAATTTTAAGACCTCTCATCTTAAGAAACCTGTTGGTCATTGTTCTCTTTATGGAGGATTATTTGTAAATTTTTGAATTTGTGTCCTACGATTATGATAAGTGGGAAGGTGGGCACCCATAAACCAGTTAATCACGCCAATTAAGTGATGTTTGTTAATTCAGACTTTGCTATCTCCTTACTGTAACTGTATTACAATCAAATATTTCTGTAATGTGGTTTTCAGTGTTTATTGACTATAATCATGTATTATGTGCATGTCCTTGGTGATTTGTGTAATGTGGTTTTCAGTGTTTATTGACTATAATCATGTATTATGTGCAGGTCCTTGGTGATTTGTGTAATGTGGTTTTCAGTGTTTATTGCCTATAATCATGTATTGTGTATTGACCTTGGTAACAGCTAAATTAGACTAAGCAAACACTGAATAATGACATTAATCAATTTTTACAGTTTTATTTGTCTTACAGAATTGATATCCAGAAAGACACAGGATTTTCTGGAATTTAGTTGGGCATTGTTTTCATAAATCTTGAATTTCAAAACCAAAAAAAAAATTAGAGCGGAGCATTGCCCATGGGCAGGGATGAGAATCTGGAGGGTTTTTTTTAGATTACTGCCTAACCATTACTTACAATGCATATATGATTAAACAAAATGTCATGAGATAATGAGATAGTTTATATAATATAATGTTTCTACAATTACTAGAGATTTTGTACTCAACCCAAAATGAATGGGTACGAGCTCTTCAGAGAACTTGTACTAAGGGTACGATTTTTTCAAGGTATACATACCCTATATATAATATTATTATCTATAAAAGTATATATGAGATTGGATTCGTAAAATATTGTATTACTAAACTTGGAAATTACAGAGGCTGTTGCGACATGTCTGGCTTTGAATTCTGGTACACATTTTAAAATTTCAGACCAAAAATCAATGGATCTGCTGGTGGTACCAGTATATATGAAACTTAAAAAGATATGTAAATATTTCATTATAAATATGCCACAAATTCTAATATTTACAATACGTCACTGTTGGGTTGCATAATTATAATTTAATTAACAGTTTCATGAGTATTTGTTAAAACATCTTCAAGAAACTACACGCCAAAATCAACAGCCTCAGCATAAAACACTAAACAAGGACGACCATATCATCTGAGAAACTTTTGAAGAAGCTGGGCTGACTGTACTCACCATTGTGAGGATCGAGTTCTTAATGCTAAGTGACGTTTTAATAGTGCTGATAGACATATTGGTATATACCTGGGAATCGAACCCAGAACCTTCCACTATCACGGCAATTGAGCTATCTGGGCCAATACCTGTCCGTCACATAGCTGGGTACGAGTTCTCCAGAGAAATCATACCCATGGAACAAGTTCTCTAAAGAACTAATACCCACATTCATTTTTGGTACACTTTTCCTGGGTTCAAGTTCTCGTTATACCATTTCTACATGTTCTGACTACTGAAGCTACATGTAGAATATTTTCTTGTTTCATTCAATAGGTCATTCGATAGGTCACTATATGATAAAAAGTTTGCCAGAGGTTTCAGACAAAAATTTGTTCAAACTTGAAAGGTTTCGGAAAAGAGATATCTGACAAAAACAAGTTCAGCACCCATGTTATATTCAAATAGTTAGGTGTATATTCTTATTCTAATGGTCTTCGCAATATGTACATGTATATTTCATCTATTCATGTCAGCACAGGCGCAGAAAGATCATTAAATAGCTGTAAGTCCATAAGTTAACCTGAACAGTTTCCGTTCATTATCTATGCAATGGGTACATATACATGTATTGAAACGACATTTGGCATACAGACACATCACGAGAATATCTAGACTGGTATATAATAAGTAGTCCTCCAAAGGAAAGTAAAATATACTAAAAGAAATAACACAAACACTCAGTGTTTGTGTTATTTCTTCTAGGTTGGTAGTTTGGTAGGTTGGTCGGTCGGCAGGTGTATAACCTACATCAGGAGAATATCTAGGTTGGTAGGTTGGTCGGTCAATTGGTCAGTAGGTCCATAATTTGAACAATTTTTGTTCATAATATACTTGGTTTCATTTTCTGCAGATGCATTAATACTGTATTGACAATATTGATCAATTAAAATATGAAACATGGCATCTATAAACACATTATAGGAAAGAGGCATAAATATTTTACAAACATCTCTTATTACTATTCTAATCAATAGAAAACGAAACATCGTTTCAACCCCTGGTTACAGAACGCTACACATATGTATAAGAATCCAGCTTAAAATACTTTATACTTTTATCCTGAAAAACTTTTCTCTACATATGAAGTACGATGCGCAAGAAATAGACCCTTTTGCTGTTATTGGGGTACTTACATTTTGGTTGACAAAATGATAACTGTTACCACAAAGAGATGTCAGAGAAAAATTTTCATTCTGACATCAGAATTTTTACAGGAAACATTATCATTTGCTTAACTAAAATGTTAGTCCCGCAATAACAGTGAAACGGTCCATACTTTACCCTCATCTTGAAAGCTATTTTAAAACATAGCTGTATTTTAGTGTAGCAAGCGTATTTTCGCAAATTCTGATGGTTTTTGGCCATTTCCTGTGGGTTTATGAAAAAATTTAATTGTATTATGAAATAAAAAATAGCATTTCAGTAAAATTACTTGTGGTTTCTTACAATGCTTCAAGAACATTGCAATATAAAACTTCTCTATGACATGAATTTGTCTGTATAGTTAACATACTATATTAAACACATACAATGTAGCTTAATGTATGAAAAGATCTACGATAATCATTTATGGAAATGTAGGGCCGAAATTTCTGGGACCAACCGGCAATAATCAATTTTAAAAAACGTAGGGCCGAAACCTCTGAGGTCGCACAACATTTGTCTGAAACCTCTCTTGTCTGAACAAATTTTTGTCAGAAAAGCGAAACCTCTGGTAACCAGTAACAAGAATGACGGTATGACTTGAATGCAATACATAACATTATAGATCAAGCTAAATGCAAAATCAGACTGTGTTAAAAATACTGAAGCGTATAAAACCATGGTCGAGGTCATCAAATTTTGTGGTGGTCAAGAAGAACTCATCAATGTCAGAGAAAAAATTGAACAAGTTTGGAGTCGTTAACAGTATACTAGAGATATCAAGCTAAACGCAAATTGTTGACATAAGACGGACAGACAGACAGACAGACATTGCCAATTCATGGACCAGATCTAGTCCAGTATATCTGAGGAAAGGCATTTTTATCATTTGTCATTATGCTCTACCACGACAAATGGTAAAAATGCCCTTCGTCAGATTTGTCGGACTACTTTGCAATCCAGTTACTGAGTTAAAGAGGCCTAGGTAACAATGTAATTTCTATTGAAACGGTCGGCTCATGGTATGAGCCGACCGTTTCAATATAGAAATTAGGTAACAATGAAGTTTAGGCATCAAGATCATCCGTACTAAATATATTCTATATCAATATTTTCATGATGTATGAATTCAAAACATCAATAAATCTATATCTAATGGAGAATTCGTGACGATTTATTTTGGGTGGGATATCGTTTTGGTGCGAGTTCTCCTGTGTACACTACGAATTCTCCCGGGTGTAAATACAAGAAAATGTACTATTATTATAAAGCTTCAAACATATAAATTTCTTAACCTGGTGCATATGAAAAAGGAGTTACTATGTACCAGATTAGTTTGTTTCGGTGTTTCTAACTGAATTAAGTAATGGACCTATTCAGTACAATATCGTTCTTCTGCATGCTCTGGCACCGCCATCTTGAAATCATGTGACCAAAACAAAAAAAATGTTGATGTTTTGTCCAACGTGTGCTAATGTTTTAGTAGTAGAAGAAGGCCAAGAGTGTTACAGATTTGCGTGTAATACTTGTCCATATATACAAAATGTCACAAGAAAGGTAAATCTCTATATAATCTACACTGATATTGCAATTTATTTGTTTATTTAACATAAATTTATGTACTATTGAAGGAGTGTATAAAATCCGGAGGATACCCGGTAGATAAATAACCTCTGGAATAGACCAATACATTTCTGAACAAGAAAGTCTTGTTTATAAGTCTTTGAGGAAAGTGACATTACACAGACTATCAAGTGCTACATGCCTATGATGTCATAATCAAATGTCTAACATGACATCAAATCAAATCGATCAAATCCACCCCCAAATGCCCAGGCTCCAGGCAGTACGTGTCATGATACTGTCCACAATCTGATTAAAACCGTTTCTTTATTCTGCTTCTCTATTTGATCTATTGCGTATAAATTAAGATCTGGTGAAACCATATAAGGGGTCACGTTCTGGTGACCTCTGATGACGTCTCAGTCACCGAAACTGTTATTTCCCATAACCAATCAGTGACTCGGTTAGGCACGTGATAGTGACGCAATATGTAACAAACACCATTCAAAAACTACCTTTTAGGTCACACACACAGTGGATGATAATTTCATCCCTAGGATTTTGTAGCCAATCCACTGATTGGCTGAAAATCAGAGTTCACCAGAACGTGACCCCTTACGGGGTTTCACCAGATCATTATACGCAATGGAACAAATAGAGAATAAAGATATGGTTTTAATCAGATTGGATACTAAGACTCGCGCTGCCCTTCGCCATTTTTGCCATTGGCAAAATAAGTTCAAAATCGGGGAAAGAAATTAGGAATTGGCAAAAGCCAATTTTTTCCATGTTTTGAATTTTCTCTTGTAGTGAATTGATACATGTACAAGTTAAGGCTTAAAACGTAAAAGTCACTGGTGCGTGAAGTCTTTTGTCCGTGTGCTGTACTGCAGAAGTCAAATAGCCGTTGATGACTTAATTGGTTGATGATTAATCCCTGGTAGGTGACATTACCACCTCGATCGTTGATAAGGTATCAAGGTATGTATACACATTGATTATGTCAATTAATTAATGTGCTTTCATAAGGATTATTCGTGATTATAAGTATGTTATTTCGATTGGACTGAGTTTAAAAGAATACCATCTTAATTGGGAGAAGCTACAATTAATAATTTGTTTGTAATTTAGAGTTTTTAATTTCTGAGTAGAATATGACAATGAAGTATTTCATCATTCTTTAAGCGACCAAGGACTTACTGAGTACTTGATGCTACCGAGAACTTGATAATATAGTAAAACGAAATTTTGAATTGACCAACGATTTGTCAAATACATCTCAAAGTTTCTGCTTTAAGGGAACAACCATTTGATTTTTATGGGGGGGGGGGGGCAGGAAGACTTTCACCAGCCTGAAAATTTTTTTTGCCCAATTTCAGAGTTGAATTTTTTTTTTTGGTGGCCCTTCAGGCCGAATTATATTTTTTCCCCTTTTTAAAGTTTAGATGAATGAGCGTTCATGATCCCGGAAAAAAAATTTTCTGGATTATTTTTTTCACCCAAAATTCGAGCCAGACTTTGTTTTTGTAAAGTCTTCCTGCCCCCCCATAAAAATCAAATTGTTGCTCCCTTAAGTAAAAAATGCATAATGATCTGTCGCAGTCAAAATCTTCTATAAAGGATAATGTCTCTGTTTAGAAATTAACTTCAGTTAGAAAATTTAATCCTAGGTGGCGTTTCAATCGCAAATGGTAAAGTATGACTTGGTTTTAGACCTTGTGTTTTGCGACGTATGTATCAAAGCTTGTGTCCAAAATTCATTTACTGATGGTTGCGCTGTGATGAAAACAAACATGAGAACCATAAAGGTATATAAAATGATATCAACATTTTATGCAGACGTGACTTTTAAAATAAAATATTTCGTAACTCTTTGCAACAGCAGTGAATCGGCAGTCTATTTGTAGTCCTGTTTATTTTTGTACATAGGATTTATATATATATTTTAAATAACTCATTAATTAAATGAATTGAACATATTTTCTAATGTTTTTCAGGTCATATATTTCAGGTGGCAACAGCCATACTGTAGCCACGAATGCTGTGTCTTAGAGTAAGACTGCAGTGGATTCTTGTGAAAAATAGATGAATAATGGTCCCAAAGTACTAGATAGTGGCTGACAGTGTCCCACAGCTCATTTTGAAACTAGTTCTAATGTTTATATATTTTGTGAGACAATCATTCTGCTAGTACATCACTGTGCTTATTTGATGGTTTTTTACAATTAGCAGTTTTTTAATTGTCCATTGTATAATAATTTGATAATTAGTGACAATAAATATATAAAAACAAAGAAAAGTGTTATGCATTTGTTAAACATCTGTAAATAGGTAACTTAAAACTGAGAAAGATATTGCGCCCCTTACATCTTTCAAGAGAAAAGTTGCTACACTTTTTTTTCAAGCCAGAGTGAGCCCTGCAGACCCCTGATGTTTCAATAAAGTATGTCACTCATAAATGTGTTTTTGTCATTATTCACACCTATTCAGGCTAATGGTATGTATTACATGCATATACCAGTAGGCATGAGTAATGACAAGAGCACATTAGAGTGCATGACCTAATTCATCAGCGGCCTGTGATATTGTGAAAACCATTCTGTACAGGCCTTTTCATATTAACTGCAGAGCTCTATTATTGGACTGCAGAATGATAAATGTTCTCACCAATTTGATCAGAATGATGTCAGATTACATTATGATGTGTTAAATTTGGAGGGAACGTTAATCAGTTTGCTGTCCAATGATACAGCTCTGAAGTAAAGCCCGACGTAGGAAGCAATTCAAAGTGGAGGGGCTAAACTCAAAACAAAATTTGGAATATGATACTACTGTTTAAGCCACTTTTTGTGCCAAGGATTCTCGCTTGAATCCCATTACCATAGGAGGATCTAGAAATTTTTGAAAGGGGGGAGCGTTGTAGCCTGCCATGACTACTATTTTCCACTATACAGTTCGAAAAATGGGGGGAGAGGGGTGCAGCATTGAAAATGGCTGAAAATAACCTTTTTTGGTAAAATTTTCTGACCAAAGGGGGGTTGCAATCTCCCCTCAAAATCTGTTAATGCTGAAAGTTAATAATAAACTCCTTTCCACCTCCAAAACATGGATTGAAAATTGGTGTTCAGGGCCTGTCATTCCAATTTGGAGGCCCTAAGAGGAACGGGAAATTGCGCCTATCTTTGCATGAGTAAGCGTTTTCCAGAGCCCGAACACTTCTTATCTTTGCATGATGAAAATAACTTTTAGTATTAACATTCAGAAAGAAAAGAACAAAATACATACTGCTGCAGTACAATTTATAAGATTACAAATCAGTTGCATGATAAGAATAAGATTTAATTAAGGTTTGAAAAAATATTCTGTCTGTCTGTTCATCCATCTGTTTGTTTGAAATTGTGTCTCTTGACACCTTTCATCAGAATTTTATAATACTCTGTGCAATTGTCACTTGGAATATGGGCTTTTAAAACAAAGATCACTTAAGATCATTTCTGAAAAGTCAAGCTCATACAAAGAAATAAAGGAATTAAAATACCAAAAAGGGATAATATTTCAGAGAATTTTAATACTTCATGCAAATGTTAATTGCCACTCAGGAAATCAGCTCTAGGACAAAGGTCACTCAGGATCATTTCTCAAAAGTCAAGGTCATTAAGAAAAAAGAACTTTAAAATAAAAATAAAATATGGCTTATATAAATTATAATGGTGAATTTTCAAACATGATCATACTTAACACAAATGTTAATTGCCACTTCTGACATTGGTTTTGAGACATATTGGAATAAGATTTTTATGAAATGAAGTTTTTAAATTTTTTTTCAGTAATTTGTTGTCACATAATAGAATGATATATCAAAATATTTTCTGTTAATGTTGATGAAACTTCGATTTAAATCGGTTTTCCCCTTGATATTTACATAAAATGTATCAGCAGAGTAGAAAATGACAAATGTTAAATTCAAATTAAAATAAAAAGTTAACCATAAAGTGTTTATTATTATGATAGAAATTTAATTACCTTATGAAAGAAAGAATGTTGGCTTTACCTAGATATACAACATTTTGAAGTTATTTCTGCTATATAATTATATTTTATGCTATGTTAATTTCCATATGAAATTTGATATCTATCACAGTACCTTTATTTTGGTAAATTAATATATGACAAAATGTGTCTGGTTGACATGTATAGATATTTTAGAGATAAATTTGGAAATATAAAAGTAATTGCCAATTTTCAAGCGCACAGATTTGGTTGCAAGGACAGAAAGTTAGTGTTTCACATGCTTTCTATTGATCATTTTTGTAGATCACAAACAGAAAATACCCAAAGTTAAAAGAAGTTGATGATGTATTAGGTGGTGCAGAAGCCTGGGAAAATGTGGATTCTACAGATGGTATGTTTGATTTCAGTAAAAATGAGAAGTTAAAAAAAAGGGGGGGGGGGAAGAAAGGGGAATAATTCTAACTATATCAACCCTCCAGGAAGCACATCATGAGATGATCATTCATGTTAGTCTTACATTTAACATTATAAGAAGTTTTTCCATGTAGAAACTACCATATTTTAGTTAGACACGTTATAAAGTATTACATATAGCATTCTTGTCCTTGTTGAGGAATTAAGCGGGTTTCTACAGTGACCTCTAATTCTGACTGTATTCATGGGTTTATCAGACTTGATTCCCTCATTTGATTGGTTCCAGTTTTACACATTTTGGTGTCTGCGTGTGTTAAAGTGTTGAAACTCGCTATAACCTTTGAGCAGGGTCTAGTTTCTGTTTGAGTTCCAGTCAGGCAAGGTCTGCCAAGGTTAGTGGTTTTCACCTAGTACCGGTACTCTCAATTTCCTTATCACCAAACATTGGCCACCATACAGATGTTCCTAATAATCCTGCTGTATTTATGAGTGAATAAATCAGTTTTTATCGAAAGAGCCTTTGTCCTGATAATCCCAGATATTGTGAATCAAAACCACGAAATACTAAAGAAATATTACAGTTGTAGTACATACAGTACCAGGTATTTATTATGGAATAACATGAATTATCACTAAATATATACAGATATTTATGATATTTTTTATATATATAATCTGCAGACACAAATTAATTGTGTACAATATTTATATCTTCCAGAGACGTGTCCAAAATGCAATCATGGTCGTGCATATTTCATGCAGATTCAAACACGTTCAGCTGATGAACCCATGACAACATTCTATAAATGCTGTAATATGGAGTGTTCACATCTTTGGAGAGAATGATCTACAATAGGTGTCTGTGACCCATAGATATATCTGTGATAACGTAGTGTTCTATTTCAATGATACCGTAGATTGAAATAATGGTGGAAACATCCACTTTTTGAACTGCAAGGAAGATACAGGAAGTGATGAGACACCTTTACATGTAACATGAGCTAAACATGTTACACATAACTTTAACATGATCTGCAATAACTGTGTCATGAAAGCATTAAATTGCTAGTACTCAAAATGCATATCTTAAGAATCATTTTACTACATGTATGTGCATGATTATCTCATCATGTGGAAGGTTTATAACCTAAGCATGATTATGTCATCAAATTGACGGTTTGTAACTCTATTCATGATTAGTCTGTCATGTGGAATAATTTGCAGTAAAGCATGTAGAAAGGATACCTGATCTTGACGGTGGCATAAATTTCATGATTGTAGTATATATAAAACTTTTCAGGGTCTAGATGCATTTTTCACTGAACCTTAGAGAAGATGCTTCATTACTTAATGTTAATGTTCTACATACTCAGTTTTCCCATTAAAGGATTAAGTTTGATATTAAACTCACAACATTATTGAAAAAATTGTGTGTACAGGAATATGTTTATGATTTTGTTCTGAAATTTGCTTTTAATGATATAATAATAATAATATCTTAAAAGTACGTAAAATTTTATTGAAGATAGATCTCTAGGGACCTAGAAAGGGACTAAATGGATAAAGGTTTATCTTTTCAAATATCAAAAGAACTCTAAATGATTTGGAATTCAAGGGAGGCGACTATTAAAGCTCCACTCCTTAAGTATTGCCATTATTGGTCTGTGGGTATGTCTGCACCTTGTAAATAAGATACAGACTATACTGTTTAGACCAGGTCTTTAAACTTTCTACATTTATTTCTTATGACATGAGGATGAAGCCTATTGAATTTTGTTATCGGGATCAAAGGTCAAGATCATTTTGGAGCCGAATAGCAATTTTTTCAGGACGCATCTTGTAAACATGATACAGACCAAACTGTTTATGCTAGAACTTTTACACTTTGTACACTTCCCTTGTTTCTTATGACAGGATAACAAAGCTTATTGATCGTTCAAATTTATGCTAGAAACATTGTTAAATCAGATGACGTCACAATACTTTACACTGCAGTCATACCTCAAACGAACATTGAAAATACATTGTGACGTCATGATATTCAATCAACATTCCGCAAAAACTATCTGTTAATTGATTTTCAAAGTGATATCTTTAAGGTCAAGGTCACAGTGTTTATGTCATTTAAATTCTTGTCCAGATCAACTTTTTACTCTTTGAATGGATTTGAAAAATATTTCACGGCATTGTTGCCCAGGATCCCAAGGGTTTGTCATGACCTTGAACCAAAGTCATATCTGCAAAGTCAAGGTCACAGTGCATATGATGGGTAAATATTTGTCCAGGCCATAACTTTTTACCCCTTGCATAGATTTGAATCGTTTTACAAAATTGTTGCCCAAGAACCAAGGGTGTGTCACGACCTTGAAAAAAGGTCATATCACCAAGGTCAAGGTCACAGTGTTTATGTCAGATAAATTTTTGTACGGCCATAACTTTTTGATATGTGAATATTATTTGAATAATATTTCAAAGAATTGTTGCCTTGGACTCAAGGGTGTATCATGACATTGAATCAAAATCATATGTACAAGGTCAAGGTCACAGTGCTTATGTTTCCCTCTTCAATTTAAACAATGGATGTATTATGCAATATTAGGCATTGCTCTTGTTAACTGTTGTCACAAGAGATTTATGTAATGATTGAAATATCACAGGATAGTCAGAAACGTATACTAGTACATCAGATACAGATTTAATAAAGCACTGCTATAGTATTAGTCTCTAACCTGTGCCGTGTCTATACAGATTTAATAAAGCACTGCTATAGAATTAGTCTCTAACCTGTGCCGTGTCTAGATTTGAGACTATACATGTATCTGAATTTTAGTATGAGTAGTTTAGCAGTGTACCTGCTGAATCTGAGTCTAGGTATGAGTACTAGTATGGGAAAAAAGTAAAGTTTACCAGTGTACCTGCTGAATCTAAGTCTAGGTCTCAATTTTAGTATAAGTAAAAGATAAAGTTAACCATTATACCTGCTGAATCTGAGTTTAGGCCTGAATTCTAGTTTGGGTTAAAGGTAAAGTTTATCAGTGTACCTGATGGTGTACACGACTGTGATGGTGTGGACAAGTGTGATAGTGTGGATGGCGGACAGTGTAGACGACTGTGACAGTGTGGACAACTATGACCATGTAGACGACTGTGACAGTGTAGACAACTATGACGGTGTAGATGACTGTGACAGTCTAGACAACTGTGACGGTGTGGATGACTGACAGTGTAGAAAACTGTGAGTGTAGATGACTGTGACATAGTAGACAACTATGACTGTGTAGACGACTGTGACAGTGTAGTTGACTGTGACGATGTAGTAGACTAATGGTGTAGACAACTCTTACGATGGAGACGATTGTGACAGTGTAGACAAATGTGATGGGGTAGACAACTGTGATGGTGTAGACGACTATGACAGTGTAGAGGACTGTGACGGTGTGGACAACTACGACAGTGTAGACGACTGTGACAGTGTGGACAACTATGACAGTGTAAACGACCGTGATGGTGTGTACAACTTTGACAGTATAGCCAACTGTGACGGTGTAGACTACTGTGATGGTGTTGACCACTTGCCAGTGTAGTCGACTGTGACAGTGTAGATAACTGTGAAGGTAAGGACAACTGACAGTTCAGACGACTGTGACAGTGAAGACCAATTTTCCGGTGTAGTCGACTGTGACGGTGTAGACGATTGTGATGGTGTAGACAATTATGACTATGTAGACGTCTGTGATGGTGTAGATGATTGTGACCATATAGAGGACTGCGACAGTGTAGACGACTATGAGGATGTAGATGACTGTGATATTGTAGATGACTGTAACAGTGTAGATGACTGTGACATTTTAGGTGACTGACGGTGTAGATGACTATGACATTGTAGATGACTGTGACAGTGTAGATGACTGTGATGGTGTAGACGACTGTGACGGTGTAGATGGCTGTGATGGTGTAGACAACTGTGACAGTGTAGACAACTGTGATGGTGTAAACGTCTGTGACACTAGACGACTTTGACGGTGTAGACAACTGTGACAGTGTAGATAACTGTGAAGGTAAGGACAACTGACAGTTCAGACGACTGTGACAGTGAAGACCAATTTTCCGGTGTAGTCGACTGTGACGGTGTAGATGACTGTGATGGTGTAGACAACTGTGATGGTGTAGACGATTATGACAGTGTAGACAACTATGACGATGTAGATGACTGTGACAGTCTAGACACCTGTGACGGTGTAGACAACCATGACAGTGTGGACAACTATGACGGTGTAGATGACTGTAACATTGTAGATGACTGTGACAGTGTTGATGGCTGTGATGGTGTAGACAACTGTGATGGTGTAGACGACTATGACAGTGTAGACGACTGTGATGGTGTAAATGACTGTGACACTAGACGACTTTGACGGTGTAGACGACTGTGACGGTGTAGACAATTGTGACATTGTAGAGAACTTTGACAATTTAGACGACTGTGACAGTGTAGACGACTGTGACGTTGTAGACGGCAGTGACAGTGTAGACGACTGTGACGGTGTAGACAATTGTGACATTGTAGATAACTTTGACAATTTAGACGACTGTGACAGTGTAGACGACTGTGATGGTGTAGACGATTGTGACAGTGTAGATGACTGTGACTGTGTAGACAGTTGTGACTGTGTAGAACACTGTGACGGTGTAGACAACTGTGATGGTGTAGAGGACGGTGACAATGTAGATGAGTGTGACTACTGACGGTGTAGACGACCATGACAGTGTAGACGACTGTGATGGTGTAGACTACTGTGACAGTGTTGACAACTGTGATGATGTACTCGATTGTGACAGTGTAGACGACTGTGACGATGTAGATGACTTTGATGGTGTCGACGAATGTGACAGTAGGGGCGACTGTGACAGTGTAGACGACTTTGACTGTGCAGACGACTGTGACAGTGTAGACGACTGAAATTGTAGACGACTGTGGCAGTGTAGACGACTGTGACAGTGAAGGGGACTGTGATCGTTCAGACGACTTTGACACTGTAGAGGACTGACAGTGTAGACGATTGTGATAGTGTAGACGACTGTGACGGTGTAGACGACTCTGACAGTGTAGACGACTGCGAAACTGTAGATACAGTGACAGTGTAAACGACTGTAACGGTGTAGACGACTGTGATGGTGTAGACAATTGTGAGAGTTTACACAATTGTGAGTGTAGACGACTTTGATAGTGTAGACGACTGTGATGGTGTTGATGACTGTGACATTATAGATGACTGTGACAGTGTAGATGGCTGTGATGGGGATGACTGTGACAGTGGAGACAACTGTGACAGTGGAGACAACTGTGACATTGGAGACAACTGTGATGGTGTAGACGACTGTGACAGTGTAGACAGTTGTGGCGGTTTAGAGGACTGTGATCGTTCAGACGACTGTGACACTGTAGAAGAATGTGACAGTTTAGACGACTTTGACAGTGTAGACGACTGTGACGGTGTAGACGACTGTGACAGGGTAGACGACTGCGAAACTGTAGGTACAGTTTCCTCGTAATTTAATACCTACTGCCTCTATATAGGTGAGATAACCCTCCTGTAGTTTTCATATGAAAACTGATATAACTTTGTGGATTTTGAAGCAATACATTTTATTTTGTTTTGGGTGTACCGATAATTTAGTTAGTCTTTAACCACTTTAATCAAAGAAGATTATAGGTTTCCTCGTTTTTCATCAGACTGTCATTCCATCTCAAAACATAGTTTCTTGATGATGACCCAAGTACCATACATTAGATTCAAACCAAATATGCATATATGCTTAGTTTTTAGAAAGGGAAGATACTTATTGATTTCAGAGAAAAACTTCAAAGTTCAAGATCATAGCATCTGAACTAGGAAAATATTGTTAAAACATCAATATAGGAATGCAATGCGCATTGACATGTAAATGTGTGATCTGACCTCAAAATTTTTCATTTGTATGCTTTTGATTTTTACGTGGCATCAAAATTTACATTTTTGATGACGACATCTGCCTTATGCGTTGCACAGAAATTCAGAAATATACAACAGAAACAATAGAAATAACCGTAATGCAGGATTTTGATGGTTAACGTCTCGTTCAAAAAGACACCGGTGGGATTCGAACCACTCACTTCTCGGTCGGGAGCCAAGGATCGTGTTTTCACTACTCTTCTAGTTTTTCTTGCTGGTCTTTTTACATTCATTCATATTCATTACTCTTTTAGTTTTGGTGTCATTACTTATCAGTATAGCATTCAAATCTGACCTTTCATTCAAAATCCTTAAACAGTGGCGGATCTAGAATTTCCGAAAGGGAGATGTGACAGTCAAGTTTTAGCGAAAATACTCGTTTTGGGTGCCTAATCTGATGTTTTACTCATATTCTTTGAATGTTTTCAACCTTATTATATATAATATGTAAATTTGTGAAGAAAAAGGGTTTGCCCCCTCTAAATCCGCCACTGTTGAATTCCAGCCCACGACCTGTTGGTTCATACACTACATGCATCAACAAACGATGTAAACTTTATCCCCCATCCCATATTTTTCTCATCCTTTTTTCTCAAAAGTTTTAGATAACCCTTCTTGTAATTCCAAAATGTGAAAGTAATCACCTGTAGAAAGTGTAATGAATAATACAAGAGGGAAACAGGATGCTCTCAACATGAGAGTCGATAACCATAGGTCATCTATCACCACCAAGAAAGTACGTGTGGGTAAGCATTTCCATAAAATCAGCCATTCATGGGAAGACGTATGTCGGTAGTGGTCATTAAGCATGATTCATAGTGGGCGACGTAAGTAAGAGCAGCAAAGCAAAACTTGTGGCAACATGTGATTGAATTAACGAAGTACTTGATATACTTAAAAAAAAACCAAAACAAAACAAAAACAACACCCCCCCCCTAAAAAATAAATAAATTTTTAAAAACTGAATAAATTAGGGAGTCATTTAATCTTGTCTTTCGGATGAGACAATAAATCCCAGTTGGGGTGAATTTCACTGAAGGCCGTAAGCCCAAACGTAGACGTAGACGTAAACTTTGCGGCTAAATATACGTGTACGTCAATTGACTTATTCTTGAAGTCTATGTTCATACATAACTACTTTGGTAAACGTTGTAAAAGGTGTACGGTACGTTTGGAACTCTTTAGGGAGGAGACAAATGTTTCTTAGCAAAGTTTGGGCTTACTTTAGTGAAATTCACCCCAGGTCCTGCGTCACGGCATACGTAACATGTAATCATCACCAACTAAACCAAATCAACCGTCTGCAAAAAATCATCAACCAATGAATATCATAAATATTAACTTCCAGAGTATAAAGAACAAGAAGAAAGAAATGAATAACTTGATATACCACTCTGACCCAAGCATTATTATTGGAACTGAGAAGTGGTTAAATTCATCTATATGTAGTGCTGAAATTTTCCCACCCAATTATGAAGTATTCAGGAAGGATCGAGGAGATGGCTGGTGTACTTTTGGCTGTAAAAAGGGACTATATCACTGACCAGCTCGAGACATGCTCCTCTTCTGAATCAGTCTTCACTAAATTAGCCATCGGGAAAAACCAGGCTCTGATAATAGGATCCCTATACAGACCCCCAAGCAGTGACATCAGCTATATGGAGGATTTGTGTAGTGTTATTGAAAACATTTACAATGCCAACAAAAATGCAGTGATGTGGTTAGGAGGAGATCTTAATCTACCCGACATAGTATGGGAAACACTAGAGGTCAAGGGAAACCAGATAGCTAGGGCCATCAACCAACGTTTGGACATACTACATAATTGTGGTCTTTGAGCAGATTGTTACTTTTCCGACTCGCAACAACAACACCCTTGATTGTCCCTCATCAATCGACCTGGATTCATTAACAAGTGCATACCTATACTAGGGATATCGCATAATGACGTATTATTGGAGTCGGCAACAATGGCAAATAAGACCAAACCAGTGAAACGGAAGATCTTCTTGTGGAAAAGGGCCAAATTAGATGACAAGAAACAATCCTGCTTGGAGTTCCAACACCAGTTCCTGTCATCTTACAGCAAGACTAGTTGTGTGGAGGACATGTGGGCAGACATCAAAACCAACCTTGACACCATACTAGAGTCATTCGTACCATCTAAAATGACAAGTAGCAGGTTCAGCCAACCATGGATCGAGATGTGAAAACTCTCTCACGGCGGAAGAAGAGAAGCTTCATCAAAGCACGACGAACAGGTCATCACAGAGATATAAAGCGTTACCAGTCATTGAAAAAGGCAACTAGAGCAGCCTGCAAGAGAGCATACAACAACTATGTGACAAACATCATATCACCTGACAGTACCACGAACCCCAAGCGTTTCTGGAGCTTTATCAACAGCAGCCGCAAATACAACTCGGGTGTGGCACCATTAAAGTCAACAGATGGCATCACATACTTCAACCCAGAGCGTAAAGCGAACATCCTGAATGACCAGTTCACATCAGTCTTCAACTCTGGGGAGCCAACAGAAAACATCAGACCAATGGGAGAACACACCTTTCCATCAATGCCGGACACCACCATAACTTCTAAGGGGATCAGTAATTATTGAACGGTCTTCAGATACACAAGGCAACTGGACCAGATGACATTTCTACCAGACTGCTAAAGGAGCTGGCAGAGGAATTAACACCCATCTTCACCATCTTCTTCCAAGCATCAATGAACCAGGGAGAGCTACCATCAGAGTGGAGAAATGCGGATGTAGTTCCCATATACAAGAAAGGTGCAAAGAACAAGGCACAGAACTACAGGCCGGTGTCCCTGACATTCATCTCGTGCAAGATGATTGAGCGCATCATCACCAGCATCATGAACCACCTGGAGAAGCACGACATTTTAACAGACGCACAACATGGCTTTAGAAAGAGGCGCTCCTGTGAGACACAGCTCATATTGACAATCCAGGACCTTGTCAAAACCATGGATGACAGAGGCTAGACTGATGTTATACTACTGGATTTTTCCAAGGTCTTATACAAAGTGCCCCATGCCGGGCTTCTCCATAAGATTCATCACTATGGAGTAAGGAACAACACACACCAGTGGATTACCAACTTCCTACGTGGGAGGGAACAGCAGGTCTTTCTGGAAGGATACAAATCCAGGAAGTCACCCGTAGGATCCGGAGTGCCCCAGGGGAGTGTACTCGGCCCTCTATTGTTCCTCCTGTATATTAACGACCTATCCGACTACATTGAACATGGATCTACTGCACACCTGTTTGCCGACGACTGTGTATTGTATCGGACCATAACATCAGCCAACGATGCACGGAAACTTCAGAAAGACCTTGAAGCACTCCAGAGGTGGGAGAAGGACTGGTTAATGGAATTTCATCCACGGAAGTGCCAGGTACTCCACATTACCAACAGGAGGAGCCCACTACGTGAGCCTTATAACATCCATGGCCACATTCTGGAGGAAGTGGATTCAGCAAAGTACCTGGGCGTCAACATTGATAAATCCCTCAACTGGACAACTCATATCAACGCAGTAGCCAAGAAAGCCAATGCCACCAGAAGCTTTCTACAGCGTAACATCTACCAGTGTCCTAGAGCAACAAAGGCACTGTGCTACACAACATTCATCCGGTCCCAAATGGAATATGTCAGCTTGATATGGGATCCTTACACTACCAGCAACATCAACCAACTGGAAATTGTGCAGCGACGGGCAGCCAGGTTTGTCACTGGAGACTACCATCGGACAAGCAGTGTCATCACCATGCTTTGTCAACTCCAGTGGCCCACACTCCAGGAACGTAGGACAACTAGTAGAGCCGTCATGATGTACATGTACCGCATAATCAACTGCATGGTGGACATACCAAAAGTACATCTCATTCCCACAGCAACCATAGTACGGGGACATAACCAGCGTTTCCTAGTGCCCTACGCAAGAACCCAGGCTTACCAAAGCTCGTTCTTCCCTGGAGCCATCAGAGTATGGAACAGCCTGCCACTGTCCACCGTGGCCTGCAGCTCCCTAGACACCTTCAGGGAGGAGCTGCAGAGGACAACGTACTAGAGGGCCAAGATGTTTTAACTGTAATTTCATTCTTTTAACCTCACCTGTAAATATTGAGTTCACTCGCCCCACGCATTACGATAGTGCGATGATACACCAGATGGTGGACTGTACTTCAACGGAAGAAGAAGAAGAAGAAGGGCATTTTGAAAAATGTTTATCACAAGCAGAAATGAAATAATGTTTTGTTTGTTATGTTTTTGTTTCTGAATCTGATATTGTTTTTCTTTCTGGTTGTATGTTTTTATTGTTTTGTTTGCTTCTGTTTGTTTTGTTTGTTTGGGGTTTTTTGTTTGTTTGTTTGGTTTTTTGTATTTGCGGTTTTGGGGGAGGGGATATTTTGGTTTTTTGGTTTTTGTTTATTTGTTTTTTTCCGGGGGGGGTGTTTTGTTTTATTTTTTATTTTGTTTGTGTTTCTTCACTTATTTGAATGTTTTAAATACTGAGATCGTTATGAAGTCAAAAAAGAGACAGGACGAGCTTGCACTTTTGTACTTTATATGCAGTTAACATTTTCTGCTTAAACTACAACCACCTGCATAGATTTAAACCTTTGGTGCGAATATTTTTTGACGAAACGGCTAATCGTAAGGACACGTAAACAATCATGGCATCCACCATCGCAAGATTGGGAGCCGGTAGAAAGTTAGCCGTCATTTTAACGACAGTTTTTACTCTTGGGTTTTTATTTTCCGTAGGACTTGGGCATGGCCATGGCCACAGTCATGACGAACCACAGGAGAAGCCTTCATTCAAGTACTCGCAAAAAGCAAATGAAGCAGACGGCGGACATGGGCATGCACACAATCACGGCCACTCACACAAACACGCACACGCCCATAGTCATGGGCATGGGCACTCGCACGATCATGACGATGACCATGGGCACGGACACTCACATGGGCATGGACATTCTCATGGTCCCACTGTCGAATCGAAGGAATCTATGGATGATGTAATGCGAGAGTGGGCCCCTAAAAAAGCACCAAAACAAACGGGACTTCTTCTATGGCTAGAAGCTGTAGGTGCTACTTTCTTCATTAGTATCTCTCCTATTATAATACTTGTGTTTGTTCCTATTGAAAATGCAAATGATGCAAAACATAAAGATTTGTTGAAAATTTTGTTGAGTTTTGCATCTGGTGGTTTGCTTGGAGATGCTTTCCTTCACCTCATTCCTCATGCAGTTTCACCTCATAGTCATGGTGAAGATGGGCATGGTCATTCACACACTCATGGTCACTCTCATGAAGATGGACATTCCCATGATATGTCTGTAGGATTATGGGTTTTGGCTGGAATCATTGCATTTTTATGCGTCGAAAAATTTGTGCGCTATGTTAAAGGTGGACATTCCCATTCTCATAGCCATAGTTCACATGTAGAAAAGAAAAACGAGGAAAAAAAAGAAAAACCTGAAAGCAAAAAGACATCTGAAAAGTCAAAGAAAGATGATAAAGAGGAAAAAGAAGATAAACCCAAAGAAACAAAAAACACAGAAAAGGATGAAAGTAAAAAAGAGGGAAAAGATGAGCAAGAAGAGACTGGTATGTGTAACATAATAAAATTAAAAGTATAAAATTTTCAGTATCAAAGTAATTTTGAATTGCAAAGTTTGTGGGTCTAAACCTAAACAGTCCTGGTAACATATTAATTTCCAGGTGGGTGTCCTTCAGTGAACATGTATGGTATGTATACCAACACTAATTTACTGCACTAGCTATGCGTTGAGTTCAATGTCAAGGTCAAATAAACTTGTAAAAAGTCCCTTTATTTCATACTGAATTAGAAAATGCCTATTACTGTGAAATAAAGTGGGTAAGAATTTTTTATGTATACATGTATGACATAAATCACTTCAACAAAATAAACAAAGTAAACAAAATCAAAAAGTTGATATTTTTAATAATTTTGGAGATTATTATAATTTATTTGCTTAAATCATTCCTAATCATTACCCAGTATTAGATTGGTTTTAATAAAATCTATCTATCTATTGTAGACAAAGACATTAAAGTGTCGGGATACTTAAATCTGGCAGCTGATTTCGCCCACAATTTCACAGATGGTTTAGCTATTGGAGCATCATTCTTGGTGGGCCGTGGAGTGGGTATCATAACTACTTTAACTATATTCCTACACGAAATTCCTCATGAGATTGGAGACTTTGCTATCTTAGTACAGTCTGGATGCAGTAAGCAGCAGGTTGGTAAATTAAATCAATGAAGCCAAAATAAAGGTTGTTATTTCTACATATATATATATCATTTCACTTGCCATTTGAAAATCTTACAAGCCGTCAACCAAAGACCATATGATCGCTTGGATATGTCTATTTCTTCTAACATCATGAACATAGAGATATGTCCAGGCGATCATAAGGCCTGTGCCATCTTCCAAGCTTTTTCTCTTCTGCTACACATTTCAACAAAAAAATTGCCAAGCAATGATTATTTTTGTTTGTCACTAGACTTAATATTATTGTACAGAGCTGTCCTTCTTAGACTGTTTGCTTTGAGTCTGTGGCTTTTGAACCACAGCACTTCAATGCTATAAACTAAACTTAAAAGCACATAAACATAAAATAAGAATTTGGTAAAATAATGGAATTAAAAGAAAAAGTAAATGGAACAAGTGTAACTTGCTATTATATTCAATTATTATCCCTCCACAACTGACATGTTACAATCTTCTTTGATCCTATTTGTTCTTTGGACAGAAAGGTAATATCCAAAGTCTGAGTTACACAAAATGTAAGGATATAGCTTTCACTTTCTAACATTTCATATTGTCATAGATTATCAGTTGAAAACTGACTTACATATATTGTAAGAATAGAAACATGTGTACAGTACACATGTACACATGTATTTGTATTTATTTGTAGATATCCTGTGTCTGTGCATCATTAATTATGAATATATGTAAAGATTGATCTGTTTTGTAATCATCACAGGCAATGAAGTTACAATTTTCCACTGCTATTGGTGCAATGATGGGTACTATATGCAGTCTGCTAGCAGAAGGAATAGGTGAAGCAGCCACAGCATGGATTCTACCATTCACCGCTGGAGGTTTCATATATATAGCAACAGTCTCAGTCATCCCTGAACTGCTAGAAGATACTAAATTAGGACAGTCCATTAAAGAAATAGCTGCTCTATTAGTAGGAGTTTACATGATGGTTTTGATTGGTCAGTTTGAATGAATAAATAGATAATTATTGGCTGTTTTGAATGAGTCCACAGTTGTTAGTGGCATATTTGAGTATCAATTAGAATGAACTTTAATGTAGCGGTATATGCCAATACATGAGCATAAGTTTGTTTATATATGGAAGACTAAGAGTTTTTGAAACAGTCATAATTTATCAATCACTTGGATGTAAAGTATTAAATGTTCCATTATTTGTTTTGTAAATAATTAACCTGATAAATAGGCCTGTGTTATAAGATCTGGATATTTGTTTTATTCAGCCATCATGGTGCTATATAATTTTAAAATGATCATGTGTTGGTTATCTCCCAATCCCATTGTATGTACTTCATATCTACACTAGTCATGACATTTACTACATAGAAAAAATAATTCTTTTTCATATGAGTTTACAGAGTTAATTTACAAGAATCACGATAACCAAAGAATTCTAAGAAATGCTATATTGTATTAATTCAGTGTGCCCTTCTATTTACATATTTTGGCCAGATTGCAAAGCAAATCTGGTTTATGGATTAATGCATGTCTGTCCATTTACATTCTAATAAAGTTTCCAACTGGAGCAAAATTTCAAATATTTGAGGGACCACAGAGTTGATACTTTGTATGTGAGATGACTTTCATATGTACTTGTGACCTGCATTTCATGGTTGAGTGACCGTTGAAATTTCAGTACTCTGAATGTTCACTGACTGAATTTTTTTCACATGAGATTTAATGCTTTGATGTGTACAATGTACTTTTAACTTCAAACAAAGCTAGGTAAGTAACTTACATTTCAGTCTTGAATGATATTTCTAAGAATTTCAAAACTAACTCTGCAATCTGGCCTTATTGTCTTAAGTAGTCTAGAATTGTTTGTACTATTCAAAACTGTTTCTTTTTTGTTTTGAAATTCTTGGAATCTATATCATAACACAGCATGTATACAGACCCTCAGTAGGTACACATCCTAAGCATGTATGCAGACCTGCAAGTAGGTACATTGACCGTAATCATGCATACAGACCCTCAGTAAGTACACACCCTAATCATGTATACAGACCCTCAGTAGGACCACTCACCATCAGCATGTATACAGATCCTCTGTAGGTACACTGACCCTCAGTATGTATACAGTCCCTCAGTAGATCATTGACCCTCAGCATGTATACAGACCCTCAGTAGATCATTGACCCTCAGCATGTATACAGACCTTCAGTAGGACCACTGACCCTCAGTACCGGGTATGTATACAGTCCTTCAGTAGGTACACTCACCATCAGCATGTATACAGTCCCTCAGTAGATCATTGACCCTTAGGATGTATTCAAACCCTTAGTAGGGACACTGACCTTCAGCATGTATACAGTCTCTCAGTAGATACACTGATTCTCAGCATGTATACAGACCCTAAATAGGTACAATGACCCTCAGGATGTATACAGACCTTCAGTAGGTACACTCGCCCTCAGCATGTAAACAAATCTACAAAAGTACACTGATCAACAGCATGTATACAGACCCTCAGTGGTACACTGCCCCTCAGCATGTATACAGACCGTCAGTATGTACAATGATCCCCAGGATGTATACAGACCCTCAGTAGGTATAATGACTGTCAGGATGTATAGAGACCCTCGGTAGGTACACTTGACGTCAGCACATATACAGGCTTGCAGTACGTACATGGACCCTCAGGATGGGCCTTCAGCAAGTACAAGGACCTTCAGCAAGTACCCAGACTTTCAGCATGCATTTAGACATACAACATGTATGTGAACCTACATTTGTTACACAGATTTCCAGCATGTACATGGACCATCAGCAAGATTACTGACCTACAGCTGGTACACAGATCTCCAGCAGGTACATGGACTTTCAGTAGGATTACTGACCTACAGCTGGTACACAGGTCTCCAGCATGTACATGGACCATCAGCAAGATTACTGACCTACAGCTGGTACACAGATTTCTAGCATGTACATGGACCTTCAGCAGGATTACTGACCTACAACTGGTACACAGGTCTCCAGCATGTACATGGACCTTCAGCAGGATTACTGACCTACAGCTGGTACACAGGTGTCCAGCATGTACATGGACCTTCAGCAGGATTACTGACCTACAGCTGGTATACAGATCTCCAGCATGTACAAGGACCTTCAGCCGGATTACTGACCTACAACGGGTACACAGGTCTCCAGCATGTACATGGACCTTCAGCAGGATTACTGACCTACAGCTGGTTCACAGGTCTCCAGCATGTACATTGACCTTCAGCAGGATTACTGACCTACAGCTGGTACACAGATCTCCAGCATGTACACGGACCTTCAGCAAAATTACTGACCTACAGCATGTACATGGACATTCAGCAGGATTACTGACCTACAGCTGGTACACAGACTTTTAAATGGTTTCAACTGGGAACTGAATCCAATTATGATGTAGAGACAGAGTGCATAGCCTACCCAGTCTGTGAGACAACCCCCACCCAACCCCTCATTTCCATATCAAATTATTGAGCATTCCCTATATTTATTTTCTAGAATGATTTTCTCTCAAAGGTTTCTTTTTATTCTATTCTTTCTCTGATCAAGAACAAATGTATGTATGCATATTTTTCTTGTGTTATATTGTACAGACATAGATGATGGAGATTGCATATGTGATATCATTAAAACTCTCCATAAAATGTTTGCACCCAGTTACACCATGGGCTATGCCAGTCTTTGTTGTAATACTTGCATTGTTGTGCTATTATAATAAATCTCAAATGCATACTTAAGATATTAGTACAGAGAATGAGAAAAAGGAACTCGATTAGTTGTATAGTATATAAGGATCATTTTGATGTATAACATTATTCATGGTATGCATGTATCATTTGAATGGTATGGAAATGTCAGTGAATTATGCTTTAGTTTCGATGAAAATTGTTTTGAAAAGAAATACATGAATGTTTTATGTGGTGGATGGTAATAAAATATGAAATGATATAGGTAGACTTGTATGCTTTTTTCTGTAATATTTCAAGTAAGATCTTAAACAAGCAATGGAAAAGGTATTTTGGTAAAAACTTAGAGTTTTCAATAAATTGTATTGGTTAATGAGCAAAACGATATGGAATTTAGGCAGGGAAAAGATCATTATTTGAGTGCTTGAAATGTTATAGTCCACTTCATTTATTTCTGCTGTGTTTTGGTCCAGTTGCTCATCCTTGCTACAAATGTACGACACCACTGGAAAAATTGATTGCATTTATTTGTTTCAAGATGATAACTAAAGTTCTTAGCATCCTTTCAAAACCAGATTTTGATATATGAATACTTACTGAAAGGGAAGATGCCTGTTGATTTTAGGGTCAGTAATTCAAAGTTCAAGGCCACACCTAGTCAAGTAGATTGCAATTATTGGTTTCTAGATGTTATATCCAATAATACCATATTTTAATGTCCTATTGATTGTTATCAAAAAGGGAAAATGCCTAAAAAGTTTTGGGTAAAAAATTAAGGTCATCACTGGAACAAATAGACTACAGTAATGGTTTCTCAGATGATAAATGAAGTACCACGCATTTTATACAAACTATATTGGGAAGTATTAAATCTAACAGAAGTGAGGTTACGGTGATGGGACAGAAAGGCGCATCGTTGTAACCTCGCTTCAGCTTTTAATTTTAAAATGATCTCAACAAGAGCGTATTTGTAAAACATATACCCCTGCTTTAGGTTTACGTCATAGCAGCAACAAAGTTTTCCTACTGTTTATGTTTCGTGGGCCATAACTTCTACAAAACAGTACCAGTAGTGACCTTGACCGTTGACATAATGACCCCAAAATCAACAAGCATCGTTTTCTTGTTAGTTGCAATAACCTTAAACTTACTACCCTAAAACTGGAAGTGTATCCCAGAAACATGACGTTATTAGTACGTTGATAAATCTATATACTATACAAAAGATTAACTCTGATATTATGTCCAATAGTCATGTACTATACATGTGTATAGTCTCATAGGTTTTAAGCCGAAGACTCAAGAGAACTATTTTCGTAGTGAACCACCTGTCATCTGTCTGTCGTCAGTAAACTTTTATTATTTCCAACTTCTTCGAAACTGCTGAATCAATTTTCACGAAATTAGGTATCGAGGAAGCACCCAAGGTTTCACTCATGTGTTTGTGTTTTTGCGGCCAGTTCCATGAAGGGGTGGATCCAGAACAAGGTGAAATGGGCACAATAGGGTACCGTCTTTTAACAAACTTCTTCAGACCGGCTGTCTGGATCAACAAACCATATGTACTAGAGTGATCTGTAAGGGTGACTTAAACAGTGTAGTTGTTTTGGCATTTTGGTATGTTCAATAACTCCTCAAGATATCCAAATTGTGCGTCACTTATCCTAAGGCTTCTTGGGGCCAAGGCTACCATCAGTCTAACGGAATTTGTCTCGTTTTTTATATTTTTATACGCCCGTCTTTGATGGGACGTATTATAATATGGCAATATTCGTCAGTCCGACGTTGTAGGCAGGATACAGACCAAACCATTGGGGCTAAATCTGTCAAACTCGGTACCTTTACTTTTTATCCAAGACAACGACACCTATTGTTTTTCAAGGTCCAAGGTCAAGGTCGTAGTACTACTTGGTAGGAACAACCTTTTAGGCAGGATACAGACCAAACCGTTGGGACTGACTGTCAAACTTGGTACACTTACTCCCCATGCAAGGACAAAGGCACTTATAGTTTTTCAAGGTCAGAGGAGGTCAAAGGTAAAGGCCATAGTACTACTTGGTAGGAAACCCTAGTAAGCTAGACAGGATACACATCAAACTGTTCGGGCCAAGACTGTCAAGCATGGTACACTTACTCCTTATGCCACGACAGAAGCACCTATTGTTTTTCAAGGTCAAAGGTCAAGGTCGTAGTACATCTTGGTAGGCACCCATTGTAGGTAGGATACAGACCAAACCGTCGGGGCTAGGACTGTCAAACTTGGTACACTTACTTCTCATGCCAAGACAAAGACACTTATTGTTTTTCAAAGTCAAAGGTGAAGGTCGTAGTACTACTTGGTGATAGAAGCTTGTAGACAGGATACAGAATGAAATATTGGGGATGGAACAATTTACTGACAATTTAAGGGAGAATGCTTCCGTACTTTCAAAATCCTTCCCTTCAAACTAAGTGACGGGCGTATTTTGCCACGCTAGGCATTGCTCTTGTTCCCATTGCAAAAGTAAATCTGCAATATATACAGTAGTATTTAGCATAAATGAGAGAAATTTGGATTACAACATGATGATGCCCATCATCTGTTAAATTTATTTTCGTTTCATTTGTCTTTGAAATAACGAAGTAACCAAAACTAAAAATCCTTGTTCTGACTTTACATTATATGTAGCTTGGATTATGGATCCTAATCCTAACGTTTCTGTCCGTATATTGTTTCATCAAATACTTGCGGAGTAGCATTGATGCTCTCCAGAAAAGTACAAAGTGCCTTCACAGAATGGGAAGCACACGAATGCTTATCGCCTCCTTCAAAAACCAACAGAGAAGGATCAACATGGAAATCATACAGTGCTATGTCCCCCCCCCCCAAAAAAAAAATGACAGCAAGAATGAGGGAAAAGATGACTTCCACAATAGACAGTCTATCATCATCCAGAGTCGCCATATACGGAACATGCCAAAGTGAGTAGGAACTAGGTCAGATGGATGAAAAATGGGAAGAGATTTGGAGACCTTTGTGCCTCAAACAACTTGGTCATTGGAGGGTACATCTTTCAACACAAGAAAATACACAAGGCTAAATGGGTATCACCAGACCATAGAACAGAAAACCAGATAGACTACGTATGTGTAGCAAAGAAGTCTAGGAGGTTTCTTCAGGAGCAGACATCGCTTCAAACCACCACCTCCTAGCGGCCTGCTTGAGATTGAGACTTAAGACGAATTGGAAAGGAAAGACAACATCCTGTCAACGGTATGACACCAAATCTCTTAAGAAGAATACCGCCAACCAAGCTTCAAGGATCCAAGATCACCCTCTCAAACAGATTTCAAACTTTAAAAGACTTACAAGCGGAGGACAATATTGAGACTACATGGAAGGGAGTTAAGGACACATTTATATCAACATGTCAAGATGCAATTGGCCCAACGAAGTACCATCATAAGGAATGGGTAGAGATCTCTGCAGAGACCCTAATCCACATAGCAGACAGGAAAGCAAAGAAAGCAATACTCAACAAAGGCCGTACTACAACAGAGAAAGCAAAGGCACAAGAGGAATACTCCGAGACAAACAAAACTTCAAGAACAGTATAAAGGTAGACAAGACAAACTATAAGGAAGGGATGGTATGAAGCCAAAGAGGCAGCAAACAGGGGACACACGTGGGATCTGTACACCACTATCGGGACACTATCTGGAAAATATGGCAAACCTGAAAGACCAGTTAAGGATAAGGAAGGAAGAGCTATTCCAGACGAGGAAGGACAGGTGGATGGAACACTTCGAGAACCTGCTTAACAGGCTATCCCCACAAAATCCTCTAGATATACGGCCAGCTGAAAGTGTTTACCCATAGATTGATGTGCACCCGCCATCTAAGAGATTAGTAGAGCTATTAAACAGCTCAACAATAAGAAGACAGCTGTAGCAGATGGTATTCCCAAAGAGGCGCTCAAGGATGAACCAGAACCCAGTGTGGGGATGCTTTATCCTGTTATTCAGGGACATGTGGGAATAGGGAACCGTACCAGGGGACTGGAAGGAGGGATCCTTCATAAAGCTCTCAAAGAAAGATGACCTTAGTAAATATTCAAATTATAGAAGGATCATCACACTATTGTCCATCCTGGCAAAAGTTCTGAATCCTGAACAGAATGAAAGAGTATGTGGAGCCCTTTCTATGAGACCAACAAGCTGAATTCAGGAAAGGCAGATCGTGTTCGGACCAGATTGCAACCTTCGCAACATTCTAGAACAGTCACTAAAGTGGAACACATCGCTGCACATATACTTCATTGATTATGAAAAAAGCTTTGGAAAGCTGAGACAGACACTATGGAAACTTTTCGGGCATTATGGGGTACCAAAAAAGTTGATCAACCTCATCAGGAACCAATACGAAAGGAAGACATACAGAGAGGTACATGACCCATAGCTTCCAAACCTTAAGTCCTGATCGGAGTTAGACAAAGGTGCTTGCTATCTCCCCCTCCCCACCCTATATTTCTACTTACCATAGACTGGTTAATGAAGGCATCTACAGAAGAAACGGGATACAGAGGACTCTGCTGGAACAACTTGATGATTTGGACTTTGCCAATGACCTTGCTCTCTTCTCTCACACTCATCAGCAGATGCAGCATAAGGCAAACCCACTATCACAGAGCTCAACAAGCATTGATTCAACATCAACAGAGGGAAAAGCAAAATTCTCCGGGCCAATGTAGCCAACATCATCCACATCTTGCTAGAAGGTCAAGCACTGGATGATGTGGACTGCTTCACATACCTTGGTAGCAGAGTAGACGAACATAGTGGAACTGATGCCGACGTTAGAGCAAGAATTAGCAAGGCCAGGACAGCATTTCATCAGCTGAAAAACAGCTGGGGTTCCACAAGCCTGACTTTGAAAACCAAAATCAGGATCTTCAACACAACTGTGAAACCTGTACTGCTCTATGGCTCTGAAACATGGAGGACAACTGCCACAACCATGAAGAAAATCCAGACCTTCCATAACATATGTCGCAGAATACTCCGCATTAAATGGCCAGTCATCTTCAGCAACCATAAATTATGGGAAAGAACTGAACAGCAGCCAATAGGAATAGACATCCTTCAACAAGATGTGTTTGTGAAACACAAATGCCCTCAGCGGCGACAAAGTTTAAGTAAGGCAAATTTCGCAGTGTGCGAATGCATGTCAAAAGGTAACTGTCAAGGTCATAAGATCCAAGATAATTGTTCCAACAGAAAGGTCTCGTCACAAAAACTACGCATGTGAAATATGAAAGCCCTTTTTACAAATCAAAGTATAAGATTTTGAGATGTGGGGCTAACGTCACGGTCAAGTTCTCAAGGTCAAAATTACCGTACCGACGGAAAAGGTTTTGCCACAAGGAATACACGTGAGATATGAAAGCCTTATCTATTACGATTCAATAGTTACAACAAAGTTTTTGTAATGTAGGTAAAAGGTCACGGTAAAGGTAAGAAATTATGATACCGATCGAAGTGTCTGAAGACAAGTTGGTAGTCTATATTTTGCCTAGGACTACAGGCGAAAGTGAATGAAGTGTTCAAGAGATTTTTTTTATTTCTTTCCTGTTTTTGACCGGATTGCAAAGCAAGTCTGTTTGTCTGTCCCTCCGTCTGTCCGGCGTCAACAATTTGAGTTTAGCTCGATTGCTAGTATGCCATTAATAACACCAACTTCAAACTTGGTCAATTTGTAGAAATTGATGAGTTCTTTCCGACCGACACAAAATTTGGTGACCTTGACCTCAACTTTACGCTTCAGGGAACACAGTCTGACTTTGCCTTTAGCTCGAGTTCTTGCATGCCGTTAACGATACCAACTTCAAACTTGGTCAGTTTGCAGACAGTTTTGCCGACTCAAAATTTGATGACCTTGACCTCAACACAGTTTGATTTTGTGTTTTATCTACAACTTCTGGAAACATCTTCAAACTTAAAAGGACATGTTTCTAGATAAGATTCTACACGTAGGCTGTACTGCCATGCTTTGCAATCGGGACATACCGTATTTGACTGTTGGTTTCTTGTTTAAACATGTACTTGAGAACCATGATTCCTCTATCGTTTGTGAATACATCAGATATACATGTAATAAGCTAGAGAGTGAAATACATGTACATGTAAAAAAATAATTAAAGATGCGCTTAGTTTTTTTTCTAGCTTAATGTCCTATAATTGTTTTAGATCTCATATGATAAATCTCACCCATCTCTTTGCCAGGATTTTAGAACTGAAGACTGCTTGTCCAGGAGGATAATTACAAATTGTGTGCGTGTCCCTTGGATCAAGGACTGAAACTACAACATACACCTACCTGGTAAAAAAAATGTGACAGTGTTGAATGGTCTCCGAGGAGATATCATCGCACACTATTGTCTACGACCAAGCAATGGGGTATCGCATAAGCTCAACCAGTCTGTAAATAGTAGAGCTAACGAAAACACCAAGGGCCAGTTGTTCAAAGATAGAATAAGTCTTATTCCAAGGATAAACCAGTATTTCCAGGTATTACTTTATCGCAGGGATAATTTATAGTTCTCAGAATAGGGTATCTTATTCTAGGGATAACTATTATTCCTTTATAAAGCTTTTATTCCAGGAATAAAAGATGTGGTTGCATAAAGGTGAAATAGGGTTATTCCTAGATTAAACTTGCTTACAAATCCCAGTTATGATATCTATTTCTATACCTGCACATAGAATAAAAGTATTTCCAATTTTTACTATTATGCAACACTTTTTTTATACCAGGGATAACAATTGCAGGAATAAGAAAATTTACCATGGAATAAGCTTATCCTAGGCACAAAGTTATATTCCCTTTGAACAACTCGGTCCAGAAGGTGACCTGAGTATTTTATTTCTCCCTTCAGTAGCACACTCGATAGTCTTCACTGTTGGGAAGATGATTACACAAACAGTACCGTCCAGGTGATTCGGGAAATTGCACGAAACACAGCGGGGAAAAACACCAGAAATCAAGTCCACATAGAAATTTACATGTGCTCATTCACACCTTTGTAAAATACATGTACACAGTGTATTGTGTAATTCATGAATTTACACCTGGATGTGGCCCATTGTGGTGGGTGGACAATACATAAAACCCTGGTGAAGTATGATTAAATTCTGATGGAAGGTATAAGAGATATGAGCTCGGATGGCCGGACAGACACGACAGCGACTATATGCTCCCCCGAAATTTTTCAGGAAGCATAAAAAGGGTATTTTGAAGAAAGTATGGAATATAATGTTACATGTATTTGCACCAACAGTGATATGTATGCCACATATGCTGATGAATAAAGGATACATTTACACTGATATAATTGTACAGTACTTAATTCTGATAGAACAGCATAAAATATACATCATATCGTAAGTTTGTTCAACCTTTGCTTATAATACGATTCAAATGAGCAGAAGCCTTCAGTACACTATCTGAGTCATTATTATCTGAGGCAATTTGTTTAGCATTATCAAAACATTCCTTTGCTAACTTAGAGTCTTTTAATTCTCTATAGACAGTGCCTAGATAACAGTAAATGACTGGTAATTTTTCATCGCCTGTAGACTTTGCGACCTCTAATACCTCTTGTAATATTTCTTTTGCAGATGCATATTCCTTCTGTAAAATTTTCACAGTTACTAAATCCAGTGTTGTGGCAATTTTTTCTGGATGTTTGACTCCTTGTACTTCTTCTATTACAACAAGTGCTTTAAGAAAAAGTTTTTCCCCCTCCTCATAATCCCCACTGTCTGTGCGATACTTTGCAAATAATTTATACATTTTAGCCATTAGCAGAAAACAATCTACAGGATTTTCTTCAGAGCGACTCTTCTTCTCCAAAGCAGTTAAAATCAATTTAAAGTCAGAATCTGCTTCTTCTTTCTTTGAATTCATAAAACAACATATTACCAACTGAAATTTTACTTTAAGAACCTCAGTGTCTGTATCTGACATTCCTTGTTCTGATAACAATTTCAAATGTTTCCTCAAAATTTTCTCAGACATTTCGTAGTCTTTGTCTGCAATAAGCAAAACAGAGAGAACCTGGTAGACTGATGATTTAGCAGTTATGTATTCCTCTTTATTTATGATGTTTTTTTGGAAATTCTCCTCTACTAGACCAAGAGCTTGGTAAGTAAATTTTTCTGCCTGTTTGAGGTTGCTTTCGTGTAATGAAGTCTCTCCCTGCTGTAGTAAGCCTCTTAATTTTTCTTGAAAAGCATATTGTTCGATGGAAACAGCTACTGCTGGAACACTTGCTAATAAACAGACCCTAAGATATTGATTGACGTTTTTGGCTTTGTTGATCCTGAAAAAAATGTCAGAATTGCTTGACAGTGAAATCTTTAAGAACAACAAATAATATTACTGGTAAGTATCAAAACAGAGCTCATAGAAATATCATAAATAAAATCTACAGGGCATTCCCATAAATAATAATACTGGTAAGTCTCAAAACAGAGCTCACAGAAATATCATAAATAAAATCTACAGGGCATTCCCATAAATAATAATACTGGTAAGTATCAAAACAGAGCTCATAGAAATATGATAAATAAAATCTACAGGGCATTCCCATAAAGATGTTATCTTCCACATATGAAAGATCCATCTCTTGTTACAAGATGTGACTAAAATTTTGAGAGTTTTATGTCAAGGTCACAACGTAATTATAACATCAATCTAGAGTTCTGACAGTAAGGAATCTACAAATTCTTAAGTGTTTTCCCAAAGTAACTGCTCTTGAAGGTTAAGGTACTTGAAAGCCCTAGGACTTGTTAATTCAAAGTATAGTCTGGTGTCCCCGACATTTAAAGAACAATGGTACTCTCCAGAGGTTCCATCTACACCTGAAGCTTTTCTAGTAGGAAGTACTGTATAAAATACTGCCCTACTCCTTGCTATTCAAAAGATATGATGTTCATGATTGGTTAATTAACCCAGTTAGAAAATATCCTTTTTTAAGTTTTACCCACATTTAATTTTATGAAAAAATTACTTCCATGTTTGTGAAACGTAAATGCCCCCGAAGGCAATTAAGTCCAATTTACCTAAATTTGGATCAAACTCCAAGGGCAAAGGTCGCAAGGTAAGAAAAATTTTGTATGAGTAGAAAGGTATTCTGGCAAGATCTACACATGTGAAATATCAAAGCTTTATCACTTAGCATTCAAAATATATAGCATAAGGTTTTATTCTCTAAATATAGGTCAAATTCAAAGGTCAAGGTCAGAAGGTCAAATATCATTGTACAACAAGCAAATTCAGAAAATTATGGTTCCCCGCTTTGGGGGTTCTATCAATAAGTATGCAGTGACCTGTGACACACAGTCATGATTGTGCATGTCTACAGACACAAATGCCAAATATGAAGTAGTTCATAGGTCACGGTCAAGGTCACATGATGTGGTACCAACGAATAGATATTGCAATTAGGGACACACATGCCAAATATGAAGGCCCTACGTCTCACAGTTAAAAAGTTACAACCAATGCTAAAGTTTTTGTGATAGACGGACGGTCAGACAGACAAATGAGATTTAATATCCCCACACAAAAGCAGGGGACAAAATGAAAGGTTTTTCTACAAGAAATACACACAAAACACATGTACGTGAGCCCTAACACCTATTTTACAATGTTATGCCTCTTTACCTAGTTGAAAGCCGGAATGAATGGACCAAATGTCAGACACACAGACGGACAAACAAATGCTATATGCCCCCTTCGTCTACAAGACCAGGGACATAAAAACTTGAGGTCACAGCAGATTCTTAATTAATTGTTATGAGTAGGTACGAAATCATCTGTGTTGCCATTAAAAGTTTATCATTTATTGCTTTGTATGTATCACTTGGAATATAGCCGTACATATGATATGATTTGTAAGGTGAGTCACAGCCTTACAGAACTGGCGTCTTACTTTTACAGTAATTTTACTGCCACAGTTCTTGATATTGCGCTAACTATAAAAAGTTCCCTTTAATTTTAAGGTGCTGTCTAATATAGACACAGATCTATATTTCAAGTATAACTGATTTTATCTTCATGACATAAAATGTTTTAATGTCCAATTACATCTATAGTAGTAGCCTTTTTTTACATTTTTAAAGTACTAGATATGATAAATCATTAGAATATGGGCTAAAAATGACATATTTTTGTGTAAATTTTCAAAAAAAAAATTTACTTTCCTACAGTAAACAGCTAAAGATTTTATACTTGAACTGATCCAGTATTAGTCCGACAAATCTGACCAAGGATATTTTTATCATTTGTCTGTACTGATGGTAGGGCATAACAGCAAATGATAAAAATGCCCTTTGTCCACAGGCGCTTGTTTCATACATGCCCATATATATACGTAAACAACAACAATTTTTTTGTTGTTGTTTACGTACTGCTGTGTCGGCCTATTCTGTGCATCGGCTAACTCTGCACTGCGCATTTTGTAACATTGTAATCACTTCCATGTAAACAATAGCGCACATTTTTTAGGCCGGTTCTGTTTTATCTCCGATTGTGTACAATTAAAGAAAATAGACTCGACGTCTGGTAAGAAGGCCTAATGAAGAAGAAAAACAGTAGATCGAGCAAGATCATTTAGTTTACAATACACAGAAAAAATATGATTAGCTCAACTGGCCCTGAGCCAACAATAGCAAACTTTAACTTTTTGTAGAAATCCACTTCATGTCAATTTTGTCAAAAATTATAGTTTGTTTCATTTTTATATACACTGTAACCTCGACAGCATCGAATAAGCCGACATAGTTGAGATTCAGGTGATGCATGGGCACGTTGACATGGTGTCAGGACAATTCGTCACCGAGACAACTAGTAACAAGACAACTGGTAACCAGATGATTTTAGTTACGAGTTGTCTGGTCAAGTCATCACCAGGTTACGACTTGACTAGACAACTCGTAACCAAAACATAGAAATTTTGAGCAAGGTCAACATGAAAACTCGTCACCACTGAAATATTATGTTATTGAATGCACATCAAATTGTCACCAAAACGTAACATATATGAGAGTATCACATTTCAAATCTATGTACTAGAACTTTGAATTTTTAACGTTACGAACTACAAATTCACTTGTCGCCAAAACTTTGAAAAAATGTTAGTGATACCACTTGAAACTTGTCGCCAAATCTTAGATTAAAATTTCAGCCACTTTGTTACCAAATCTTTTAATTATCTTCTGAAGAAATACGATGTTACTAGAGACTCATCAGCAAAAGTTAGGAAAAAGATAAAATTCTGAAAATTTCATCACCAAAATTTATAACATTTGATCGTTATGATTTACAGGAAACTCATCACCAAACTCAGAATGAAATTCTAAGCTACACCTACTATGTTACGAATTCTTTGTATTTTCAAGCTATTAAGTACGGAATCACTTGAAAGTTCAACATGAAAACTCATCACCAAAGTACCTCGTTAACTTTCATCGATATTTGTGGATGAAAACATAATAGATAACATTAAAAGTTTTGTGTGTAATGTTTCTGAATTTCATATACAATTACTTTTTTTTCGTAAATCTACATATATATGCATATATATCCTGTGACATCCACTGCTGTGTTTAAATGCATGTAAACCTATAACTTTTTTGGTATTAAAATCAAATCAAAGAGATTAAAGAAAATATGTGGACTTTCAGTTAAAAGATGTCACATTTCGATCTTGGAATAATGTAACAAATCAATTAATTTTCCTATAGACTTAAAATTATATCATTATGTCATTTGACGACAAAGACTGCAAATTCCACTTCAATGTAATTGCATTTAACTTTCAATTAGTCAAACTGTCATTAGTGTGAATTGTTAAAACAACACATTCATTATAATTTCTTTTAACTTTTTGATTAAATCATCCTTTGTAATCATTTATAGCATGATTTTCTCCGATTATATAACATTTTGGCATTAGTTATTTACATGTCAATTACTTAATTCATTTTATGATATTCTTTCGGAAAATTCGGAAGGGATGGTCAGCATACCACGATGTGATGCTTAACTTTTGGTGACTAGTTTTTGTGAACTTCATGAAAAATTTTGGTGAAGAGTTTCCATTGATATTGTAAGAAGCTGAAACTTTAAGCAATTTATATAAGACTCGGTGAGGAGTTTCCAGTGATATCGATCCAAATTTTGGTGACAAGTTGATTTGCAGTTTATATAACATTTTCTTTTTTTTTTTTTGTTCTAGTTAGGTGACAAGTTTTTGTCAACTTCATAACATTTTTTAAGATTTAGTAACAGGATTTTGTTAACTTCATGAATTTTCTTGTTAAGTTTTTGTGATTAGCTTTTATGTTGACCTTGCTCAAAAATTTCTAAGTTTTGGTTACGAGTTGTCTGGTCAAGTCGTCACCAGGTTACAACTTGACCAGAAAATTTGTACCCAAAATCATATGGTTATGAGTTGTCTTTTTTTTGGTTACGAGTTGTCTTGTTACAAGTTGTCTCGGTGACGAGTTGTCCAGCAATTGTTGACATTACCTATGTTTCTCCTTATTAATACAACTGGATAACAAATAAAAATCGTATCACCCTAATTGTAAAGATCAGTCTAAAAGTGTTGAATGTTACTTTGCTGGTTCTTTTTTTCAAACAGAGTTAACATAGGCAAGTGTGTTTAAGGGCGCTGAATTGGCGTGTATGAAACCCCGGAAATCAAATAAAATAATCTTTATTTAGTGTCAGTGTTGCTAATATAACAATAAACATTAGCTCTAATGAGCTATTTCAGTATTGCCGACTAGCGGTTCTACTACTTACCGAAATGACTCATTATTTACCAAAATGACTCAATAAGTTACTGAAATTACCAGTTTTTAATTCTTATTTGACCTGATATAGATAGAACGGTGATAGTTACATGCAATAGATGACTTTTCATGCAATAACTTCCAATATTGCATTTTACACGTAAACCCAGCCATATTCAATTCACAATTATGACAATTTCCTTTCATCTAAATCCCAATAAACCTTATATGTTTCTGTTTGTATGATTATAATACACCTAAATATCATTTTATTTTTCTATTTTACCGATCCATATCGAAAATAACCTTAGAGTTCTTTAGTGTTCTTCAGAGTTCTTCATTTAGGAGGACCCTATTCCCCCGCCGACTAGTGCCTTCGTCAGATTTGTCGGACTAATCCAGTACCATTAGAAAACAATTACCATTGAATCATCCATGTTTTATTGCACCATTTACGAGTTCTCCATAATTTATTACAGTGCAGATGAAGATAAAATCTATTACTCATTTGCCTTGATGCAAGCAGCATGGACTTTCTCAAAGTTGTGAATGTCGCCATTTTTTAAGTAAAAGTCAAGTCGTCTAGGTTTGCATCGTTTATCGGCAATTCGTCTTTTGATATCAGAAACGTTTACAAGTTGTGTCACTTCAACAAGACACTCCGGAAATGTTTCATTGTATTGTATCAAGGACGTATAAGTTTAATACTTCTAGCTTTGATAGTAGTGGCCATATGTTTATCTTGCTGAATTCCATACCGGTGTAGCGTGAAATCCGCCAGCCCCGTGAAATTTGCCAGTGCGCATGCGCAAGCATCATATCAACAACCCCCGTGAAATTTGCCAGTCAGGCTGATTTAAAGTTTATATATTCCTTTAAATTACGTTAATTGTGAATCATTTACTGCTTATAGTATAAAGCATTCTAATACTGATTCAATCTGAGCACTGTCAAAAAATGATCGATTATTAAATATACTTTTTCTTAATGAAATGCTCATGGATATCCTACTTTCACTTTGAACGACGAGTCAGCTTAGATGATACAAACGCATACAAAACGTTAATTATCTACCGCTCGAGGTTTCATTCAAACTATTCATACTCTCAAAATTGTTTAGGTTCCTTTTTTTTTCGTCTCCTTCATGTACTGTGTTATTTATTACTCTCTATAGCAAAGATGACACTGATAATGTCTAAGTATTGCATGTACTATTACTAATAAAGTTCTATCTCTAGTATTAGGCTAAATACAGTAAATCTAGACGCTGGACTTCAATACCTGAGCAAATCTACTAATTTTCTGATAAATACACAGCACTGCATGAATCAGCTCATACAATGTATTTGTTCAGTTATCTATTTTTATAAATGCAGTTTGAATTTTTAATGTAGATCTATCTGGTATGTACATCCAATTGTTTAGAGAAAGGAGTATGATTACAAATTATTTGTTAATTAATCGTCAGGAGTCTTGAAATAGTTACGCACACTAACGATAATACAAAAAGAGAAAAGTCCAGATGAAGATGGAGCATTAAAGGAACTTAACTCTACACTGGCAGTGATAAGATAAAATAAAATTTAATGTGACAGATGGAGATGTCTTGGTTACAATTTCTTTGGCAATGAAAGAAAAAACCACAATATATATATATATATATAAAAGACTATTCCTGATTGTTTTAGTAGTTAACCTGACCTGAAAGCTTAAGTGAGCTCTTTTGATCACAATAGCATGGTTTTCCTCAATATTTTTCCATAATGTATTACTTTTAATGCACCGAAATGCTTATTTTAGCCAGAATATAGTAAAGGAATGCTTTTCTGAAAGAATTATGACAAAAGTTTAATTTTTTGATTTTCCATGAATTTTTTAAGACTGCAAAAATGTATAAGGGGGCAGGGTATTTTCTTCACATTTTCAAAATTTCAAGATTACAGAAAAGGTAGAGTGGGGGTTTTTATGTTCCATGTTATCAATTTAAACCCACTTTAGCCTCTTTTCTTTAAAAAGTAGCCAATTATCTTAATTAGAAACAATTACTGAAGTCTCCACCCTCAAACCATGCAGGTAATTTTGTGTCAAGAAAAGTTCATTGATGCATGTAGAGAACCATGGGGTCATGTCTGATCCCATGCTTATATAAATGGTCTAATATCTTTAAAGGTATTGAGATCCCCACCCCACAGTAATTCCAAACATCAAACTTACACATTCTTTTCATGAATATGTATGCATATTGAAAGATCAAAGAAGTCTATAGATACCTTCCTGCTTTTATTTTTAAGCAGTTAGAAGCTCAGGTGAGCTAAGTGACCCATCGACCTCTTATTGGTGGCAGTGTATACAGATACATGTATACAAAGTGGGTGTGCTGGCAAATTTCACGACTAAAATCTTGTAAAATAAGCTGTTAAGACTGCATTTCACATACAACAAATGCAATATTCATTAGAATTTACTTATTTCATTGTTCTGATATTGGGGATAGTCCTAATAAGATATTGAGTACTATGTGTGACCTTTTTCCTCTTTAAGGTGGGTGTGCTGGCAAATCTCATGGCTAAATCCTTTCAAAATCGCATATTTTGGCTTCTTTTCTGATATTGCAATGAAACAATACATCTGAATGTGCCTATGTTCTGGTTGACACTATGAGAATAATCCATACAACACATTGAAATCTATATATGAGTTTATTTCTCTTTAAGGTGGGTGTGCTGGCAAATTTCACGACTAAAATCTTGTAAAATAAGCTGTTAAGACTGCTTTTCACATACAACAAATGCAATATTCATCAGAATTTACTTATTTCATAGTTCTGATATTGGGTATAGTCTTAATAAGATATTCGAGTACTACGTGTGACCTTATTCCTCTTTAAGGTGGGTGTACTGGCAAATTTCATGACTAAATCCTTGCAACTTTGCATATTTTGCCTCTCATTCTGGTATTGCAATGGAACAATACATCTGAATGTGCCTATGTTCTGGTTCACACTTTGAGAATAATCCATAAAACACATTGAAGTCTATATATGGGTTTATTTCTTTTTAAGGTGGGTGTGCTGGCAAATTTCATGGCTAAAATCTTGTAAAATAAGCTGTTAAGACTGCATTTCACATACAACAAATGCAATATTCATCAGAATTTACTTATTTCATAGTTCTGATATTGGGTATAGTCCTAATAAGATATTAAGTACTATGCATGACCTTTTTCCTCTTTAAGGTGGGTGTACTAGGAAACTTCATGGCTAAATCCTTGCAAAAAAATTATGGCCCTTTTTCTCATCTTAAAAAATTTGCAACATTCATCCAATTTACTTGTTTCATTGCTCAGGTATTTGGAATAGTCCATATAACAGATTTAAGGCTATGTATGGACTTATTTCATTTTAAAATGGTTGTGCTTGCAAATTTCACAGCTAAATTCTCGTAAAATCACATATTTTGGCCCCTTTTTAGCTCACCAGAGCCGAAGGCTGAAGTGAGGTATTGTGATCAATCATTGTCTGTTGTCTGTCATCTGTCCGTCCGTCCGTCCGTCCGTTAACTTTTCACAATTTCGACTTCTTCTTCTGAACAGCTGAACAGAATTTGATGAAACTTGGTATGCATGAAGTACTCATGGTCCCCTACAAGTGTTGTTGTTTTTCGTCCAGATCCGTCGATAGGTGGCACCACCACAGGCAAAAGTAGATTAGAGAGGGTACCCTCCTTTAACAAACTTCTTCTTCAGACCGGGGGCATACAGAGATAAACAGAATGCATAGGAATGATCCAGAGGGATGTTAGAAGAAATGTTGTTATTTTTGGTTCTGTTCCGAAATCAAATTTTTGACGATTTTTTTTGACATTTTTTTGGACTTAGTAATTTCAATGAAAAAAAAGTGTCATGTTTTTCACTTAATTGCTAATGATGATTTCTTATGGACTATTTTGATCATAATTATGTTAAGGAATATTACTGTGAAAGAATTTTGTCAATATCTCAATTTTTGGATTTTCTATGAATTTTTTAAGACTTCCAAATAGGGTGTATAGGGACATTCTTCACATTTTCAACTTCTGCTGTTATACCACATGAAAGATTTTAATGAAACATGGTATACATGAAGTACTATAGGTCCTCTATCAATTTTGTACATTTCATCCAAATTGGTCAACAGATGGTGCCACCATATCTAAAAACTAGGTTTCACAATGGTACATTCTATACCACTTGGTAATTAAAATATGGAGTGTAGTGGTTCAAATCCAGCTGTGGTCAAAATTTTTTTTTTTTTTATTTCTTTACACATCTAAATAAGTTTTTAGAGGTTTCTCAACACTCAACATATGAAATTAGGCCTATTAAGTTGGATCTGGACAATACTTGAAACAATTGTTGTTCATGACCCAGACTTGAAATCGGTCAACAAAAGGCCCCACCTAAAGAAAATGACTAACTAACGTTGCCCTGAATCACATCTTGGATATCAGGAATATTTCAAATAATATAATGAATACCCTTTGTCTTTATTTTTATGCTCCCAGCAAAATTTCGGGATGGGTGGAGGGGAGCATAGAGTCGTTGTTGTGTTCATCTGTCTCACATTTACACAAATATGTTCTTATGTACAATTTGCTTACAAGAAATTGTTTTAATAAAAATACATGTTGATTTTAAGATTCCCGAAGACGATTCAGGTTCAATTCCTGGGTTGCACCACTACGTTTAAGAGGTTTAAGTTACCTCCTGCTTCCATATAACTGAAAAATTGTTGAAAGCAATTAACGTAAAACACCTATCAACCAACATTTTGATGCCTTACTTGCCAGGGTGGCATGTATATATACTTACTGAGATACAGGCATTTGAAGTACCGGTAGGTAAAGTAGTATGTACTTTGAGAAAATTGCAGATTGATGTGTACAGTACTGCAAATTACCAATATTATGAAGTATCATAGTAACAGCACCAGTATGACATTTTTTAACCCTTGAACCAATACATTTAAACTAACTTTATTATTTTTAAAGACAACCTTTTGATGAAATTGTCAGGATGTGTGCAATGGGTCATGGCTTGAGTTTTCAAGTATCGCACTTTTACACCAGTAAAATTTACCTTACCTGTATATTAAGTGAAATCAGGTAAACTTACTCAGAGTGAAAATGAATTCATGTGGACTGCATACTCAAGTAAAAAAAGTATGATTATCAGATCTTATACATGTGTATATGGAAAGATATTTAAGAAAAAACTTATGTATATTAACATAGGTATACACTTAATTCAGTTACATTTTTTCCTTATTCCAATTTAGGACAAATGATTTGTACTAGCAGTTTATCATGTCATATTTTGATGTGCAACACATCCGAATATTTTTTCGTACATATCAAAAATTTACATTTTCAATTTTTACCATACCTGTACAGGTAAAAAAGGTAGACTATAATTCAGCTTGGGTGTTTTTATTTCGTAGCTATTGTAAAGTATGTTGTAGTGTGTTTAGGTATAATTTAGTTACTAAATGACCTGTAATTAAATGTTATGAAATATTCATCCATCATCCTCGGCTCTACAGGTGTCCGACACCCTTTGCTGCTTTGCAACACGTGTGAGTGCACGTACATCTGTACGCCTATGACACGGGGTTTTTTTTTTCTAGATCTATAATATACTGTTTGGTGATCAGTACGCTTACATGAAAATATTTCTTTTAATGTGTTTAAGTTTTCTCATTTAAATAAAACGTATAAACTGGCAGATTTCACGGGACTGGCAGATTTCACGACCCCCGCGTGAAATCTACCAGACTTCCGGTTTGACTGGCAGATTTCACGGACTGGCGGATTTCACGCTACACCGGTATACCACTACAGTACAGTACCTTTAATAAAGTAAACGTTACTGTACATCCTTGTTTATAGTAAGAATTATTATTGTTCGAGATAATCATTAATCAATATCTGCAACCCTGTTGATGTCCATTGACAAATTACTCATTAAGGAAAACTCTGTTTATCTCATTTAAATGGTATGATAATACTAACTGCATTGTAAATATGCAAAACGAAACTAGAGAAATACACCTGAAGGATCAGCAACTTGGACTCGACCACCTGTCAGTCTATCACCGGTATGGCTAGTAGAGGCAGCAGTAGGTCCTTGATTGCCGCTATTATTTTGACGTCTCTGGGACTCTTGTTGTTTTTGCTAAGTTTTGCTACACCTAACTGGTTGGAATCAAATAGTTCAACCACCCAAAATCATTTCGAACGATTGGGTTTGTGGGAAGCATGTTTTAAACGATGGACGCATTACAAAGATCCGACCCTCAAGGAATATGATGGATGTTGGTACATGCTTTCCAGTGAATTCGACAGTGTACGCCAATATATTTTACGCTGTAAGTAATATACATGTTATTCTATTAAAACGCAAAATTTGGGGTACGATTCATCATTGTTTACAACACCTGTATGGACGAGTTCATGTTTCCTGTAGGGGTACAAATAGGGAGCAGTTATTTGACTGTGCTTTTGTATCTATATAACTTTATACTGTACATGTACCGGTATATATGTAGCATTCTTGTAATTAATTAGTTGATTTGTGTTTAGTGTTATTTACTCTTTCTTAAGTCAATATGTTTCTTGTAACAGGCGGAATGCTGTACAACAAGACTGACATAGCATCCGCAGATCTAGGGGAAAGGAGAGGGGTTTCTCCTGGACCAGAGACATATATACACATAAATATATATATAATATATATATATAAATATATATATAAATATAAATATATAAATATATATAAATATATAAATAGAAATAACTATTTTAAAAAAGCAGGAAATGGAGGCGTCTCAGTAAAAATCTTGGTTTTAAAAATATTTTTTATAATGATTAATCATACAAGTTTGTCTCGATTTTGTTAGAAAGAAAAAGGAGAATATTATTTCTACACATCGATAGAATTAACAAAAAAATATAAAAGAAAAAAAAATAATAATAAGTGCCCGTAGAATTTGAACTGAGGTGCGTCGGCAGGAAACACCTACTGCGCTATACGTCCCCGGGCGATATCCGACGGTTAAAATCGGTGTATTGTAGAGCGCGGTCACCTAATTAGCATAACAAAAGGACGTGCATCATATGCCGGACGAAGCGGCGAGTTTCCAGTCTCTGTGTATATATGTCTCTGCCTGGACTTTGCAAAATATATACCATGATTTATAAAAAAGTTGAGATGTGCTCATTTTACAGAGGTTGGAGGTTTTGAACCCACCCACCCCGTTCCTCCTAGACAAAAAAATCCTGGATCCATGCATGTATGGGCCTTATATAATCAATTCATACATATATATTTTACAGTTTAAGACATCATGCAATCATATGAATTATTCTAAGATTAGAGATTCTTTATATTATGTTTGTATAATAAATGTTAGTGTTTTCTTTAATAGACTGGAATTGCTACCACTGTGCTAAGATGATTTTAAGTCCTAGACAAGGATTGCTAGTCTATTTAATAGATCTCCTATATGCAAACGGTTTCCTTCAGTTTGGTAAAAATTGGCCGATGGAAAAAAGAGGATGGGTTGGGATGGGGCACACACAATGTTAAACATAGAATTATTAGCAAACATTTTTTTATCTTGATATAAGTGGTTATCCCTATAGGTGAAATAAAGTGGGGTGGGGTTGATCATATCATGTCTCAAAATGACTGATCTACTTTAATGGCCAAAATAGATATATCATTCGTAATTGAAGGTTTTGTCCTTTGTCCACCTGATTTCCTTTTTGCCTATGACCCCTTCTTCTATAATCCTGAATTTGTCACTCCCATGAAAACCTTCCACTGAACAATACTTCAGGAATTACTATAGAATGGATAGTATAATGTGATCTATATGTCTTTGTTTTAGCATGGCTGGTTGGGTTACAAGTCGTGCTGTCCATTACATTAATACTGGAACTGAGCATTGTGCTGGTCCTTATCGTTATGCTTCTGGGAATTCTCCCGGAAAAATACTGCTTCATCGGGCTCATCTCCGCCGGCATTGCGTCACTGATTACAGGTGAGCTATTAAATCTGTACAAACATGTATAGTATGCTTTTGACAGAAACACCTACGAAGTCAATCGGGTTATTGAATTACGAAATGGGTTATTTTTTCATTGCATGAGTCGGATTTTTGGCACATATTTACATCGTTTTGTAAAAAGGTGCTACAATTTGTTAGTTTCAGAAAATTATTTCTCTTAATATTGATTGATTGAATATTGTTTTACGTCACTTCACGATTATTTCATGTATGTGGTGACGGCATCTACCAGATGCATTGCATACAAATTTAAAAGACGTTTTCAACGAACCCACCTGAAGCAGTGAGGGATCTTTTACGTGACACGCCTTCCGTGACACGGGACCTCTGTTTTTACTGTCTCATCTGAAAGACAGAACATCGGTGCGCCCAGGGTGGGAGTTGAACCCTGGACCTCTCGATCACGAGCGGGCACCTTATCCACTAGGCCACACCGGCTTATTTCTCTTAATAAAGTTGTGTTCAATTATATAGACAATTGTAAAGATATACTGCAGTGTGGACGTCCCTGGTATACTGCAGTGTGAACGTCTTTGGTACATGTATACATATTGCAGTGTGAACGTCTCTGGTACATAAATACTGTAGTGTGAACGTCTCTGGTACATATATACTGCAGTGTGAACGTCTCTGGTACATAAATACTGCAGCATGAACGTCTCTGATACATACATATTGCAGTATGACGTCTCTGGTACATATATGCTGCAGTGTGAAAGTCTCTGGTACATATATACTGCAATGTGAACGTCTCTGATACATATACTGCAGTGTGAACGTCTCTGGTACATATATACTGCAATGTGAACGTCTCTGATACATATACTGCAGTGTGAACGTCTCTGGTACATATATACTGCAGCGTGAACGTCTCTGATACATACATATTGCAGTATGACGTCTCTGGTACATATATGCTGCAATGTGAACGTCTCTGGTACATATATACTGCAATGTGAACGTCTCTGATACATATACTGCAGTGTGAACGTCTCTGGTACATACATATTGCAGTATGAATGACTCTGGTACATATACTGCAGTGTGAACGTCTCTGGTACATACATATTGCAGTATGAATGACTCTGGTACATATAGAATTAATCGCGATTCGTAGAGCACTCCTTTTCTTTAAGAAGTGTTCATATCGGTGTTTGTATACGAGACGAAACCATTTTGGGAAGTTGATATATGCCTTTTAATTAAGTAAGCTCGTATACATGTTTTTGAAAAGGAGGGTGCCAAAGACCGCTGGGAGTTTGGAACTGCCGAGATTCCCAATGAGTTGTAAGACGGGATACACAGGGGTTCTAGGAGACATGAGGGTGCAAGTATCTGTTGCTGATAGGTCACATCGCTCAGTAGGTTGGGACATGGATTTGAAGGAGGGGCCTCCTACATGTTCCGCTATATATATGCTACATGAATACTATCCAGGCACTTGACCTACATGTATATACATGTATATCTCATGTATTCTTTCAGGGATCCTGTCTGCTATCAGTATGATCGTATTCTATGTGAATTCATTAAATGACTTAGAGTGGATAAACAACCACGAGAAACATTCACAGAGTTGGTCATTCTGGCTACAGTTACCGTCCGTGTTCCTGATGCTGGGAGGAGGGGTCGCCGCCATAGTATGTGCCTTCAAATTACGGAGATCTTTTCGTGACAGACCACAGGCTTACCCACAACATGGAAACCATGAAATGATGTATAGAGACGACTATAGATGAAATTGCCTCTTTAAAGAAAGGGTTCATAGAATGAATAAAATGAAAAAGGAAATGCACGGTAAGATGAAGGAAGAGATGGTGCTGACGGGATAGCCGTGCACGGTGTTTCTGAGAAAATCCTATGTACCTTTAATGTACATATATAAGCAATGAGTAGAGGGTGGAAATTTTCGATGACTTAAAGATTATGATGCAGTCGAATACCTTTCCATCATTTTTAGCTGATGCGTTTGGAAGGAGGACGGAGATATAATAAGAAGACAAGGGAAAAAAAGGGGCGGGACTGTACATGATCTCCCTTGTGCACCGTGTACAGAATTACTTCTAACATGGTTGTCTCAGTAATTGTTTTGTTTATTATATGATTGTTTTGTGTGTGTGTGTGTGTAGGTGTGTGTGTGTGTGATCAGATTTGAGTTATATACAATTGCCATTGTTATTTGTTTATGTTGTCTATAAGCACATGCACTTTCTGATTTTAATAGTAATTTAGTAATTTTACATATATATATATATATATATATATATATATATATATATATATATATATATATATATATATATATATTCAAAGTTTTTCAAATATCAACGGAACACTTATATTAGGAAACAAAGAAAAAACTGAGATCAACTATTTAATTTTTATCAATTTATTTTGCTATATGGCAACGATACTTTATGTTTTTTCATTTCATGTATTCTGTTGTCATGTGTTCAGTTTTGATTGCTTAGAGTTGTAAGTTAGAAATTGACGTTTTACATGTATACGCAAAGAATCAATACCATTTTAAGTAGTCATTAAAACTTCTTTTTTATATTTTGATTGTTGTAAATGATTTTTCGTTATTTGTTATATAGTTTTATATCATCATGTGGTTGTAATGCTCTATGAACTGCTTTGTTAATAAAGTTATTTTACCAAAACTTCCTGTATATCAATACATGTATAAATTATCCACAAGAATCATTCGTCGTCGGATGAAACGGTAAAAGTGAAGGTCCGTTATGTCACGGTAAAGGTCCATTATGTCACGGTAAAACTGGTGGTACATTATGTCACGGTAAAGGTCCATTATGTCACGGTAAAACTGGGGTTCCATTATGTCACGGTAAAACTGGTGGTACATTATGCCACGGTAAAACTGGGGGTCCATTACATGTATGTCAAGGTAAAACTGGTGGTACATTATGCCACGGTAAAACTGAAGGTCCATTATGTCACGGGAAAACTGGGAGTCCATTATGTCACTGGGAGTCCATTATGTCACGGTAAAACTGGGGGTCCATTATGTGGTAAAACTGAAGGTCCATTATGTCACGGTAAAACTGGAGTTCCATTATGTCACTGGGAGTCCATTATGTCACGGTAAAACTGGGGGTCCATTATGTGGTAAAACTGAAGGTCCATTATGTCAAGGTAAAACTGAAGGTCCATTATGTCACGGTAAAACTGAAGGTCCATTATGTCACGGTAAATCTAGGAGTCCATTATGTCAAGGTAAAACTGGAAGTGCATCGTTACGGTAGAATCGACACCTTTACAAATCGGTAAACTGCATCTAGCTACTTGTGTATTTATTTAATCCAATCGGTTTTAACTAAAATCAGACATTGTATGTGTGTATATATGTATACATGCATGCATGTATGCTTTGGTCTATCACAAGATGAAAGTGTTGTCGTTGTACGTCCCTCATAAACAAGGAATCGATCAGGTGAGCTAAAAGTGATACTGATTCTTAACCAATGGATTGTAGATCGAGTTTTGTGGTTTCTGGTCCATCTAGATGAAGCATAGCAGAGCACCTTAATTAAAGTTTATGAAAGCAGGTTCAAGTCCAAGATCACAGATTGTCAAAGCGATCCATAAGTAGTCTTATCAAAGCGTAGGCATTACAATTCCGTACAGTGACGTCATCTACCATCAATGATGCAATTGTAAGAAATTTTGACCGACTGATCGGATCCATCCCATCCGAAACCGTGAGGGACCTGTTATGTGCTAGTCTGCATCTTCTGTGACACAATACCCGGTATCTTGGCTTTTGCGGTTTCGGTGGTGCTCGAACCCATGACCTCTTATTCCTGAGACAAGGATACTGCTGATCCAATCGTGAACTTCTAACCATGATATAAGTATACTGCTGACTCTAGGGCATATATACTGCTGACTCAATTGGGACCTCTTAACCCTGAGACAGGTATATCGGGACTTTCTAACTCTGAAACAGGTATATTTCTGACTCAGTCCCGACATCTTAAATTCAATCGGGATTACCTAACCCTGAGGCTCGGTATATATTGCTAACTCATTCGAGACCTCCTAACCCAGAGGCTCGGTATATATTGCTAACTTATTCGGGACCTCCTACCTCTGAGGCCAGTATATTGCTAACTCATTCGGGACCTCCTAACCCTGAGACAGGTATACTACTGACTCAATCGGGACCTCCTAACCCTGATGCAGGGATGCTGCTAACTCAACCGGGACCTCTTAAACCTGAGACAGGAACACTGCTAACTCGGGCCGGGACCTCCTAGTCCTGATACAGGTTTGTTGTAGACTGGATCTCTATTTAAAAACAGAGCTATATCTGCTGATATCTTGACTGTTCCTTACACTTATTCTCAGATGCAGTGTGGAACCTGTAAAAAGGTTCCCCGTGTCTGGGTGTTTCAAGTGTTATTATTCACCCAATAGTTACTGACTTGGTTGTGTGGGAGTTTTCCCCAGGGTTTGTACATCCTTATTCCCCCCCCCCCTCCCCCTTTTCATTAAAATGGCTTCAAATATAATAAAAATAAAATACAAATCTCCTAAAGTTATAATCACACCACTTAGATTGCCTTCTGTGTCCACTCTTCATATACCTGGTATTTCTTGTAGAAAATTATTCGGCACCACTAAAGTTCTTATTTCTCCACTTAAAAGTAGTTTCCCTATTAAACGTTCTATCTCATTTTCAAAAACATTCACACCTATAAATTCTTACAGAGCTGTCAATTCTATACGCAGAGGGTATTCTAAGATTAATAAGTGCAACGCCAAGAAATGTCTTACTTGCCATCATTTAAACTGCAAGTCCAATATTGAATCTTCGGTTAATGGAAATATATTTAACACCAAATTAGACAGACATAGATTGAAATACTGCCAATGTTATATATGTCATCATTTGAGAAGCTAGAGGATGTGGGGCTCAATATGTCGGGGAAACTTCTCAAACTTTGAAACAACGTTTTCGAAATCATTCCTATAAAATTCGTAATAATTCACGACGTAAATACCAGAATTTTCTTTATAACCACTTTAATAAATACCAACATAATATTAACAATGTGAAAATAACTCCAGTAGAAAATATCTCTAAATTACCAGGTGATACGAAATCAGATGTTAAAAAACGACTTTTGGAAACCGAGCTCTACTGGATTAAACAACTACAAACCCCATACCCTCTTGGTCTCAACGACCAAATATATGGACAAGGTAATATTTCTTCTCGTCAGAATAAGATCAATATTTTTACATTAAGACATAAAACTATTAGAAAACGTAGGTCACATGGTCGTCGTCGTAATCGTAACATCAGAAAACGTAATCGTTTAAATAGGTCATTAAACGATCTTCTATTTATCGCAAAAAATAATGGCCGTCATGAACTTTTGCATGCACTATCCTCTATTCCGGTAAATAAATTGAAAACTATCCTGGACGAAGCTGTTCTTCGAAGTTTACGCAATTCTGATTGATATAAACTCAATTTGATTATTTTATTTTCATATATCAACTCTTTCCTCGTATTCCGTCTCTTCAACCCAAGCAGCAATTTCTCAAAATTAAATTTATTAATAAAGGCTTCGATCTACTTAACATTTCTAATATTTTCCGTGATCATAAAGTCACATCTAAAATCCCCCAATATTTTGAGAATTTAGAACCACCACTTATTTGTTACCAGTACAAAAAGCCTGTAAGAAATCTTATTTTAAATTATAATAAAGTTACATCTAACCCTGATGTTTCAGACTCTATTCCTTCGTTGTGTTCTTGTGAAAATTCTAAATATGTTTATAAACCGGCAGGTCATGTTATTACTGGTGACCTAAACTGTATTTCGGACAAGAAATTGCGCACCCTTTTTGGAAAAGGACCTAAATATAGGTTACCGTCCAGGATAGATTTCAATAAATGCCGTGACGTTATAGAAGATGCTTTAACTACATATTGTAAACGTTGGTGTAAAAAAGAACAGGTAAATGTTCATGCTCTTAATGATTGGAAATTCGAGATTTTAAGAATTGTCGATATCCGTATTAAGAACTTTACGGAAAATCCGCATTTATTTCAACAGCCTAATACATTGACGACAAATTCTATTAAAAAGAAGATAGCTGACTTACATGCTAAATATGTCTTTGTTCCCGCTGATAAAGCAGGTAATAACATAATAGTTGTTTGAAAACTATATTATATTGAAGTACTTAAAAACGAATTAAACTCCACTCATACATATGTTAAAAGCCCTACCTCAAAAGAGAGCACCTTGCACGATCACCTCATGACCATGTCCGACTTCAAAATTGAAACTGATAAATCTGATCTACCAACCATGTATTGGCTCCCAAAACTACATAAAAGTCCATATAAATCACGTTTCATATCTAATTCTAGCCACTGCTCTACTACGGTACTATCGAAACATATTACGTCTGCTCTAACTGCTATAAAAGATCATATTATCAAATATTGTGATGTCGCATTTCATAATAGTAACATCAATTACTTTTGGTCGATTAAAAATTCTCATGAAGTTATAGACAAACTTCTTTCGCTAAATTTCAAAGCGACTCAAATTTCTACATTTGATTTTTCTACACTTTATACATCTCTGCCTCATGATTTGATTAAAAGCAAGTTGCTGTCTCTTATACAATGGTGTTTTTACAGAGAATCTAAAACGTACATATGTACTTCCAATAACTCTGGATTCTTTTCCAACAAACAACATACTTCATATAAATACTGGACTTGCAAGGAATTATGTAAAGCACTAGATTTTCTCATGAATAATATTTTTGTGCAATTTGATGGCAAGATAGATCAACAAATAGTTGGGATTCCTATGGGTACTAACTGCGCGCCTCTGATAGCAGATTTATTTCTTTATTGTTATGAGGGATTTTATGGTTTCTATTCAAAAATCAAAACGTTTTGACCTCATTGACAAATTTAATAATACTTGCAGATATCTGGATGACATTTTGGTTATCGACAACCCTGAATTCGAACAATTTATATCAGAAATATATCCACCAGGGCTCACATTGAATAAAGCTAATACTTGAGATAAATCTACACCTTTCTTAGATTTAAACATCAAAATTATCAACAACCTCATATATACTAATATTTATGATAAACGTGAGGATTTTGGATTTCCTATTGTAAATTTCCCTTACTTGGATGGCGATGTCCCTCGACTCCCATCATATGGTATCTATATATCTCAATTAGTTCGATTTGTCAGAGGCTGCACCGATGTTTTGGACTTTCATAAACGAAATTTACAAATTACTACTAAACTTTTAACTCAGGGTTACAGATATCACAAGCTAAGAAAAACATTCGGCAAATTCTTCAGATCTTATCCAGAACTTCTATCTAAATTTGGAAATATTTCTTTTCAACAGTATGTATCCAATGGAATTTCCCATCCTAATTTTTACGGTGATCTCGTATATAAACTAAGGAAAGTAAAAGGCTCCGATAACGTTATTTTATCATGTAATAAAATAGTCAAACGTCTCCTAAATAGACAATATGATATTGAGATCATCAAAAAGACTATAGGTCTTGTATTTGGCCCCTCTACAGCCTTATGCAGACTTTTACTTGAACGTTGCACGCTGACTAACAGGGCGGTGGGGACTATATGACGGGCCTTGTCCAAACCTCTTTCAGAGGAGACATGGTCCTGAACCTCGTCCCCTCTGACTGTTAGTCGGGACTCCTACAGATCTAGGGTCTTAGCTCGCTTTCAGACTGGCAGAGCACGGTTTATCATGTTGATGTCGCATATATTTTTATACCATTATGTGTTTTACAATACCTTACGTGTTTATATTTTTATGACCTCTCAATATGCGATACCTGTTGACACTTGTTCTTTACATGGAGGATTATTTATAAATTTTTAAATGTATGTCTTTTGATTGTTCTGCTGTTACGGTGAGTGGGAAGGTAGGCCCGTAAACCGGTTAACCACACCATTTGTTTGGCTTTTGTCAAATTAACTGCACTACAATCAAATATTTTTGTAATGTGTTAAATGTTCTATTATATTATTTATATTCATGTATTGTATAGCTCCATGGTGACTTCTGCCACATAACTGAGCCGGTAACTCCTCTTTTTTCTCTCTTATAAGTATTTCTCTACAGCAACTCAAGTTGTCATGTTTACTAGGTTTTTATCCTTTACACGCTATAAGGTACGTATATTAGATCTCGTCAATGTTCAAATATTAACTTGCATGTCAAGAGATGTGAACTTTCATCCCAAAATAGTAATCCCATGTTAGTTCAGTGATGCCTTAACGGAAGATGATAAAGACTAGCCGAAACATGACTAAATCATTATGTATTATTGCAAAGATAATGAGAAATTCTTTTTATAATTAGACAATTTGATTAAAACCATATCTTTATTCCGCTTCTCTATTTGTCCCATCACGGATAAAGCAATGGGACAAATAGAGAAGCGGAATAAAGATATGGTTTTAATCAGATCCGCAATGGGACAAATAGAGAAGCGGAATAAACATATGGTTTTAATCAGATTGATAATAGAGGCATCGTATGAATCATTTAAAAACAACTTAAGAAATCTATTTGTAAAGGAAAAATTAAATCAACTTGGTGAGGAAAATCAAACAAATTGTGGAAAACTTGTATTTTTATAACCAGTGTGTAAGAAGTGTAAGAATGTTTGATATTCCCCGTTATTGATTGATTGATTGATTTTTGTTTAACGTCACACCACGAATACTTCACATATATGGTGACGGCATCTGCCTGATGCGGGGCATACAAATTTTGACCTTTGCAACGGACCCACCCGAAGCAGTGAGGGATCTTTAACGTGCCATGCATACCACGATACGGGGCCTCGGTTTTTACGGTCTCATCCGAAAGACAGAACACCGGCATGACCAGAGCGGGACTCGAACCTCGGCCTCCCGATCAGGAGTACAGCGCGATGCCACTAGGCCACGCCGGCTTGATATTCCCTGTACCACTCTTATATCTAAACGAACTCTGTTCACTCAACTATCATTAACTGCAAATCAATGTTAATTGTCATTGTAAGAAATTTTATACCTTATATGCAGCTTCTCCTTTATATCTTTTGTAAATTCTGGTATTTGAAATGAAGTTGATGATGAGAAATACTTCTTATAAATTTCGTACAAAACATGATCATTTAATTAACAGATAAATTTTCAGAATTTTTGGGCGATCTGCAGTCTGACTAAAGCCAGCCCCTACTTTCGATGGGAAGCGAGTGGAAAGTATAGGGGCTGACTTTAGTCAGACTGGGCGATCTGTATCCATAATTTTTTTATCAGGAATCTTGATGGGTATATAGTATTACCAGTGGTGGATCCAGACTTTCCGAAAAGGGGGAGGGCCCATGTATATTAGCCACACTACTCGGCCATTTTTGGTGCGAAATCTGGAATTTTACTTGTAAATATATGTGGCGAAAATCCGCCACTGATTACGTTCACCTCCGATTTTGGTAAATATTGTAAATATTCATGAGTGTTTTAATCTGCGACACACTTTTCTCAAGAAATCATCTCGACAAATTTTTATTCTGTAGGATGTTGGTTGTTTATATTTTGTACTTATTTTGTAAGCTCATATTTTTTGATGAATAAATCATTTACAATTTGAATTCAGAGACGCTTTTAAAAAATCAGTGATGAGGAAATCATGTGATCTCACCAAATGAAACGACGCTGAGGAATACGTAATAGACTCACTACTTTGCAAATGACACCCCCATTTACCTGTGTATAATGGACTAGTCCACCTGGCCATTTCCGTGACAAATTAAATATGGCGACGGAGAGAGTAAATTGTTTACTAATCGGGGCTTTGGTATTTTGTGCTGGAGGCCTCTTGTTCTTCATCATTGGCTTCTCTACACCACATTGGCTGGAAGCAGACGAAAGATACAAAATCCAATCTGGTTTCAAAAAATTAGGACTTTGGGAAGCGTGTTTCAAAGACTGGACATATTTCAAAGATTACAATGGGAAACAGTACAACGGCTGTTGGTGGATATTCTCTTATGAGTACAGGCCTATCTGGCAATGGTTGAATCCCGGTAAGTCACTTTACCTTACAACTTGTAAGAAAATAATATTCAAGTGTTGAATTATAAAACGTACAGGAATTGAAAATACAGGTGAATCATGAAGGGAGCAGTCATTATTTCCTAGCATTTTAAATGACTAGGTATCCCTCTGATCTTGTAGGTAGGTATGTACACGTAAAGTTAGGGAAATTGACACGTCATTTTGATTTTAATTTCAGTTTATACCTTGTTACCAGAGTTTGTAAACAACTAAACCTCTTGATCTTGTTTGAAAACAACCAACTCAAAAGAGTGGCAATCAGTCTGTTTTCAGTAATCAATTTCAAAATAGTAAACAAATACTTAAAATAAAACTTTTGGAATATTGACTTCAGTTTCAACAGTGCACATCTACATACTGAATGCATATAGTTTGAGTCAACCTCTTCAACTGAAGTTAATTTATACCGTAGGTGCACTAGTGCTGCAGCTATAAATTCCTAAAAAAACAATGAGTAAAAAATTTTTAACTTCTTTTGTAAATTATGTTTAGTGTGTTATAAAGATGTACCCTTTTGAATTTGAAATCAAAATTCCAAAATTCTATTTTCTTCTAGTATTTGATTAATGTTTGAAATTGATTACCAAAAACAGAATACATCATCCACAGCCAGGTAATGGACCACTTTGACCAGCACTCTATCCTCACCAACAGTCAACATGGCTTCATATCCAAGCGTTCCTGTGAAATTCAGCTAGCCATCACCATAGACAGTATTGCCCGCACTTTAGACCAGGGAAGCCAAGTTGACATTGTTCTGCTAGACTTCTCGAAGGCATCTGACAAGGTGCCACATCAGAGATTGCTACACAAACTGCAGTACTATGGTGTACGAGACAAGACTCTGCTATGGATTTAGAACTTCCTGAATAACAGACATCAACAAGTCCTTCTAGATGGCCATGCCTCATTTAGTGCAGATGTCCTATCAGGAGTACCACAGGGAACAGTACTTGGCCCGCTGCTCTTCCTCACATTCATCAATGACCTCCCAGAAGTCACCAAGTCAGAAACAAGATTGTTCGCAGATGATTGTTTACTGTACCGCCCAGTCAACAGCACAGAGGACAGCAACAGTCTATAGCAAGACCTTACAGCACTTGAAAAATGGGAAGAAGAGTGGCAGATGTCCTTCCAATCGGAGAAGTGCATGGTCATACAGGTCTGATCAAAGCGAAAACAATCACTGCAGACCACAGACTACACAGCCATAATATAGAGTTAGCGGACATGAGCAAGTACCTGGGAGTTACAATCAGCAGCAACATGAAGTGGAACAAGCACATTGATGCCGTCACAGTGAAAGCCAATAGGACTCTGGGTTTCTTAAAGCGAAATCTCAGAGGTTGCAGAACCTCATCACGGGTCAGAACTTACGAAGCCATTGTACATCCAAAGCTGGAGTATGCTGCCTTCATATGGGACCCACACACAAGTGGACAGATCAGCAAGATAGAGAAAGTCAAATGTAGAGTGTCATGTTTTGCTATAAGGAACTACTGGGATAGGAAAGCAGCAGCATCACTAACATGGTCAGCTCCCTGGGATGGGAACCGCTACAGATCAGAAGAGTAAAGATCTGCCTTCTTTTGCTATTCAAGATCCAGCACAATCTAGTGGCCATTTCAGCAGAACATTACCCAATCCAGACAGACACCAGGACAAGGGGACAACATACCTTTTGCATCCCAATAAAAAAAAAGGATGTGTACCGGTTCTCCTTCTTCCCACGTACCATCAAGGAACTGGAACAGACTTCCATCAGCAATGACATCAGCATGTTCCTTTTGATGACAACATGACTGCAATGGGCAACATATCACCAGCCCACTTCAGCTTAGGATGAGGATCAAAGATTTTAACTTTTTAATTGTATCATATTGCCAGGTGTGAGGCTTTTATCTTGACTGCCACATGAAGTATAACACTCAACTTTTGATTGAGATTGTCTCTCATTTGAGTGATAATGAAAAAAATTGTCTCTCAAATGGGAGGAGGATTCCTACCTATAACAATTTAATTGATAATGTCAATATTATTATGTACATGTATAGGTTTATATAGATTTTAGTTTTGCATGGGGAACAGTAATTTGTTTTCTTAGTTTTACTAAATTGAAGTTGTATATTTACTTTTATGTTTCAGTTTAGGCAATCTAAAATATGAGTACGTTTTCATACATGGTTAACTGTACTGGTAGAGTATGACAGTGTCCTAGCAGTGTGCTCAAATTTCTATTTCACAGACGCATATTTGCCTCCAACTAAAAAAAAAAAAAACAACATGTTTTACAATGAGTTTTGTATGAGAATTAAATTTGATACCAGTATAATAAATATCACAAATTAATGTTAGAAACAACATATTTAGATTTTTTTCATGCGTTATTTCTTCACTATTTTGAATTGCATCACATATTCTCTCATCACATTTTATGTTATTTGTGGATTATTAACTTTGACGGTAAATTGCTGATTTAAAATGTATTCTTTATATTTAGCATGGTTCCTTGCCATTCAAGTGTTGATGACCTTGACCTTGATTTTGGAGTTGGTAACGGTGATTCTTCTTGTGCTTTATGTCATCCGAATTTGTCCAGCATCCACTAACTATGTGGGATTGTTTGCTGTAGCAGGCATGTCTATACTGTCAGGTAAGAATACTGAACCTTTAATGTCATACATTACATGTTACGACTTTTGGTGTACATGTACATTAACATCACCAGGACCTTATGATGTACATGTAACATCACTAGGACTTTATGGGGTACATGTAACATCGCTAGGAATTCTTGGTGTATATGTAACATCACTAGGACTTTATGATGTACATTAACATCACTAGGACTTTATGGTGTACATGTAATATCGCTAGGAATTCTTGGTGTATATGTAACATCACTAGGACTTTATGATGTACATTAACATCACTAGGCCTTTATGGTGTACATGTAACATCACTAGGATTTTTTGGTGTACATGTAACATCACTAGGACTTTTGGTTTACATGTAACAATATTATGACTTTAGGGTGTACTTGTAACATCACTAGAACCTTTTGGTGTACATGTAACATCATTAGGACTTTGTGGTGTACTTGTAACATCACTAGAACCTTTTGGTGTACATGTAACATCATTAGGACTTTTTGGTCTATATGTAACATCACTGGGACTTTATGGTGTACATGTAACATCACTAGGAATTCTTGGTGTATATGTAACAACATTACGACTTTATGGTGTACATGTAACATGTAGGACCATTTGGTGTACATGTAACATCACTAGAACCTTTTGTTGTACATGTACTGGGTAACATCACTACAACTTTTTGGTGTACATGTAACATCACTATGACTTTTTGGTGTACATGTAACATCACTGACTTATTTGTGTACATGTAACATCACTGGATGAATTAGTTGCCAACATTACTATTCTACAGATCAGGAGAAAAGATTGCTCTTGCTACCAAAGGATATTCTCTTTAATTTTGAAAAAAGATAGTGAAGTAAAGGGAATATTTTCTGCAATATTATTGATAAAATATGCAATTAATTTAGTAAACTTTGGTGATTCTGACAACCAGAAGGGAAAACACTCCATGTATTGGAGTATGTATATACATTATATTTCAAGCTCTTGTATATACATGTAGTAAACACTATATACATGATGAAGTTGGTGTCAAAGCTTTTGTGGTCAAGACCTTTACTGCATAAAAGACCGTTGCCTACAATAAACACCAACCCCCTCCCCCCCAAACCAAAACAAAAAGGGCCAAATTAATGAAGTTGATCATGTTTTGAAAACTAGATAAAGTCTTCCTTCTCATCTTACATGTACTCATAACTGTTTTAGTTCTGGGCTTCAGTGTTAGTTATGAAATTACTATTGATAGTACATGAAGGCTTCACATTAAGTGATTTCTTTCTACAACAGGACATAATTATGGATTTTGGACCTCAAAATATGGTTCTTAAATATATCACGATCACAAGTGCCTGTGTGATGTCCTTTGCATTTCTGTAGAATTGCTCTGATATATTTCCTTAACTTATTTTTCAGGTATCATCACAGCAATATGTATGGTATTGTTTGGAACAAAGTCTGTTGTAGATCGACAGTGGATCGAGAATCCTGACAAGAATTACCTCTCTTGGTCTTTTGGTCTAGTTGTCCTATCAGGGTTTCTCATCTTGTTTGGTGGCATGTGTCTATTTGTTGCTGCAATGCAGGTGCGATTGATAATTAACTATGACAAACGGCCATCACCATATGGTTATGAATCCAAGATGGCTCAGCCAAGATTTAATTGAAATATTTTTCTTGTAAACTTTATCCTGAGATAAAAGGAATATGAATGACGCACGGTGTAAAGGGGCAAAACATTTTATCTCCATGGTGTTACCAAGAAAGCATGGTGTAACCAAAGAAGAAGGCTTGTTTGTCCTTATTTTTAGATCAAGCCCTTGCTGTTCTGTATATTGCTGAAAATCGTCAATTATAAACATGCAAATATTTCTTATTTGAAATTCTTCATTCCACTTAATGACAATTTATTTTAGACATCACAGTTACTTGGAATTTTAAAGTATGGAAATCTTTTCAGTATAATAGTCTGGAAAGAAATATTTTATAGAAATAGAAGATTTTCTTATTTTTGTCTATTTAAAGGACAGTGATGTCATTAATGGCATTATGGCAATAGATTGTGTATTTTATATAAGTTGTATTTTAATGATGTCATCATGGTGGTTACTTACATATCTGAAGCGATGTTTAAATAAATCTGCATTTATTTTTTAATAGCATGCTTCTATGTATTTGTATGGCTTTGTAGAAATTCTACTCAATGCTAACAGATTTAAGATTTGAAAAAGAACATTCATGGATCTTATCATTGATATGATATTTTGAATTGATAATTTCAATGTCAGAGGAAAGTAGAATGGGATGGGAATTGGGGTTGTTTAGGGTGATGATTTAAAGAGGTTACCTTTTTTAGAATGTTGTATTTGAAATGTTACTTGAAGTTTGTCATTCTATACATATCAAAATCAGTGTTTTAGCCATTCTTGTATATAGTCTATACAAATCAGTGTTTTAGCCATTCCTGTATATATTTTATGTAGAATTTTGTTTATATAAACATTGTATTCACATCTTGTAAATTCACAAATTCATCAAGTGCTGTTATTATCTGGATCCAAGATCATAATGTTACATTCTGTGAAATACAAAGACCAAACCAAGGAGATCATAAAACTTTCTTATAATTGTTTTGCTTTCTTAACAATTGAATGATTTCAGGGGATTTTGTTTGTATATAAATATATTATATATGGTATAATAAATCATTTAGAAAAATTTGTTTAACATATCTTTTTTATGTAAAATTTACAAAAACCCCAAAACAAATTCCAAAAGAAGTAAAAGTTTTCCTTCTTGATAAAAAGAAAGATGAATTCATTCTAATTACTGGTAAGTATTCATGCTAGTTAAGGGGATACTAAGATCAGCATTGGTTTGGCCAGTGTATTGTGATTGTTCTGGCACATTTCATTATTACCTATATCTGTAAAACTATAGGGACTGTAGAATAAAATCATTGATTTTTTTATTTAATTTTATAGTCTAGAACATTTTCATTATGCATGTAACTTCATCTTTATTATGACCTCGTATCATCAGAATGAATAAATGATTTATACAGATATACCTAACTTCTCTTGTGTGAAAATAATACATCCTAATTTGATAATTACTGTAGAGAGCTGGTGCAAAATTTTCAATTTTCCAAAATATCATCTTGGATATAATTATATCACAGAATCAAAGATGGGGGTATACGATTTTGGTATGTTTATCTGCAAACTTTTAATGTTAAATAGTTAAAGATAGGGCTCTGATATTTCACAACCTTTTACAGATGGTTGTTTAATTAGTGTATTACATTGCTTTCATAAATTTTTCAGTTATATTACGACATGGAAGCAGGGGGTAACCAACCTCTTAAACATAGTGGCGCAACCCGGGAATCGAACTCGGATCGTTGGCACCGCAAGCCAAGGGCTTAACCACTACACCAAACCTGACCCACTTTTTACAGAAGGCAACAAATATAGTAACCCATTTCCTTCATGAAGGCCCCTCTCCCCACGGAAGGCAGTGTTCTATGATTGCCACTTAGCGTGATGTATCCGAGTCCATCTCTCTGTTCTCTTTCAGTTTACAAATGATCTTTTTCCACGCTTCTTTGAAGGAAGTTCATGCTTGGAAGATACATTTTCAATGTATTTACAATAAAATCTAAGCAATGGTTTCAGTGCTATCTACCCATCGGATTTCGTACAGCCTGAGCCGGTGTAGCTCGGTAGGTGAGGTGTTTGACTCGTGACTGAGATGTCCCGGATATGACTTGCTGTGGGCACATCGTTGTCGTATTGGATGAGATTGTGAAAAGCGAAGTTCCATGGCACGTAAATAAATTCCTCTGCTTTGGGTGGGCACGTTGAAAAAAACATATAAACTATGTAGAAAGATGCCATCACCATATGCATGGAGTGACGTAAAACAATAAGTATTCAATAAATATATCGGTACAGTCTATCCACCGACTTCAGCACTACACATCCACCGACCTCAGTATAATCTACCCAGCTGCTTTAGAATTAAATATCCACCAGCGTCAGTACTACCTATCCACCAGCGTCAGTACTACATTTTGTATCTATCCACCAGCTTCTGTGCTATGTATCCACCAGCTTCAGTACTACCTATCCACCAGCCTCAGTACTATCTATCCACCAGCTTCAGTACTACCTATCCACCAGCCTCAGTACTATATATCCACCAGCTTCAGTACTATCTATCCATCATCTTCAGTACTATCTATCCACCAGCCTCAGTACTATATATCCACCAGCTTCAGTACTATCTATCCATCAGCTTCAGTACTATCTATCCACCAGCTTCAGTACTATATATCCACCAGATTCAGTACTATCTATCCACCAGCCTCAGTACTATCTATCCACCAGCTTCAGTACTATCTATCCACCAGATTCAGTACTACCTATCCACCAGCTTCAGTACTACCGGTATCTATCCACCAGCTTCAGTACTATCTATCCATCAGCTTCAGTACTATCTATCCACCAGCTTCAGTACTATCTATCCACCAGCTTCAGTACTATCTATCCACCAGCTTCAGTACTACCTATCCACCAGCTTCAGTACTATCTATCCACCAGCTTCAGTACTATCTATCCACCAGCTTCAGTACTATCTATCCACCAGCTTCAGTACTATCTATCCACCAGCTTCAGTACTAACTATCCATTAGCTTCAGTATTATCTATCCACCAGCTTCAGTATCACCTATCCACCAGCTTCAGTACTATCTATCCACCAGCTTCAGTACTGCTTATCCACCAGCTTCAGTAGTCATTTAGATATTTGTGACAGTGCCTGCATAATGCAGAGCTTTATGATTTTGTACCTATGACTCTCCACCCAAATGAAGCAGTGGGGATTCTTCTGTATGCTAACGTCTCCAGAGATCTCAGTTTGTATTCTCATCCAAAGGACAGAAAGGATTGAGACGAATCACCATTGAGATTCGAATCCATAACCAGAACCACTGGCTCACTCTGGCTCCCGTGATACACACAAATACATAACCAAGACATTTGGATTACAAGATCACCGTCATCACTTTGACATTCCTGGTAGTGCTCTCAGATCCTGTTTGTTAAGTCACATACACTCGACCACCTGTCATTTATATGGAACCAATGCTATATTCTACTGAGTCATATTTAAAAGACTTTGAATAATTTAATGACTTTTCCTAAACAAAAAACTTGAAGCGTGCTTGTCCAAACAAGTCTACATGCTCTTTTATATCTACTTGTAATCGGTCTATTTAAACATATCTTTGGAGGGTACGTTTTGACACGGGTGAATAGGTTTCGAACCGTGGTGGAATGATCAGCCATCGTATTGAGCAATTACTTGTACAAAATGTCTGAATGTGTCGTTTTGATTCTCTCTGTCGTGGCTATAGCGTTTATGGTAGCAGCTTTCGCTAGTCCTTACTGGATAGAGTCGTTTGCCAAATCTGAAAATCCGTTCGTGAAAGCCGGTATATGGGAATTTTGCTTCAATGAATATACATTTTATAAGGATTACAATGGCAAAATATACACGGGGTGCTGGTACATATTCTCCGACCAATACAGATCCATCTGGGAATGGTTATCTCCACGTAAGTAGACAGGTTTTGTAGACATAAGTTCTACTGGTCGACACTGATTGGGTCTATGCACTGCACAGTCGTACAACCATCTGTCTGTCTGTATGTATTTTGGACATAGTCCTTGACCTTTGGACACAAAAACCAAGGGAGTGACCACTTTTCACATGTAAAGTATACGTAATCCTACATACATATATGTATATACATGTATTATTATTATACAGGTATTTTAAAAGTTTTATGATTATTCTGTTAAAATTTTATCAAGTCTATCTACTTACATCGTATGAAAAATATATCCGCTTTGCCGCACCTTGAAATTTAGGTCTTGGGAAGAGTTGGACGCTCTCTGAATTCCATAATGATACTCTTTTACCCATAGGAAGTTAAATTTCCTAGATGAGTTTCAGTCATGATGGATAATATATAACATCATAATTATGAAATAATAATTTTAAATATAATATCGGACTCCTCTGTAAATTCAGCCACCGAATCCTGGCATCAGGCTTGGTTTTCACATGTAACCTATTTCGTTATGGCTTAAACTTTGTGATTACCTATCTATCAAGCATAGTCGCATAACTGGCAATTTATCCCAGATCTCTCACTTAGCACGCTAAAAGGCATATGGATGCTTGGAATTTGTGACATTACGGTAACTATACAAACAATCTGTCTCTATTGATTTAGCTTTGAATAATCTGACTCCACAAAGGTGTTAATTTTCTCGTTTCAGCATGGTTTATAGCAGTAGAGGTGATGGTCAGTGCATGTCTTCTAATTCAAGGACTGGTCACTATTATTGTGGTCATGCTGAACCTTAATCTGATTCCTACTGAGTTACACCGTACTTTGATCATAAGCAGTAGCGTGACTTATATATTTGTAGGTAAGTGTAATTCACGGGTGCTTGTAACCAAAAGCGTGGTCCTACGTCACAGATCACGTTACAGGCCAGCATGTATTAGCACTGCTACTGCCCACGAGTCCACAGTATAGGTCAAAAGCGTGGTCCTACGTCACAGATCACGTTACAGGCCAGCATGTATTAGCACTGCTACTGCCCACAGTATAGGTCAAAAGCGTGGTCCTACGTCACAGATCACGTTACAGGCCAGCATGTAATAGCACTGCTACTGCCCACAGCATAGGTCAAAAGCGTGGTCCTACGTCACAGATCACGTTACAGGCCAGCATGTATTAGCACTGCTACTGCCCAAAGTATAGGTCAAAAGCGTGGTCCTACGTCACAGATCACGTTACAGGCCAGCATGTATTAGCACTGCTACTGCCCACGAGTCCACAGTATAGGTCAAAAGCGTGGTCCTATGTCACAGATCACGTTACAGGCCAGTATGTATTAGCACTGCTACTGCCCACGAGTCCATTACAAAGGTCAAAGTGTGGTCCTACGTCACAGGCCAGTATGTATTATTACTGTTACTGCCTACTAGTTCACAGCATATGTCAAAAGCGTGGTTCTACGTCACAGATCACGTTACAATCCAGCATGTGTTAGCACTGCTACTGCCCAGGAGTCCATTGCAAAGGTCAAAAGCGTGGTCCTACGTCACAGACCAGCATGTATTAGCACTGCTACTGCCTACGAGTCCACAGCATATGTCAAAAGCGTGGTCCTACGTCACAGATCACGTTACAGGCCAGCATGTATTAGCACTGCTACTGCCAAGGAGTCCACAGCATATGTCAGAAGCGTGGTCCTACGTCACAGATCACGTTACAGGCCAGTATGTATTATCACTGTTACTGCCCACGAGTCCAATGCATTGGTTAGAATTAATGAGCAAAGCGGCAAACAGGTGCCGCCACCATATAGGTTGTTGAACATATTGCGGAAAAATAGAAATGTGGTATACTCTAACAGTATTTAACACTAAACCCATTAACAGAACTAATAATTCAACTATTATACTAATCATGGGAATTAAGCCAAGTGATTTTGAAATTCGTTTTAAAGAATCATTGAATTTCAAAACTGGGTAGGAAAAAATAATACGCAGAAATTAACCTTATTTTACAAAATATACAATGGTAACACCCCTAGTTTACTTGACGACATACTAGATACATACAGAGTTGAAACGCCATCTCCGTAGTAATACCGAACTGTATATTCCATATAATACACTTAATTCTACACGTTATTCCATCTTACCCTCAACAATACACCCATGCAATGAACCCTATATCGATATCAGCAAAAGTCAATCTATTAATTGAATTAAAACAACACTTAAAAATCCCATAGAGATTCAAACACTTTACTAATATACCTACTTACCGGAGAACGAAAATCTAATATTATCCACACTAGAATCTGTAGTTCCGGTAGCAACTTAAATTCCGATCCTCATCACGTTTATCTCACTGTTATAAGCTCCGCCTACATGCTCCGTCTATTTGTCTACCTAAGTACTCCGTCTATTTGTCTACCTAAATACTCCGTCTATTTGTCTACCTATATACTCCGTCTATTTGTCTACCTAAGTACTCCGTCTATTTGTCTACCTATATACTCCGTCTGTTTGTTTACCTCAGTACACCGTCTCTTTGTCTACCTAAGTACTCCGTCTATTTGTCTACCTATATACTCCGTCTGTTTGTTTACCTCAGTACACCGTCTCTTTGTCTACCTAAGTACTCCGTCTATTAGTCTACCTACATACTTAATTTTTGTCTACTTACATACTCCGTCTATCTCTATACTCGGTCTATTTGTCTAACTATCTGTCTACGAATGCCCCCTTTACAGCGTGTAATTCTTTTGCTTAGGAAACCATGCTCCTTGTACATTGTTTTCACATTTCTGTTCTCGGAATCTTTCAGATGTTTTAATCTTGATAACGGGTATCATATATGGTGTAAAAAAAGAGGACAGAGATTGGATGCCTCGACCCGATCAGAATTTTCTCTCATGGTCGTACGGATTCTTCATTATCTCCGGTTTCTTTACTTTGTTTGCGGCTCTTCTCCTGTTATGGTGTCTGAGAAAGGTAAGAATGCAACAGTTGCGTAGTCCTTCTTAAGTTAACTATCAAAAACTGCCCTGCCTCTCCTGCTCTATTCTTACTCGTGTTCATAGTTACAAGATGCGAATTGCTAGTGAGATGTTCACGAGTTTACGTCTATATATACTGAATCTTGAACTGCAATTTGTATTAATAATGAGTTTATTTGTGTATAAATATACAGGGACGGACCCAGCAATAAGGACGAAAAAAGAGGTTGTTGTTTCGTTCCTGTGAACCCATCTATAATCCGTCTATACCGCGTCCATAACACGTCTTTAACTTTTCAATGAATGTCAATATTTAAGCTTTTAAAATGTCATGAACTGTGTCAGTCAGTTTCAGGAATACATGTATTAGCTTTTGGGTCTTGAAGCATATTAACAGCCTTGATTCCATTGGGCAAAGCTTTGTTTACAGGTCTCCTACACATACACTGACTGCACAGCATTCTATATCATGGTGGACGTGTAACGAATAACTTGTATCTAGTAAGACTTGATTTCACTAATAACATTGACACAATGATTCATTTCAGAATGTAGAATTCACCATTATAAGTTTTGATACGGATTTTCTACACGACCATTGGAAGCTAGCAAAGAGCATCATTTCTAAAGCTCAATTAAAGGGATTAGAAACTTCTCCGGACGAAGATTCCAGAAAACACATTGTTATTCACTCTGATGGCGACATTGGCGAAATCAAAACGTCTAAGGTATAAATGGTTGCGTGTGTGTGTGTGTGTGTGTGTGTGTGATTTTTGTTTTCTATTTTGTTTTGATTTTTGTTTTTGTTTTCTGATTAGTTGTTTTTGTTTTTATCTTATTTTCGAATTTGCAAAAATATATATCATCAGATTACTTAAACAGCTGACCAGGAGATTACATATGGCTCCTCTCTTTGAACACTGACCGAATGGAATTTATTTCGTGTAAGTCCGTACGTACAGTAAATGGCATATGTGTAAAACTGTACAAATTTATACCAATAACAATAACGTGTACATGTAGATGAAGCTTTATGTAATATCACTTCATGTAAATATGATGAAATTACGAATTTTACAGGCTATTTTCATCTTTATTGACCACGAAGAAAAACGGGATTCTAGTGGAGAACAAGAGAGAATTAAGATGAAAGCTATATCAGTTGCTAAAGAAATGGCGGGTACGTATTAAAATCAATAGATCTTTGATTCTGGGAAAGTTTGTCAAAATACTCGTATGTGCAAAGCAAACAGAGTCAACAGTGACATTTAACACCAGTATTATTACATCCATATGATGACGTTTTTCACCCATATGGTAACATTTAACGTCAGTATTATTACAGCCATATACTGACGTTTTTCACCCATATGGTGACATGTAACGCCAGTTTCATTACAGCCATATGAATTCGTTTTTCAACCATATGGTGACATTTAACGTCAGTATTATTACATCCATATGATGACGTTTTTCACCTATAATAAAGGTGACATTTAACGTCAGTATTATTACATCTATATGATGACGTTTTTCATCCATATGGTGACATTTAACGTCAGTATTATTACATCCATATGATGACGTTTTCCACCCATATGGTGACATTCAATGCCAGTATTATAACAGCCATATGATAACGTTTTTCACCATATGGTGACATTTAATTCCAGTATTCTTACATCCATATGATGACGTTTTTCATCCATATGGTGACATTTAACGTCAGTATTATTACATCCATATGATGACGTTTTTCACCCATATGGTGACATTTAACGTCAGTATTATTACATCTATATGATGACGTTTTTCATCCATATGGTGACATTTAACGTCAGTATTATTACATCCATATGATGACGTTTTCCACCCATATGGTGACATTCAATGCCAGTATTATAACAGCCATATGATAACGTTTTTCACCATATGGTGACATTTAATTCCAGTATTCTTACATCTATATGATGACGTTTTCCACCCATATGGTGACATTTAACGTCAGTATTATTACATCCATATGATGACGTTTTTCACCCATATGGTGACATTTAACGTCAATATTATGACACCCATATGATAACGTTTTTCACCCATATGGTGACATTTAACGCCAGTATTATTACAGCCATATACTGACGTTTTTCACCCATATGATGACATTTAATGTCAGTATTATTACATCCATATGATGACGTTTTTCAGCTATAATAAAGGTGACATTTAATGTCAGTATTCTTACATCTTCATGATAACGTTTTCGCCTTTATTGGTGAAATTTAACGCCAGCATTATTACATCCTCATGATGACGTTTAATGCTAGCATGTATATGATGAGTTACGTTTATTTTGTATTGATAGAGGAACCTGCATTGTCGGAACCCCCCCCCCCCCCCCCCCCAACTGATAAAAACCCAATCACTGGCGTGTACCATTCCACCAGCCAACGAAAGTTATTCGAACTGGGTTCAGACAGATGTGAGAGGCTACATTGTTTGATAAGAATGTAAGATAGAATAATACTCACACTATGCCATCTTCATTGCAGAGGTCACCATCTTAGTTTATAGTGGAGACGAAGATTCAAAACGCCTTCTTCAAACCCAGTTGTTCTCCCTAAGGCACGAGGAATTATTATCCAATCCGGCGTTGGGCTTTTTCAGGGAGACTCAATCTTTTTTCAGCGTTTATGACGAGTTTTCTAATTTCCAGCTTGAAAGAATTATTCAGAAACTTGTTCGACTTTTCAAAAGCCGTCACACCAACCAAAAAGACAATAAAGAATTTAGTGACATTTAAACAGATTTATATATGTTGAAGATATGAAAACAAAACGTGTGCGATATTTTCTTTCAATGGATTTTATTCATCATTATAGATCATTTTGAACAATCATTTAGAATATTTGAAACTTACACATGTACATGAAAATAAAGGAGGATAACTCTTATAATGATTCGATCATACACTCAGGGTGAGATAACTCTAGATGCACTGTAATTGAGGAATTTATTCCCAGTCTCCTACCTTTTTTATTAGTAAACATTGAGCGAACTACAAAACTGATACCTCTATACTTTTCATACTTATTACCAATCAATTGTTTGAACCATGGAAAAGAAAAGAAAAAAATGTCACACCTGAGCCGTTACCTTCCCTATGATTTAAATAATGGACTCTTCCAAAATGTAGTTGACATTCCAGGTAGATGACCTAATAAAACGGAAACAACAGCGCCAACAAGATGGCGGCGCGCTCTGTGATCGCTTTGATATTTTCAGTCATAGCTTGTGCTTTTATGGTTGCGGCGTTCGCAAGTCCGTACTGGGTAGAATCATTTTCCAAATCACAGAATCGATTCGTGAAAGCTGGATTGTGGGAGTTTTGTTTCGACGAATACACATTCTGGAAGGACTACAATGGCAAAATCTACAAGGGTTGTTGGTACATCTTCTCCCAGCAGTACCGAGTTATATGGGAATGGTTATCACCCCGTGAGTATACAAGCAATATATAATGATACATACATACACAACGACGTTTATTATGATATGCCGAAATCCCAACTTCATACCTGTCGACGGTGTATTAGGTCATTCCGTCATATTAAATCACAAATCAAATAAGCTTTATTTACTGTCGGCATGTCAGGATTAACAGAGAGCATATGCTGTATTGAGGTTTCAAGCCCGATATAAACATATTTACAGTGATTAGTCAATAAATAAGCTAATACAATGCTGTTGAATTAGGTAAGTATAGACCTTTTCACCTTTGCCGTCTTACGATGTGTATAGGCGCAATAGCCATTCTAGGAGGTTAGCTACAATTATGAAAGAAAAGTGATATCCTGCGATTGCTGAGCAATGTTTACTATGTTCAAATTTTGTAGCTAACCTTCTGGAAGGGCTATCGTGCATATATAAATCACAATTATCGTGAAAAGTTTATTAATATTTACAGCATAGTCTAAAATCCATGACTAAGCGTTAAGTTATGATTAATCTACATGTACAAAAATTACTGTGGTACTCATTAGTGTTTAAATACTACGTAATTATCCATTACAGAATTGCCCTGAATACAAATCGTACTTTGTAGTGAAAGAATAATAGTACAGTCAAGTGCTAAGTGATACATGTATGTGTGTGAGAGAGAGAGAAAAAAGGTAAGTGTGTGAGAGAGGGAAAGATACATTGTATGTGTGTGTGTGAAAGAAAGAGAAAAGGTATGATGTGTGTGTGATAGAGAAAAAAGGTTTGTGTGGGTGCGAGAGAGAGAGAAAAGGTACATTGTATGTGTGTGTGTGTGTGTGTGTGTGTGTGTGAGAGAAAAGGTATACAAAAGAGAGAGAAAAGGTATGTATGTGTGAGAGAGAAAAGGTACGCATGTGAGAGAGAGAAAAGGTATGCCAGAGAGAGAGAGAAAAGGTACGCATGTGAGAGAGATAAAAGGTATGCCAGAGAGAGAGAGAAAAGGTACGCATGTGAGAGAGAGAAAAGGTATGCCAGAGAGAGAGAAAAGGTACGCATGTGAGAGAGAGAAAAGATTTGTGTGTGTGAGAGAAAGAGAGAAAAGGTACATTGTATGTGTGTATGTGTGTGTAAGAGAGAGAAAAGGTATGTGTGTGAGAGAGAGAAAAGGTATATATGTAAGTGAGAGAGAAGAGGTACCGTATGTGTGTGTGTGTGTGTGTGTGTGTGTGTTCATCTCAGTATCCTGGGAGTTGTAGACTAGACTTGCCTTATGACAGGATTGATTGATTATTTTTTGTTTTATCACTTTTATGTCACTCCATGATTATTTCATGTATGTGGTGACTGCATCTTCCTGATGCATTACCGATGTATACAAGTTTAACCTTTGCAATGGACCAACCTGAAGCAGTGAGGGATCTTTTACGTGCCACATCTACCGTGACATGGGACCTGGGTTTTTACCGTTTCATCTGAAAGACAGGCCACCAGTGTGCCCATGACAAGAATTGAGGAAAGCACTGTTATATATATATAATGCTAGACATCTCAAAAGCAGGAAACTACCCGTAGTTATTACTGTAAACATCTACATACATGTACATATGAAATGATTATTTATCATTAACCATAAATTCTTTAGTACAATGATTCTTAGGTTTTTGTACATCTCTGACTATACATATTTATGCACATGTACATGTAATATATTTCATCCAAGTATACTTGAGATATAGTATATATAAGTATATAAGTATAACTTGTGTATGAAAATACAGACCAGAGGTAATATTTTTAGATACATCTGTATATCAAGTTGGAAACTAAAACTTGTGCTTTCTTTTTCAGCATGGTTTATTGTTTGCCAGGTCATTGTAAGTGTCTGTAGCTTGTTTCTTGGAATTGCCACGCTGATGTTGATAATGTTAGTACTAAACTGCTTCCCAGAATATCTTCATGAAGTCCTTTTACTTGGTGGTAGCTTTGCCTACTTTTTTATTGGTAAGTCATCTCCAGCTTTCTTGTACAACTGTCTTCAACAGGAATAACATGTCTCATGAAAGGAGTATTTATCTCTGTTAGTATAAAATGCCCCAACTACATGTACTAGTAAGAAAAAATGAAGTAATGATTACTGTATCTTAACAAAAGGTCAAGTTTTTATGCCCCCAGAATAAAAGATTTGAGAGCATCTACATGTAGTTTTTGGCTTGTTTGGCTTGTCTGTCTGTTTGTTAGTCAGATATACTTTGCCCTTCTCCCACTTTTAATATCAGCGGTTTGTGGGAGAGGGTCAGAGAGGCCTTGTTCATCATTAGTTGGAATTTCAGCGATACCATCCGGTATCGAGATGAACATGTACAAGCCTTTGGCGACAAATAAACGTTTTCACAGCGAACTTGCAACCTATTACAATGTATCCAATAATTGAACATTTAACTTATTCAATCATAGCATTTCTTCACTTTAGAAATTAACATCCATTTCCGGATAGTTTTGTTGTCTTCTGATAACTGTGGCTACTCTAATACATTAACCTTAACAGTTACATGTGCATGGAGAGTCATAAGATTTAACAAAATTAGGCTAAAAGTACTGTTGAAAGTGTTTGTATGAAGTTGGTGTGAAAAGTTGAAAACATGTTGAATGTGATACATGTATACCGGTAAAATTTGAGACAGCAATTAAAAAATTAACAAGATCGATACAGATATCTTCATTGTTATTTAATGTGTTTTTTGTTTTCAGTGGTTTTAGTTTTCATTGCGGCTGTCATCTTTGGGGTCAAGAAAGAGGACAGACAGTGGATGCCCCGTCCAGACCAGAATTATCTGTCTTGGTCATATGGATTCTTCATCATCTCTGGTTTCTTCATTTTATTTGCTGCAGTTCTTCTGTTGAAGAGTGGCAGAGAAGCTAAAGAACAACTCAAGAAAGACTACCCTGGCAAACCAAAGTATTAGGTGCAACTTTTGACTGAACATGTATTTCAAAATTAGTGGCATTGTTCGTGAGTTCTTTATAATTTTGATAAAGTTTAAGTATTGGGTGATAAACAGTCTGTCAGATCAATAAGATATATTTATACAGTAAATTACAAATTTCACACACCAAAGTGTTTAAATGCAATCATTATGCAAGTTCATGACCACGTGCCAATTGTGAACATGTTGTTTGTGAAGTTTGTAATTAACTGTATGAAGACATTTTTATAGCCTGTACGTCTGACAAAACTTTAAACTTTTAACTATCACAATTACTTACTAATTCAGTAATTCACAGAGAAAGGAATCTAGAATTACTCAGTAACTGCTAGTCCATAATCCATGTATTGAAGATACAGGTAGCAGAACATTTATTACAGTGGTCATATTATTCTGTACCAATTTGTTTGACTTTTTTCTATCTATATCAAAAGAAACAATTCTTTCATAGAAAATTATGCAGAAAATGAGAAGTTACAATGCTTTGTTTTGTTCACTACTTAAGTTATACATGTAGATATGTTGGGATAAAGAAGAGTTATCATTTCTATTGTTGTTTCCATTTTATTTGTCACTTACAAGCAATATATGGATGTCTTGTTTAGAATTTTCTCTTATTTTATTCATCTCTTTGTTAATGTTCCAAATATTTGAAATGTTCTCCATTTTTATTTTTTTCATTATTCTAGTACATGTATGAAGAATAGATGCTTTTAAATATATACTGTATAGATTGTATATTGTATTGTATATAGTGTAAATGCATACATGTCGCTACTGAAGACTGTACATTATCATGCATGTCATTCCATGAGAGATCAACTCTGTATTATTATACCATATTGTACAATGTGATTATAAAACGTTGCACTCCTTCTTCTCCTATTAATTACTCTACTGGGACTGTAACAGTTCCCTGACACTAACAGTTCCCGGATGTTTTGCTGGTTTGAGCACAATGGGCAAGAAATCATCCAAAATGTTCATACAGAATAAATGATACTTAAAAGAGAATAAGATCTTTCTGGTAAAAAATTTGCTTTATGCCTTCTATCTTATTTTATTTGTCACATTCTGACCTACTTTCAATATCCATACACAGGGAAAGGTGCTCTTAATCAATGACCCTAAAATCAGTTTTTAAGGTCGATTAATGCAATATTTTTTTTATAAGCATTTTTAAAAAGATTGACCTTTGACTTTATCAAATATCATGTCTTTTTGTCGCCTAACAATATCAGTAGACTACATCGTCCGGGAACTACCCAGTATTTCAGTGAAGTTGGGAAAAATGGCCGAAAAGGAGAGTCATAAAAATGCATAAAATATTTGGTTAATGTATGAGTTTTGTCATACCAAACTTCGTGGTTTTTGGTCTTCTGTAGCAAAAGTTGTTTGCCGAAAACTTAAAAAATCGTCCAGGAACTGTTATAGTATCAGTACACTTTGCACAATTTAAAATGATAAGAGACACGTTTGGGGGTTTTAAAATGATACATAAACAAACTAAACTATTGTATGGCTGTTAAAGAAATATTTCTCAATATAAATTATTCCATCAGATCTTTTTTAAAAAGCAGTAAATATTTCTTTTTACTGATCATTTCATCCTATACTGCATGTGTTTTTATAACAGCAGGAGTTTAATTTTTCATTTGTTTGCTTATTGGTGACATATACTGTACAGAGTATATCCTATAACATTTTGTTTTCAGACATAAAGGTCATACATTGCTTACCACATTCCATTAATACATACTATGAATATATATTCCATATGTAATGTCATCATTGTTTTATATAATTAATGTATATTTCATGATTTTTTTTATACCAATATACGCAGCAAGAATATCTTTCTTTTGGTGAAAATTGATTTTTTTAATCTAAATGTTTTTGCAAAGCATGTTGATTTAATTACAGACAAAATTAAAGACATCATATGCTGTAATAAACAAAATAACATAGAATTTGTATTAATTGGAGTATTTGTATATATTGTAAAATGACTGTTATACAAGAATGATTTTCTATGATAATAAATTTTTACACAAATACTGTTGTATTTCTAGGGAGTTTTGTGTTGTGTTGTCCATTAAGTTTAGGAATTCCACTGGTGATTTCTTGTATCATTCCAGGAAATGGTGAATGGACAGTCCCGAAACTGTACAACAGTAGTAGAGTTCTCAATAGATAGCTTCTTTCTGTTATGCCTCGGGGCATATTGTTTTTGTCCTGTATGTTTGTTTGTTTGTCTGTTGTCAGCTTTAACCACTGCTATAACTTTTGAACTGGGATGGATAGAGACTTCATATTTGACATGCATACTCAATTAATGAAGCCCCTTCAGATGATACCAAGGTCAATGACCTTTTCAGTTTTGACCTTGACAATGACTTTCACACTAAAAATCATTTTTTGGGCTTTGGTGCCGCCGGGGGCATTAGTGTTTCACAAACACAGCTTGTTCGAAATACTGTATCTTTGGTCTGGATGTGAAACAGAACCAGTTAATGAATTAGCCATGTCTATCTGTACATCCCTCTGATTGTATTAACAGTTTGGCTTAGCTGTTGGGTTCAGGTTAGTAGAGTACATATACATATAGAACTCTTTCACACCTCACTTTTAGATAAGTAATGATAATCTTGATTGGAATCGACCGTATTTTGTGACCTTGAAAAGCTTTTTATCTCGAGATCAAATGCCGATTTATTTTTATCTAGTACGAGACGTTTAGACCACAACCCCCCTCCCCGTTTTATAATATCGGAGTTGTATAGGTTTTGTACAGAGCGTATGCATTCATATTATCCGACACCGCCAAGGGGCTACAGTTCTACCTCTTCTTACAATAGATAGACGCATACACAACGAAACTGCGAATTATGTTTCAGTAAAGTGGCGTTTTCCTTACCTGTTCTTATCAGTAATTTCCCAAGATCAAATCTCTTACATTCATACATGTCGGTGGAATGAATTATTTTGTTGGTGACATTACGGTATAAACACAAAATGAATTTCATTATCAAATAAATTGGATGTATATGAATGTAAAGAACAAACTGGTATTAGGAAATTATTACTCGGAATTGAAAATGAAAACATTAAATGGACTTTCAAAACATGAAATGCAATTCTCCAAACATTTTAAAATCTCAAATCATCAACTGACGGAAAATCTGGATAAAAAGAATTTGGAACGTTTAGACTGCCTAAAGTTCGAAGTCACAAACATTCAACAAGTTCCTTTTTAACCTATCAGAAAATGATAGCAAAGAAGTTGAAAGTAGAAGGTCATTTGACAAAGACGATGTTGTAAAACAGCATCTCACGGCGCTTCATATATCAAGGACATAGAGGAAGTATGTTTGTGCCCCCTGTAGATTTAAATAAATTTAACAATGGCCCTTTTAGTGAATATTTTTGCAAAACTTCAATGAAGTTTATTTATATTCTTTCATCTTTTAAAATGTTCTTTTCATCACTGCGAAGGATCAAGACATACGTACAGTGACACAGCAGCGCCTTAGCAACTGCATGATGACCTACGTTCACAAAAGTCTGACTGATAACGTGTCTGATATTCAGATTGCAAGACGATTTGTAAGCATGAACGAGTATCGCGAAGCTTTCTTTGGAAGTACCCTTAATTTTCAATCCTTCATATGTTCCAGAGAAGATGTTCATAAAATGTCGAAATAAACCAAGATGACATTATATGTTTTGTTGCCATTATTTTATCATCAGTTACCAATTTCCCAATAAGATTTAAAGCATACAGATAATAAAAGTTATTAAAGTTGAAGTTAATAAGTTAACACTCACACAACACTAAGAGGAAAGGTGCCCATTCTCAACTCCTCCCCCCATCTGTTTTCAGATAGGTTGTACAAGTGCCTCCCCCCTTTTATCTGCCAAGCTACGCCACTGTATATGCAATATATACAGCAAAGCCTCTGTTCGGCTGGGTAGAATCAAATCTAGCAAATGCGACCTTATATGTTTAGAGGATAGAAAAAATTGACGCCAAATTCTGGATGATGCCAAGGAAATCCCAATCACTGCGCCCCTACATTTAAAAAAAGAATAATGATTTCCAAAGATTTCGCACTCATACAGCGAGGAAAAGGTAAATGTCTATCTAACAAAGTGGAACAACACGTGTACGCAAACCAAAGAGAACCGTGACTACCGCTGTCACTAGTAAATCTATGGAAAAATAGTGAGACAAACTATGCGATCATATGATTAAAACAAATTATTTTCAAGACTATGGATTTAGACGAGGATACTCGTAAATTACTCAACTGGTCGATGTTATAGATGAATGGACAGTGTACCTAGACCATAAGAGATATATTGATGCAAATTACTTTAAAAGAACTTTGACACCGTTCCACCAAAAATACTGTTAAAGACCATCCCATCAACTATTCAGCGCAAGACGAACACAGTTCACATTCGGGATATGTTATTTTTTCTAAATTCTCATGATTACATCATTAATTCCCTTAAACATATCAAGTCATGTTACCTCTTGCCATTTCTGTGATCATGTCTTTATAAATCCCATGAATCTTTCATAATCCAATTTCAGTGTTGTCAGTCGACTTGAATTGATGGTCTTCAGTCAGGTTTAGTTACAAGGTTTGCTACGTTTTCGATGTTCAGAACGACGCTTCTTACTAGTATATGAAAAAAACCCCATGCTTTTCCCCTATATTACCTACCGCATATTATTTCATTTTTATGATCACTTTTAAAAAGTTAACAAACATCTACCGACATTGTTTCCATTATCCTGAGCCAATGAGTACTCACTACCTGGAAGAAGTTTATAAAGGATTACTAATAACGATCAAAGTACGTGTGATACCTGTATTCCTTATCAGAGGGATGATTGGTGCAGTCTTACTGTCTCTCCAATCTGACACCAGTATTCCTTATCAGAGGGATGATTGGTCCAGTCTTACTGTCTCTCCAATCTGATACCAGTATTCCTTATCAGAGGGATGATTGGTGGAGTCTTACTGTCTCTTCAATCTGATACGAGTATTCCTTATCAGAGGGATGATTGGTCCAGTCTTACGGTTTCTCCAATCTGATACCAGTATTCCTTATCAGAGGGATGACTGGTCCAGTCCTACGGTCTCTCCAATCTGATACCAGTATTCCTTATCAGAGGGATGATTGGTCCAGTCTTACGGTCTCTCCAATCTGATACCAGTATTCCTTATCAGAGGGATGATTGGTGGAGTCTTACGGTCTCTCCAATCTGACACCAGTATTCCTTATCAGAGGGATGATTGGTGGAGTCTTACGGTCTATCCAATCTGATACCAGTATTCTTTATCAGAGGTATGATTGGTGGAGTCTTACTGTCTCTCCAATCTGATACCAGTATTCCTTATAAGAGGGATGATTGGTGGAGTCTTACGGTCTCTCCAATCTGATACCAGTATTCCTTATCAGAGGGATGATTGGTGGAGTTTTACGGTCTCTCCAATCTGACACCAGTATTCCTTATCAGAGGGATGATTGGTGGAGTCTTACGGTCTCTCCAATCTGAAACCAGTATTCCTTATCAGAGGGATGATTGGTGGAGTCTTACTGTCTCTCCAATCTGATACCAGTATTCCTTATCAGAGGGATGATTGGTGCAGTCTTACTGTCTCTCCAATCTGACACCAGTATTCCTTATCAGAAGGATGATTGGTCCAGTCTTACGGTCTCTCCCATCTGATACCTGTATTCCTTATCAGAGGTATGATTGGTGGAGTCTTACGGTCTCTCGAATCTGATACCAGTATTCCTTATCAGAGGGATGATTGGTGGAGTCTTACGGTCTCTCCAATCTGACACCAGTATTCCTTATCAGAGGGATGATTGGTGGAGTCTTACGGTCTCTCCAATCTGATACCAGTATTCCTTATCAGAGGGATGATTGGTGGAGTCTTACGGTCTCTCCAATCTGATACCAGTATTCCTTATCAGAGGGATGATTGGTCCAGTCTTACGGTCTCTCCAATCTGACACCAGTATTCCTTATCAGAGAGATGGTTGGTCCAGTCTTACTGCCTCTCCAATCTGATACCAGTATTCCTTATCAGAGGGATGATTGATGGAGTCTTACGGTCTCTCCAATCTGATACCTGTATTCCTTATCAGAGGGATGATTGATGGAGTCTTACGGTCTCTCCAATCTGATACCAGTATTCCTAATCAGAGAGATGGTTGGTCCAGTTTTACTGCCTCTCCAATCTGACACCAGTATTCCTTATCAGAGAGATGGTTGGTCCAGTTTTACTGCCTCTCCAATCTGATACCAGTATTCCTTATCAGAGGGATGATTGGTCCAGTCTTACTGTCTCTCCAATCTGATACCAGTATTCCTTATCAGAGGGATGATTGGTCCAGTCTTACGGTCTCTCCAATCTGATACCAGTATTCCTTATCAGAGGGATGATTGGTGGAGTCTTACGGTCTCTCCAATCTGACACCAGTATTCCTTATCAGAGGGATGATTGGTCCAGTCTTACGGTCTCTCCAATCTGATACCAGTATTCCTTATCAGAGGGATGATTGGTGGGGTCTTACGGTCTCTCCAATCTGACACCAGTATTCCTTATCAGAGGGATGATTGGTGCAGTCTTACGGTCTCTCCAATCTGATACCAGTATTCCTTATCAGAGGGATGATTGGTCCAGTCTTACGGTCTCTCGAATCTGATACCAGTATTCCTTATCAGAGGTATGATTGGTGGAGTCTTACTGTCTCTCAAATCTGATACCAGTATTCCTTATCAGAGGGATGATTGGTCCAGTCTTACGGTTTCTCCAATCTGATACCAGTATTCCTTATCAGAGGGATGATTGGTGGAGTCTTACGGTCTCTCCAATCTGATACCAGTATTCCTTATCAGAGGGATGATTGGTCCAGTCTTACGGTCTCTCCAATCTGACACCAGTATTCCTTATCAGAGAGATGTTTGGTCCAGTCTTACTGTTTCTCCAATCTGATACCAGTATTCCTTATCAGAGGGATGATTGATGGAGTCTTACGGTCTCTCCAATCTGATACCAGTATTCCTTATCAGAGGGATGATTGATGGAGTCTTACGGTCTCTCCAATCTGATACCAGTATTCCTAATCTGAGAGATGGTTGGTCCAGTCTTACTGCCTCTCCAATCTGATACCAGTATTCCTTATCAGAGGGATGATTGATGGAGTCTTACGGTCTCTCCAATCTGATACCTGTATTCCTTATCAGAGGGATGATTGATGGAGTCTTATGGTCTCTCCAATCTGATACCAGTATTCCTAATCTGAGAGATGGTTGGTCCAGTTTTACTGCCTCACCAATCTGCCACCAGTATTCCTTATCAGAGAGATGGTTGGTCCAGTTTTACTGCCTCTCCAATCTGATACCAGTATTCCTTATCAGAGGGATGATTGGTGCAGTCTTACTGTCTCTCCAATCTGATACCAGTATTCCTTATCAGAGGGATGATTGGTCCAGTCTTACGGTCTCTCCAATCTGATACCAGTATTCCTTATCAGAGGGATGATTGGTGGGGTCTTACGGTCTCTCCAATCTGACACCACTATTCCTTATCAGAGGGATGATTGGTGCAGTCTTACGGTCTCTCCAATCTGATACCAGTATTCCTTATCAGAGGGATGATTGGTCCAGTCTTACGGTCTCTCGAATCTGATACCAGTATTCCTTATCAGAGGTATGATTGGTGGAGTCTTACTGTCTCTCAAATCTGATACCAGTATTCCTTATCAGAGGGATGATTGGTCCAGTCTTACGGTTTCTCCAATCTGATACCAGTATTCCTTATCAGAGGGATGATTGGTGGAGTTTTACGGTCTCTCCCATCTGATACCAGTATTCCTTATCAGAGGGATGATAGGTACAGTCTTACGGTTTCTCCAATCTGATACCAGTATTCCTTATCAGAGGGATGATTGGTGGAGTCTTACGGTCTCTCCAATTTGACACCAGTATTCCTTATCAGAGGGATGATTGGTGGAGTCTTACTGTCTCTCCAATTTGACACCAGTATTCCTTATCAGAGGGATGATTGGTCCGGTCTTACTGTTTCTCCAATCTGATACCAGTATTCCTTATCAGAGGGATGATTGGTGCAGTCTTACTGTCTCTCCAATCTGACACCAGTATTCCTTATCAGAGGGATGATTGGTCCAGTCTTACGGTCTCTCCAATCTGATACCAGTATTCCTTATCAGAGGGATGATTGGTCCAGTCACGGTCTCTCCAATCTGACACCAGTATTCCTTATCAGAGAGATGGTTGGTCCAGTCTTACTGCCTCTCCAATCTGATACCAGTATTCCTTATCAGAGGGATGATTGATGGAGTCTTACGGTCTCTCCAATCTGATACCAGTATTCCTTATCAGAGGGATGATTGATGGAGTCTTACTGTCTCTCCAATCTGATACCAGTATTCCAAATCAGAGAGATGGTTGGTCCAGTTTTACTGCCTCTCCAATCTGACACCGGTATTCCTTATCAGAGGTATGATTGGTCCAGTCTTACTGCCTCTCCAATCCGATACCAGTATTCCTTATCAGAGGGATGATTGGTCCAGTCTTACGGTCTCTCCAATCTGATACCAGTATTCCTTATCAGAGGGATGATTGGTGGAGTCTTACGGTCTCTCCAATCTGATACCAGTATTCCTTATCAGAGGTATGATTGGTGGAGTCTTACTGTCTCTCCAATCTGATACCAGTATTCCTTATCAGAGGGATGATTGGTGGAGTCTTACGGTCTCTCCAATTTGACACCAGTATTCCTTATCAGAGGGATGATTGGTGGAGTCTTACTGTCTCTCCAATTTGACACCAGTATTCCTTATCAGAGGGATGATTGGTCCGGTCTTACTGTTTCTCCAATCTGATACCAGTATTCCTTATCAGAGGGATGATTGGTGCAGTCTTACTGTCTCTCCAATCTGACACCAGTATTCCTTATCAGAGGGATGATTGGTCCAGTCTTACGGTCTCTCCAATCTGATACCAGTATTCCTTATCAGAGGGATGATTGGTCCAGTCACGGTCTCTCCAATCTGACACCAGTATTCCTTATCAGAGAGATGGTTGGTCCAGTCTTACTGCCTCTCCAATCTGATACCAGTATTCCTTATCAGAGGGATGATTGATGGAGTCTTACGGTCTCTCCAATCTGATACCAGTATTCCTTATCAGAGGGATGATTGATGGAGTCTTACTGTCTCTCCAATCTGATACCAGTATTCCAAATCAGAGAGATGGTTGGTCCAGTTTTACTGCCTCTCCAATCTGACACCGGTATTCCTTATCAGAGGTATGATTGGTCCAGTCTTACTGCCTCTCCAATCCGATACCAGTATTCCTTATCAGAGGGATGATTGGTCCAGTCTTACGGTCTCTCGAATCTGATACCAGTATTCCTTATCAGAGGGATGATTGGTGGAGTCTTACGGTCTCTCCAATCTGATACCAGTATTCCTTATCAGAGGTATGATTGGTGGAGTCTTACTGTCTCTCCAATCTGATACCAGTATTCCTTATCAGAGGGATGATTGGTCCAGTCTTACGGTCTCTCCCATCTGATACCAGTATTCCTTATCAGAGGGATGATTGGTCCAGTCTTACGGTCTCTCCAATCTGATACCAGTATTCCTTATCAGAGGGATGATTGGTCCAGTCTTACGGTCTCTCCAATCTGATACCAGTATTCCTTATCAGAGGGATGATTGGTGGAGTCTTACGGTCTCTCCAATCTGATACCAGTATTCCTTATCAGAGGGATGATTGGTGGAGTCTTACGGTCTCTCCAATCTGACACCAGTATTCCTTATCAGAGGGATGATTGGTCCGGTCTTACGGTCTCTCCCATCTGATACCAGTATTCCTTATCAGAGGGATGATTGGTCCAGTCTTACGGTCTCTCGAATCTGATACCAGTATTCCTTATCAGAGGGATGATTGGTCCAGTCTTACGGTCTCTCCAATCTGACACCAGTATTCCTTATCAGAGGGATGATTGGTCCAGTCTTACTGTCTCTCCAATCTGATACCAGTATTCCTTATCAGAGGGATGATTGGTGGAGTCTTACGGTCTCTCCAATCTGACACCAGTATTCCTTATCAGAGGGATGATTGGTGCGGTCTTACTGTTTCTCCAATCTGATACCAGTATTCCTCTCCAATCTGATTACGGATGGAATTGATCCTAGTCATAGAAAGTGTGGAGGTCTGCTAATGTCTCTATGGAGGTCAATGTGTTATGCAGGTACTGTGGTGTGCTGCAACAAGAGAACATGGTTAATGCACTTAAATTTGAGTGTACTTCGAGATATTGCCCTCACAGAGTGAAAAGGAGCTCTTGATGATAATTAAATTATCATATTTTAGATTAATGATTGAATTCTTATCAATATGACAAATATCGAGAGAAAAACAAAATGCACTTTTTTCATGTTAACTTACGTTCTTTGAAAATTGATTTAAGTTGTTGTTGTTGTTTATGTGTATATATATATATTTTTTGGGGTTTTTTTTGTTTTCTTTTTAGCTCACCTGAGCAAAAGGCTCAAGTAAGCTTTAGTCATAGCGCACCGTCCGTCATAAACTTTTCACTTTTTCGACTTCTTCTTAAGAACCGCTGAACAGATTTCTGTGAAACTTGATAGGAATAAAGTACTCTTGGTCACATAGAAGTGTTGCTGTTTTTGTCCCAATAAGTCAACAGGCAAAAGTAGGTCACAGAGGGTATCCCAGTTTGACAAACTTCTTCTTCAGACCATGTGTATACAGAGACAAAATGAATGCATAGAAATAATCTAGAGGGATGTGTGAAGAAGTGTTGTTATCTTTAGTTCTGTTCCGTAATCAAATTTTTGACGTTTTTTTTCGACATTTTTTTGGACTTAGTAATTTCATTGCAGAAAAGTGTCATGTTTTTCAGTTAATTGATAATGATGATTTTTTTATGGACTATTTTGATCATAATTATGTTAAGGAATATCATTGTGTAAGAATTTTGTCAATATCCAAAATTTTTGGATTTTTATGAATTTTTTAAGACTTCCAATGAGAAAAAAAAAGGGGGGGGGGGTTGGTTTGGCCATTTTTCAAATTTTCAACTTTTTTCTGCAAAACTGTTGGAAGGATTTGAATAAATCTTGGTAGAAATAAATCACTTATAATCCCCTTCAAATTCTGTCGTTTCCATCCAGACTTCTCTACAGGTAGCGCCACCACAACCAAAAGTAAGTCACAAAAGAATACCCTCCTGTGACAATCTTCTTCTTCATACTGGTAAGCCGGCGTGGCCTAGTGGTATCGTGCTGGACTCCTGATCGGGAGGCCGGGGTTCGAGTCCCGCTCTGTTCATGGCGGTGTTCTGTCTTTCGGATGAGACAGTAAAAACCGACGCCCCGTGTCGAGTTATGCATGGCACGTTAAAGATGCTTCGGGTGGGTCCGTTGCAAAGGTCAAAATTTGTATGCCCCGATTCAGGCAGATGCTGTCACCATATACGTGAAATATTTGTGGTGTGACTTTAAACAAAAATCAATCAATCAATCAATCTTCATACTGGCTATATATAGAGACAAACAGAATGCATAGAAATTATCTAGAGGGATGAGTGAAGAAATATTGTCATTTTGGTTCCCTTCCAAAATAAAATTTTAGAAGTTTTTACAACATTTGTTTTTGGACTTGACGATTTAACTTTATACAAATATTTGAATATGTGTGTGAAAATGATGTTTTAAGAAGTTGAAATTCCAGGAGGACATTATGATTATCTCAATTTTTTATATATTATTGGTATTATATACATATATTGGTTCTTTCCAAACCAAAGAACCAACGTGAAACATAACAATATTCCCTTTGTGATTACTCACAATCCTACAAATCATAACATCCTAAACGCAGCAAAAAGATTTTTCACATATATTAGAACAATGAAGCAATATGGAGGAATTGATTAATGAATCACAAATAATAAATATTCGCCGTCAACCACCAAACTTGAGAAATCTATTAAAAAAGCAAAATTTACCAAAACAAAGTAACGGAATGCGGTGATCAAAGGTGCGGGACTTGAGATATAATGGGAGATACCGTCCGTTAGGTGGCGCTTGTGTATTATCAGTTAGTAACATCTACTGGTGTTAGCAACCTTATGACGTCACAATAACGTACCATTGTTCTATACGTCTTTTTGCGGGCATATATTTTATTTCCTCCCTAAAAATTAGGACCGCAGTTAATGACGGTATCTCCTATTGAAGAGGGATATTCAAAAACTCTTAAATCGGGTAAAATTCTCAAACCTAATGAAAGTATGAACTGCAAGTCCCTTTATTTGATTTACTGTGCAACGTGTCCCGATTGTAATGAAATTTACATAGGTCAGACTGGCAAAATTATTCCATCGCTTCATCGTCATCGCACTATCGCCATCGCATAATCACACCATCGCTTCATCGCAATCGCACTAGTTATCGCCTCATCGCCATTGCATTATCGTGTCATCGCCGTCGCATTATCGCGTCATCGCCATCGCACTATCGCACCATCGCCATCGCATCATCCCATCATCGCGTTTCAGTTATCCAACTTTACATTGCGATGGTGTGAATATGGCCCAATCCTGATTCCATATATAAATCTGGGAAATGTGGCAAACATAGATGTATGTATTTCTGTGCACCTTAGTCTCTATACTCTTTCCTATACGAGGTATGTTGATCAGTGATATTGTATAATTACTTAAGAGGAAATCAGGGATATATTTAGATGTCAGTCAAGTAACGAACCTTATTTTTTGTTAAAGTGCACTGAAAAGTAGATCTTTCACAATGCTAAGGTATGTGCTATGTACTATATAGAGTTACTCCTCTTTTTCTGTGAGGTAAAATATCATATCGTATAAAACAGATACCTTTTCGTGTTTGTTGGAGTTCAAAATTTACGTCACTATAATTTTTCATTATTATCACACGATAGAATTGTTACATTACCAACCTGATACAGTCTTGGGGTATAATCTGATGCACAGATACAGACTGTACAGCTGATACAGTCTGGGATTTAATGTGAAGCACAGATATAGACTGAAGTACAGATACAGACTGATGCACAGATACAAACTGAAATACAGATACAGACTGAAACACAGATACCGACTCTACAAAATAACGCAGTCTGGAGATTTAATGTAAAATACAGATACAGACTGAAACACAGATACAGACTGAAGTACAGATACAGACTGAAGTACAGATAAGACTGATACACAGATACAGATTGAAGCACAGATACAGACTGACGTACAGATACAGACTGAAGTACAGATACAGACTGAAACACAGATACAGACCGATGTACAGATTCAGATTGAAGCACAGATACACACTGAAGTACAGATACAGACTGAAGCACAGAAACAGACTGAAGACTAGATACAGACTGAAGCACAGAAACAGACTGAATACTAGAAACAGACTGAAGTACAGATACAGACCGAAACACAGATGCAGACAGTAGCACAGAGATAGACTGAAACACAGATACAGCCTGAAGCACAAATACAGACTGTAACACAGATACAGACGGAAGTACAGATACAGACTGAAACACAGATACAGACTGAAGCACATATTCAGATTGAAGCACAGATACAGACTGAAAACTAGAAACAGAATGAAGTATAGATACGATAGAATTGTCACATTACCAACCTGATACAGACTAAGGGTGTAATCAGAAGCACAGATACAGACTGTAAGCTTGATACAGTCTGGGGATTTAATGTGAAGCACAGATACAGACTGAAGTACAGATACAGACTGAAGCACAGATAAAGACTGAAGTACAGATACAGACTGAAGTACAGATACTGACTGAGGCACAGATACAGAGTGAAGCACAGATACAGAGTGAAGACTAGAAACAGACTGAAACACAGATACAGACGGATGTACAGATTCAGATTGAAGCACAGATACACACTGAAGACTAGAAACAGACTGAAGTACATATATAGACTGAAGCACAGAACCAGGCTGAAACACAGATATAGACTGACGCACAGATACAGACTGAAGTACAGATTCAGATTGAAGCACAAATACAGACACTGAAAACTATAAACAGACTGAATTTCAGATACAAACTGAAGCACAGAAACAGACTGAAACACAGATACAGACGGATGTACATATTCAGATTGAAGCACAGATACAGACTGAAGTACAGATACACACTGAAGACTAGAAACAGACTGAAGCACAGATACAGACTGAAACACAGATACAGACGGATGTACAGATTCAGATTGAAGCACATATACACACTGAAGACTAGAAACAGAATGAAGTACAAATACAGACTGAAGCACAGATACAGACTGAAACACAGATACAGACTGAAGTACAGATACAGACTGAAGCACAGATACAGACGGAAGTACAGATACAGACTGAAACACAGATACAGACTGAAGTACAGATACAGACTGAAGCACAGAAACAGACTGAAGACTAGAAACAGACTGAAGTACAGATACAGACTGAAACACAGATACAGACTGAAGCACAGAAACAGACTGAATACTAGAAACAGACTGAAGTACAGATACAGACCGAAACACAGATGCAGACAGTAGCACAGAGATAGACTGAAACACAGATACAGCCTGAAGCACAAATACAGACTGTAACACAGATACAGACGGAAGTACAGATACAGACTGAAACACAGATACAGACTGAAGCACATATTCAGATTGAAGCACAGATACAGACTGAAAACTAGAAACAGAATGAAGTATAGATACGATAGAATTGTCACATTACCAACCTGATACAGACTAAGGGTGTAATCAGAAGCACAGATACAGACTGTAAGCATGATACAGTCTGGGGATTTAATGTGAAGCACATATACAGACTGAAGTACAGATACAGACTGAAGCACAGATAAAGACTGAAGTACAGATACAGACTGAAGTACAGATACTGACTGAGGCACAGATACAGATTGAAGCACAGATGCAGAGTGAAGACTAGAAACAGACTGAAACACAGATACAGACGGATGTACAGATTCAGATTGAAGCACAGATACACACTGAAGACTAGAAACAGACTGAAGTACATATATAGACTGAAGCACAGAACCAGACTGAAACACAGATATAGACTGAAGTACAGATACAGACTGAAACACAGATTCAGATTGAAGCACAAATACAGACACTGAAAACTATAAACAGACTGAATTTCAGATACAAACTGAAGCACAGAAACAGACTGAAGTACAGATACAGACTGAAGCACATATACACACTGAAGACTAGAAACAGAATGAAGTACAAATACAGACTGAAGTACAGATACAAACTGAAACACAGATACAGACTGAAGTACAGATACAGACTGAAACACAGATACAGACTGAAGTACAGATACAGACTGAAGCACAGATACAGACTGAAACACAGATACAGGCTGAAGCACAGAAACAGACTGAATACTAGAAACAGACTGAAGTACAGATACAGACCGAAACACAGATGCAGACAGTAGCACAGAGATAGACTGAAACACAGATACAGCCTGAAGCACAAATGCAGACTGTAACACAGATACAGACGGAAGTACAGATACAGACTGAAACACAGATACAGACTGAAGCACATATTCAGATTGAAGCACAGATACAGACTGAAAACTAGAAACAGAATGAAGTATAGATACGATAGAATTGTCACATTACCAACCTGATACAGACTAAGGGTGTAATCAGAAGCACAGATACAGACTGTAAGCATGATACAGTCTGGGGATTTAATGTGAAGCACAGATACAGACTGAAGAACAGATACAGACTGAAGTACAGATACTGACTGAGGCACAGATACAGATTGAAGCACAGATGCAAAGTGAAGACTAGAAACAGACTGAAACACAGATCAAACGGATGTACAGATTCAGATTGAAGCACAGATACACACTGAAGACTAGAAACAGACTGAAGTACATATATAGACTGAAGTACAGAACCAGACTGAAACACAGATATAGACTGACGCACAGATACAGACTGAAGTACAGATTCAGATTGAAGCACAAATACAGACACTGAAAACTATAAACAGACTGAATTTCAGATACAAACTGAAGCACAGAAACAGACTGAAGTACAGATACAGACTGAAGCACAGATACAAACTGAAACACAGATACAGACGGATGTACAGATTCAGATTGAAGCAAAGATACACACTGAAGACTAGAAACAGAATGAAGTATAAACACAGACTGAAGCACAGATACAGACTGAAACACAGATACAGACTGAAGTACAGATACAGACTGAAGCACAGATACAGACTGAAGTACAGATACAGACTGAAGCACAGAAACAGACTGAAGACTAGAAACAGACTGAAGTATAAACACAGACTGAAACACAGATACAGACTGAAGCACAGAAACAGACTGAAGCACAGATACAGACTGAAACACAGATACAGACGGATGTACAGATTCAGATTGAAGCACATATACACACTGAAGACTAGAAACAGAATGAAGTATAAACACAGACTGAAGCACAGATACAGACTGAAACACAGATACAAACTGAAGTACAGATACAGACTGAAGCACAGATACAGACTGAAGTACAGATACAGACTGAAACACAGATACAGACTGAAGTACAGATACAGACTGAAGCACAGAAACAGACTGAAGACTAGAAACAGACTGAAGTACAGATACAGACTGAAACACAGATACAGACTGAAGCACAGAAACAGACTGAATACTAGAAACAGACTGAAGTACAGATACAGACCGAAACACAGATGCAGACAGTAGCACAGAGATAGACTGAAACACAGATACAGACGGAAGTACAGATACAGACTGAAACACAGATACAGACTGAAGCACATATTCAGATTGAAGCACAGATACAGACTGAAACACAGATATAGACTGCACACAGATACAGACTGAAGTACAGATTCAGATTGAAGCACAAATACAGACACTGAAAACTATAAACAGACTGAATTTCAGATACAAACTGAAGCACAGAAACAGACTGAAGTACAGATACAGACTGAAGCACATATACACACTGAAGCACAGGTACAGACTGAAGCACAGATACAGACTGAAGCACAGATACAGACTGAAGCACAGATACAGACTCTACAACAGGATGGAGTCTGAGGATTTGTATATATGTATATATATATATATATATATATATATATATATATATATATATATATATATATATATATATATATATATATATATATATATATATATATATATATATATATATATATTATATATAAGATTTCTATCTATATTTTACCATCTACAAGTTTCAATGGATAATTTGTTGTGTCTAGTTCTAAATCTTGCTAAGATATATTTGTTTATTATGAGATGAGTAAATGTGGGTTTGACATTAAACAAACAAATAATTCAGCTGTAAATATTTCCGTTTGAGGATATGTTGCGGTCACTTTGACCATGTTTGATATGCTGCGGTCAGTTTGACCATGTTTGTTTCTATTAGTTTTTCTTTTATGCTGTTACCACTCCCAGTTTCATTGAATATTGAACCTTGATTCCAGATACTACTAAAACACTCATATGAAATTAATATAAGAATTTTTATTATCTTGTTTCTGTACCATTTATAAATGTGTGGAATAACAGGTTATACAAGATCGCACACTATTTTGTTTGTTTGCAACATACTAATTTTGGCCAAAATAATTATGGTTTTACTTAAAATGAATTATTATTGGAACTTTCCAAAGCTCACCATATATCATACAGTTACGAGTACTAGATTTAAGATTAAGATCCAATTTACGAATTTTTTGTGAACCCTTTCAATAGTGTCAAGGCTACTAAGAACCCTAAATTTCATATCCATAGAGTAATGTTGGAGTCACAATTTTATCGAATATAAGCAATTAGTCCTTTGTGGATAAATTTAGATTTCTATCTCTTCTTAAAAGTACAGCAAACATGGCCGTCTGTGCTTTATTTTAAAGAAACATATATTTGTTTCCTTAAAACTAGATTTGGAGAAATATATGCCCATGTATTTGTAATTATTCATAATGAAGTTCATATCCATCATAAAACAACTTGGTATTATAAGTAATGAGGCCTTTGGTAAAATTTTCATCGTAAACCTCGAGTTTCCATTGTCTCACAATATAAAGGTATATGGAATATATCAAGTTGATGCTGTGATTTATCCTAACATTCAGCTAAAAGTACTTTTTATCATCTGCGTATACATTTAGCAATATTTTCAGTTAAATATTCAGTTTCATTTGAACTATTAATGTGAGTGTAAAAATCGTTTAAGATCATATTGGAAAAAAGGTAGATAAATTTTCTTCTTATCGCAATCTGATTAAAACCATATCTTTATTCCGCTTCTCTATTTGTCCCATTGCGGATAAAGATCTGGCGAAACTTTATGGAACGCCATAGCTGTCTTAAGATTACATTATTAACAATAAATAGTCATTTCACAATAGCATTACATCAAAACAGTATACCATTAAGTAGTTTTTATATTATATGAAGTCAAACAAATATAATGTGAAGTCGAAATAGTGCGTTGTGATGTCATATTACGTTATGAAATCACAAAGGCATGTTATGGAGTCAAAATAGTATGTTATGAAGTCAAAACATTGCGTTATGAAGTCACAAAAATAAGTTTTGGAGTCAAAATAATATGTTATCAAGTCAAAGCATTATGTTATCAAGTCACATAATACATTATGGTGTCAAAATAGTATGTTATGAAGTCATTAAAGTACGTTATGAAGTCAAACATTACGTTCTGAAGTCACAAATGCATGCTATGCAGTGAGAATATTATGTTATGAAGTCAAAACATTACATTATGAAGTCAAAACATTACATTATGAAGTCAGAACATTACATTATGAAGTCGAAACATTACATTATGAAGTCATAAAGTATTTCATAAAGTAATAAAGCATGTTATGAAGTCATAACAACACATTATGAAGTGCAATAGTAAGTTATTAAGACAAAACAGTAAGGCATGAAGCCAAATGTTAAGTTAAGGTCTTATACAGGTGGCGGATCCAGGTTTTAGAGTTAAGAAAAAAAAGGGGGCGAAATCAGGCGAGGGGTATGGGGACTTCAATTGACCGTTCTCAGTCGGTTCCGCAGCTTTCGTGTGAGCGAAACGTTTTGTGAATGTTATTCATGTCTTGTCCTTACCTTGTTATTCTTGTTGTACATGTAGTGGATTTTGTCATACAGCTGAGTCAGAGCTGATCATGTAATAAATCTGATTCAGCTATATCGCAAAATCTAGAGACCTATAATACATGTCTCTGGCAAAACCCACCATCATTACTTTTAGTAGACAGAAACGAAGCATCTATACTAGGCGAATGTAAAAATGTTTGAAAAAGGGGCTGCGACCTGCAATGCATGCTTTTCAGTCACTACGACCGGTTTATAAATTTTATAAAACTGATAGGCAGCTAGAGTTTAAAGAACGATGATGTTTTTTTTTTCACTCGGATGAAATCTATTCAGGTCCCGTGTCGCGGTAGGCGTGGCACATAAAAGATCCCTCACTGCTTCGGGGAGGGGTGGTGTCCGTTGCAAAGGTATAAATTTCTATGCAATGCATCAGACAGACGCGGTCACCATATTCGTGAAATAATCGTGGAGTGACGTAAACAATAATTAATCAATATATTGTTCTTGTAGTGTCCATTTTTCAAGATACACAATAGAAAATTATCAGGTCAAAAATCTTTTGAGCAAAGTTTATTTCGTAATGATCAGACTTGCAGAACAAAAATTGCTGTATTTAGATTATGTTTGTGTTCGTTTACGTGATTCAGTGCTAATAAACAAACAACTGAAATTTATCCTTTTGTTTCAATTTTATTAGCTCTACTGGCCAGAGATTATGCAATACCATTTGTCGTCCGTTCGTAAACAAATTGTTGTTATCACTACTCCTCTAAGATTTGATTATGAGCTAAAAGTACATGTGTATTCCCTAGATCTACATGTATATGATCTAGTGCATGTGTAATTTCGAACCTGTGCCCAGCCCTCGGTGGTGAGAAATAGGCGTGGTCTTGAGATCTTGTTATGGTTTCTCTTCCAGCGATTAAGTATGTTTTCGTCACTCCACCATTATTTCATGTATATGCATATGGTGACGGCATCTGCCTGATGCATTGCATAGAAATCTATACCTTTGCAACGGATCCTCCTGAAGCAGTGAGGGATCTTTTACGTGCCACGCCTACCGCGACACGGGACCTCGGTTTTCACTGTTCGGACGATAAGCAAGGACTTGAGGTAAACAATTTACCCATACAGCTCAGTAATATGATAGGTCTGTGATTATTTAGGTAATACTTTTCCCCTTCATTCTACTTCTGCCACATAACTGAGCCGGTAACTCCTCTTTTTTCTTTCATATCGACACTTATTCTCAGATGCAGTGTGGAGCCTGTAAAAAGGTTCCCCGTGTCTGGGTGTTTCAAGTGTTATTATTCACCCAATAGTTACTGACTTGGTTGTGTGGGAGTTTTCCCCAGGGTTTGTACATCCTTATCCCCCCTTTTCATTAAAATGGCTTCAAATATAATAAAAATAAAATACAAATCTCCTAAAGTTATAATCATACCACTTAGATTGCCCTCTGTGTCCACTCTTCATATACCTGGTATTTCTTGTAGAAAATTATTCGGCACCACTAAAGTTCTTATTTCTCCACTTAAAAGTAGTTTCCCTATTAAACGTTCGATCTCATTTTCAAAAACATTCACACCTATAAATTCTTACAGAGCTGTCAATTCTATACGCAGAGGGTATTCTAAGATTAATAAGTGCAACGCCAAGAAATGTCTTACTTGCCATCATTTAAACTGCAAGTCCAATATTGAATCTTCGGTTAATGGAAATATATTTAACACCAAATTAGACAAAGACATAGATTGAAATACTGCCAATGTTATATATGTCATCACTTGAGAAGCTAGAGGATGTGGGGCTCAATATGTCGGGGAAACTTCTCAAACTTTGAAACAACGTTTTCGAAATCATTCCTATAAAATTCGTAATAATTCACGACGTAAATACCAGAATTTTCTTTATAACCACTTTAATAAATACCAACATAATATTAACAATGTGAAAATAACTCCAGTAGAAAATATCTCTAAATTACCAGGTGATACGAAATCAGATGTTAAAAAACGACTTTTGGAAACCGAGCTCTACTGGATTAAACAACTACAAACCCCATACCCTCTTGGTCTCAACGACCAAATATATGGACAAGGTAATATTTCTTCTCGTCAGAATAAGATCAATATTTTTACATTAAGACATAAAACTATTAGAAAACGTAGGTCACATGGTCGTCGTCGTAATCGTAACATCAGAAAACGTAATCGTTTAAATAGGTTATTAAACGATCTTCTATTTATCGCAAAAAATAATGGCCGTCATGAACTTTTGCATGCACTATCCTCTATTCCGGTAAATAAATTGAAACCTATCCTGGACGAAGCTGATCTTCGAAGCTTACGCAATTCTGATTGATATAAACTCAATTTGATTATTTTATTTTCATATAATAAACTCCTTCCTCGTATTCCGTCTCTTCCACCCAAGCAGCAATTTCTCAAAATTAAATTTATTAATAAAGGCTTCGATCTACTTAACATTTCTAATATTTTCCGTGATCATAGAGTCACATCTAAAATCCCCCAGTATTTTGAGAATTTAGAACCTCCACTTATTTGTTACCAGTACAAAAAGCCTATAAGAAATCTTATTTTAAATTATAATAAAGTCACATCTAACCCTGATGTTTCAGACTCTATTCCTTCGTCGTGTTCTTGTGAAAATTCTAAATATGTTTATAAACCGGCAGGTCATGTTATTACTGGTGACCTAAACTGTATTTCGGACAAGAAATTGCGCACCCTTTTTGGAAAAGGACCTAAATATAGGTTACCGACCAGGATAGATTTCAATAAATGCCGTGACGTTATAGAAGATGCTTTAACTACATATTGTAAACGTTGGTGTAAAAAAGAACAGGTAAATGTTCATGCTCTTAATGATTGGAAATTCGAGATTTTAAGAATTGTCGATATCCGTATTAAGAACTTTACGGAAAATCCGCATTTATTTCAACAGCCTAATACATTGACGACAAATTCTATTAAAAAGAAGATAGCTGACTTACATGCTAAATATGTCTTTGTTCCCGCTGATAAAGCAGGTAATAACATAATAGTTGTTTGAAAACTATATTATATTGAAGTACTTAAAAACTAATTAAACTCCACTCATACATATGTTGAAAGCCCTACCTCAAAAGAGAGCACCTTGCACGATCACCTCATGACCATGTCCGACTTCAAAATTAAAACTGATAAATCTGATCTACCAACCATGTATTGGCTCCCAAAACTACATAAAAGTCCATATAAATATATATGACTAGGGACACAGTAGACACTTACTACTTCCGCCCACATGGTCTTCATGCCAGCTATGACTAGGGACACAGTAGACTCTTACTACTTCCGTCCACATGGTCTTCATGCCAGCTATGACTAGGGACACAGTAGACACTTACTACTCCCGTCCACATGGTCTTCATGCCAGCTATGACTAGGGACACAGTAGACACTTACTACTTCCGTCCACATGGTCTTCATGCCAGCTATGACTAGGGACACAGTAGACTCTTACTACTTCCGTCCACATGGTCTTCATGCCAGCTATGACTAGGGACACAGTAGACACTTACTACTTCCGTCCACATGGTCTTCATGCCAGCTATGACTAGGGACACAGTAGACACTTACTACTTCCGCCCACATGGTCTTCATGCCAGCTTTGACTAGGGACACAGCAGACACTTACTACTTCCGCCCACATGGTCTTCATGCCAGCTATGACTAGGGACTCAGTAGACTCTTAATACTTCCGTCCACATGGTCTTCATGCCAGCTATGACTAGGGACACAGTAGACACTTACTACTTCCGTCAACATGGTCTTCATGCCAGCTATGACTCGGGACACAGTAGACATTTACTACTTCCGCCCACATGGTCTTCATGCCAGCTATGACTAGGGACACAGTAGGCTCTTACTACTCCCGTCCACATGGTCTTCATGCCAGCTATGACTATCGACACAGTAGACAAGCACTACTTCCGTCCACATGGTCTTCATGCCAGCTATGACTAGGGACACAGTAGACACTTACTACTTCCGTCCACATGGTCTTCATGCCAGCTATGACTAGGGACACAGTAGACACTTACTACTTCCGTCCACATGGTCTTCATGCCAGCTATGACTAGGGACACAGTAGACACTTACTACTTCCGCCCACATGGTCTTCATGCCAGCTATGACTAGGGACACAGTAGACTCTTACTACTCCCGTCCACATGGCCTTCATGCCAGCTATGACTAGGGACACAGTGGACTCTTACTACTCCCGTCCACATGGTCTTCATGCCAGCTATGACTAGGGACACAGTAGACTCTTACTACTCCCGTCCACATGGTCTTCATGCCAGCTATGACTAGGGACACAGTAGACACTTACTACTTCCGCCCACATGGTCTTCATGCCAGCTATGACTAGGGACACAGTAGACTCTTACTACTTCCGTCCACATGGTCTTCATGCCAGCTATGACTAGGGACACAGTAGACACTTACTACTTCCGTCCACATGGTCTTCATGCCAGCTATGACTAGGGACACAGTAGACATTTACTACTTCCGCCCACATGGTCTTCATGCCAGCTATGACTAGGGACACAGTAGGCTCTTACTACTCCCGTCCACATGGTCCCACATGGTCTTCATGCCAGCTATGACTAGGGACACAGTAGACACTTACTACTTCCGTCCACATGGTCTTCATGCCAGCTATGACTAGGGACACAGTAGACACTTACTACTTCCGTCCACATGGTCTTCATGCCAGCTATGACTAGGGACACAGTAGACACTTACTACTTCCGTCCACATGGTCTTCATGCCAGCTATGACTAGGGACACAGTAGACTCTTACTACTCCCGTCCACATGGTCTTCATGCCAGCTATGACTAGGGACACAGTAGACACGCACTACTTCCGCCCACATGGTCTTCATGCCAGCTATGACTAGGGACACAGTAGACACTTACTACTCCCGTCCACATGGTCTTCATGCCAGCTATGACTAGGGACACAGTAGACACTTACTATTTCCACCCACATGGTCTTCATGCCAGCTATGACTATGGACACAGTAGATACTTACTACTTCCGCCCACATGGTCTTCATGCCAGCTATGACTATGGACACAGTAGATACTTACTACTTCCGCCCACATGGTCTTCATGCCAGCTATGACTAGGGACACAGTAGAATCTTACTACTCCCGTCCACATGGTCTTCATGCCAGCTATGACTAGGGACACAGTAGACACTTACTACTTCCGCCCACATGGTCTTCATTCCAGCTATGACTAGGGACACAGTAGACACTTAGTACTTCCGTCCACATGGTCTTCATGCCAGCTATGACTAGAGACACAGTAGACTCTTACTACTCCCGTCCACATGGTTTTCATGCCAGCTATGACTAGGGACACAGTAGACACTTACTACTTCCGTCCACATGGTCTTCATGCCAGCTATGACTAGGGACACAGTGGACTCTTACTACTCCCGTCCACATGGCCTTCATGCCAGCTATGACTAGGGACACAGTGGACTCTTACTACTCCCGTCCACATGGTCTTCATGCCAGCTATGACTAGGGACACAGTAGACACTTACTACTCCCGTCCACATGGTCTTCATGCCAGCTATGACTAGGGACACAGTAGACACTTACTACTTCCGCCCACATGGTCTTCATGCCAGCTATGACTAGGGACACAGTAGACTCTTACTACTTCCGTCCACATGGTCTTCATGCCAGCTATGACTAGGGACACAGTAGACACTTACTACTTCCGTCCACATGGTCTTCATGCCAGCTATGACTAGGGACACAGTAGACATTTACTACTTCCGCCCACATGGTCTTCATGCCAGCTATGACTAGGGACACAGTAGGCTCTTACTACTCCCGTCCACATGGTCCCACATGGTCTTCATGCCAGCTATGACTAGGGACACAGTAGACACTTACTACTTCCGTCCACATGGTCTTCATGCCAGCTATGACTAGGGACACAGTAGACACTTACTACTTCCGTCCACATGGTCTTCATGCCAGCTATGACTAGGGACACAGTAGACACTTACTACTTCCGTCCACATGGTCTTCATGCCAGCTATGACTAGGGACACAGTAGACTCTTACTACTCCCGTCCACATGGTCTTCATGCCAGGTATGACTAGGGACACAGTAGACACGCACTACTTCCGCCCACATGGTCTTCATGCCAGCTATGACTAGGGACACAGTAGACACTTACTACTCCCGTCCACATGGTCTTCATGCCAGCTATGACTAGGGACACAGTAGACACTTACTATTTCCACCCACATGGTCTTCATGCCAGCTATGACTATGGACACAGTAGATACTTACTACTTCCGCCCACATGGTCTTCATGCCAGCTATGACTATGGACACAGTAGATACTTACTACTTCCGCCCACATGGTCTTCATGCCAGCTATGACTAGGGACACAGTAGAATCTTACTACTCCCGTCCACATGGTCTTCATGCCAGCTATGACTAGGGACACAGTAGACACTTACTACTTCCGCCCACATGGTCTTCATTCCAGCTATGACTAGGGACACAGTAGACACTTAGTACTTCCGTCCACATGGTCTTCATGCCAGCTATGACTAGAGACACAGTAGACTCTTACTACTCCCGTCCACATGGTTTTCATGCCAGCTATGACTAGGGACACAGTAAACACTTACTACTTCCGTCCACATGGTCTTCATGCCAGCTATGACTAGGGACACAGTAGACACTTACTACTCCCGTCCACATGGTCTTCATGCCAGCTATGACTAGGGACACAGTAGACTCTTACTACTTCCGACGACATGGTCACATGTTGATGTTGTGAGGCTGTAGCTCTTACCATACTGTGTCACCATGTTGATGTTGTGAGGCTGTAGCACTTTCTATACAGTGTTACTATACACCATGTTGATGTTGTGAGGCTGTAGCACTTTCAGACTTTCTATACAGTGTTACTATACACCGTGTTGATGTTGTGAGGCTATTGCTCTTACTATACAGTGTTACCAGACACAGTGTTGATGTGGGAGACTGTAGCACTTTCTATACAGTTACCATATACCGTGTTGATGTTGGGAGACTGTAGCACTTTCTATACAGTGTTACCATACACCGTGTTGATGTTGCGAGGCTGTAGCACTTTCTATACAGTGTAACCATACACAGTGTTGATGTGGGAGACTGTAGCACTTTCTATACAGTTACCATATACCGTGTTGATGTTGTGAGGCTGTAGCTCTTTCTATACAGTGTTACTATACACCGTGTTGATGTTGTGAGGCTGTAGCTCTTTCTATACAGTGTTACCATACACCGTGTTGATGTTGTGAGGTTTAGCACTTTCTATACAGTGTCACCATACACCGTGTTAATGTTGTGAGGCTGTGGCATTTTCTGTACAGTGTTATGTGTCCCGTTCCAATGTTGTGTTTTAAAGTATATCACTTTGCAATACTCTACAATTACGTGTGTAATAATACCACTATACCACCTTCCCATATTACTCTACATGACGTGTACCTATGTAACTTTTTACCATATCGCATTACTCCACATGACGTGTACCTGTATAACTATATCAAGATACCACGTTACGCTACATGGCGTGTACCTGTATAACTATATCAAGATACCACGTTACGCTACATGACGTGTACCTGTGTAACTATATCAAGATACCACGTTACGCTACATGACGTGTACCTGTGTAACTATATCAAGATACCACGTTACGCTACATGGCGTGTACCTGTATAACTATATCAGTATACCACGTTACGCTACATGGCGTGTACCTGTGTAACTATATCAAGATACCACGTTACGCTACATGGCGTGTACCTGTATAACTATATCAAGATACCACGTTACGCTACATGACGTGTACCTGTATAACTATATCAAGATCCCACGTTACGCTACATGGCGTGTACCTGTGTAACTATATCAAGATACCACGTTACGCTACATGGCGTGTACCTGTGTAACTATATCAAGATACCACGTTACGCTACATGACGTGTACCTGTATAACTATATCAAGATACCACGTTACGCTACATGGCGTGTACCTGTATAACTATATCAAGATACCACGTTACGCTACATGACGTGTACCTGTGTAACTATATCAAGATACCACGTTACGCTACATGGCGTGTACCTGTATAACTATATCAAGATACCACGTTCCGCTACATGACGTGTATCTGTGTAACTATATCAAGATACCACGTTACGCTACATGACGTGTATCTGTGTAACTATATCAAGATACCACGTTACGCTACATGACGTGTACCTGTGTAACTATATCAAGATACCACGTTACGCTACATGGCGTGTACCTGTATAACTATATCAAGATACCACGTTACGCTACATGGCGTGTACCTGTATAACTATATCAAGATACCACGTTACGCTACATGACGTGTACCTGTATAACTATATCAAGATACCACGTTACGCTACATGGCGTGTACCTGTGTAACTATATCAAGATACCACGTTACGCTACATGACGTGTACCTGTGTAACTATATCAAGATACCACGTTACGCTACATGACGTGTATCTGTGTAACTATATCAAGATACCACGTTACGCTACATGACGTGTATCTGTGTAACTATATCAAGATACCACGTTACGCTACATGACGTGTACCTGTATAACTATATCAAGATACCACGTTACGCTACATGACGTGTATCTGTGTAACTATATCAAGATACCACGTTACGCTACATGACGTGTATCTGTGTAACTATATCAAGATACCACGTTACGCTACATGGCGTGTACCTGTATAACTATATCAAGATACCACGTTACGCTACATGACGTGTACCTGTATAACTATATCAAGATACCACGTTACGCTACATGACGTGTACCTGTGTAACTATATCAAGATACCACGTTACGCTACATGACGTGTATCTGTGTAACTATATCAAGATACCACGTTACGCTACATGACGTGTACCTGTGTAACTATATCAAGATACCACGTTACGCTACATGGCGTGTACCTGTGTAACTATATCAAGATACCACGTTACGCTACATGACGTGTACCTGTGTAACTATTCGACCATACGACATTACTCTGCATTACATGTACCTGTGTAACTATACGACCATACCACATTACTCTACATTACGTGTACCTGTGTAACTATATCACCATACCACATTACTCTGCATGACGTGTACCTCTGTACTTATATCACTATATCACATCACATTACGTGTACCTGTGTAACTATACGACCATACCACATTACTCTACATGACGTGTACCTGTGTGTTGCCCATACCACCATGCGGAATAAACATACAGTATCAATGTACAGAAGAGGATCATTGACGGCTACGTAATGTAAAGGTTAATGACGATCCAATTAGCCGTCTCCAGCAGATGCTTGATGGATGGTGTGTGCTGTATATCCTCTTTCATATCCATTCCTAGTCGACCTTTCCATCATCAATGAATATTTCAGTGAACACATCCTGCGGGATAAATTATGCATTTAATTCTTTCAATTAGCTTAATTGTTGTATATGATTACTTCTTCAACTATTCGGTTTTCAAATTCCATCTCTCCTACTGCCAAATCAAAGGAACAGAAGACAAGGAGGCCGTCTGTTCGGAAGGAACTCGTCTGTTTGTAGTATTCTTCGTATTGGTTTGAGCTGTATTTTCTGTTTTTGTTAATCCGAGTTCTCTACCAGATGTGCCTCAGATAGTGTTTATAATTACATCTCAGCATTATATCAGCTGCCAGAATTATCGCAATCAAATCTGTGCTGTTTTGTCATATTTGTTTTTGCTTAATTTACATTGCAAGATTTGAGAATTCTCGAGAATTTAACAGACTGCCTGCAAATGGCAATACTTATATAATATTAGGAAATTATTGCATTTATATAACATTATCTCAAATGGCTGTCTTCATGGTTCCTATCACGGTATCATAGGGAGGCTGATCCCGACTGTCAGATAGGAATGTTGTAAGATGTATCTATATCAGACCGGAAAGGATAAAACGTAGACTGAGGACTGTTTTGTATGTACGGGGTTTTAGTCTGAGAAGCAAACTGTGGAAAAAGTGGAGAATGTAACAATTTCAGAAACATGACTTAGTCTGGCAAAATAAAGCGATTCCAATTGATTATGACATTGTACGATAAATATCATTAATTATATACTAAGTAAATGCTAAGTGTTTCCTTAACGCTTTCAAATCAATTTCCATTCCATAGATGTAGCCGGCTAAAATGGAACTGAGACAGGTCCAATGTATCAGTCCGGTAGATACAGAATGTTTAAAGTAAAACAAGCGTAGCTTTTTAAAAAGCTTAGGTTGCAATCGGAATAGCATTAAATCTTCAAGCTGTTGGTCACAAAGCCAAATAGCTTTATGTAAATAGGAATTACATATACTTGCTTTTGAAACCATCTTTTTATGCGCAGTTGTGAATTTTCCCGCTAAAATTTCTGAAGCCACGCCTCATTTTTCCTTATTAGGAAAGTAGCCGCGTCTTTTTCCCTTTTTAGGAAAGTCTTTCGGATGTTATCGTTAATATTCGGAAATAAGTTGGTTTTTGTGGTGAGCAAATCTTTTCTTTAAAAAAAAAAATGTGAACATTTCATAAGATTTGTCTCTAGAAATCTCAATATTTACAGCAGAATTATGTGCCAAGATTGTACTAGATTATTACCCAACATACCACGCTAATGGAGTTTGCACATGCGCTCTCAAAGCATATTTACTATCTCAATATACAATCGGCCAATAATTGCAAATACGAGGGAAATACAAAATGTTAAGTATATACGACTATTGCAGACCAAGTAATTATACCCCTTCCTCGTTTGAAGAATTTTGTACTGATAGCAATATCCAGTGGCGGATTTAGAGGGGGGGGGGACCGAGGGGAGCCCGGCCCCTTTTCGGTAATCGTGGATCCGCCACTGAAATCGTATATTTTCTTCTTTTACTTGTTTCACTATGACTGTAGCAGTATATCATAGGCAAATTTCCTGCTGTACGTTGTAGTACGGGGTGGATGGAGTTAGCTTGCAATAAGTTTAGAAAGGTAACACCCTACTGAGCCATATAGGACAAAGTGTAAAACCTGATTTATATATACATACATTCAGATGTAAGTGCATATGTCTTCTCCCTTGATCTTCCCGAATATATTAAATCAATACATATTGACATTATTTTAAGAGAAAATTATACCTATTCGTTTATTGGATTACCTTTAAGGTATACACCATTCCGGCAGCATGTTTGTATACACAATTATAGGAAATCACCTACTTGTACAAAGAGGGGTTTTAACAATTGAAATCGACCTCAAAGAGAAGCAATCGCCTACCAAATATGAGGTCTTTCATCTACCAGGCAGGTGATGACACCATATAGGTGGAAAAATGGATTCATCCAAAAGACAGGTGATGATACCATATAGGTGGAAAAATGAGGTCATCTACCAGGCAGTTGATGATACCATATAGGTGGAAAAATGAGGTCATCTACCAGACAGGTGATGATACCATATAGGTGGATAAATGAGGTCATCTACCAGACAGGTGATGATACCATATAGGTGAAAAAATGAGGTCATCTACCAGACAGGTGATGATACCATATAGGTGGAAAAATGAGGTCATCTACCAGACAGGTGATGATACCATATAGGTGGAAAAATGAGGTCATCTACCAGACAGGTGATGGTACCATATAGGTGAAAAAATGAGGTCATCTACCAGACAGGTGATGATACCATAGAAGTTGAAAAATGAGGTCATCTACCAGACAGGTGATGATACCATAGAAGTGGAAAAATGAGGTCATCTACCAGACAGGTGATGATACCATAGAAGTTGAAAAATGAGGTCATCTACCAGACAGGTGATGATACCATAGAAGTGGAAAAATGAGGTCATCTACCAGACAGGTGATGATACCATATAGGTGGAAAAATGAGGTCATCTACCAGACAGGTGATGATACCATAGAAGTGGAAAAATGAGGTCATCTACCAGACAGGTGATGATACCATATAGGTGAAAAAATGAGGTCATCTACCAGACAGGTGATGATACCATATAAGTGGAAAAATGAGGTCATCTACCAGACAGGTGATGATACCATATAGGTGAAAAAATGAGGTCATCTACCAGACAGGTGATGATACCATATAGGTGGAATAATGAACTTAGAACTTGACAACACTATCAGTGTACGTTATATTATACAATTGTATTATACTGTAAGTCATATTATATAATTTTATTATACTGTAAGCCATATTATATAATTTTATTGTAAGTTATTTTAATTCTATTTGATACGAAATTTTACATTGTTTAGTCTGATGTTTATTATTGAATATATAACAAAGGGATCCCCTCAGCTGTAATCGATCAGCAGTTAGCACACAGTACTCCGTTACTTCTGATTTTTGAAAGGGTAATTAATGGTTGACCTTTCAAGATTATTCACAGTGATTTTCAAACCTCACACTGCCAAAATACTAGTAATGCATGTATTTGTTGTCACATTTTCAACTATTTTAGGTACCTTATTAAATGTTACAGGTATCAAAATAACCAATGAATGCTGAACTCTGTTAATATCAAACACATGTACATATCATTTTTAGGAAATATTCATCCTGTAGATCTAGTACTGATTTACATTATTATTTTGTAAAGATGCTAGTTAATGGTATAATATAATAATGGAATGAAAATTAGGGCGTATAATGCTATACTGCTGTCTGTCCGTTTGTAAATCTGTCCGTCTGTTCCCACAATCCTCTACTCAGACAGATGCGGATGACTTTATGGAAGTATATGAAAGGGTATGACTTGAAGTTATGGGTTTCAGACTGGGGGTGTAGTCCCTGGGTAGGGAAAATGGACTGGGTAAAAACTTGTCTGTGGTTCTGTTCTATATCTATTACGTAACTTTAGCTGATGATTTAGTGGTGATATATGAAAGGGTCTAACTTGAAGTTGTGCACCTGGGTTTTAAACTGGGGGTCTGGCCCCTTGGGTAGAGAATCATGTCAACATGCGGGCATATCATGCACCCGTTTAGCGTTGCCCTACATTTATGTATTGTAGTAAAGCAATGTAATGTACTTAAACGGCTGCATATATCAAAACCATGTGTAGGTAATGTTGAGGCATGTCTCGTCGACGGTTTCTTGGGGTAGGTTTCTGCTTTCTATTATCTGTATGATTCGTATGTTAGACAGTGAAACGAATTCAGTACTATCAATAGAATAAAGAGGTAAAATAATAAATGAGAAAGATTTATGAGACAGTTTCATTGTTATTTAGCGAACGGGGAGAAATTGTATTGCACTTAAAGTTACGTGCATTTTGTATCAAAATAAACACGTAAAGCATTGCTATTGCATAAGATGGGTCGGATTTTCATACAACGTCTCAAGATTTCTTGCGGATTGTATTTAATATAAAATACAGTTAGAATCTGTGTGATGGAACCCATCATAAAAGACCTTTCGTTTTCATATATTCAATGATATATGTTTGGAGGAGACAAACACGTTCCTTTCATCTCTCTGTCAAGTCCATATATGTCTTATGGACGAATTTTTTTTATATTTGACCAACGTTTTAGCCACATCAGTATTGCGCATTTGTAACTAATTTGGATTCATGAAGTTTTAGTGTCAATTTCAATTTAAGTTACAATTAAATTATAGTCCGAAAACTAATTCGAGATACGTTCAGATGGCCCAAAAACTGTAAATATGCTTACAGTATAAAATTATCATATTGAATAAAAAGTATGGTCGAAAGGCATATGAGATCTTCAGATTGGAGCCAGTGGGTAGAAATTACACTGCAGATAACCAGAACTGAGATCATAGTCCACTAAAGAATAAACATGACATACGCAAGCATTATATAGGTCAATACTAGGAGAACAATGTAGTTCGTAGTCATCAATAACAAGTCAGTACATACAGATTTATCCGGGTTAGAATTTGACACTAATTATTGACATCATTATCCAGAGAAAGGGCGCATGGAGAAATTAAAGTTTGGACATTACGTCAGTTCTTCTGACCAATAAAAAGTTCTTTTCTATTCGTATTCTTTCTTATTACAGTCATTCAGTTAGACAATTAACGTTGTAGAAGAAAATGATAAAACGACACTTCACAAAAATGCATCAAAACTAAACAAATGAGCTGTGTTTGATCACGTGATATATAAATACCGTTTTACTACGTGCCTTTAAAACGATTCGCAAATATTTACCGGAAAACTCGAACACTAGGGTTACTGCATCACGTGGTGTCGATAATCATTTCCCGCGCAGATAATTGACCCAAGAGCTCAACTCACCAATCAAGGAAGCACAGTTGGGGATTTATGGATGCTAAACAGTGGAAAGATATGATAACAATGTTACTGAAATAACATTCATGTTCTGAGAAAGTCCTTCTCAACATGCAAGAGAATTAAAAATTGAGACAGTTGTTTTTCTGCAGTTATAAATACGTTTTATAATCTTTATATGTTTTGAAGCAGTTTTTAAGAAAAATATAACAAAGTGATGTCATGACTATGTGAAGTTGATTGCGTGAGTAAATACATCAAGTATACAATGAAATCATAAACAAAGAACTGGAAAATATATACATATATTTGGATTTGATATGAAATAAACTAGACAGAGAACCAAACCGTTAATGCATCTCGAAATCTGCAGTGGAATAATAAAATGCAATCAATCCACCGAAACTGACTTACAGGTATAACGGATCTGAACAGCACGCCACTCCAATATAATAAAGCATGAAAAGATCGAATAATATACCTGTAAACATAGATCATGGAACGATGAATAAGCGTCACCTGGTGGTTAACCAAGGCTACATCTATTAGGTCTACATAAAAATGGTAAAACAAAGAAGTAAACTTTATTGTAGAGTATTTTCCTGTTAAAAATGGAATAACCTTTGTTTATCATTTACAATTACGATATATAGGAATGTTCTTGATACGCAATGTAAAATAAATACACAGAAGGTAGTAGTCTTTGTCTGAAATAAATAATTCCGTACTAAAGGTATAGGGAACGCACCAAAAGTAAGGGGGGAAGGGGGTTGGTTTAACCATTATTTATTGAATGCATTTACATTTATCATATCAATAATTAGTGCTGGAGGGATTTGGCAACAGGACAGAGATCTTATGTTAAGCCATCTCTAGGGCAATATATGACTCAGTTTCGAAAAGCAGACAGTTTAAGATATATTTGAACCATTTATGGTTGCAGAAAGATAGAGGAAAGTATAAAAAGTGAGAGGCGAGGGGGGGGTGTGTTAAGGTGAAGATACAGTGGTGCAGTTTGATGGAGGTGGTGGGGATGGATTGTCATGCAATGTGGTTAGGTGTAAGGTGTATATTTGTAAGGCTGAACTGGAAGGATGTATATAGGTAGGATTAAATTATCTACTCCTTTTCTGGCGCTATAATGATGAATATAATATCTATGCTCCAAATCGATTGCTACTTTTCATGAAAATGTGCACTTCAAGAATTATTTTCTCGTCGCTGTTTTCATCATATAGAGGACATCGGTTTAAGATAATATATGCTTATCTGGTGAGGTATAAGTTGGATTGTTTCAGCTCGAACTATTCTATAATTCATGCGTTCGAGAAAGTACTGAACATTGTGCAGTTTTTGGCTTGCCAAAATTTCATTTATCTGTTTCTGAAAGATGATTATTAAAGAGATAGGCATTCAGAGAGCTGCAACCCAATCGTATCCAAGTATCTTTTAAATTCTTGAAGTGAAAATATTTGAACGAATCGTTTTTAGAAAGAAAAGTCCAGTCCTTTGAAGATTCAGAATAAAAGAGTTATGGTAAATGTTAGTTCGAGCATTTGGTATTGCTATATATGTAAACCTGAACGCAGTTGTCTTTGGTTGACCTGATGAACTCTAGGAGGCACAAAGTTTTTCGAGTAAGCTGGTATCTCTTTATTTACCGTTTTGGAAAAAAGGTGAATTATTCGATGTTTTATACCTTTTGTTTTCTAAGCGGGGTCCCACCTATTTTCCTTTAACGGTTTACTTTCAGATAAGCATGATCTGGTGGCTCCAGTAGAAATTCCCGTTTCTTCATATTGTACACATTCGATTTCATCTTTTTCTGTTTTGAGCAGTTATCCGATATTGTATCTCCTCACTCTAAAGTTGGCCTTGTGAAAGATAAATAAACAGTTTCCAAAGTTTTCTGTCTAGTTTGTATATCACGTACCTAGAAATATTTATTCTTCTCCTCGCTTAAATTGCTCCAATGTCCGAAATACGTTCATACCAAGAGCAGGTTTTATTATTACTAAATCCAAATGATTTTGAGCATTTACTTTTTGGATTTCCACATTGTTCATTTCCAAATTTAATGTATGGGTGGAAATGCTTTCCTTGAAATTATCATTTTTTTCTGTTTTGTTTAGATTGAAATTAACTAACTATGAGTTGGCTCATTTATTGATTTATTCTAAATTAGAGTTCATCAGTTCAGCCGCATTTCCGGATCTTCCACAATTAGGTAGAGGAATGTGTCATCTACAAATGATATTATATTACTATTATTTTACTTAACATGTCATTGATATAAATAAGGAATAACAGTTACCCTAGTATGGATCCTTGAGTTACCCCAGCTTGTACTTTTTAATAATTTGAAACACATCTTTCTATTGCAATCTTCTGAAACGTATGTTCAAGATAGCTTTGAAACTATTCTAGTAATGAACCTGTTATTCCCATCCGTCTCAGCTTGAATAGAAGACATCTATGCCACACCCTGTCGAAAGTCTCACTGTCACAAAACACTACTCTTACTTCCTTTCCATCATCCAAGGCCCGAGAGAATGTGCCATACAAGTCAGTTAGTTGGAAAACTGCAGAGTCCTTGGGTCTAAAACCAGACTGAACATAGGGAGTTCTGTTGTTTTCAAATATATGTAGGTATTTATGTATGTATTTAAATACACATTTCTCGAGCACATTGCCGAGGCAGCTTCTACGAGATTAAGGTCCATAGTTTGATGTATTTGATTTATCTTCTTTTTGTGGGCTGGAATGATATCGGTTAGTTTCCATTCTGCATGAAAGGTTCATAATTCTAATGATTATTTAAATAGCAATGTTATATATGTAGAAAGTACTGACGAACTTTCTTCGAGGGGTCTTTGGCTTAATAAATCAGGCCCACTGGATTTACTAGCATCTATAAAATATAGCACAACCTCTACACCCTTGTTGGTTAGCTGAATAGTACTCCATTAATGTTTCACTAGGGGGGAATAAAGGGCGACAGGGAGACGTGGCTGTCACCTGTGGAGCTTTGTTTACATGTACAAAAGTATTAATTTAATGTGTTTGCTTTTCCTGTAAGGGGAATATATATTTTGATCCATTGTGAAGTATGACAGAGATGTTTTGTATCAGTAACTGTTTAGTTATTTTCCACCGCGGTTTCGGTTTCAAACTCCCTTACTACATGGAAGGTGCATTTTTTATTAATAATTCATTTTTTGCGTTTCCTACCAAGTTATTGACCAAATTTCTTTGTTCCCTTATCCTAGCCCAGTTTTCTTCCCTATTGGATATTGTGGTTTTAAGTACCCTTTTCCTTTCCCTGATTGCTTTTCTTATGTCATTATGCGGAAAGAGGGATGCATACATCTTTTTATGATATCAATCATAAAGTGATGTTATTGTAAAGTTATCATATAGTTCTCCTAACGGTTAGGGAAGGGGTCTTCACATACTCATGTGAATGTAAATAGAGCTTGTTTATATTCATGATAGATTTATCTTGTATCTTATTCAATACCCGGTTTTGTTTATAATGATTTCTAAGTATGAGAAATATTGAACTAAAATATTAAATACAAATTTGATAATGATCTAGCGTATAAATATGGCGTATACGTGCACAGCACATTTTATTGTAATGTCATACGCCTAGCATTATGGTTTAGTATTTGGTAAGTCTTTCATTTTTCTGATACAGATAAATCTACGCATATGCATATTTCAATACATTTTTTTCATACCAATTGACTGTTGTCACAATAAATGACCGTCCTATGTCGGTGTCGCTATTACATTATAAATCAATTATTTTAATGATGATTCATTACATGTTTTCATTTGACGTTTTCTATACACGTGTCACTAGTACCGTAGTGTTTGTGTCATAGGAAAGTCAGATAATAAATATTAGGACATATATACATGTGTAAATTATGGTGCACCATATGCGCATTTCGACAACTTGTGTCTTTTCAATGAAACTCAAGGCCTAAACTGTGGAAATCGAAAGAATAATGATTTGAAGAGCAAACTCATTATGAAATTGACATAAAAGTAAGAACCATATAACCTATCTACAGGCAAAGCTATGCTTGAGGGGTATACTCCTCAGTTTAAGAATAATTTCCGACATTTCATCACTCAGTATTTTAATTGAAGCATATATTTCGAGTGAGTACAGAGGTACTCAAGACTGGGTTGAGGATATCTTCGGGAACTAACGGTCCACCCAGTGATAATAAATATCAGAACATATATATATATATATATATATATATATATATATATATATATATATATATATATATATATATATATATATATATATATATATATATATATATATATATATATATGTATAAAATTTGGTGCACCCTATGCTCATCTGTTTTCCCATGAATCATATGAAATTATCGAGCTCCCTCCTCTGCCATCTGTTTAAGTATCCAAAAATAAATGATATACGAGTCTGTATCTCTTATATGGTTCTCTGTGACACTCAATTCAGTTGTTGAGTGTTTTTCATAAACACTGAACCGTGCTCACCAATGTAGTAAATCATGTTTCTACAAAAAGATGAGCGGTATGAAACGAGGTCAATGATGAGGAAGTGTAACATCTTACCAGCATAGACATTGTGACATAAGTGATGAATGACATACCGTCTACATCTTGACATATTTCTTAATCATCGTCAGTTTGAGCACTAATTCTGATCATGCGCCAAATCACCAATATTACTCCACTTATTGTCTTTATTTTGAATTTCATTATATTTCGAAATGGTATATTTTTACCGATTTTGTATATTTGATATAGTGCTTGATGTCATACATATTTGATATAGTGCTTGATGTCATACATATTTTTGTATCAAACATTTATATACTTCCTATACATTTACCTAATTCAGCAATTAATGTGGTCAAACACAGCATTGGAAGCGATACATGTACCTCTCATTGTCTTATTGCATTTAATATCATCTGTATGTAATTTCTAGGGATTCATGACTGGTACGTTATGGTAAGTACTACAATAACAAAATACCATTAATTTTCTTTTTTTTCAATTAATTTTCATATTAGGGCTGGGGAAATAGGACGATGGGTAAGTGATAAGGAGGAAAGTTACAATCTCAGTTTAATGTAAAAACCGAGTGTTTATTATATATAATATCTGTGTGGGTTTTTTTTATATTATTATTATTTTCCAGATATTTTCACAATTTCGAAATGTCTGTGAGAAACACTTTAGTTAAAAAATAATAATTTCCATGGAAAAGGTGTGTTAAACATACTTGTAAATGTACAATACAATACGTAAGATCGTGATTACTAATTCACCATTTTCATTCTTGCTTTTATACACACCATTCTCTTGTTCTCCGGTGGGGCAGAAAATCTGCCCAAGTTTGGGACAACAGACTTGGTAGGTGACTAAAATGCAAAATATGACCGGAATGAGTATTTGCGATCTTAGGTATTAAGAAAATATGAAATCCATATACAACGTGTGTTATAAGATCCAGGGTTTATTTTCTTTTTGTAAATCCATATACACGTTTTACAATGTCCAAAGTTTATTTTCTTTTTGTAAATCCATATACACGTGTTATAAGGTACAGAGTTTATTTTCTTTTTGTAAATCCATATACACGTGTTATAAGGTCCAGAGTTTACTTTCTTTTTGTAAATCCATATACACGTGTTATGATGTTCAGAGTTTACTTTCTTTTGTAAATCAAGATTCACGTGTTATAAGGTCCAGAGTTTACTTTTTTTTAAAAAAAAAATCCATATACATATGTTATAAGGTCCAGAGTTTACTTTCTTTTTGTAAATCCATATACACGTGTTATAATGTCCAGAGTTTACTTTCTTTTTGTAAATCCATTTACATGTATTATAAGGTCCAGAGTTTACTTTCTTGTTATTGGGAGTATAAGTTTATACGAAGCAGATCAGACAGGATGTTTAGTTTTGAAACGATACCGTTTTAAAGTATTTCATTTATAAACAGATAAGTTTCCCATTTCTTTTTTTTCTTAAAACACAAACATTACAAATTTAAGTTATACGTGATACTTTATAAACCTACGCTTAATGTAAATGTTCGTTCAAAATAAAGTGATGTAAATAAAACATCTGTTTGCTATTATCAAAGATACAATTTCTGTTGGTAAAATGAATTAAAAAAATAACGATTGGTTCTGACATATTTACTTTTATATCGCAAAATTGTGTACTTAGTACTCTATTAATAAAAAGATGTTGATGTCGAATCAAATGTGTAACACGGTGGGTTTTTTTTGGTAAACCTGATGTTGATGTCGAATCAGATTTGTAACACGGTGGGTTTTTTGGGTAAACCTGATGTTGATGTCGAATCAGTTGTGTAACACTGTAACACGGTGTATCTGAGGTAAGCCTGATGCTGATGTCGAATCAGATGTATAACACTGTAACACGGTGTATCTGTGGTAAACCTGATGCTGATGTCGAATCATATGTGTAACACTGTAACACGGTGTATGTGTGGTAAATCTGATGCTGATGTCGAATCAGATGTGTAACACTGTAACACGGTTTATGTGTGGTAAGGCTCGGGCGTTTACCAAAATCGTTAAACGTTTAAACGGAAAGCATTAACCAAAACGGTGCCGTTTAATCGGCCCTCTTCTCTATTGTGTTATTATATTGTAATACATCCTTAAGCCCTCATCCTTGAGATATTTATTGACACCTACAAACTTACACACTATTGTGGCTTTCCAATGTTTGAGGCTTTGATCCTTTAAAACCTGCACAAAGATCGTATGTGTCCAGCATCAATAGATGACATGAAATTCAGCTGTAGATATTTAATAAACATATTTCAAACATTAGAATTAACACATGCTGAAGTGAAGAATACTGAATTGAACAAGATGTCACAAAGATAAGACGTTTCACTTCCTCTAGCAATCTGCCATTTCCGTCGGTAGCTGGTAGGGTAGGTAAATCGGGCAGTGAAGAAGTTTATGGAGTGTGTTCATGTTCAAACAGAATCGCGCTCTTTTTAATGAGTAGAGGAACCTCGGGTGTCGGATTCGCCTCAGGAACTGTTTCGCATTTCTTGAATTTTTTATTCAAAAATATAAGTTTGTTAACTGTGTCGTATATGTACTTTAGAGACGAACGCAGCTTTGCAACAGGATCACATATACAAGCGAGGTAACTCTGGTTAACGTCGTTTAAACGTTTGAATATGTGCTGAACGTTTAATGCCTGTAACCGACACGGTACCGGTTACACGTTTAAACTTCCTAGCCTTAATGTGTGGTAAGACTGATGCTGATGTCGAATCAATTGTGTAACACTGTAACACGGTGTTTATGTTGTAAGCATGTCGAATCAGTTGTGTAACACTGTAACACGGTGTATCTGAGGTAAGCCTGATGCTGATGTCAAATCAGATGTGTAACACTGTAACACGGTGTATTTGTGGTAAGACTAATGCTGATGTCGAATCAGATGTGTAACACTGTAACACGGTGTATATGTGGTAAGACTAATGCTGATGTCGAATCAGATGTGTAACACTGTAACACGGTGTATATGTGGTAAGACTAATGCTGATGTCGAATCAGATGTGTAACACTGTAACACGGTGTATATGTGGTAAGACTAATGCTGATGTCGAATCAGATGTGTAACACTGTAACACGGTGTATATGTGGTAAGACTGATGCTGATGTCGAATCAGTTGTGTAACACTGTTATTGAGAGAGAAATGATTAAGATATATCTATATTGCTTTCATTTAATCAAAGTTTACAACAAAATTACAATTATTTACACATGTATATGAAATTATTTTCATATTGAATAAATGTAAACCGATCAATTATTAATGAATGTATGACTATTAGATTTTTACATTGAAACAATAAATTGATTTTGGGATATTGCATGATGTGCTTATTAACACTGTATTAATAGAGAATTAAGTTATTTCCAAAATATCAAGGATATTAACCATAAGGAGTATAAAGAAAAGATAAGAAATAAGAAATTCAGATTAAAGACTCATACATTACAGACACTGGATTTAAATGTCATAGTGACTGTCAGTGACGAACCATAAGCCAGGCAGGGGATGTCATAATGGTAGTCAGTGATGAGTCACATTACAGACACTGAATTTAAATGTCATAGTGACTGTCAGTGATGAGTCACATTACAGACACTGGATTTAATGTCATAGTGACTGTCAGTGATGAGTCACAATACAGACACTGGATTTAATGTCATAGTGACTGTCAGTGATGAGTCACAATACAGACTCTGGATTTAATGTCATAGTGACTGTCAGTGATGAGTCATAAGCCAGACAGGGGATGTCATAATGGTAGTCAGTGATGAGTCACATTACAGACACTGGATTTAATGTCATAGTGACTGTCAGTAATGAGTCACATCACAGACACTGGATTTCATGTCATAGTGACTGTCAGTGACGAACCATAAGCCAGACAGGGGATGTCATAATGGTAGTCATTGATGAGTCACATTACAGAACCTGAATTAAATGTCATAATGACAGTCAGTGATGAGTCACATTACAGACACTGGATTTAATGTCATAGTGACTGTCAGTGACGAATCATAAGCCAGACAGGGGATGTCATAATGGTAGTCATTAATGAGTCACATTACAGACACTGAATTAAATGTCATAATGACAGTCAGTGATGAGTCACATTACAGACACTGGATTTAATGTCATAGTGACTGTCAGTGACGAATCATAAGCCAGACAGGGGATGTCATAATGGTAGTCAGTGATGAGTCACATTACAGACACTGGATTAAATGTCATAGTGACTGTCAGTGACGAACTATAAGCCAGACAGGGGATGTCATAATGGTAGTTATTGATGAGTCACATTACAGACACTGAATTAAATGTCATAATGACAGTCAGTGATGAGTCACATTACAGACACTGGATTTAATGTCATAGTGACTGTCAGTGACGAATCATAAGCCAGACAGGGAATGTCATAATGGTAGTCACTGATGAGTCACATTACAGACACTGGATTAAATGTCATAGTGACTGTCAGTGACGAATCTTAAGCCAGACAGGGGATGTCATAATGGTAGTTATTGATGAGTCACATTACAGACACTGAATTAAATGTCATAATGACAGTCAGTGATGAGTCACATTACAGACACTGGATTTAATGTCATAATGACAGTCAGTGATGAGTCACATTACAGACGTTGGATTTAATGTCATAATGACAGTCTGTGATGAGTCACATTACAGACACTCGATTGAATGTCATAATGACAGTCTGTGATGAATCACATTACAGACACTCGATTGAATGTCATAGTGACTGTCAGTGATGAGCCACAATACAGACTCTGGATTGCTTGTCATAGTGACAGTCAGTGATGAGTCACAATACAGACTCTGGATTTAATGTCATAGTGACAGTCAATGATGAGTCACAATACAGACACTGGATTTAATGTCATATTGATGGTCAGTGATGAGCCACAATACAGACTCTGTATTTAATGTCATAGTGACAGTCAGTGATGAGTCACATTACAGACACTGGATTTAATGTCATAGTGACTGTCAGTGACGAACCATAAGCCAGACAGGGGATGTCATAATGGTAGTCATTGATGAGTCACATTACAGACACTAAATTAAATGTCATAATGACAGTCAGTGATGAGTCACATTACAGACACTGGATTTAATGTCATAGTGACTGTCAGTGACGAACCATAAGCCAGACAGGGGATGTCATAATGGTAGTCATTGATGAATCACATTAAAGACACTGAATTAAATGTCATAATGACAGTCAGTGATGAGTCACATTACAGACACTCGATTGAATATCATAGTGACTGTCAGTGATGAGTCACAATACAGACTCTGGATTAGTGTCATAGTGACAGTCAGTGATGAGCCACAATACAGACTCTTGATTGAATGTCATAGTGACAGTCAGTTATGAGTCACAATACAGACTCTGGATTGAATTTCATAGTGACAGTCAGTGATGAGCCACAATACAGACTCTGGATTGAATGTCATAGTGACAGTCAGTTATGGGCCACAATACAGACTCTGTGTTTAGTGTCATAGTGACAGTCAGTAATGAGTCACAATACAGACTCTGAATGTAATGTCATAGTGACTGTCAGTGATGCGCCATATTACAGACTCTGGATTGAATGTCATAGTGACAGTCAGTGATGAGTCACA